>CM024243.1:61836105-62186449 GCA_013421045.1 Propylea japonica | reverse complement strand
CAATATTTGATTTTCATGATAACCAAATTGGCAGTTGACGAATAATCTGGGGATATTCTTGACTAGAAAGAAGTGAGAAACAACTCCTGTGAATCTTATTTAGGTCAAATCGAAAGAACTATTAAAGTGAGTATCATCAAATCATGAAATATTTACTCACAATTCGTGATGGGTGCGGACACTACACTTCTTGCATTCAAATCCTCATCAACGTCTTCATCGCTTAAATCTTCAACATCTTCATTCTTTTTTGTCCAGGCTGTGAAATATTCGCACACTTTGGGATTGCCCCCTTTGAACTTCTTCCTGAATTCGAGTTATTTACACTATTACTTGAAGTTGTCACTGAAGGTACTTCACAACCAGATGTGGAAGGCACTTCTGATGGTTCTCTTGACGACTCCTGGGAAACATTCCATCTTGTTTTTATTCCTTTTTTGAGAGTTGTAAGATTATCTGAAGAATGTTCACTCCAAGGCACTCCCGAAGGCGGCAATATATTATATCTTGACTTGGATTCGTTATTTTCAGACGATTTTCTGTTTTTCCGTAACCTTAAACTTCCGGAGGGCACATCTGGATCATATTGGCTACACACTGAAGGAGTTGAACACTGATGTGCAACTCCAGAAAACTCCGAAACTGCCCGATCCAGATCATCAGGTTTATTCAAACTCAACCTAGGATTGTTGCTCAAGAACTCCCAAGATCGCCAAAACCCCACCGACTGTTCACTTCTTTCAGATTCCCCAACTGAGGAGCACCTTCTATCGTACTTTCTCGAATTTTGTGTCATGTTTTGAACATATGCACCTTCGTTAACTTCTGATGCACCAAAACATGATCTCAGTGGCGAAATGCACATGTTGTATATTGACAATCGACTCATTTTTCCTAGGAACTGAAGTAATAAATATGTTGGGAAACGAACGCTTACAATATTAATTTCATTTGACAAACTGAACGTTCTAACGATGCGGTCACATTCTAACTTTTCCGATAATACTAGTAAAAGGAAATTGCGCGGTTCGAGAAGATTCGATTGAAATCGGTTAGATTAAAACCGATAAATTTAATACATATAGTTTTTAATTCTTTAAATTCGGTGATAACGCTGTTGTATTTATAGAACTTCAAAATGAAATTCCTAATGATAATTTTTTGATATTATTTGCAAGTTGAAGGACTCTTCAGAATTGTTATTATAGGTTTGAGTTAGAGAAATGAAAATTGGTATTGGCGTTCTAGCTACGGCAATATCAATTTTAAAAATAAACATAATATATTTCAAGGAAGGTTTGAGATTGAAACAGAAAAGTTGAATTCATAAATAAATAGAATGAAACAAATGACTCCCAGAACATTCGAATCTGATTTTTTTTCCAACATAATTAAGCAGGTGAAATCTCCTGACATTTGGGCAAAACTATAGTATGCTGTTCCCTTAAGCCTCAATTACACTAAGCCCCTGCCACTGCCACCCGCTTTGCCGGTAATAATTCCCGAAATACTTCTGCGGCATTATCGAAGGCAGTGAGCATTCACACTCTGCTGCAACATTTCTACCGCGACGCAGTGTCGGCAACCACGGACAATTTAATCACTTACTGCCGTTCGCGCTGCCGGTCCTTTGACTTCCGACCGAAAAACCGCCAATTTAGGGAGCGCCGTGAATTCGTAAGACGTCAACACGTTGCATTCTAAATTACGCGATATATTACATTACACGTAATGTAACGCGTAATGTAACACGTAATGTAATGCGTATTCTACGTGCGGACGGTATTACGAGCATTACGCGTAAATCCGGGTTTAGACGATGCGCACCTACTTGCGTACCAGCCTCGCTCCCACTCCCTCGCATAGTGTAAATATACTCCTCGCCATGAGGCTCCTCGTCCTCGGGTTGAGCCATTGCCGGTCGGTTTTCAGTAGCGCATCAAAGAAGCCTCGCTGTATCGTTTGAACAAGCTTCTGGAGCTAGTCGAGTCTGGTGAAGTATCCAGACTCTACACGAGGCTGATTACTACCTCGCCCTTCCAGGCGAATCCAGTGTGTCGTGTAAACACTGGCGCGAGGTTGAGTTTTGGTGCGCGAGTAAGTGCGAGGTTTGACTCGCGAGTGTGTGCTCTTCGTCTATTCCCGGCTTCAGACTCTACACGAGGCTGATTACTACCTCGCCTTCTCATCCTGGCTCGCCCTTCCAAGCGAATTCAGTGTGTCGTGTAAACACTGGCGCGAGGATGAGTTTTCGTGCGCGAGTAAGTGGCGAGGTTTGAATCGCGAGTGTGTGCGCTTCGTCTATTGCCGGCTTCAGTCTCTACACGAGGCTGATTACTACCTCGCCTTCTCATCCTGGCTCACCCCTTCCTCTAAATCCAGCTTTAGGCTTCTCTCAACGTTCGACCCTATATCCATCGGGGTGTCGGGTTTTTCTGGCGAACTCAAAGGGGCTATCAATTATCGTTTAACGGCTAATGAGTGGAACAGCTGGTCAACGAGGTTTCGGGTTAAAGATTCGCCGTGAATCCGTGAGCCATCCACACGTCTCGTAATAAATTACGCGTAATAATAGATTACACGTTACACCCGTGTGGACCCGGCATAAGGCAGCGTGGCAATGGACGGAAACAGGAAAGTGTTGTGATAACATTCTTGTGCTGTCCACTTTCCTGCTCAATTTCCTGCTCCCTGCCGTGGAAGTGAGCTGAGTGTAATCGGGGTGTTAAGTCGGGTCCACAAGGGTGTAATGTTTCGCGTAATGCAACACGCAATGTAAGGCGAATTCTTCCTCTGGACGGTACTACGAGCATTACGCGTAAGTGTGAGCCTGCTCGCTGCGAATGCCTCGTGGCGCATGTTCGGCTTGGCCTCGTGGATACCGGGGTTGGTCGACTCGACTTGTGCGACGCGAACGCCTCACAGAGAGCAAACCGAACATGCGCCACGGGCCGTTCATAGCGAACAGCCTCGCACTGTGGATACGGGCCTTAACGCTCGTCTCAACGTTCGACCCGATCCATCGAGGCGTCGGTCTTTCTGGCATACTCGAAGGCGCTCACCGTTATACACTACTGGAAAAAATTAAAGGATAAAAAAAAATTCCAAATTTTTCGGCCATTTTCAACATGCCGTAACTTTGAGAGGAATGGTCGTACAAGAAATTTTAAATGAGGAAATTGTAGCTCCAAGTGTCTATTTTTCGGATTAGAACTTCAAAAATTTTAAGTATCAGTGGTTTTCGAGTAATGATAGAAAAATCAGCAACAAAAAAATTCTCAAAATTTTACCACTTTTTTTTTCTTGTCTACGAGCGTGGAAATTTTATTTTGCATAATCGTTATAATGACAGGATACTATGTTAATTCAGCTTTAGTTTATTTTTTTATTGATCCCAATACGTTCACTTCTTGCCAAGATATCGGTCTTCAAATGGAAAAGGATCCATTTTTATCCGTTATTAAATTAATAAAATTTTATTTGTTAGTTTATTTTATTTTTCTTTTTTGGAATTTATGTACTATCTGCAATTAAATTGTGGAAAAAGCTCGAGAAAATTCTTTTTTGCCTTTTTGAAGATTATAAGCTTCTCAGAGTAAAAAACGTGATCCTTATTTTTTTCAAAAATTCAATCGAGTCAAACAAAAAACGGCTCGCTGGATTGAGTTGACTCTTCGTAAGGTTTTTATCAACATATTGAACTGTGAAAGTCACACTTAAAATTTTCGCTCCAGCGGTAGATTTTCCAAGAAACCACCAAAAGCCCTTTTTTTGTTAAATTTTTATATTGATCCGACATGAAGAAGAAAAAATTTCTATGAATAAGCAATGGGTTTTCATTAATCGGAGTTAATTTAAGGTCTTGAAACCCTTCCTCAATTTTCTGTGCGATCATTGGTTGCTGAGAAATCGATAATCAAAGACAAATGGATCTTTTTCCATTTGAAGACCGATATCTCGGCGAGAAGTGTACGTATTGAAGTCAATGAAAAAATAAATTGAAGCTGAATTGACAAAGTATCCCACCATTATAACGATTATGCAAAAATAAAATTTCCAAGCTCGTAGACAAGAAAAAAAAAGTTGTAAAATTTTGAGAATTTTTTTGTTGCTGATTGTTCTATCATTATACTCTAAAACCACTGAAACTCAAAATTTTTGGAGTTCTAATTCGATAACTAGACACTTGGAGCTACGATTTCATTCTTTTACATTCCTTGTACGACCATTCCTCTCAAAGTTACGGCATGTTGAAAATGGCCCGAAAAATTGGAATTTTTTTTTGATCTTTTAATTTTTTCCAGTAGTATAGTTTGGACGGCTATTTGCACAGTTGGTTGTCAAGATGGGGATGATGAACCATCTCCTATTTGGCATATTCGTAGCTACTGAGTGGAACAGGCTGACGAACAAGGATTCGGGTTAAAGATTCGCCGTGAATTCGTGAAACGTCCAAACATTGCATTCTGAATTACGCCTAATTTTACACGTTAAGCCGGGTTTAGACGAAGCGCACCTACTCGCGCACCAGCCTCGCTTCCGTTCCCTCGCATAGTGTAAACATGCTCCTCGCCGTGAGGCCCCTCGTCCTCGGGTTGAGCCATTGCCGGTCGGTTTTCAGTCGCGCTTCAAAGAAGCCTCGCTGTGTCGTTTGAACAAGCTTCTGGAGCTAGTCGAGTCTCGGACTTTATACTATATAGGCTTATTACTACCTCGCCTTCATCCTGGCTCACCCTTCTAACGAATCCAGCGCGTAGTGCAAACACTGGCGCGAGGATGAGTTTTGGTGCGCGAGTAGATGACGAGGTTTGACTCGCGAGTGGGTGCGCTTCGTCTAAACCCGGCTTTATACTCGTGTGGACCCGGCATTAGAAAACAATACTTTTTACGCGGAAATGATAACACTCTAAGCTCCCGTTTATTATGACCTGGAAGGCAATCTTATCAAAAATCTGAAAAAATCTTCCTGGACTTCAGTTTGTCCAGCTCACTATCACGTTATGTAGTTCCGCTCTCGATATGCAAATGGTCTTTAATGATTCCCTAATTAAAATATGAGATCATGAGTAATCCTTTTCGACCCTTTGATCCTGAACACTCCGAGATAAGACCTTTTTTCTTGGAGCTCGAAAATTTCATGGCAGGTGCAGAGTCTGACTACCTCCGCTGACCTCATCAACAGGCCAAATCTGTTTAATGGTTTCTCAGTAATATGTAGTTAAAATAGATTCGATACGTTCAAACTGACCTTCTACGACAATGAAAGGAAATTGCGCGATTGGAAAGGGTTTGATTGAAATCGGTTAGATTATAGATAAATATAATATAGTTTTTAATTCTTTAAATTCGGTGATAAGTTTGACGTGAAAAGGAAATTCCTATTAATAATTTTTTGATATTATCTACTGGCTGAAGTGGAAGTGACTCTTTAGAATTGTTTTTATATATTTAAATTTAAGAAATCAAAATGGGTATTACTATTTATGATACAGACTGAACATGCCAATTCCAATGGAGGGTGTTTTTGAATTAATTCAATAGATATAAGGGGGTGATTTCTCAGATCATTTAATGAAAAAAAGTTGCAACAAATGTTTAGAAATGCATTGTTTCCAAGATACAGGGTGTTAAAATTTTACTTGTATGTAGTGGAGTAGTGATACTCCACCAAGATGTTTCAAACTAACAATTTCTGACAGAAATCTCTTCTGCCTTCAAGTGAAAATGTCCCATTTTGTATGTGTTTATTTTCAATTCCATTGTGTTTACCATTTTGAAGTTGCTCATCCTCATTTTGAATTTGCTTAATCCCAGTTCGATTGTGTTTATCATTTTGAAGTTGCTTAAAGTCATTTAGAATTTGTTTAATCCCAATATAAGTGTGATAAGTCTCAATTTGAAGTTGAAAAGTTATAGAGATCGAAACCGATATTTTCAGTATGCAAATAATATCGAGTCAGCTACGGCATGTGTTCATGAACTTCGGTCTAGAGGCGAGATTTATGGAACCATCTAGAATATCAGATGAATTTTGATAGATATGATTTTTCGAACCAAAATTATTCTGAGTCACTAACACTTCAAACACATCTTTCGGATTATCTGGTCCAAATGTTGAGATACATTGTGAACAATATCCTACAAAAGATCGAAAAAATCACTCGAAGGACCACGAAAAAATCTAATAGAGAGGCTTATAAATCCGTATTACAAACGGAAATGTGGGAAATCTCAAAGCATGCCCGACAAACTCTCTCTTTTTTCTCGCCGAAGACTGTCTGTCGACTCCGGTGTGAAACAGGAATTACAGTTTTCATGTTTATATTTCATTATTAGTTGGTACTAGGAGCTCTGTTTTCACGATTTTATTCCGTGATGAGAAATACTATCGACACTATCGATAAATGAAGCGTTGACAATATTTATTAAGAAATGTTTTTTCGATAAAATACACAATTGGTGATAAGTGTCGAAAAAATAGATAAAACTAATTTGTCACGACGTCATCTGATCTCTTGTTGAACAGAATTTATTGGAATGATGATAGTGAATGGTAGTAGCTTCATATGATGTTGTCTTTCTATTTGCGATTTAGCAGCAGAATTATACATATAATCTTACCTTGAATTCGCGGTAGTTCTAGACACATGGAAAAATCTCTAGGGGGAGCCATCTCTCTGAAAATCAACAATATTATCCATTACTGAGGTAGGTGATACAAATAAGGCCTACCCAATTTAAAACACTCATATCATCTAGATTAATTAGGAGATAAATTTATACAAAAAAATCAGTGAAATTTAGTTGGGACTCGAACCGACGCGACGTAGGTATTAAATGGGAAATGTTCTAAGGATATTAATATTCGTTGCCAGGCAACGGTAGTTTGTAGTTCATAGAGTTGGACTGGTTTTTGAATTACAGTGAAAAATTTATTCATCTGTCAAATTCGACAGACAACAATGTTCCGACTGATTTTTTATTGTTGTTTTAGCCAATGAGCATACAATTAGGCGATAATTTTGCAATAGTGCAAATTATCGATAATTCGCACTTGTGCAAAATTATCAGGTCCTTTAAAATAAATGCAGACGTAATTATGAACGTTTATTACTTATTAGAGTAACATGAAAACTGTTGAACCTAGACCTAGTTATTGTTTTCATCGCAAAGCTCCAAAATTTGCAGAAATTCTTTGTAAGTAAAAGCCGATGAGCTTTCTTTTCTCTTTGCCGGGTTAAATTGTAATATTTTGCGCGCAGCATCTCGTGCACCCCTAGCCGATTTAAATCTCACATCATTAAATGGATCTATTGTAATGCCGAAATCTTTGCAATATTTTTCCTGAACAAGTTTTGCTGACACGTTCCACATTGTTTTCACCACACTTTCTTTATAAAAGGATCCATCCTTCTTGCGCATGTTGCTTGCCCAGTCCTTTAGAATGAAGGCAATTTTTTCCACCGAAGTTCCTCGTTCTAATAAGTGATTTCTTTCGCCACAAAACTCTTGAAATTGTCTCCATACTGACGTTTTTGACTTTTTTGTATTCGTTGGCGTAAGATTGTCTATATTCTTATCAATATCTACAGCAGAAGCGTTTCCAAATCGCGACATTGCACTCAGAAAATTTGACAATGGGTTTTTTATAATGCGTCGTTTACTAAAAAATTTTTCATTGTCCGTAGCAAAGATTTTTTCCAGCAGCTCCTACGTGCCTGCAATGAGTATAAATTATACAATTATCGTCGCCACTGGTGACGGCAATGTGACAGCAACTTACAGCGACACAATACGATTTGATGGATTCACAAAATTTTCTTATTAAATTTAACTCTTGCAATGAAAATGAATCGATAATTTTTGACAAATCTGCTCTCATGCAAGTTAAACTGTAAAAGGCACTCGAGCGCTCCGCTCACTCGTGCTCTTTTTCAACTTAACTTGCATTCGAGCATATTTCCCAAAAATTTTCGATAATTTTCATTGCACTAGTTAAATTACAACTGAATATAATTTAGCCAGTAGTCAAACTCTATGAACTGAACTACAGTTGCCTGGCAATGAATATTAATATCAGTGCCATTTCCCTATTTAATACCTACGTCCGCGACGGTTCGAGTCCCAACTGAGTTTCACTGATTTTTTTGTATAAATTCATGCCAATAATTTAATTATTTTCACTCTAGAACTCGAAACAAGTTTTTTTTCATTATTTCAGAGGTCTGAACGAAACATTCGAATGACTGTAGTGACGAAACCGTTCGATATTTTACAATTCTGTTTTCATATTCGTGATTGATAATTCAAGAAGTACAATTGTACAAAATTTCATCCATTTCGAGTGCAATTTTTTCATCGTTGTAGACGTGTAAAAAAAATTCGTGTTCCAATTTTGAAGAAGATTTTTCACAGAAATTCTCAGAAAATTGTGTCCATTCAGAAAACAAAAGTCAATTTGACAACCGCAAAAAAAATTTGGAACATTGCAGGTCTTCCGCATTTTGTGAAATTTTTTCGGAGTTCGTCAACTTTTATGAATACAGGATCCAAAAATACTGAGATTTGACCAAAAACCATTACTTTAAGTGTTATACATAACTGACCACACTCATAAGAATCTTGCTCAAAAATGACGTTTGACACCCTGTATCTCGCTTATGCTTCAAAAACGGGATATATTGTATAAGGCAAAAATAATTCTGCCGATGTCCTCTACACGAAAATATATGTTTGTCCAGTTTATGATGAAACACCCTGTATAAACAAGCTGCAAAGGCAACGATAGTCCATTCACGAAAGTTTGAGCCGTCGGTTGGCCATGACAATTTGGCATATTCCACTGTTTATATTAAAATTTTAGGTTATGTTGTTTATTTTCTTGTCATATTGATGCGCAATGTTGTCAATATTGCATAGAGTTCTCTGATAACTTACAAGCTCGTTGGACGAGGTCGGGTACATTCGGCAACGTTGACTTTATTTAACGTTATGACAGCAAATACTGCCAACTTCAGATGAATAAACAAACGCCTACTATGCGCTCAGAGTGAACGGACTATAGATGATGACTGATGATATTTTTACTTTGTTTGTATAAATTTTAATTAAACCAGTTAAATCCCCAATACCTATAAGCATAAAAAAATTCGAAATAATTTCACATATTAAGATATGGGTACTAAAATGTTTATGTTTGTACATATTATATTCCTGAGCAGGAGGAATGTTATTATAGTGACTTTCATGCAGAAAGGATATCATTACCTAGTTTTCTAACAGGGAAATGTATCTAACCTCACAAATTCTACATATTTGTTAATGCTTCACTTAGCTAATCACTGTGAGAGTGTTATCTTGAATGTGAACCATTTTCAAGTGCATCATTTTTAATAATGAAAAATTAAAAGTTAAAGATAGTAAGCATTCTCAACTTACCAATAGAAGCACTTCTAATCAATACAACAATCACAAACCATATGTGACTAGAACAGAGCAGAATTAACGCTAAAGAATATGAGTATCAATGTTCACCATGTGAGATGAGAGATAAAATCCATTGTCTGATATTTTATCGTTCGAGGTAAGGATCTTGCCGATATTTTTGTTTGGACATATTTGTCGCATCCTTATTCTCGATTATTATTGTCGACATGAAATTTATCTTGAGTACATACATACTTTTCAATTCATATAAATATAAAATAAATTAAATGTTTTTTGAAATTTGTTTGATAAAATATTTATCCGTAATATTAACTTTCGATAATGATATTGGGGTTTACATTTTGGCAATTGACTTTGTAGGTGCCGGGAACTGTGAGGGTCGCTTTCTGTAGCAAGTATTTGTTGAAACAATATTCAACATAGATATTCCTGGTTAGGTTAGGTAAACCTATTTTTCAAATATGCTTCAGAAGTTAATTTTCATTCACTCAAACAAAAACTTAAAAAACAATATTTATTTCCCAAACAATACTTACAGGATGAATCAATATGACATTAGTGTGGATGTGTGCTTTTATTGAAACTAAATAGAGTTTTTTAATGTTTTACTCCAAAATAGCACCAACATCATATGAATAGGTATTAAAAATGAAACAGTGAGAAAACACAAATATTATTTTTTATGGTGAATTCCTTCAGTTAAAGTCTATCAGTCTTTTTTTTCTATAGCGAATTGGCCAACCACTTCATTTTAATCAATTTCACACTATATTCATAACCGCCAACCCTTTCAATCTAGTTTCGCTAGAAGAATTACGCAGGTAATTTTTAATTCTCCTCATGCTGGAAAAAACTTCTTTCTGGAGTAGCAGTAGATACTGGAATCGTAGCTAAAATTTGTAGTAGGATAGGTACATATTCTCATAGCACTCATCTGAGCATTCTAATGCCGATTTTGAAATATAGTTCATTGACATTTTCCATATTTCAAATTCTGCTTTAATTACATTTTCATTTTTTTCTGGGAGTAGTGAAGAATACATCGATAATGCGTCTTCTAAATTCATATTCTCTGTTAAAATTCTGGGGTAGCAGACCAGATAAGGCTGATATTAATTTTCGGTGTTTAGAAAATCTATCAGTTAATTGTTGGATAGTATGTTCTAGAAATGGAATGAAGAAATTAATTTTAAAATACGTTGTTGTATCTAAGGCTGGAGCATTTGACCGGTTCTTCTGCCTGCTAACAATACGTGGAAACTGTAATGTACCTCCGTTTGCTTCTAGTAAATACTTGGTTTCGTCATAAAGCAGTTGAAACTCATCATCCACCTTATTTCTCAAAACTTTAATATCATCCATATTGCTGATATGAATTGATAATATCAACTAGATTTTCGGAGATAAGTTGGTTTAGGTGCATAATGAAAGATTATTTTTGCAACAAAAAATAACTCTGAAACATTTCGGGGGGGGTTTGAACCCCCAAAACCCCCCCCTGGCTATGCCCTTGCTTGATTGACTTGTTTGGACCCACTACTCGGTTTAGTCTGTTTATGGGCCAAATCGATTGTATGATTTTCGAGTTATGGGATTAAATTTTCACTTGAAAACTGACTATTTATTTTGAAACTGGTCGACCTTTTTGAGCGCTCGTTCTACTCAAACGAGTGCCTTTTTGTTTTGCCAAATGTCTGTTATTTTAGAATTTCGAGCTAAAAATGGTCTCAAACGATTGGATTAGATTCCCTGATGACGAATCTGTGGTCAAATTCAATTCAGTCCGCGGGGCCGTCCGGCCTTAAGCACGATAACTTTCGAAAGGGTTGTCCTAGAGACTTGAGATGTTCAGGGTGAGTTCGGTTTCCAAATGCCGCAGTTGAGTTCGTTAACCTGCCAAGTCGTACAGGGTGTTCCATAAAATATGGCCATTCAAAATTTTTGTTCCTCAATATTTGAGACAAAACGAAACCAATCGAAATTAAATTTTGCGGCAACATGGAAGAGACTCATAATAATTGTAAATATTCGTTGAACAATAGTGATAAAGATATAATTCTTGGTATTTATCACTCGGGAAAAACCTAGCATGTTTAACGTTTCTTTATTTTTTTGACAACTACAACAATTGTTCTTGACATAAATCAATATACAGGGTCTCTATAAATGATTGTAACAGCGCAGTTGGCTTTGGATTGCAGAATACCAATCTCCAACCAATCAGAGCATAGCATGATCACTGTGGTTTGCATAATCCAAAGCCAACTGCGCTGTTACAATCATTTATAGAGACCCTGTATCTTAATCGAATACTAACACGACATACATAAAAATTCCAATAATAATAAGCCTCGTGCAAAATTCTGTCATCATAGTGTTGACAGAACCATAGAAAATTCAAATGGAATATTGAAAAGAAGAAACTTCATATTTCAATGACTAGATATCCGATTCGGATGAAATTTATTCAGCGAATGAAGATTGATATACTGAATAATCTTGCAAAATTTCGAGAGGATCAGATCATCAGAATCATAGAATTAATTTTTTTTTAATTTTGGATTTCTTACATGTTTCATCTTTCGACAAATTTTAAGAATCTAATTTCATAATACTTAGCATGAATCTTAAGTCTCTCACGAAATTTTGAGGTAATAGCTTCATTGCTCCACTAATGAACGAGCGCTCAAAAGCACCTGGTCAGGGCTTTTCTTGAATTTATTTTATTCTCCCGTGGAATCACGAAACGAATTGGGAAAGTCTGCGGTTGGAAAATAAACTGTTTGATAATCATGATGCCAGTCTCGTAGAAAAGGAATATACGTAGACATTCGCAAATGTTGAATCATTTATTCATTATTCATGTCTTGTTTATATTATCATCGGAATGCTATCGCATTCCTATTGATGTAATACGAAGCATTTTTATCAAAAATTAACAGGAATATGAATCATATTTCAATACATCCATTTTGCGAGGACCATTGCACTTTAAGTCATCATTTATTCTAAGAGGTCTTCAAATATTGCGAGAAAATGTTCAATATTTAATTGTTTATACTACATGCCTACCGAATATATGTAATTCAATGTCATTCAGCACAATGATTGCCAAAAAATATAATATCCTACAAGTTTTTCAGTATTTTTCATTTCATTCGAAAACTATCCAAAATAAATAATTAGTGTGAGAGGAGACTGCCAATCATTTTTTAATTAAAATCGAATATGCTGTAAAATAAATATGAGATTGCCATTTGAAAATCTCGAAATATTTCAATTTCAAGTTCCACATTTTCGGAGCAAAATCTTCGCTAAACTTTTCGATGTATCAAAATACTTAATGTACCACAGAAATGCATGGTTTTTCTACTATAAGACAGCTGAGCTTGGTTTCGTTGGCATTGAATATAATCGAGATATTGCATTTACAAAGTTGCAATGCTGGTGTCGAACAATTCAAGAATGTGAGTATAACTTGGCAACAGTGCATGGATAAGATTAAAATTTTTTGTTCCTCAATATCTCCGAAAAAACAGAACCAATCGAATTGAAATTTTGCAGCCACATGCAACTTCCTCATAATAAGCCTCACTCAAGATTTTGTGGCCAAAGTGTTAACAGGGCCATAGAAAATTGAATTGGAATATTGAAAAGAAGAATTTTTATATTTCCATAACAAGATATGGGATTCGACTGAATTTCATCTTGTAACTAAAGACTAAGATGCTGAATATCCTTGCAAAACTTCGAGAGGATCGCATCATCAGAACCATAGAAAATTTAAATAGAATATTGAAAAGATGAATCTCTATATTTACATAAAAAGATCTCCATACTGAACACAACAAAAACTCAAAGATTCCATGAACTTCTTTTAGGGCGCGACTTCTAAGAGGAATAGAACGTATAATTATAGTTAAATTAAAGAGAATAAAAACTCTTCATTCACTTGTGATTAATGGGTATTATAATGGCCGAGCAAACAGACTTATAATGGGTAGATTATACAATAGTCGTGAATAAAGGTATATTATATATTCAAAAATTCGATATATTTCCCTATATTTAAGTATACCTAACCTACACATTAATTTTTTCTCTTCCATAAACCACAAGGTCAGTTGACAGTCAATCCATATTAGTTCATGCCTATACAAATATGCTAATGAACAGTTTTCCTCAATATAATAAAATTGTCATCTACAAAGTTCCTCCTCAATTTCCATCTGATCTATTTCTTCGCTCTTAACTTGAAAAGTTTTCATTCCAGACAGTAAAATCCTGAATCTTACTTGTACCACCAAAATGAGCCACGACGTTGACCTTATTAGGAAAAGTGAAACCAAATAGTATGGGACGTAGACGAAACAACTTCTGACGCAGTGCATCAAAGTGCAGCCATAGCCACCTACGTTGTTATTGTGGACGACCCACTGCGACAAAAAAGGAAAGACTCCTACGCTTATATTGGAATAATTGGTACGTCATACTTCTCGAATCGATCGACAATTCATCAATTAGATCATAATATTGTTAGATGTGATGTCTTTCAAATATAGTCATGTTTATTATTACAGCATTCGTCAGAAAATTTCCATGGAAAATCATATGGGTTTCGATATGATGCATTTCATTCAATATCGCATAAACGACGTTTTTTCTCGAGGTTTGAATATGATTTTTTAATCCAGCCCTGCTTAGCAAAGGGTGAGCCAAATTCAACACATTTGAACTAGGGCTTGGGAATGATATTCGAATAGTTCGAATATTTGAATGTTCGAATATTCGAATTTTCCCTAATCGCTTCAATTCGAATATTCGATTTATTCGAATATTCCAATAATTCGAATATTCGAAAATAGAATATTCGATTTATTCGAATATTCGAATTATTTGAATAAATTATTTATAATTATTTGAATTAAGCTTATCATTGAGACAAAGCGAAATATTCGAGTAAAGCGAATAAATAAATTTAAATAATATTTTTATTCCATAAAGAGATCAATTTTCTGACTATTCAAATGTTGCATTTGAAAATTAATAACCTATTCAAACCACTGCAAAGTAAGTATTCATTTCGAATAAGCATTTCCACTATTGTTTTTCTGTCCCGTTGTCATAAGCATATCTTCAAATTTTCAAGTTCTGTGTTCAATGTTATTTCCTTTTGAAGAATGCTGTATTCATAAGCACTCTTCTATGAATAAATGAATTGATAGAGTTATGAGTTTTTCTATTTAGAATAAAAGGCTTCATTCATTGTAAAATTGGTGAAATTCCCTTCAGAATGAATGGATACGTTCAGAAGCACTCAACTGTTGGCATAAAGAAAAAATCAGTTGAGTAGAGTTGAGTTTCAGCGGATGAAAATCTTCTGAACTCTTCGCTGAGTGATTTACAAATCAGACATATCATGATACATAACCTTATTTTTTTATTCAACAACTTTGGTTTTCTTCTGACAGACCTGAATTGAAGCCAGACAATCCTTTTTTGATAAACATTTTCGAAATACACCAGGTGCCGTATTCTCGACAAGTGATAGTCCAAAACGTATACGAACTTCATTGCGCGGTGTGCATTTTTGCAGGTAAACAGGGACTCGCGCAATGAAGTTCGTATACGTTTTCGAATGTCACTTCTCGAGAATACGGCACCAGTTAGCAAAATATCCTTAATAAACTTCAACTAAAAATCCTAAACATAAACAAATCACAAAATAATAGGTAAATGCGCATGTCTCAGCGGTCAGATGAGTTGTAAAGCGTAAATTTTTACCGCTGTCAGAAATCGACATCTGCTGAGAAACATCGATTTGTCAGCGATCATGCTGAACGCTATCGCTTTCTCAACTACTCAACTGTTGCCAACGGTTGAGTGCTTCTGAACGTACCCAATGAAAAAAACGCACGCGTTAGCTAAAGCGGAAGTATTTATTTACAATAATTCCCACCCACGGTTTTCTAGAAGGTTACACTTCGGTCATCTTCATGACCCTACCCCGTATACTGGGGCAATACTGGCATACAACAATATAACGTAACAAGCTATTGTTATTTTTCAGGGTAGTTACTGGTTAGCCATAAACCATTTGTTTTGCATTTCATTCATTCAGAATTTTTCGAGGAAATCCTCGTCAAACTAGTTTCAGACGGTACAAGAAATTATTCATTTCATGATTAAACGCTTCCAAATCAAATTCGAAAAAAAAAAAGCAATAGTTCCAAAGTTCAATGTTCCATCATTCGACTGAATTCAGGCATTGTGCAAACAAGGAGCAATAAATCGAATGCAGATTTCAGAACAGACCCAGGATTCGTTTGAAAAAGAAATGCCGAGAATGTAAAAATACCTTCTATTTTTACAAGTACCTATTACATAAACACTTGGGGCACAATAGACCTCGAGGTCGCAGAGCACTGTATTCCTGTTATAAACTATCAAATTATCACGTACATCTAACAGCTTGAAAAAAGATAAAACACACCCCCAAAAATTAGGTGGTAGATGCTTTCACCTAGTTTTCATTTAAAATCGAGAACTCATCCAAGTAACAAGTGTAATAAAATCTATTTTTTGAAATATATCTTCCTATTAAGTGTTTCTCTGAAAATGTCTTCTGAAATCCAAAAATTCGAATATTCGAATAAAGCAGGAAACGAATATTGGAATTGATTCATCCTGAAAATTCCGAGCCCTATTTGAACTTCCTATTTCTAACAAAGATTGACGAAAGCTGGCATGGATTTCTGGTGGCCTTCTTGAAACTGTTATTAATTGTTACCAATTGTTTTTGACTTCAGATCAATAAAAAGATAGACATGCCTCAAGCATAATTTCAATGGAATTAATCAAGGGCGCAGCCAGGAATTAATTTCGGGGGGGGGGGTTTGACATTTTGGCAATTGACTTTGTTTTCTGTAACAAGTATTTGTTGTTTTTAAGAATTCAATAATCCTTTTCCTACTTTGGAAACAATATTCAACATAGATATTCCTGGTTATGTTAGGTAAAACCTATTTTTCAAATATGTATGCTTCAGAATTTAATTTTTATTTACTCAAACAAAAACTTAAAAAACAATATTTATTTCCCAAACAATAATTACAGGATGAATCAATATGAAATTAGTGTGGATGTGTGCTTTCATTGAAACTAAATAGAGTTTTTTAATGTTTTACTCCAAAATAGTGCCAACATATGAATAGGTATTAAAAATGAAACAGTGAGAAAACACAAACAATATTTTTTATGTTGAATTCCTTCAGTTAAAGTCTATCCGTCTTTTTTTGAACCCCCAAACCCCCCCCTTGGCTAAGCCCTTGGAATTAATGAATTTTAGGATGAGATAGGTACACCAAACCAAATGTTTGTTATTGTTTTGAAATTTGACAATTCAAAGGCTGAGTCGTACTTTTATTAGGGGTACTGAAATGAGATACGCTATTGTACTCTACTCTGCAATGTTGCTTTTTGTGAATTATGTTTTTCGCATGTCTTGCAAATAATACAGTATTTCGGCATTTTCTGAAGTAAATGAACTAAAATACCACTGCAAGGCACATTCAAATGTAAAATCATGAAAACCAGCTCAAATATCTTGAAAATCATATATGTATAATAGCCAGTTACTAACTAGGTTAGGTTAATGTTTGTTAACAACAGGGGGGCAGGGGGTGTAATAATGGTAATATAAACACAGAGATCTTGTCCTCATTTTTGCATACATCTTACAGGGCATATTTTTGTTTTTTATTGATCTAAAGTTTTGACTATTTCGATTATATAGTGCAATCTTTGACTAGCTAAAAAAATATTCTTTCGACGTAAAATGGAGAGTCCAAAAACCAGTTTTTGGCGTATTGCATACAACATTTGTTCGACAACTCTGTAGAATGATACTATAGCAGTTGATTTTCATATTTCTGATATGTAATTTCATATGACTGTGAGCCGCTATTTCATTACTATGGTAATGAATTGATCAATTGTATTTATCATATTCATGATAATTTCCGGCCTAGTCCGGGAAGTATAGTTCGTTCACGAAAGGTTGAGCACATAGTAGGCGTTTCTTTATTATCTGAAGTTGGCAGTATTTACTGTCATAAAGAAGAATAAAGTCAACGTTGCCGAATGTACTCGGCTCGTTCGACGAACTTGCGAGTTATCAGAGAACTCTATGCAATATTGACAACATTACGTATCAATATGACAAGAAAATAATGAACATAACCTATAATTTCAATATAAACAGTGGAATATGCTAAATTTCCATGGCCAACCGACGGCTCAACCTTTCGTGAACGGACTATACGTATTGACCGGACTAGGCCTGAAAATGCTACTTCCAGGAAATGGATACATTCCGAACGGTTGATGAAAAACTACTATTTTGTATAGTACGGCATAAAATATCGAATCATATGCTTTAGCATTTCGAAAGATACAACATTTTGAGTTATTCTAGGGCTCTGCTAACTACAACCAATATCTAGGTCACCAGTCAACCTGTAGTTGTAAGTGAACACATTTGATCTTTGTAACTTATGAAATAAAAAAATTAAGAAAACCCTGAGCAGGTGCTTTTGAGCGTTCGTTCCTTGGTGGAGCATGAGGCTATCACCTCAAAATTTTGTATAGGACTCGAGATTGATTCTGAATATACTGGGTGTCCCGGAGAGAATGCGACAAACGGATACCATGAATCAAGGACATCAAGGAGGACTCGCAAAAAGAGGTTTTAATCGTTTCAGGGTCTTCGTTTGGGATATACAGGGTGATATTCATCTTATGGCTGAAATTTCAAAGTTCAATAACTCTTAAACTATTCGACCGAATGATTTAAAATTTTTGTCACACTTTATGATTACAGGGTGATATTCATCTTATGGCTGAAATTTCAAAGTTCAATAACTCTTAAACTATTCGACCGAATGATTTAAAATTTTTGTCACACTTTATGATTACCATCTTTTGATATTTCAGAAATTAAGTAAATCAGACCCGGATTAGAAATCTCTCTCTATTCTATTTTCAGGAATATTGGTGAACATTATGTTTTTTTCATATTCATAACCACAAAGAATCAATGAATTAAAAAAATTCAAAATCTCTGTTGGCACGGTCATATGGGGTGATCAAACAGTGATCAAGAACATTACCTCATGAGTGAAATTTCAAAGTTCAATAACTCTTGAACTATTCGACCGAATGATTTCAAATTTGGAAGTTTTTTCACCTGTTACGATTACCATCTTTCAATATTTGCGAAATTGAATAAATCAGATCCGGACTAGAAAAATTGCAGAAGTTCTTTATTTCCGTGAATATTGGAGCACCCTCTACGTGAAAATTTTGTTTTTTCGTTATCGTGACCACAAAGAATCAATTCAAAACGAAAATATAAGACTTTTTCCGGTGATTTCGAATCAGCCTGTGCGTAACATAAGGATTTTTATGGTTACGAAAATGAATGAAACACGTTATGTTTACCTACAAGGTGTTCCAATATTCATGTAGATAGAAAAACACCGACATTCTTTTAGTCCGCATCTGATTTATTCAATTTCTGAAATATTGAAAGATAGCAATCGTAAAGGCTGACAAAACTTCCAAATTTGATATCATTCGGCCGAATAGTTCAAATAATTATTGAATTTTGAAATTTCAACCACGAGATGAATATCCAACTTATGTATATATCCCAAACGAAGCCCCTCAAACGATTGATTGAAACCTCTTGATGCGAGTCTTCCTTGATGTACTTGATTCATCGTATCCGTTTGTCGCATTCTTCCCGGTACACCCTGTATAAATGCAAAATCTCAGTACGATCGGAATAATATTCTGGAAATTATTCCAAAATTGAAATAGGTTGAAACTTAAAAAATTAAATTCTATGGTTCTGATGATGCGATCCTCTTGATATTTTGCATCAACATTCAGTATGTCAATCTTCATTCCCAAAATAATTTTTACTAGTTTCGGACATCTCGTTATGGAAATATGAAGATTCTTTTTTTCCAATAATCCAATCGAATTTTCTATGGTTCTGTTAACAATATGGCTATAAAATTTGCATGAGGCTTATTATGAGCATTTCATTTCGATTGGTGTCTTTTTTTCAGAGATATTGAGGAACAAAAATTTTGAATGGCCATATTTTAAGGATTTGGCTGGTTAACGAACTTAACCGAGTCATTTGGGAACCGAATTTACCCTGAAAATCTCAAGTCTCTAGGAGAAACTCTTAGAAAGTTATCGTGCCAATGGGGCCGCACTGAAGAACAGCCCCACGGGCGGACAGAATTGAATTTGACCACGGATTCTTCATCTGGAAGTCAAACCCTATCTTTCGTGGCCATTTTTGGCTCAAATTCGAAATATAAGAAGGGCAAAACGATATAGCACTCGTTTAAGTGGAACGAGCGCTCAAAAAACAGTCAAATGTAGGTAAATAGAAATATGAATGATTTGGAAGTGGTTGACATAAGATCAAAAATTAATTGCAGAAAAAATTATTTACTCACATGATTTCTCTTCTGAATTTCGTGACTTGAATTTATTTCCTTATTTCATTTCGCTATACCATTATACAAGGCCACAAATATGTAACTAAACACTTCATCAAAATGTCGATGGTTAGCCTTAAATGTAATATTTTTCGATTCACAAAATATTGTATGTACTGTTTTCCATAAAACCAAATATTTATCAGTTATTCCTTAAGCTTCACAAGATTAAAACCACTAAGCTCGGAAGAATATTGAAACATGAACTATCCAGTATCAAAAAATTGATTGTCAGCCTGGTAATACGGTAGTAGTCGTAGAGAAAAGAATATCGTCAATCTGAAATCATCGACATTTGTCATATCTTTAGTCATATCTTTCCATTGGTTTTATCAATGAAAAATCATTAATGATGATACGTTCTCTTTTCTACGAAAATACTAATCCATTCAAAGAAGTTTGGAATGAGTTTTAAATTTAATCATAACAAACTTCGTAATACGGCAGATCAAGGTTTGAATCATTTCCACTAATTAGTTGGTACCAATGATATCACAGATAAAGGGAGACAATTTTTGCCGAAACGAAAACATATTTTCTTTTGTTGCATGTTCAGGGTGCATTTAACTTCTGTGGATGTTTGTATACGCCAAATAAGAATAGATTATTATGAACTACAACTTTCAATCTTGTATGGAATGTCCTGATATCTGGGCAGTTCATTATAAGCTGAATAAATACTTTTCCAGATAAAAAGCTTAAGTGATTTTAATGTTTCGACATGTTTCGAGCTATAAGAAGCTCATCTTCAGGAGGAAAAAACACGAAAGTGAAGCTAAAAACAAAAAAACTCATGGGGTAACAGCAGCAATGCCAAATATAGAATATCAATAATTGAATTAAATACATGACCTAACCTTGAAGAAACGAAAACAAAGAAGGAAGAGTTAAAACAATTAAAATAGATACGAAATGAGTTGATTTCAAGTCAGTTTTTAAAAATAAAAAAACAGTGACATAACAAATAGAAAAAGGTCAGAATGTCACCAGGATAAACTTACAGGAAATCTTCACAAACAACCTTGCCTTTTTTCAATTTTGTCAATTTTTCGATTTGTTATGTCACTGTTTTTTGGATTTCTTAAAAATTGACTTAAAATCAAATGATCAACTGATTTTATATATATTTTAATTGTTTTAACTTTTCCTTCCTTGTCTTCGTTTTTTTAAGGTTAGTTAATGTATTTAATTTTATTGTTGATATTTCATATTTGGCTTTGCGGCTGTTTCCCCATGAGTTTTCAGTTTTTTTCTTCCTGAAGATGAGCTCGAAACATTAAAATCGCTCAACAAGTGTTTTACATCTAACGAATTGTTTTTGAAGATTTACTGTGAGTTTTTTCTAGTGAAATTTTTTCAATTTTCCGATTTGATATGTCACTTTTTTTGTATTTTTTAAAAACTGACTTAAAATCAACTGATTTTATATCTATTTTAATAGTTTCAACTTTTCCTTCTCTGTCCTTGTTTTTTTAAGTTAAGGGAATGTATTAAATTCAATTATTGATGTCTAATTTTTGGCTTTGCTGAGTTTCTCCATAAGTTTTTTGTTTTTAGTTTCATTTTCATGTTTTTTTCCTCCTGAAGATGAGCTCGAAAGTCGAAACATGTTGAGACATTAAAATCACTTAAGTTGTTCATCTGAAAAAGTGTTGTTTTCACCTTATAATACAACTTAAAGAGTTAAAAGCCAAAATTGGTAACACTGAGGTTTTTATGAGTATAAGATATACAAATACTATTCAAATCTTCGAAATGAGGATCTATACATATTATAAAAATAAGCATTAACTTACTCTTTCCATTCAATTCGGTAAAAGAGTATTATTTATAAAGCAACGAATAGGTACGTTATTATAAATTTCTTCTTGGCGACAAAAGTTGAATATTTTCTCCTGGTTTCATTCCATTCTGGATTATGAAAAAAACCAGCTAGCTACCACTCATCTTCCAGATTCATCTTCAGTACCTATGTAATTATTGTTCATCATTTTCAGAGGGTCGCTTTAGAGTGGTCGCTGGAGGTTGTCGAATATCATTCCAGTGTACAAGGAAGGCCGAAAGTACTTTGTTCAGAACTACAGACCGATAGCAATTATAAGTTAGTTCACAAATTCTTAGCTAATCATGTAAAAAAAAATTGTGATATAAAATCAGCACGGTTTCGTGAAGGATCGAAGTCTAGAAACGAGTTTAGTTAGTTTGGTGGAATGCGTTTATGAAGGGTTTGAATCACAATATCGGACTGATGTAATCTATACTGACCTCAAAAATCATAAATAATACTAAAGGGTTTTCCAATAAGTGTTATTCAGTGTCATTTTTTGAGATTTGACAAGTAAAAACTACGCCATTAATAAAAATGGAACGAAACATGCTTCAAGAATGCATTGAAATTATTAAAATTCACTATAAAAATGGTAGAGACGGTTCGTAAAACTCGAACATTTTTGGGTCGTCGTGAAGCCCCTTGTCGGACCGCAATATAGAATTGGTGGGAAATTTCGAGCGGGCTGTTAAGACAAGTCAGTGATGTGAATAATAAAACCCGTGCACGTCACTCAAGAACAGCCCAGGATATTGTTGATGTAGCCGAAAGTGTTGAAGAAAACCCGAATGTCTCTATTCCTCGTCGTTCTTTTTAATTAGGCATCCCAAAAACGTCATTACACCGTATTTTGCATAAAGAATTGGGTCTTAAGGCTAATGAAGTTCAGTTAACACAAGAACTCAAGCCAGCCGATCATCAACAACGTCGTGTCTTTGCTGATTGGGTCTTTGAAATGCATAAAAATGATCCGGGCCGTGTTATCTCTCAAAGAGGTGATCACAATTGGCCACCGAGATCTTGTGATACAACACCTTGCGACTTCTTCCTTTGAGGCCACGTGAATGAGATGGTCTACGGCAATAGCCCAGCGTCGATTCAAGACCTCAAAGATGGAATTCGTGAGGCTATTGAGGACATAGTATATCGTCCTGTAAGCGTGGTCGTGGTGGTCATTGGCCTGATGTTATTTTCCACTATTAACGGCATACCTTTTTCTTTATAATGAAATAAACATCCGATTATTTATATTGAAAAATGGAATTGAATATCAAAATAACACCTCCTGCAAATTTTGGCCACTTATTCAATATGAACTCTGATCCGTTATTTCTCTGTTATGGTAATGATCAACTGTAGCTTTCTCAGAAAAAAGCGTCCAGAAGAAGATACTTCTCGGACGGTTGACGAAAATAATTATTTTCTTAGTACGTCCAAAACATTTTGTCAGGAGTGTCAAAATCTCCTAGCATTTTGTGAAAATAGCTATTTGCCGACCCCGGTGGTCTAGTGGGTATAACTCCAGACCGTGGTGCCGGTGGTCCCGGGTTCGAATCCCGTCCAGTGCAATACGTTGAGATTGGGAGATATAGCATAAGTTGGCTGTCCCATAAGGGCAGGGGGAAAGAAAAAATAGTTATTTTTGTATCTAGTGCGCGAAATGCTACTTTGGTGATCGAGAACTGATTTTTTTAACGAGGCGCAGCCGAGTTAAAAAAAATAGTCGAGATCACCAAAGTATTTCGAGCATGAGATGCAAAAAAAAATTTTTCTACAAACGCTTAGCTTAATATGAAAACAAATATTGAACTGGTTTGAACTGTTTTTCCAAATCAAGTAATTAGGTATTATAACTATGGGCAATATATTCTATGTTGAAAGCAACACTCAATGTTGAAGAAAACGTGGATTTCAAGAAATTCACCAAGTTAAAATATAAAAATCCCATATAGTTTACATGCAGTGTGCGAAGTAAGTATTTCGCACACTACTTCGCGCACGGTGTCATAGTAACAATGAAAATGCAAAAAGGGTCACTTCGCATATTCTTGCCAATGCGCGAACCTTTTCATTTTTTGACGTTTGTAGAAAAAGGTTTTTTATACTAGTGGTTTTACCACTGACTTGAAACCTTATCAATATCTATTATGAATACCTTTGTTTCTTACCATTTTTGAGCGGCCATAGTGTTAACAGAACCATGAAAAATTCAAGTAAAATATTGAAAAGAAGAGCCTTTATATTTTCATAACAGGATATTCGATTCAAGTACAATTCATTTTATGAATAAAGACTGATATTCTGAATGTTAATGCAAAATTTCAGAAGCATGGCATCATCAGAACCATAGAATTGAATTTTTTAATTAGTAATTTTTTACATATTTCATTTTCTGAATAATTTCCAGAATATCATTTCGATTGTGCTGAGATTCTGCATTATATATTTGATATTAAATTTTTTAGTAGTACGTTTTTAGGTGAAAATTGAATACTTATCGGTTGATATTTTTTCTTAGGAAACATAGGGAGAGAAATTATAAGTGGAATAATTTTCATTACAGGAATAAACATGTATACAACGATTCATATTCCAATCAGATTTAAAATATTTAGGTCACTCGACACTAACGAGTTAATCAATATTGATTTATTATTGACCGTTAATCGAAATTCGAAGAAATATTAGGTGAGCAAAAATAACATTGCAACAATAAACCATCTTGAAAGTACCCAATAAAATTTTCCCAGTTCATTGTTTCAACAGAAACAATTGCGTATTTTCCGTTCGAAAACAAAACGGTAACGTGATAACTTCATTTTTACTTTAAAATTTTAATGGTCGATAACCATTGCACCTATTGTTAGAGAACAATGGCAGAGTAATAAACTCTTGAAACTGGGTTGGCACAAACATCAATATTGAAAAGCCCATTCATGTTATGGAGGTAATATTCCAGATTATTTCCTAGAAATATGAACGTTGCTGCGTAGGTGGATGTTGAAAACAACAAACGAAGCGAGTTTGGTCCTGGTAATGCGAGAGGAATAACTGGAACACATTACAAGATGTAAACAAACCGTCGAAAGCACTGTTTTGGCTAGAACGGTAACTTTAGAAAAATATTTCAGTGTTGTTTGGATTTTTTCACAAATCATGATGTTATTCTCTGGTCTTACTCATACGAGAAACTTTCAAATCTTAAATCTAATTTCAGATTGAAACAGGACATCAATTAATGTCACGATTTACGTACAAGAGGTTTTATGCCAATAAGAAGGATAGTCAAATGAAAGGACCCCGCACATTTTGTATGAGAATTGGCTCCCGGTGGATTTGGCTGAAAATTTGATATGATGTTCTACTAATCCTTCTGATCAAATGTCTCTACAGTCACGAAGCTGAAAAATGCATACTTCTAGGAATTTTTAGCGATTTTTTGTATGCATTATGGCTTACGTATTACCGTTCACACAAAAATGTTTGAGAATTTCGGGATTATTGAAGGCAGATTCTGTCAATTCGAAATATTTTCAAACATTTTTGTCTGAACGGTAATACGTAAGCCATAATGGATACAAAAAATCAATAAAAACTCCTAGAAGTATGCATTTTTCAGCTTCGTGACTGTTTAGACATTTGATCAGAAGGATAAGTAGAACATCATATCAAATTTTCAGCCAAATCCACCGGGAGCCAATTCCCATACAAAATGTACGGGGTCCTTTCACAATTACGCCAAGCAACAGAGCTACAAATGATTAGTTTTTTGACAAAAATACTACCTGGACGCCACCTGTGCCATTCCGTGCAGGACAGTCCGTAGGTTATTCCCACCATGTTTTCAACACGAAAATGCCATTTTTTATTTGTTATTAACAAAAAACAACAAAAATACGCGTTCTTTTTAGTTTTTTCGTTGCAAAATGAAAACTATTGATGCAGTTATAACGTTGCAATGAGATGAATTGTAGAGATTACATTGTGAAGAGAATGGAGGGTCAAACGATCCGATCGAATAATTGAAACTGGAGAAAAGCGAAAAAAACCGGAAAATTGCGTGTTTTATCTTTTAACTCATAACTCTGCCATTTTGCAATATAAAGAACTGAAACTTCACACGATAGTAGCTATTGACGTGCAATTCATGTGTGCCAAAATTGGATTCGGTCGGATAAATAGTTTTCACATAATTTCCATTTGAATTTTTTTTGGACATATTTTCGCGGAGAGCTGGATGCGTTTGAGGTCGTCCGATTGAAATTAAAAAAATTGATTTGGAAAGAAGACGTGATCAGTAACAAAACGTCTATTCTGATTTTTCAATAAAACGCGTTTAAGTGTGTAAAAAACTAGTGAGAACATGAGGGAAAACGGCCGACCGAGCGAGAGCGGTTGAATGGAGAGGAAATAAGCGAATCGAATCATCCCATTGCAACGTTATCACTGCATCAATAGTTTCCATTATGCAACGAAAAAACTAAAAAGAACGCGTATTTTTGTTGCTTTTTGGTAATAACAAATAAAAAAATGGCATTTTCGTGTTGAGGACATGGTGGGAATAAACTACGGACTGTCCTGCTCGGAATGGCACAGGTGTCTTCCAGTATTTTGGTCAAGGAAATATTTCTATTGCTTGGCCTAAATCTACTCAAGTAGATTGTCGGGAAACAACATAACCTCGAGCTTATAATATAAAGTCTAATACTTTTTTCTCTTGTATAATCAATAACTATTGAGCGCTAGTTTTACTCAAACGATTGCTATTTCGTTTCGCCAAAAATCTGTAATTTTCGAATTTTGAGCTGAAAATGGTCTCAAACGATAGGGTTCTACTCCCTGATGAAGAATTCGATGTTAAATTCAATTTTGTCGGTGAGGCCGTCCGTCAGCACGATAACTTTTGAAGGGATTGTCCTAGAATCCTAGATACTTGAGATTTTCAGGGTGATCTCGGTTCCCAAATGGCACGTTTAAATTCTCTAAATTGTACAGGGTATTCCATAAAATATAGAATCGAGATGAAATTTTGCGGTCACATGCATAATGCTCATAATGATCCTCATGTCCATAGTGTACACAGAACCATAGAAAATTCAATTGGAATATTGAAAAGAAGAAACTTCATATTTCCATAACAAGATACGCGATTTATTTTGTCTATGAAGATTGATATACTGAATGTTCATGCAAAATTTCAAGAATATCGCATCATTAGAATCACAGAAAATTCAATTGGAATATTTGAAGTGAAATTTATTTTTTTCTATGAAGATTGATATAACGAATCTTAATTCAATCGAAATAATAGAAATTATTTTTTTAAATGTCAAGTTTTCACATATTTCATTTTTTAAATAGTTTCCAGAATATTAATCCGACCGTGCTGATAAAAAAGTCATGATCGTTCCATAGTTACCGGGTGTTTCTCGAATTATTCTTCAAAATACTACTGTAAATTTTCTTCTGGAGAAAAAGGACCCCGCACATTTTGTATGAGAATTGGCTCCCGGTGGATTCGGCTGAAAATTTGATATGATGTTCTACTAATCCTTCTGATCAAATGTCTCCACAGTCACGAAGCTGAAAAATGCATACTTCTAGGAGTTTTTTAGCGATTTTTTGTATCCATTATGGCTTACGTATTACCGTTCACACAGAAATGTTTGAAAATATTTCGAATTGTCAGAACCTGCTTTCAATAATCACGAAATATTCTCAAACATTTCTGTGTGAACGGTAATACGTAAACAGAAAGAGGGAAAAGAAGTACTTCAGTGTGGTAAATTTATTCTGTAAGAACCGAGCGCTTTCGGCCTAGGCCATCATCTCGAAAGCGCTCGGTTCTTACAGAATAAATTTACCACACTGAAGTACTTCTTTTCCCTCTTTCTGTTTATCAAACTTAGTGTGCTCAACCTATTTGTTGGTAATACGTAAGCCATAATGGAAACAAAAAATTGCTAAAAACATTTGATGATGAGACATTTGATCAGAAGGATTAGTAGAACATCATATCAAATTTTCAGCCAAATGCACCGGGACCCACTTCCCATAATACGTAAGCCATAATGGATATAAAAATCGCTAAAAACTCCTAGAAGTATGCATTTTTCAGCTTCATAACTGTCTAGACATTTGATCAGAAGAATTAGTAGAACATCATATCAAATTTTCAGCCAAATCCACCGGGAGCCAATTCCCATACAAAATGTGCGGGGTCCTTTATATTTCTGTGACATTATTACGGAAACTTTTCATTTTTCTATTGACGTTAATTACGTTTTTCGCAAATCGACGTTTCATAAGATTTTTTCATGAATTTTTTCATTCAAACGACTGTAAATTTAAAAAAGATTTCAATTATTTAATTGTTTCGTCAGATTATTGACCTCATCTGTTGCTTTTACTACCTACATATAGTCCGTTCACGAAAGTTTGAGCTCATAGTAGGCGTTTGCTTATTTATCTGAATTTGGCAGTATTGCCTGTCATAACGTAAAATGAAGTCAACGTTGCCGAATGTACTCGGCCTCATCCGACGAGCTTTTGTGTTATCAGAGAACTCTATGTTATATTGACAACATTGTCTATCAATCTGACAAGAAAATAAACAACATAACCTAAAATTTTAATATACACAGTGGAATATGCCAAATTGTCGTGGCCAACTGACGGCTCAAACTTACGTGAACGGACTATAGTGAACAGAATAAGGTTGGTGAAAACATACCTATTTGGTGAATTAAGTGTTTTACTTCAATCACTAGCTTTTAACCGCGACTTCGTCCACATAAGTTTCTTTGTTTTCTCCCGGCTGTAAGTCCCCCTGCAACAATGTCCCACTATCGTGCTTCAGTCCTCAACTTCACATCAAAATTTGTTCAAAAGCAACCTAAGCTACATAATGGATAGCTCCGAATGTTTCTTTAGTAAATATAAAAAGTAAATAATGTAAATCAGTTTAAAATACTACTAACTACCTACCTGCCAACCCTATAAGTTTCGATCCAATTAAAACTGTTAAATAAAAACAGTTGCATCAAAATTTTATCACAAATTCCCTAAATTATGGTGCCTACCGACCCTCTAAGTTAGAAAAGTGATCAAATACTAACTTGAAGTCTTAGTAACACTCAGTTAAAAAAAACATCAAAATAATTTCAGTAGCTATGGCGTCATGCGCTTCTTGACACGATCACGCTAGATTCCGCGGGAATAAGGTATTTTCCCACCGTAAAAAGTAGCCTGTGTCCGTTCCTAGGATCCTATCTTTATATTAACCAAGTCTTATAAAAATCCGTTCAGACGTTAAGGCGTGAATGAGGTAAACTTTTAAAACAAACGATTAAAAATCACTAACTTAATTAGTTTTCTGCCTACTGCCTACGCCTTAAGTACGATAGCATGAATATTAAAAGCCCATATCCTTTTCTAGGTTACTATCTATCACCTAACTAAATTTCATCAAAATCCGTTCAGCCGTTTAGGCATGATAGAGCAAAACTCCCAGCAAAAACCATAAAAAATCATAAACTCAATTCAGTTTTCTGCCTACTTCCTACCCCCTAAGTACGATGACGTGATCATTTTGATCTTATATCCGTTTTTAGGTAACCATCTGTTACCTTACTAAATTTCATCAAAATCTGTTCAGCCGTTTAGACGTGAAAGAGCAAAAGTCCCAACAGAAACGACTAAAAATCACTAACTCAATTTAGTTATCTGTCTACTGCCTACCCCCTAAGAACGATGGCGTGATTATTTATAGCCTATAACCATTTCTAGTTTATCATCTATCGCCATACCAAATTTCATCAAAATCCGTTCAGCCGTTTAGGCGTGAAAGAGTAACAGACAGACAGACAGACAGAGTTACTTTCGCATTTATAATATCAGTATGGATTATATTATGTTTATCAAGTAAAGACCCAGTCAGTCCAATTCAACAGATTCCAATGTAATGTTGTCAAAAACGTAGTTCTACATGCTTATCCGAACACCACTTTTTAAAGAAGTCTAGGTCTATTTTCTGGAACAATGATATTCGCGAGAAAATCATTGTAGAGAATAGCATTTTCCCCGTTGATATTTCTCATAATAACATGCAAAGTTTTGGCTACTAATTCAATATAAACTCTCAGCCGCTATTTCGTTGTAACGGTAATGATCAACATTTATTGAAATCAATCTTATTTCCCGGACTAGGCCAGGAAATGCAACTCCCTCAGAAAATGATAGTTTCCGGACGGTTGCCAAATAGTTATTTTTGTATCTAGTGCGCGAAATGCTTTGGTGATCCAGAACTGATTTTTTTAACGAGGCGCAGCCGAGTTAAAAAAAATAGTCGCTTAGCTTAATATGAAAAAAAATATTGAACTGGTTTGAACTGTTTTTCCAAATCCAGTAATTAGGTATTATAACTATGGGCAATATATTTTATGTTGAAAGCAACACTCAATATGCAATAAAGAAAACGTGGATTTCAGCATAATCTCAAGTTTTATACAAAGTTTCGAGACAACAGGCATTATTGTTCCACCAATGAACGAGCCCTCAAGAGCACTTGCTCAAGGCTTTTCCTAATTTTTTTCAAACGATATGATTTAATGTTGCCTAATTACGCCTTTCCTATCTTGATCATCATGGAACAATCATCCCAATAAACCGTTAGGTACATGTTGTATTTGAACCATCATCCGATCCATGAGATCGTTCCAGTTAATTGAGAGGAAGTGACGAAAAATCCCGTGATTTTGCGTTTTCTCTTTCCGCTTTCAAACAAAGAAATCGCGAACCAGCACTAATCAGATAATTTTGTTTGTTCAGAAGTAAAAATATTGCTTCTTATGCATGCAGAACTCACTCAACAAAGACTCACCAGTGACAATAAAATTGCACAGTTGGTTGACTTTATCAACATGCTAGGTAGTTTATTTGTTTCGTTGATGTTACAGTCTACAGATATACCTACACGTTGTATGGAAAAAATCTGGAACTAAATTAGAGAAGGATGATTATTGATTTTTGTGTTATTGTATTTTATTTTATGGATTTATCTGAACACTTAGTGTAACGGACGTAACGGTTTCTGGTCAAATCTCAGTATTTTTGGGTCCTCTATTCAAAAATTTTGACGAATTCCGAAAAATAATTTCCAAAATGGCGGAAGACCTGCAATGTTCCAAATTTTTTTTGCGGTTGTCAAATTGACTTTTATTTTCTGAATGAACACAATTTTCTAAGAATTTCTGTGAAAAAATTTTTTCAAAAATCGAACACAATTTTTTTTTACATGTCCACAGCGATGAAAAAATTTCACTCGAAATGGATGAAATTTTGTACAATTGTACTTCTTGAATTATCAATCACGAATATGAAAACAGAATTGTAAAATATCGAACGGTTTCGTTACTACAGTCATTCAAATGTTTCGTTCAGACCTTTGAAATAATGAAAAAAATTTGTTTTGAGTTTTACATCCAAAATAATCAAATTATTGGCATATCCAAACACTCTAGATGAATTTATACAAAAAAAATCAGAGAAACTTAGTTGGTACTCGAACCGACGTAGGTATTAAATGGGGAAATGCCACTGTTCTAAGGATATTAATATTCGTTGCCACGGTACATAGTTCGTAGTTCATAGAGTTGGACTGGTATTTGAATTTCAGTGAATATAATTTAGCCAGTGATCAAACTCTATGAACTACGAACTACCGTTGCCTGGCAACGAATATTCATATCCTTAGAAGAGTGCCATATTTCCCTATTTAATACCTACGTCGGTTCGAGTCCCAACTAAGTTTCACTGATTTTTTTTGTACAAGTTCATCTAGAATGTTTGGACATGCCAGTCATTTGATTATTTTGACTCTAGAACTCAAAACAATTTTTTTTCATTATTTCAGAGGTCTGAACGAAACATTTGAATGACTGTAGTAACGAAACCGTTCGATATTTTACAATTCTGTTTTCATATTCGTGATTGATGATTCAAGAAGTACAATTGTACAAAATTTCATTCATTTCGAGTGAATTTTTTTCATTGCTGTAGACATGTAAAAAAAATTTGTGTTCGATTTTTGACAAAATTTTTTCACAGAAATTCTTAGTCAATTTGACAATCGCCAAAAAAATTTGAAACATTGCAGGTCTTCCGCCATTTTGGAAATTATTTTTCGGAGTTCGTCAAAATTTCTGAATAGAGGACCCAAAAATACTGAGATTTTACCAAAAACTGTTACACTAAGTGTTATACATAACTGACCACACTCATAAGATCCTTGCTCAAAAATGACGTTTGACGCTTATGCTTCGAAAACGGGATATATTGTATAAGGCAAAAATGATTCTCCCGATGTCCTCTACACAAAAATATATGTTTGTCAAGTTTATGATTAAACACCCTGTATATATACTGAGTTCTGATACAAAATTCAAGAGGATCGCATCATCAGAACAATAAAATTTAATTTCTTTCAATTGAGATTTAGTTTTTACATATCTTATTTTCTGAATAATTTCCATAATACAATTCTGATTGTGCTAAGATTCTGCATTTCTATATATGATCCTGAAGTCCCATATAATATTTTAAGGTTATAGTCCTATTTCTCCACCAATGAACGAGCGCTCAAAAGCAAATGCTCAGGGCTTCTTTCAATTTATTTCCATAATATAGGTACATTATCTTAGAGTGAATATTTCACTTAAAAGTATAGAAAAGGGTCGATTGTCGAACGCCACCACTGTTTTCTCAGTATCGGGGAACAATACAGGACAAGAACAGTAAGTAATACGACACGACCAACGACGTTTGACTCGAAATTGAACAATTCGAATAGCTTGACTTAGACGACATTTGCATATAATACTTACCAGTCGAGCAGGAAAAAACAATGGTATCCTTTTCTCCTTTTTCTGGCTCCAAACAGTCCAAGTAATTGTCCCATTTTGTTGGGTACCTTACCATGACGGCTATAATGACTTGTTAGTTGATTTTACAGAACTGTACAGTGGCGGATGTAACGCCCACGCTAAATGCTCACAAGGGCATAGAAGTCAGAGATACATCAATAATCATTATACAGACTGTTTTACTTCATTTGACGGAAATTACATCTTGCGCTCTCGTGTCTACTTGAACACCTTGTCATAGTTTCGCTCAAATATACAAGGTTTTCCTTTTTAGTTGGCCTATTAGACGTTTTAGGAGAACTTTTCGGCTAAAATATTTTCAAGTCGACAGTGTTGCCACGTCTATCTCAAACACATATCTACTTTCTTATTTCAAATGGAACTACCTATATTTTCATTTATGTATCGATTTAATACCAAATTCGCAGTATAACCCACTAAAAAAATTTCTCTGCTATGCACTGTTGCCAAGTTATTCACAAATTCCTGAAACTTTTGACATTTGCATTGCTAGCTTTCAAATGCAATATCTCGGTTATTTTATATGCGAACGGAACCAAACTCAGCAGTCTCATAGTAAAGACTCTATGCATTCATGTGGTATCTATACTAATATTATAAAGAGGAAAGATTTGTATGTTTGTGTGTTTGTGTGTTTGTGGCGTTGATACGAGTTAACTCATACCCACTAAGCAAGAAACGTCATTCTTACGTTGAGTTACGTTATTTTCAAGTAACTTAGAAGATGTTCTCCTTTAAATATCTAATTGACGCAACTGGTACGATTTTGTGTGACGTTGAAATTGATTATGTTTTTGGAATGTTGAATGTAAGCATATGATTTTAACGTTATCAACAAAACGTGCTAGACACGTAGCATTTATGTAGGTTGAAAAATGTTTTAGGTTTACATCGCTGACATGTTTTTGGGTCAACTTCTTTGTTAAAGAGAAATTAAATGTAACACAAACGTAACATTCTTGTTAATCTAAAAAACGTTAATTTTAATTGTATCAGTTTCGTCGCACACACCGCCAACGCCAACCATAACCTATAAATTATTATACCAAAGTATTCCAGCCTTTGAATATAGTGTGTTTTACAAAGATTCCAGCCAGCGCCTGAATAATTATAGGTATCATTTTTCGTTTTGTGCATTTGCATTCGTTCCTTTTAAAAACTGTGTTCAGAGTAGAGGAACATGAATCGTAAAGTAAGTACTAAATTCGTTTATTAGTTAGTTTACCTGTATATAGGGAAAGAATCTCCTGTTTTTACAACCTTATTTATATGTATTATTATTATATGCCACACCATAGGATGCGATTATAATTTGATAAATAGGTCAGTAATTAGTTTAGTATATGTATATACAGGGTCCTGCAATAGTCCGTTACGCTTCCATAGCTGCCAAACCAGATGTTTTAAAAAATTTGTTGGAAAGCATGCACTTAATACTTTCAATTCTACATCTCAGGAAATCATTCCCTAATATACAGGGTGTTCCCAAATAAAATTATTCAAGAAATGAGTGATATATTAAATGGATCACTCCTTTTTTAACTTCTAATATTTGATTTATTTTTCAGAGGTATGCAGCAGATGCTCTACATAAATCTTACTGTATGGGCATATTTATATACATAAGTAAAATAGAATATATTTTTCATTTCAATCTACAGTCTTATTATTTTGAAACAATTGAATAACCACCTATAAAGTGTTTCAATTGATGTTTGGAATATTTATGTATTGGGGTGCGTTTAGGTTAGAGCGGTGATAGTGATAAGAACTCAATACTAGTGCTATTCTGATACAGATATAATATAAAATGTGAAGATAGTCATCATGTATTTTTAGTGGGAAATCGACCAAATAAGGTAATTATATTTTCTCTTATCAAAAGTTCAATATGAATTCTTATCAATAGAAAAAACTGGTGCTACACATACCATTGTATCTGTCGGTATGAGCTATCAATGAACTTTTTGCAAAGGAAAGTAACGTGCGTTCAAAAAAAATCGTTGTCAAGTAAGCTGTGGATTCTATTTTTCCTAAGAGTCTATGAGGGGAGAAATAGAATTCACAGCCTACTTGACAACGAATTTTTTTGAACGCAGAATGACTAAAACGTTACATTCATGTAAAGCTTCTAAATCGAAATTCAAACAAACCTATTTTTAGTGGAAAATCGACCCAAAAAAATAATTATATCGTGCGTTCAAAAAAATTCGTTGTCAAGTAAGCTGTGGATTCAATTTTTCCTAAGAGTCTATGGGGGGGAAAATAGAATCCACAGCCTACTTGACAACGAATTTTTTTGAACGCGCGATATAATTATTTTTTTGGACCGATTTTCTACTAAAAGTAGGTTTGTTTTAGTTTCGATTTAGAAGCGTTACATGAATGTAACGTTTTAGTCATTCTGCACTAAAAAGAACATCTCAAAAAAGAAACTAATATGTATGTGCTTCGAAACGAAAACGTAACTTTAGTTACATAATCATAACGTTACAATTACGAGGTAACTGGAACATTCCAAGAACGAAAATAATATGTTACAGTTTTGTTACAAAAACGTTTATTTGTAAACGTAACTGGGATTTTGTCATGTTGGCGGACATTTTACGTAACTATGAACAAGAAAAGGCCGTAACAAATCTTTTTTGAATAACGTAACAATGTAACTTTCAACGTATCAGTAACGAAACTGCGATGTTTTTTTGCTTAGTGGGTAAGCTACTTGACCGATTTCAATAATTCTTTCACCCTTAGAATGCTACACTATCCTTGAGTAACATAGGCTATACTTTTCACCCGAGAAAATTGAGGAAACCTACTATAACTTCAATGATAATAAATATGAGTACCAAATCAGCTATTTTCAGGTGCGCTGCGAAAACCGTAAGACGTACATGGAAACAATGTATGACGAAAATGTACCTCTTCTATAGTTCTACAAAAAGTCCGCGATAGCATATATCTATCTTTCAAGGTTTACTCGGTATCACCTTTTAAAGGTATCCGAATGTTTCTCAAAATTATGCATTATTTGGGAGTATTTTTTAATGAATACGCTGTTGATCTTTATCCAATTAAATACGTCCTTCATACCCAGTATTTAATATAGAACGAAATTGCCTTTTACATCATTCAATTATGATGAATACATCAAAAGATATGGCAGGTTGAAGATGAAATCGCACCAAAATCGAAGCACGATATACATAAACACCGGTATGCCGACGCCCATCGAGATGTGACGTCACAACGGAGAATTTCTATTGCATTTGCGGGATGGAAGTGTTAGAACTAGAGGGAATGATTGGAATAATGCAACTAATCGCAAGTTTCATTGAAAATGCAATCAACTAACTATTTCAAATGAAATTTCTTCGATGTCTTTGTTTGTTGATCCCGGAATATATCAATGAAGTTGTATAAATATGGATGTTAGTGCTAAGTATTTACGAGTATTTGTTAATAGAGAATAAATTATTCAAGTTTCATTTAAAAACTTCGAATAAATGAAAATATTTTTATCATATTCAGGAAATTTCTATGAATGTCATTTATAATTCGTGAATTTGGAAAGTTTTTTGTTCATTTTTTTCTTCATATTCTGAAAACTGATCTTATTCAGATCCCGGTGTCTTAAGTTGGTACGGATTCTGCTCAAAACGGTAGGTTTCAGAAAAAAGTGGTCAATAGGGCGTTTGTAGAGAATTAATTAACCTATAAAATGAGGTATCAATCGTCCTGATCGAATGAGCACAGACCGATTTATTTTCATAAGAAGATGAAAAAATGTAATTTTTCATCTCCTCCCAACTTTATTCGAGATATTTTCAAAACGATAGGTTATAGAAAAAAGTGGTCAATAGGGCGTTTGTAGAGAATTGATCTATATCTTTACTAATATTATACTTATACTTATATTATAAAGAGGAAAGATTTGTATGTTTGTGGGTTTGATACGAGTTTACTCATAAGCTACTAGAGATTTCAATAATTATTCACCCTTAGAATGCTACACTATCCCTGAGTAACATAGGCTATACTTTTCACCCGAGAAATTCGAGGAAACCTACTATAACTTCAATGATAATAAATATGAGTACCAAAATCAGCCATGATCAGCTATTTTCAGGTGCGCTGCAAAAACCGTAAGACGTACATGGAAACAATGTATGACGGAAATTTACCTCTTCAATAGTTCTACAAAAAAGTCCGGGATAGCATATATCTATCTTTCAAGGTTTACTCGGTATTACCTTTTAAAGGTATCCGAATGTTTTTCAAAATTATGCATTATTTGTGAGTATTTTTTTATGAATACGCTATTGATCCTTATCCAATTGAATACGTCGTTCATACCCAGTATTTAATTTAGAACGAAATTGCCTCTTACATCATTCAATTATGATGAATACATCAAAAGATATGGCAGGTTGAAGATGAAATCGCATCAAAATGTCTCCGAGGTAGGCACAAGGCGGCTAGGAGAAGGTACCGAAGTGTGAGGGATGTTTTGTATGAATGTATTTTGGATTGCCTATGCCCGTATGTTTATGACCACACATCAGATCAACAGATGGCGCTGAAGTCGTTATCCAGGTTATTCATCTACTCTGCAACTAAACGGCTCGATCGAATGAATTTTTGTGTATACAGAACAACGTCTGTTGGGTCTGCTAGTATTCAATATTTTGATTCATCGTAAGGTTTTTCGAAGATACAGTAGACTCTCGATAAATTGACACTCGATAAATTGAATCTCTCGATAATTCGAAGTTCTTTTCAGTTCCCTTGAATAACACTTGATAATTTGAAAAAAATCAACGTGTTCTGACCCCCTCGATAATTTGAAGTTATAGCTGTGACATCTTGCTCAATAACACTCTTTAATTTGAAGTCCCCACTCTTCTGTGATCCGTTTCATCTTGCACTTGTCTTAATTTATTTTTAGCAGTCTTCCTTAGAATTGCGTTGAACTAAAACCGTTTTTTTAATTTTATTAATTAAAATGAGTGAAAGAAAGAATAAGAGTCTTTCAATGAGAAAAGATTTGTTATCGAAGCGGTGGAAAATGGCACATTGGAAAAATATGTTGCGAAATAGTTCGATATTCTACCATCTACATTGTCCATGATTTTAAAGAATAAGAAACGAATCACTGGAAGTGTCTCCAGTCAGTGGCGCAGCCAGGATTTTGTTTTGGGGGGGGGCTGAACTGAACAATTCTTGATGATACAACAAATACGAAAGTTGCAAAAAAAAAGAACTCAGAAAAATTGAAATTGTTAGAATCTTTGGGGGGGCTGCAGCCCCAAAGCCCCCCCCCTGGCTGCGCCAGTGTCTCCAGTATAGGAAGAAAAGGCCTCGCCTGGAGGAAAAAGCGTTTCGCTCAGGCTTTCGGTTTCTGCACTCAGGGCAGAAACAAACGATGGAATCTTCTCAACTCTCAACTTATAGAAAACACCCTGGACAATGCTAGGCTAGATGGAAGTCACTAACTCAAATGAAAATTGCGTACTTCTTTTCGAAATAAATACTCATGTTATCATATACACTTAAGGATCATGTAGGTATGTAGAATATAATACAGGGTAAATGATTGTAACAGCGCAGTTGGCTTTGGATTATTTTCATTTTGCAGCTTCCTATGCAAACCACAGAATTATGTGATTATGCTATGCTCTGATTGATTAGAGATTGGTATTATGTAATCCAAAGCCAACTGTGTGTTACAATCATTTATAGAGACCCTGTACATAATCGGATATACAATATCATTAGTACCTTTGTACTTCTGATCAAATTCTTGTTGAATTGAATTTCATCCTTACTCCCTCTTGTTTATTTGAACTCTTTTTATTTTGAACTCTCGGTAATTTGAACTTTTTCGTTGGTCCCTTGAGTTTCAAATTATCGAGAGTCGACTGTATTGCTGTATTTATTTTGGATAGTTTTCGAATGAGATGAAAAATACTGAAATTTTTCAGTATTTATAGTTCATGATCTATACCTAGTCCTGTTTAAGATGAAATGATTCTATGATTATGGCGTGAATTGTTGAAGTAGATTCTATGGTTGAAATCATAAAAATTATTCGATGATCATGGATGTCATAGAAAAAAGTTCACCCATATTATTCAAACACGATTCGGGCAGTTTCACAATTCACCGGGAGCAGACGGATTTTTTTGGCACGTGACCACAGATCATACAGATTTATCTGTAATGTCTGTGAATATACGAATGGTACGGAGCATCTGTCACAGAACATACTGCCCTGTATATGCAAATGGCATGGGCATAGTATGTTCAGATTTCAAAGATCACAGTTTGGGAAATAATATGGAAAAACTCTGAGGAAATATGCTCATCTTTTAACGATACTTTCACCCTTTTTCGGGTAGAGCCGAGAGATTAATCGTTTTCACCACATGATTTAAACAACAATCCTGAAAAGTCCAGAGCCAAATTTAGTTACTTCTCCAGTATCTACAAGGTTCTTCAAAATAAGGTACCATAAATTCGGAATATTAATCCTCAAATGAATTTCTGATATAAAGTTTCCATAGATTATGGGCATCTGAAGCATTTTTTCTGAGATACGGTGTGTTGAAATATAAAGAAAAAATTAGTTTTTCGAAAGTATTCTCGACATCGTTCACAATTTTCCTCTGCGTTTTAGTATGTTATGAGTAGGTATGCTTTAAAACGTATCTTTAAATTTCTTCAGTGGAATGAATTTCATAAAATAAATAGTACGCCAATAGTTTCTTCAAATGAAATAAAATTTAATTTCATCAACTTCATCTGTACGGATGCCACTGGCGAAATTTATTTAAAAATCATTTTGACTTGAAAAAAATATGCATGAATGAGAACTCATAACTTGTGTATTCCTTTAAAATTCAACACACCGAATCTCAAAAACAAACAATGCGCCAAAGACCCATAGTACAATTTTATATCATAAAAAAATCTGGGGATTATGATCCCGGATTTACCGAACCTTATGTTGAAATGCCTTGTATTTCAATTTTTAGCAGCGTAATGGCAAACAAAACAAATTTTTTCGAATGGAAAAATAGGTAATGTTCTAATCTTATGTCAATGTGGGTTATCCATTGAACATTAGCAGAAATAGACATTCATTAAATTATTTATTATTTCTATTACATAAATATCTATAAGTATAAAGATATAAGAGTAAAACACAAACTACAGTAAGTAGAAATATATACAAATTAAAAATAATTATTTCTGTCAACGTATCATTCTAGTACTCTACTTCATCTCTCAACAAACGTAGTTTCATCCCCTTCGATTTTTATATGATCGACACTAAAATCGGCCTCTCTCATCATTCTTAGTGCTTTTAATTCCAAATTACCAACAACTTCACATATCTTCATTCTAGCCTCCACTATCAACTCCGGTGGTAAATCTTTCACAGTCAAAGCCATGCTGTGGAAGAATGCGAATATTGGATCAGTTTGTTTGTCTCCATTTTCCCTTTGTTTTTGATCAATTAACCTGATTATTTCTTCCCTGTCCATTCCCTGGGGTTTATATTTGGACTCTGAGGTAGACTCCTGATCATATGGATGATATTCCTCAAAATAATCAAGACGTGCCATGGACGCGGTTTCTGGTTCTTGAATGTTATTTATTGTGATTTCTTCACTTGCCGTTTCCATTTCTTCTTCTTTAGGAGCATTTTCTTCCTGTTGATTGGTCTCATCCGAAGCTGACCTGAAATATTGGAAAAAAATTAAGAAAAGCCCTGAGCAGGTGCTTTTGAGTACCCGTTTATTGGTGGAGGAATGAGGCTATCACCCCAAAATCTTGTGTAGGACTTGAGATTAATAATTCGGAATAATATTCTGGAAATCATTCGAAAATATGTAAAACTTGACTATCAAAAAAATTAAATTCTATGGTTCAGATAATGCGATCCTCTTGAAATTTTGCACGAACATTCAGTATAGCAATTTTCATCCACGAAATAAATTTGAATCGGATATCTTGTTATGGAAATATAGAGATTCTTCATCTGAATATTCCAATTGAATTTGCTATGGTTTAGATAATGCGATCTTCTAAAAATCCTGCATGAACATTCAGTGTATCAATCTTCATTCAGAGAATAAATTTCACTAGAATCAGATATCTTGTTATGGAAAAATATAAAGATTCTTCTTTTCAATATTCCAATTGAATTTTCTATGGTTCTGTTCACAATATGGCCACAAAATTTTGCATGCGGCTTATTATGAGGATCATGCATATGGCCACAAAAAAATTATTCCGATTGGTTTCGTTTTGTCTGAAATATTATATTGAGGAGGAAACATTTTAAATTACCACATTTTATGGAACACATATAGTTGTCCCCAAAACTACCGTAAGAATTTCAAGGCTGTAAAACGTTCCGTTCAAGAGTTATAGCCAACAGAAATTTATGAGTTTACCATGCGAAGACAAAATATATTTTTTTCTCAGAGTAAAAAGTAAACCTAGAGATGTCTTCGCGCATTTGTTATGCAGCCAAGTATAATCTGTTTATGCACGCGACGGACGTTGCGAACTCGTGCCGCATGTTTGTTCCCTATTGGGAAATTGGTTTACAGCTCCCCTATTCTGATAGTAAAGGCTTCCGCCTGTTACAGACAATTCTGTCAGTTTGGCAACATCGTTTGTTAGTTTTTAGTTTCTGGCGATGAGTTTACATTTTCATTCCGATTTGGCGTTCACAACCTGAATTTTTTACTGATTTGGTGGCAATTTATTGTTGCTTAAGGCTATTCCGGTAATTATAGCTGATGGCAAAATTACGAAAATGTTGTATTATATTCAGGGATTGAAGAATTGAAAATCTAATCAATCGTTTACTTCAACCCATTGCGTCAGTAAAATGCTTTCCATCTCACTTGTTCGCACTACGCTAGTAGTTTAGTCGAGTAGCTAAAAATTTAGTTACTAAACGTGTGTGGACACCAAGAATTTAGTCGAGTAGATTAGTGTGTAGTTTAGTCGAGTCGATCCATTTGGTTCTATTTTGTCGGGAGAGTATATAGTACCATTGTATATTTTCTTATACAATGATAGTACCCCACCACGCGATACTCTTCACTCGGTCACGGACTAGACAGGTTCGAACCGATCAGTTATTAGTCGACTGCATTAGTATTATTATTTGCCGCCAACATGTCCCATAGATAACCTAAAATCATAGGTAAAATACTTGTTCTATGCCGAAAATGTTTTTCCTTTGGAACGAAGAACCCTTAAATTCGTAACAGAATACCTCGAACATGAATGTTTGTGGAATATTAAATCTCAATCATACAAAAACAAGCAAATGAAGCAGTCCGCATACCAGGATACAAATTTCATCATCCACCTCTTCTAAAATCGCCATCACGATTAGATTCACAAGCTTATTCACTTTATTACTTTGCAATTTGTCCATCTTACGAATGGTTTCGTTTCGCTTCAAAGAAATCGCGTAAAAATTTGTGCGTTGGGAGTTGTTCATTCGACAAAGCGTTCTCACTTGTGAACTCTACTCGACCAAAGTGCGAACGGTTGGATGGACAGTAGCTACTAAATTTCTCACTACTCGACTAAGCTACTAGCGTAGTGCGAACAAGACTTAATGCTTAGTTGATTACAATGCAGTGCTATTCACGCGAAGGGGCATCTATATGCTTATTTCTTACTCTGAGAGCTAAACTGAATTCCTGAAAAGTTTAAGATTGGATTTGTCTAGTGTGTTTGTTGGCTAGTTCATTATTTGTACACTGTCCTCTTGAAGAATGTTTTTAACCCTTCATGTGCGGTATGGTGGGCCGCCATCATCCTGATAAATAAAATTATCCCCAAATTCGTTGCGCAGAGGAACAATGATTGTTTTAATGATGCTTTCTACGAAAATAAAAAAGGGTACCTACGGCGACCGAACAGTACACGAGCACATTGGACATTGATCCGCCTTGAAAGCGGACAACTTTCCGGGCGAAGCTGAGTCGCGCTTTTTCCTCTCCTAAACCATCTCTATGTTCATTTCTTACTCTGATATTTATTTTTGTACGGCACGTTCCTTAAGCAATTTTGCTAAAGTTATTCTCCTTCGAAATATGTACCAAATTTCGATCGAAATTATTGGACCGATTTGGCGCATTAACAAACTTAACCGCGGCGGCATTCGGAACCCGAACCAACACTCAAAATTTTTTAACCCTGGCCGGAATGAATTTTCATTGACCACGGATTCGTCATCAGGAAGTTCGAAAAATAGAGACATTAATTTTGGGCAAAACTATAGGTCTCTCTTTCTTTCTATAGGGGGACACAAGCAGTGATAATGGGCTCAGCCGACCAGACACATCAGATTTGACCTGTTTGCAAGCTTCAATCTTGAAATGGAAAAGTTGTATTAGAGGTATTGCAGGAAAAATACTAGGTAGAACTGATTGCCAACGTTTACGCAACTGCACTACAAGTCGCCCTCCAGTTCCAGAGCCCCAAAGAACTCCAGTATCTAGATCCATGTGTCTTCTATAATTCTCCTGTCCTAGACATTCTTTGTGTAGACTCACAATGGCTGCACTCGTCAGTTTCTTTTTGGTCGAATCACTTCATATGCTTCCTTAGGTAACAATGTAGGCCAAGCAATAGAGATATTTCCTTGACAAAAATACATTTTCATAACACTTTTATCATGAAATTCTCCATTCTATCATCAAGATTTCATTAGGAAAACAGGTACAGCTATTTATGACCCTGTATATTTTGGGTTATCTGAAGTTTTAGTGAATACTTTTTCCCAAGAAATGAAGACCATCTCATCAATTTCAAATTACAATGGACACTATACTATAGGTACATAAACATAAGCTAGCTACTTATAGGAATTATCATATATTATTATCATTGAAGAGAGGATAACATTATCCAAAATTTCAAAGTGAAGAACGTCAAAAAGTATACAGATGGTTCTAAAGCAGAGATAGGTGCCGGCAGTGAAGTATACGGGCAGATAACCAAGTGCACACTACTCGTATCATTAGGTTTCTATTCGAATGTTGTTCAAGCAGAAACACTTGCAACCAAAAGATGCATAGATAGGAACCTGGAAAAAACTATCAGTGTGACAGAGTACTAAAGAAAACTCCATGAAGTAGGAAAGATCAACAAGGTCTCTTTGGTCTGAATTCCTGGTCACCCAGAAATTAAAGGAAACGAAGCAAACACACTAGGCAGAAACATAGCACGAACACCACTTACTGGCACGAACACCACTTACTGGCCCAGAACATTTCTGTGGTATAGGCAAATGAACTCAGGCAGAGTTTTTGGAGATGGAAGAAACTGAAAAATATGCACACTGGAAGAATCTTCCGGGAATTCATCATTCCAGAAAGTTAACACTGCAAGGTCCAAAAAGTATTCGAATCTCAGTAAAAATAAGTAAAGCCTCCTCACTGGCTCTCTAACAGGACATTACGCCAAGCAACAGAGCTACAAATGATTAGTTTTTTGACAAAAATACTACCTAGACGCCACCTGTGCCATTCCGTGCAGGACAGTCCGTAGTTTATTCCCACCATGTTTTCAACACGGAAATGCCATTTTTTTATTTGTTATTAACAAAAAACAACAAAAATACGCGTTCTTTTTCGTCTTTTCGTTGCAAAATGGAAACTATTGATGCAGTGATAACGTTGCAATGGGATGAATTGTAGAGAATTACATTGTGAAGAGAATGATGGGTCAAACGATCCGATCGAATAATTAAAACTGGAGAAAAGCGGAAAAAACCGGAAAATTGCGTGTTTTTTCTTTTAACTCATAACTCTGCCATTTTGCAATATTAAGAACTGAAACTTCACACGATAGTAGCTATTGACGTGCAATTCATGTGTGCCAAAATTGGATTCGGTCGGATAAATAGTTTTCACATAATTCCCATTTGAATTTTTTTTGGACATATTTTCGCGGAGAGCTGGATGCGTTTGAGGTCGTCCGATTGAAATTAAAAAAATTGATTTGGAAAGAAGACGTGAGAGCGGTCGAGTGGAGAGGAAATAAGCGAATCGAGGGGAAACGTATATGTGTACAAAATTTGGTGCGCTCTCCGCGCAACAATTCTTATACTCGGCGACCGTTGGCTTCCGCGGCGTTTCCCCTCGATTCGCTCATTCCCTCACCACTCGACCACTCTCGCTTGGTCGGTCGTTTTCCCTCCTGTTTTCACTAGTTTTTAACACATTTAAACGCGTTTTATTGAAAAATCAGAATAGACGTTTTGTTACTGATCACGTCTTCTTTCCAAATCAATTTTTTTAATTTCAATCGGACGACCTCAAACGCATCCAGCTCTCCGCGAAAATATGTCCAAAAAAATTCAAATGGGAATTATGTGCAAACTATTTATCCGACCGAATCCAATTTTGGCACACGTGAATTGCACGTCAATAGCTACTATCGTGTGAAGTTTCAGTTCTTAATATTGCAAAATGGCAGAGTTATGAGTTAAAAGAAAAAACACGCAATTTTCCGGTTTTTTCCGCTTTTCTCCAGTTTTAATTATTCGATCGGATCGTTTGACCCATCATTCTCTTCACAATGTAATTCTCTACAATTCATCCCATTGCAACGTTATCACTGCATCAATAGTTTCCATTTTGCAACAAAAAAACTAAAAAGAACGCGTATTTTTGTTGTTTTTTGTTAATAACAAATAAAAAAATGGCATTTTCGTGTTGAAAACATGGTGGGAATAAACTACGGACTGTCCTGCACGGAATGGCACAGGTGGCGTCTAGGTAGTATTTTTGTCAAAAAACTAATCATTTGTAGCTCTGTTGCTTGGCGTAATGTCCTGTTAGAGAGCCAGTGAGGAGGCTTTACTTATTTTTACTGAGATTCGAATACTTTTTGGACCTTGCAGTGTCAACTTTTTGGAATGATGACTTCCCGGAAGATTCTTCCAGTGTGCATATTTTTCAGTTTCTTCCATCTCCAAAAACTCTGTCTAAGTGCATTAGCCTATACCACAGAAATGTTCTGGGCCAGTAAGTGGTGTTCGTGCTATGTTTCTGCCTAGTGTGTTTGCTTCGTTTCCTTTAATTTCTGGGTGACCAGGAATTCAGACCAAAGAGACCTTGTTGATCTTTCCTACTTCATGGAGTTTTCTTTAGTACTCTATCACACTGATAGTTTTTTCCAGGTTCCTATCTATGCATCTTTTGATTGCAAGTGTTTCTGCTTGAACAACATTCGAATAGAAACCTAATGATACGAGTAGTGTGCACTTGGTTATCTGCCCGTATACTTCACCGCCGGTACCTATCTCGGCTTTAGAACCATCTGTATTCTGTTTGACATTTTCCACTTTGAAATTTTGGATAATATTATCCTCTCTTCAATGATAATAATATATGATAATTCCTATAAGTAAAGTAGCTGGCTTATGTTTCTGTACCTATAGTATAGTGTCCATTGACGACAACATCACTTTCAAAACATACAGGGTTTTCCTTTGAAGTTAGCCTATTAGACGTTTTTGGAGAACTAGTGAATATTTCGTTCGGAAATTTTAGGTGCAGCCTTGAGGATGCAGGAACTCTTCGCCTAAAATATTTTCAAATCGACAGTGTTGCCACGTCTATCTCAAACGCATATCTACTTTCTTATTTCAAATGGAACTAGCTATATTTTTATTTATGTATCGATTGAATATCAAATTCGCAGTATAACCTTCTAAAGAAAATTCTCTGCCATGCACTGTTGCCAAGTTATGCTCAAATTCTTGAAATTTTTGACATCTGCATTGCGTATTTGAAAATGCTATATCTCGACTATTTTCTATGCGAACGAAACCGAACTCTGCAGTCTCATAGTAGAGAATTCATGCATTTATGTGATGCAGTATTTTGATAAATCGTAAGATTATTCAAAGATTTGGCTTCGAAAATGTGGAACTCAAAATTGAAATATTTCAAGATTTTTAAATGGCAATCCCATATTTATTCTACAGCATTCGATTCAAAATGAAAAATGAATGGCTGTCTGAAATACTTCAGTATTTATAGTCATGATCTATGGACATAATGCTGTGTGATTATAAGGTGAATTATCGGAATGAATTCTATGGTTGAGGTCATGAACATTGGGCCAGGATTATCGAAAGCCAAAACAGTTTTCGAAATTTATTTCCTCTCATTCTTGCAAAATGTGAATAACGATTGTTTAAGTTCCTGCAGGGCCTTTCCATGATTTTTTGGCATACCCCGTGAAATGTGAAACAACCTAAATCGTGTTCGAATAACATGGGTTAAATTTTTTTTATGACATTCATGATCATAGAACACTTTTTATGATTTCAACCATAGAATCTACTGCAATAATTCACCTCATAATCATAGGGTTATTTCATCGTAAACACGACCATAGATGACCTGAGTACTAAAGAATTTGAGTATTTTTCATATCATTCGAAAACTATCCAAAATAAAAATTAGTGTAGAAGAGACTCCCATTCATTTTTTATTTCGAATCGAATGCTGTAAAATAAATATGCCATTTGAAAATCTCGAAATATTTCAATTTTAAGTTCCACATTTTCGGAGCAAAATCTTCGAAAAACCTTACGATGTATCGTAATACTGAATGTACCACATAAATGCATGGATTTTCTACTATGAGACTGCTGAGTTTGGTTCTGTTCGCATAGAAAATCATCGAGATATTGCATTTCCAAACAATCAATGCAGATGTCAAAAATTTCAAGAATTTGTGCATAACTTGTCAACAGTGCATGGCAGAAAATTTTGTTCAGTAGGTTATACTGCGAATTTGGTATTGAATCGATACATAAATAAAAATATAGGTAGTTCCATTTGAAATAAGAAAGTAGATATGCGTTTGAGATAGACGTGGCAACACTGTAGACTTGAAAATATTTTAGGCGAAGAGTTCCTTCATCCTTAAGGCTTCACCTAAAATTTCGGAACGAAATATTTATTAGTTCTCCTAAAACGTCTAATAGGCCAACTTAATAGGAAAACCCTGTATGTGGCGTCAAAAAAAGTATTTATGTTCGATATTCGCTGTGCAGTATGACTTAAATTTAAATTGGAAATTTGAATTCATAAATGATATCAGTATTTTGTCTTCGGGATATTCAAATTTGAACTTTCAAAGAAAAGCTTCAGACTGGAATTTTCAGTATAGAAATTTGAAAAAAATAACGTAATCTATTCGAATTATTTCATCGATATACTCAATTAACATCTACCTAGGCAATTTTCGTCATTAACACTGTTGAAAAATATTATTCAATTCAAATAATAATTATAGTTCGTTCACGAAAGGTTGAGCAGTCGGTTGGCCATGACAATTTGGCATATTCCACTGTGTATATTAAAATTATAGGTTATGTTGTTTATTTTCTTGTCAGATTGATACACAATGTTGTCAATATAACATAGAGTTCTCTGATAAGTCGGGAGCTCGTCTGACGAGACCGGGTACATTCGGCAACATTCCCCTTATTATACGTTATGACAGCAAATACTGCCAACTTCAGATAAATAAAAAAACGTCTATTATGCGCTCAAACTTTCGTGAACGAACTATACTTAATTCGAAGGTTTGTTACGAAATCACGTTTATGACAACCAATAAAATTGTGTGAGATTCAATAAAAAGATTATTCAAAATCAAAACATAATACATATGCAATAATATGTAATAATAAAAAACGTATAATACATACATATTGTAGTATTCCACTCTAAAAAAATTGAAATGCAACTTCAGTTCTAATTTCTTTTCCACACCTTGCACAATTAACGCTATATTGTTCTGTGTAAACGAACGCGATCTTCTATGCCACTAGATATTCGATGTTCACAGCGTTGGGTAATGGGTATGTACGGCGAATCGGCGAACTGATGATATGGCGATAAGCACATGTTTTCAGTGCAACAATAGATCACCTATAAAACAGCTTATTTTTAAATACAACCTAGGAATAATTTCATCGAAAATGACCAAAATTCACCTCATTGCTGTTCGTGAGAATCGTAAAACGTTTGGGTATAAATCTTTGCCTAGGTACCTACTGAGTATAGAAACCTGAGAGTTGTTATTTATGATTTGAGAAGAAATCATTCAAGATTTGTTTTCTCAACAATTATTATTACAGTTTAACAGTTGAAGCGATTCCATTGAGCCACTAAGGCTGCTCGCAGACCAAAACGACGCGATCGCGACGAGACCGCGATGCGATTTGAATCGTGGAGATGAGCAAAATCGATCGTTCACACCAAAGCAACGCTACAACCGATATTCGGTCGATATTCGGACGATTGACGTCAATAAAAAAAATCAGGTTCCTCATGTCATGGGGTATTCGAATCACCCCCATGTATGTTATCCGATTTTTCACGGTTTCCGAGTTATGATTTTTTTTATGAAATCTGAGAATTTTCAACTTGAACATCTTCGAAAATTTTAAAAAAAAAGTAAAAGGCTCTTCTGATATTTTTTTGTTGTAAATAGATCGTAATGAATTGTACTTTTATACATAAAATAACCAGCATCGTAACTTTGATAAAAATTATGGAAATGTTGGTTTCAAGTGAGAAAGTTACGTATTTTGGATCATGGTCTAAATTTTCAAATTTAAGTTAAAAATGTAAACAGGCTAATTCATGGTTTCTCAGTAGGCTTAAAAACTGCGCTCAACACTCAGCTTTCAGAATCATTAATAAAAAATGGTACTCAACAGTCTACTTTTGCTAGAATTAGCCTCCAAAGTCAGCGAGGTGGAAAAAATCAAAGAACTAGACATTTACTCAAGAATTATTTTTTGCCATTTTTCAGATTTTTCTGATCAAGTTATAATGTAAAATGCTGAAAATTAATGAAAATAAGCATTCGAAGAAACGTTTTAGATGAGAAAAAGGTATGGCAATAAATCACACATCATGTAGAAAAAGAAATTTATTTATAAAATTTACATTAGGTTTTCAAAAAGGCCACCTCCAGCCTCAAAACACATTCTACACCTTCGCAAAATTTGTTTATTCAATTATTTTTATTTATTGTAATTTTTATAAATAATTTTTTTTTATCTACATAATGTGTAATTTATTGCCATACCTTTTTCTATTTCTTATCCAAAACTTTTCTCCTAAAGCAAATTTCAGCATTTTCTATCATAACTTGATCAGAAAAATCTTAAAATGGCAAAAAATAATTTTTGAGTAAACGCCTAGTTCTTTGATTTTTTCCACCTCACTGACTTTGAAGGCTTATTCTAGCAAAAGTATAGTGTTGAGTGCCATTTTTTATTAATGATTCTGAAAGCTGAGTGTTGAGCGCAGTTTTTAAGCCTACTTAGAAACCATAAAGTAACCTGTTTACATTTTTAATTCAAATTTGAAAATTTAGATCATGATCCAAAATACGTAACTTTCTCACTTGAGACGAACATTTCCATAATTTTCATCAAATTTACGATGCTGGTTATTTTATGTATAAAAGTACAATTCATGGCGATCTATTCACAACAAAAAAATATCAGAAAAGTCTTTTACTTTTCTTTAAAAATTTTTTGAAGATTTTCAAGTTGAAAATTCTCAGATTTCATAAAAAAAATCATAACTCGGAAACCGTGAAAAATCGGATAACATACATGGGGGTGATTCGAATATCCCATGACATGAGGAACCTGTTTTTTTTATTGACGTCAATCGTCCGGCCACCCTGTATATTACTCTTAGGCCGCTCGCAGACCAAAACGACGCGAGCGCGACGAATGTTGTTTTGAATAGAAGCTCGCACACCGAGATCGGCATCTGACAGGTATCGTCGCGGTCTCGTCCTTGTCTCGTCGCTGTCTTCCCGGTGTGCGAGCTCTATTCAAAACAAGGTGCGCGACCTCTCGGCGATTGGAAATTGCTGTCTCGTCGCGGTCGCGTCGTTTTGGTCTGCGAGCGGCCCTATCTTTGTTAAAGAATGAATACTTACACATCCACATTTCTGCCAGATTCCAAAAATTGTAGTCGTTTACTCCATATCCAAGCTGTCTTAGTATTCTTTCTCTTGAATCTGAAATACGTATCTTTCATGCTGCGCCATCTCTTCTTGCAATCTTCCACTGAAAGGCAAAAACTTTTATGCATATTCTATAAATTTTTGTTTAATAATTTCATCTGCATATGGTTGTAAATAGATTTGTAAAAACCAAGAGGGACAGTTTGGGTTACCCTGGCTTTGGCAGGTAAACGGTATTAAAGGGGTGTAAAATACTGATCTAATTTCGTCAAATTATAGAGTGTGATTTTTTGATATTACCTTCAGAATATCATTAAAAATCACGTCATTAATTGCCAGATACTTACTATAGTGGCAACCCCTTGCCAGACACCCTTAATGTTCATTAAATTATATGTTATTCTACTTACGCTATAGAATAAAAGCTAATTTTTATATATAATACTTGGGTATTAATTAGATAATGTTTCCTAATTAGCCAGACATTTTTGATAGTGCCAATCCTTTGCTAGACAAACTTGTAGTTTAGCTGCAAGTGCGAGCGCGAGACAGTATACAGGTTTGGAAATTCACATCTGAAATATACGATATACAATGCATCAGACAGAGAATTTTTCCCTCCAGTTGCACAGATGAATAGTCGAGACAATCAGTTGCTGTAACACACTGAATTCAGTTGTCTTACTTCGTCTAGTCTTGTCTCTCTCTTATCATTTAGAGGAGCGTAGTTCTTTGGTATGGTAGGCAACAGTAAATACTTGAATCGAGTATTACGGGCAGCCTGACAAATAAAAAATTCTATACGTTGAGTGCGGGTTCCCTACCATACTGCGATAAGAGAGAGACAAGACTAGATTATCGCAGTGAGACAGTTGAATTCATTCAGTTATCGCACTTGATTATCTCGCCTATTCATCTGAGCAACTGGAGGGAAGAATTCTCTGTCTGATGCCTTGTATATCGTATGTTTTCGATGTGAATTTCCAAATCGGTATATGAGTGGGTGCGAGTGAGACGGCATGATTATAATGACTTATGGAAATAAATTTTTTGGTACAGATTTATATAACTAATTATTTAAGTTAATCTCAAAAACATCTGAGGAAAAAACATTCGATGCTACAACTAAATAAAATTGTTAAAAATTTTAATTTAGTTGCAGCATCGAATGTCTTTTCTTCAGATGTTTTTGAGATATTGGTACGTTCTCTCCAGAAAACGACCACGAAATGAGAAGAAAATATGCCCTTCCATAAGACGTTGCACTGTGTTACAAATCGTTGGATACCTTGTCATCGAGCTAGTATGGGAGTGCAGACGAAAACTCAATGAAGTAGGTAAGAACAAGAAGGCTTCTCAAGTTTGTCTACCTGAATACTCAGGAATTATAGGAAACGAAATGCTAACACACTAACCAGAAAGAGAGTACAGAGACCCAGAAACCTTCTTTGGTATAAGCAAAATCACCTATTAGAAGCAGTGTCTGGCGAATGAAAGAACTGAACGGGAACCACACTGGAGAAATCTTTCAGGAATGGAACATTCCAAGAAAGTTCCTCTGGAAATTTTAAACTGCAACTGCAAGGTTTAAAAAGTATTCGTATCTCAGTAAGAATAAATTGCGCCTCCTCGCTGTCTAACAGGACATTGACGCCTTGGAAAGCATATGATGAGAATTTGCTCAATAGAAACTGACAACTGACGGGTGTAGATTTGTGGGGAAAAGAAAGAAAGTCCTGTTCACTTATTCAGAGGGAATTTGTGGGGAAGGTAGGCGAAGAAACTTCAGATCGAAGACAGATAAATTCTGGTGTACCACAGGGAAGCATTTTGGTCCCTTTTCTCTATTTGTTACACACAAACGACATACCAACTACAGATAGGACTATTATTGGAACATACACAGTTGACACAGCTGTTTTTGTCACAGATGAAGTCCCAACCTTAATAAGTTAACATCTTCACGAACACCTGAATTAACTGGATGCATGGCTAAAGAAATGGAAGATAAAAGTAAACGAGTCCAAGTCCACCCAAGTCACATTTACACTCCGAAGAAAAACTTGCCCACCAGCGACAATGAACTAAATCACTGTACCGGGTTTTTCACTATAATTTGACTTTTAACTTTGTTACTGAAGGAGATACAAAAAAATGTTTCATACAAAAGTTTCAAGAAATCAACTGAGGTTTTTTGATATTAGTCCAGAAACTGAAATATATACAGGGTGACCAATATATCGATGGCAACTTCATTTTTTCAAATGGAACACCCCGTATATTTTTCCATATTTGGTTAGCTCGTTTTCCCCTGATTTCGAATATGTAACATATGTTGGTCTATCTTTCAGAGTTTCAAATTTGAATAACCATCTGGCATAGAGTTTTGGAAGTTCGTGAATAATCAAGTGGCCGATTTGATCTTTGGATTGGTAATGGCGCACCCATTTTATGGCCACCAAATAGTCCCGATTTAATACCGTTGGACACGTTTTTATAGCGGTTCCTGAAGGAAAAGAATTACTTCAGCAATAATGACAATCAATGAAAGCGGAGAATAATTTAATGATATAAAATCAACCAATATTAAACTCATAATTCGGAAGTAATGCCGTCAACGCACAAAGAATAATGAAAATATTGTAATGATTAGAAACAAATTTTAAAGCTTTAATTTCTGACTTGAATCGGAGCCATAATAATGCTATCAAAAATAGTCTAAACAACTTGAGGCAACTATATGAACTATGTGTATATAATGTATATAATATATGTATATAATATATGAAGGTGGTCATTTTGAGCAATTCCTTTAGTTGATGTTATTCTTACTACAATAGTTTATAATTGTTCATTGGTTAAGTAATTGTTAAGTATTCATTTTAAAATAAAACTTCAAGTAGATTGCTTGGATATAAAGAATTTCGTAGGTATTTCACATATTTTTTTATTCGGTGTCATCCTTTCAAATTTGAAACTCTGAAAATTGAAGAGACAGTGTCCCATTTGAAAAAATATAGTTGCATTCAATGTTGTTCACCCTGTATATCTTCCCATTGACGTTTTTATAACTCCAAAAATGAGCATTTTCAGTAAACGCACTCTGCCACTTGTAAAATGATTATAGATCTTGGCAGGTAGTGCTTAAAATTTAAAACTCTGTGGTTCTCAGAATAAAAGAGATAGACCAACAAATGTAACATATTCGAAATCAGGGGAAAAACAGCTAACCAAATATGGAAAAATATAAAGGGTGTTCCATTTGAAAAAATGAAGCTGCCATCAATATGTTGGCCACCCTGCATATATTTCAGTTTCTGAACTCATATCAAAAAACCTCAGTTGATTTCGTGAAACTTTTATACGAAACATTTTTTGTATCTCCTTTAGTAACAAAGTTAAAGGGGGGGTCAAATTATAGTGAAAAACCCGGTACCTAAAAGCAACCATGTAAAATATCTGGGGCTACACTTTGATAGCAAACCAAACTGGAAACACCGCATTAGCAAAAAACTGAAACAGCTCGAACTCAAAGCCAGAGAAATTAACTGGCTTATTGGAAGGAAATCTAATTTTTCATTAGAAAATAAATTGCTCATATACAAAGCAGTGATAAAGTCCATTTGGACATACGGTATAGAACTCTGGGGATGTGCTAGCAAATCCAATACCGCCATTATCCAGATAGAGAACAGTCTAAGACACTTAGAGCAATAGCTAAAGCACCATGGTATATTTCAAACCGAACGCTACACAATGATCTCAATATACCTTATGTAAGTAATGTCATTTAAATCACCATAACAAACTAGAAGGAAATCCGAACCCATTATGGCTGCCATTGCTATAAACTCCTAACAATAGGAAACTCAGAAGAAAATGGCCCATAGACTTGAGAGTAAATTGAGGGAATATCGCTGGATACTGCCTCTACACGACATTTGTGTACAATAATATTACTATTCCTGTACTAACTGTTAGATTAGTAGCATTTTGTAATTCATAAAATAATATTCTATGCTTGAGCTGTCATGCGACGCCATTACTATTACTACTGACACGTTGTTGTATGAGCGAGTTAATAAATTGTTAATACGTGCTTATTTATTTATTATTGGATCCAAACATGGCGCAGTCGAGACTGTTGTTTTAGTTGAACTAGAAAAAAGAACGTGAGTTCATCCTTCAGCCATGAAATTCAACAAACCTTCAGAATTCGATGTCAATGTGGATAACATCTCCGAGAGCTTTAGAAGATTCCGGACTGAAGTAGAAGTTTATTTTGTAGCCACAGAGACTGAGAAGAAATCGCGAGAGGTCCAAGTGGCGAGACTGAAAAACCTATTAGGATCAGATGGATTAAAACTATACTCAACTGTAACGACATTGAAACCGGGTGAGGAAACGGTAAAATCTGTATTGGACGCCCTCGAGAAACATTGTACCCCAAGGAAGAATGAGACTATGGTGATTTATAAGTTCTTTAATAGAAAACAAGCAGCGAATGAACCTTTCGAACGATATTTTACCGATTTGAAATCACTTATTGCACCTTGTGAATTTGGTAATCAAGAAGAAAAATTGTTAAAATCACAAATAATCCTTGGACTTTATGACAAAAGTACTCAAGAAAGACTATTGAGAGAGGACCCTTCATTGGACAAAACAGTTAGTTTTTGTAAAACAGTTGAGATGGCAGAGCTCAACATGAAGATTTTGAAAGCGCCTACAGTGAAAACACCGACTGATAATTCAACAGAGTTACTGGAAGTGAATAGGAAGTCACAAATGAAAAGACCACCAGAACACGGGAACCGTCAGGATAGTTTATATTATGCTTGCAGTCGTTGTGGCTACAACCACGCTAAAGGGCGATGCCCAGCATTTGGTAAACAGTGTTCCTCCTGTAAGAAGTACAATCATTTTTCAAAGAAATGCATGGGGAATAATCGTAATAATCGCATTCAACAGGCTCATGAAGTTGTAGAATTTAATGATGATGTTTTTAAGTTGGATTCTTTAAACCTGTGTGCTTGTGATGCTATCACTAATGTAGGAAATGAATGGCTGGCTTTGCTTAAAGTTAACGATAAACCAATTGAATTCAAACTAGATACTGGCTCCCAGGTTAATGTTATAACTACTACTGCTCTTCAGAATCTTGATCCTGATTTGAATATAAGAAAAACTGATGTACTTCTCGAGTCCTTTGGTGGATTCGTTGTTCGACCGATAGGCTGTGTTAATCTTAATCTTCAAAAGACAATGTTAAAATAAAAGCCCCATTCATGATTGTGAATGATGACAGAACACCACTTCTGGGACTACGTTCTTGCGTTGAACTTGGACTTCTTCGTCGGATAGATAAGGTTACTGTCCCAGTTGATGAGTTTATCAAAGAGAATCAGGATGTCTTCAATGGACTGGGATGCTTTCCAGACATATGTAAGCTAAAACTTAGCAAAGACGCTACTCCTAAGGCAAATCCTGCTCGAAGAGTTCCTTATAAAATAAAGAATAAATTGAAAACTTGCTTAGATGATTTGTTGCATGCAAACATTATAGAGCGAGTGGATGAGCCTTGTGAGTGGGTTAATAATCTTGTGATTGTAGAAAAACCTGACTCTTCACTTAGGTTGTGCATTGACCCCCAACACTTAAACAAGTATTTGGTTAGAGACTACTACGAAATTCCTACCTTAGAGGAAATAAGTTTAAAACTTGCTAATAAAAGTCATTTCTGCCTTTTCGATTTGAAAAGTGGGTTTCATCAAATTAGACTAGATGAGGAATCCAGTAGGCTATGTTGTTTTAGTACACCTTATGGAGTTTTCAAATATCTAAGAGCCCCATTTGGTTTATCAGTGTTGCCAGAGTTTTTTCAAAAACTAACATATAAATATTTTGGTCATATAAATAATGTTGTAGTTTATTTTGATGACATTTTCTGTTGTGGTAACTCTGAGGAAGAACTGAGGCAAACAGTTGAGGAGGTTTTTTCCGTGGCTAGAAAGTACAATATTAAATTCAATCCTGAGAAAATTCAATATTTCGTAAATGAAGTTAAATATCTCGGGTTTTTATTTAATAAGCATGGTCATAAACCTGACTCACAAAGAATCCAATCAATAATGAACTTGGAGCCACCAAAAAATGTAAAAGAGCTTCAAAAAATTTTGGGAATGGTAAATTTTTTAAGAAACTTCATACCCAATCTTTCTGATTTAATAGCCCCATTCACATCTTTGCTTAAAAAAGAATCCGTTTGGCTTTGGTCAAAATTTCATGATGAAAATTTTAATAAATTGAAATCTGTCATTTCAAATATAACATTACTTGCTTCTTTTGACCCTGTTAAGACCATTGAGATACAAGCTGATTCTAGTAATTATGCTGTTGGTTGCTCTTTGATACAAGAAGGAAAGCCCGTTTTGTATGCCAGCAGAACTCTCACTGCTTGTGAACAAGACTATGCACAAATTGAAAAAGAACTCCTTGCTATAACATTTGCTTTCACAAAACTCCACAACTTTGTATATGGCCACCCTAATGTGATTGTTTACACAGATCATGCCCCTCTAACGTCTATAATACAAAAAGATATTAGTAAAATAAAAAATAATCGGCTCAGGCGGCTTAGATTGAAAATTTTACCATATAAGTTTGAGCTTAAATATCTCCCAGGGAGGTCCATGGTAATTGCTGACTTATTGTCGAGGAATATTATTGCAGAAAATGTTACAGATGATGCGTCAATGAGGGATGTCGTACACACCGTAGGTGTTTTATTTGATTGTTCTGACCAGCAACTTACACATTTAAAATCCGAAACAAATTTGGATGAAACTTTAAACCAAATTATGAGGTACTACAAGAGTGGTTGGCCAAAACCTTTGCAATGTAGTGGAGATCTAGCTCATTATTTCAATATAAGAAATAGTATCACAGTAGAAAATGGCTTAATATATTATGATGAAAGGTTAGTTGTTCCCTCGGTGTGTAGAAAAAAAATTTTGAACTTACTGCATGAAACACATCTTGGTCTTAACAAGATCAAAGAAAAGGTGAAACAATTCTTTTACTGGCCTGGAATTCTGTCTGATGTTACGAACCTTATAAACTCTTGTACTGTTTGCCAAAGATTCCGAAGGTCCAATATCAAAGAACCTCTGCTTCCTCATGAAATACCACCCATCCCATTCTATAAAATTGGTATGGATTTACTTGAATTTCGTAATATGTACTATTTAGTTGTAGTTGACTACTATTCCAGATGGATTGAGTTAAAGAAACTCAAAGACAAAACATCATCATCAGTGATAGAATGTTTGAAGCCAATTTTCGCCTCTTATGGAATCCCCAAAATTATAGTTGCTGACAACAATCCATTCAGCTCTTTTGAATTTAAGAAATTCTCAGACCAGTGGAATTTTGTCATAACGACATCGAGTCCTCATTATCCCAAAAGTAATGGTCTTGCAGAAAAAGCGGTAGGGGTAATGAAATCCATGTTAAAGAAATGTCACCATGAAAATAATGACTTAGATTTATATTTACTTAACTATAGAAATTCTCCTGTTGCAGGATTAAAATATTCACCTTCCCAACTCCTCCAAAGTAGGACTCTTAGATCCAAAATTCCTGTAAGAGATAGCTGTCTGGTACCTCATGTTATTGATGATCCACAAGTTTATGATAAAAGTAATCAAAAGACCTATTATGATCAGCACTGTAGAAAATCAGTAGAATTTAACGAGGGTGATAATGTTTTAGTACAAGACAAGTTTACTAAGTTGTGGGAAAGAGCCTTTATTGTTAAGAAGCTTAAATTTAGGTCATATTTAGTTAAAGTTAATGGCAAAATGTATAGACGCAATTCAGTTTTTATAAAAAAATATAATGCTCCTTCATCAGCAGATGCTGAATCGCATTATTACAAACACAACGATTTTGATTTTGATGAAACTAATAATAATAATAGAAATATAGATAAGACTGTTGAAGACTCAAATAACTCTGGTTGTTCATTGGCAATAGGATTACCTATTACAACTAGATCAGGAAGAATAGTCAAAAAACCAGAAAGATTGAATTTGTAGGCTTTTTCTCTTTATTTTTTTGTTCTCAATAATTTATGTATTTTTCTGGTTGCACCACAAATTATTTTCAGATATGTATTGGTTTCGTTGTGATAGAATTAACTTTTATTTTCTTGTATTTAAAACTTAAGGAGGAGGATGTTAGATTAGTAGCATTTTGTAATTCATAAAATAATATTCTATGCTTGAGCTGTCATGCGACGCCATTACTATTACTACTGACACGTTGTTGTATGAGCGAGTTAATAAATTGTTAATACGTGCTTATTTATTTATTATTGGATCCAAACACTAACCAACAAATTGGCTCATAGACTGTAAATGACACTTTCTGATTGCCAATAAAGAGACAGAAAAAAAATTGTTTAGAGAATACCTCGCCATTTTGAGCTTACGCTAATGATCTCTTGGACAGTATAACTACAGAAGAAACCCAGATATAGCCTTCTTGAATGCCTCTCAAATACTGGAGTGGAGTTCATTGAAGCTCTGGAAGAAATATATACCTTAAAGGCACCGCGGAATATAACTCTCTTAAAGAGACAGTAGAAAGAACTTATTCAGAGAATGCCTCGCCATTTTGAGCCTACGCTAATAATCTCTTGGACAGTATAACTACAGAAGAAACCCAGATATAGCCTTCTTGAATGCCTCTCAAATACTGGAGTGGAGTTCATTGAAGCTCTGGGAGAAATATATACTTTACAGGCACCGCGGAATATAACTCTCTTAAAGAGACAGAAAAAAACTTATTTAGAGAATGCCTTGCCATTTTGAGCTTACGCTAATGATCTCTTGGACAGTATAACTACAGAAGAAACCCAGATATAGCCTTTTTGAATGCCTCTCAAATACTGGAGTGGAGTTCATTGAAGCTCTGGGAGAAATATATAGAATATAGAAATATATACCTTAAAGGCACCGCGGAATATAACTCTCTTAAAGAGACAGAAAAAAACTTATTTAGAGAATGCCTTGCCATTTTGAGCTTACGCTAATGATCTCTTGGACAGTATAACTACAGAAGAAACCCAGATATAGCCTTCTTGAATGCCTCTCAAATACTGGAGTGGAGTTCATTGAAGCTCTGGGAGAAATATATACTTTACAGGCACCGCGGAATATAACTCTCTTAAAGAGACAGAAAAAAACTTATTTAGAGAATGCCTTGCCATTTTCAGCTTACGCTAATGATCTCTTGGACAGTATAACTACAGAAGAAACCCAGATATAGCCTTTTTGAATGCCTCTCAAATACTGGAGTGGAGTTCATTGAAGCTCTGGGAGAAATATATAGAATATAGAAATATATACCTTAAAGGCACCGCGGAATATAACTCTCTTAAAGAGACAGAAAAAAACTTATTTAGAGAATACCTCGCCATTTTGGCTTGCGCAAATAATATCTTGGACAGTATAACTACTGGAGAAACGCAGATATAGCCTCCTTGAATGCCTCACAGATCAGTATCTGAGAGTGGAGTTCATTGAAGCTCTGAGAGAAATATATATGTACCTTAAGGGCGCCTTGGCATATAACCCTCTTAAGCATCCACAATATCTTGGCCGCAAATGAGCTGGTTCTGTATTCACCTCATACTCTAGATTTCGACAATAGATTTATAGAATAACAATACATAAATACATTGCGCAAAAAAATTAACGCACATTATGAAAATCTCAATTATAATCAAGTTAACTCTACATTGACTTTATAACTTATGTTTTATGTTCTCTCGGGAGGGTTTTGAACGAAACAAGACACATTAAATTGAAGAAAAATTCAGGATTTCACCGAATCTTATGAGAAGGAAGAGAAATAAACAATTGTCAAAATACTGGAATGCTGATGAGTGATTTAAAACTTGGTATTTCCACCCCTTGCGTTAATTACAGCTCGGCAATGACGGTTTAATCTAATCCTTCCCAGATTTCTCTGAGTTGGATTCCTAAGTCATTAAGAGTAGCTGGATGATTCTCTGAACTACTCAGCCTTCTATTGAGGTTGTCTCAAACCTGCTCAAAGTGATTGAGATCTGGACTTCTTGCTGGCCATACCTATCAGCATTCATAGCTCCATTATCAACGATCACTAGGTCTATGCGAGCAGTCAAAGATATTCCACCCCATATCATAATCGATCCTCCCCCGAAACCAGTAGTATTCAGTAAATTGCACTGAGCATATCTTTCATGTGGACGTCTGTATACAAGAGAATGCGATCACAATGGTAGAGGCAGAATAAAGACTCATCTGTGAAGATGAGCCTCTTCCCAATAGATATGCTCTCGCAAAATCCAAACGCGCCCTTAGATGGGCTGGGATAAGAGCTGGGCCTCTTGCCGTGACACGAGGCCTTAAATCATATTCTCTGAGCCGATTTCTTATTGTCTGAGTGCTAATTTGCACCCCATGAGCTTGCACAAGCTGATTTTGAAGGAGGCGAGCGGTTGCAAACCGTTGTCTCAACGAAGAAACTCTCAAGTAACGTTCTTGAATGGCAATTGTTACCCGTGGTCTACCCTGTCCTGGTCTTCTGACATTCATACCTGTCTCCATGAATAGCTGCAACATTCTGGACACACTTGTATGGGAAACTTCAAACCTTTCTGCAATTCTTGTGTATGTCCACCCTTCTTCTCGCAAAACTACCGCTTGGGCACATTTCTCTTGGGTCAAACTGCGTGTTTCGCGTTGCATATAGCGATCGAGTGTAGAGAATCAATCGAAAGAAAAACTATTGATCACTAGAATTGATCGAGAACAACTGATTTCAGAATGGAGCCAATATTCCTGCTGGGAGAAAACATCTGTATTCAAGAAGAACGTTGAAAGTGGATAACATACAGGGTGTCCCATTACTCGACGTCAACCCGGAACCGGGTGAAAAGGCAAGTAATGCTGGTTGTCAGAAAAATATTAAAAAAATCTAAGTTGCATGATTTTAAAATAATGCGCATTTAAAAAAACACGCAAAATTCCACACCCTGTGACAGTCTTTTCGCTTTTCGCTACCACAAATATCAACTTTTTCCAACTTTTTCTTTGCTGTGTAACCTTGAATAATGCTTGTCTAAACTGTAATCAAAATTTGGACACCAGCTGCTCTGGGTTTCATAAAAATAGGGCTTACTTCTCAGAAAAAAATTCGAAATAAACAATTGTCTAGTTTCAACTGACTGTATTGAAAAAAAAATTTACTACGTAGGTTTGGCATGTTTTTTCAAAAGTTGGCGCATTTAGTAAGGATTCCAAAATGGTATAATACTTGTTTAATTGTAGCTGCCGTAGTTCAAATTTATTTTCGATTGCCTTTGAATACACTTTTTCGTTAACTGCTTCCCAGTAAAAAAGTCCAATGGATTCAAGTCCGGTGAACGGGCCGGCCACGAGATTGGACCAGAACGTCTGATCCATCTTCTGGGAAAAAAATGTTATCAGAAAAAAAAATTTCCAGAGAAAATAATTTTTCCAGAAAAAATTTTTCCGGAGAAATTCCTCTGAAATTTTTTTTCTGGTAACATTTTTTCCCGGAAGATGGATCGGACGTTCTGGTCCAATCTCGTGGCCGGCTCGTTCACCGGACTAGAATCTATTGGACTTAATTACTGGGACGCAGTTAACGAAAAAGTGTATTCAAAGGCAATCGAAAATAAATTTGAACTACGGCAGCTACAATTAAACAAGTATTATACCATTTTGGAATCCATACTAAATGCGCCAACTTTTGAAAAAACATGCCAAACCTACGTAGTACATTTTTTTTCAATACAGTCAATTGAAACTAGACAATTGTTTATTTTGAATTTTTTTTTCTGAGAAGTAAGCCCTATTTTTATGAAACCCAGAGCAGCTGGTGTCCAAATTTTGATTACAGTTTAGACAAGCATTATTCAAGTTTACACAGCAAAGAAAAAGTTGGAAAAAGTTGATATTTGTGGTAGCGAAAAGCGAAAAGACTGTCACAGGGTGTGGAATTTTGCGTGTTTTTTTAAATGCGCATTATTTTAAAATCATGCAACTTAGATTTTTTTAATATTTTTCTGACAACCAGCATTACTTGCCTTTTCACCCGGTTCCGGGTTGACGTCGAGTAATGGGACACCCTGTATGCATGCATTATTCTGATAAAATTAATTATCATTGAGAACACCTTCAGTTGTAGAATAAATTTGAGAGTTCCATAATGTGCGTTAAATTTTTTGCGCAGTGTACAACATAAAAGTACAAATGAATGTATATGAAGTTTAACTTACCACTCCTATTCATTTGGGAAGCCACAGCCTGCCACGACTTGGCCCTGATGTAAAAATCTCTATTAGATTTGTTGGAAATATCGTAAAGAACAGGATATTTTTGCACGATTTCTATCAGACGGGAATCTTCGTCACCAGAGAAATTCAGATATCTAGACATTTCGGCTCACGAATTATAACGTTATAGGTAACAAGTGAACAACGCAGGATAATGGAATTCCTAACTGAGAAGCTGAACGCGTTTCCTGAATCACGTGTTCCGTTCCGACAACCGCGATTGAACGCTGCTATTGGCGACTGCGTTTTAGGAGTAGGTACAGTATACGGTGAGATTACGAACGTAACTGCAGACTGCAGATAGCTGTACGCAGCAGACTACGATGAAACTCGATTACGATCGGCATTCTCTACGTTCCAATGCGAAGTTTGACCTGATGGCGTTGCACTATATATACAGGGTATGTCACAACTTGAAGGGGCGCATCTACATGTAATTTTAAGAAAAATAGTTTATACAGGGTGAATCCTGTTGAACTGTACATACTTCACACAGAGATAGAGGACACTTTGCTGGTTTCAAAAAGACCCCACATGAAAGGTCTCAAACGATTCGTTTGAATTATAAAGGGTGATTTCCAGTTTTGGGTCATATTTTCAAAATGCTCTATTGGATGAACGAATAATCACAAATTCATCAAATTTGGTACGTAGGAGGACTGTATCAATTTCGATATAGCTGAGTTAACAGATTATCAGTTTTCAGGACCATACTCTATTTTTCTGATATTATCGGAATTTATGAAAAAAACACCCTGTAGATGAAAAAGTCAATAAACCTGTCATGACAGTTCAAACTACACTGAAAACTCTTCAATGAAGTGTAATAAAATCACGTGGCACACCTACAAATTTAGAGAAGAAAAATATTGAATATGCGTACTCGGCGATAAATTTTTTGGACCTGTCATGACAGTTCAAACTATACTAAATACTCTTCAATAAAGAGTAATAAAATCATGTGACACACCTACAGATTCAGAGAAAAAAATTGAATATGGGTACTCGTAGATAATTTTTTTGTACGGCCTAATTCACAAAAAAAAACATACTCAAATGTATCAAAAGTTGAATATTGATGGTTAAGATCTTCTACGCATTCAAGTATTCCAATATTCAGGGACGGACTCCCATTTCAGATTGGGTTTATCAATAGATGATAGGTCGAAAGATTCGCCCTGAATATGGAACACCCCAAAAAACTGTTACGGGAGACCGAACAACATTAAATAACCTACAAGAAATTTTCATGAAATCGCGAGGCACACAAATGGATTTAAAAAAAATTGAATAATCGTACTCAGAGATAATTTTTTTGGGCGGCTGAAGTTTAGTAGAAGAACTATACCGAAATGCATGAAAAGTCGAATATAATCAGGTTATATCCACTATGAAAGAATTCCATAATCTGGATTATGGAATACGTACAAAAAAAAATATCTCTGAGTACCCATATTCAATTTTTTTTTCTCTGAATCTTTAGGTGTGCCACGTGATTTTATTACTCTTATTGAAGAGTATTTAGTGTAGTTTGAACTGCCATGACAGGTTTATTGACTTTTTCATCTACAGGGTGATTTTCTTTATAAATTCCGATAATATCAGAAAAATGGAGTCCGGTCCTGGAAACTGACGAAAATTACCTGAATATTGGAATATTTGAATATCGAGAGGATTTAAACTGATAAAATTCTCCTGTCTTCAACTTTTGATACATTTGGGTATGGTTTTCCATGTGAATTAGGCCGTCCAAAAAATTCATCACCGAGTACGCATATTCAATATGTTTTTCTCTAAATTTGTAGGTGTGCCACGTGATTTTATTACTCTTCATTGAAGAGTTTTCAGTATAGTTTGAACTGTCATGACAGGTTTATTGACTTTTTCATCTACAGGGTGTTTTTTTTTCATAAATTCCGATAATATCAGAAAAATAGAGTCCGGTCCTGGAAACTGATAATCTGTTAACTCAGCTATATGGGGATTGATACAGTCCTCCTACGTACCAAATTTGATGAATTTGTAATTATTCGTTCGTCCAATAGAGCATTTTGAAAATATGACCCAAAACTGGAAATCACCCTGTATAATTCAAACGAATCGTTTGAGACCTTTCATGTGGGGTCTTTTTGAAACCAGCAAAGTGTCCTCTATCTCTGTGTGAAGTATGTACAGTTCAACAGGATTCACCCTGTATAAACATCGGTCCGTGAAATCTTCGCAACGGTGCTACGCTTTGGAATGCGAGCTATTTTCAACAGTTTCCATCATTGTACGTCCTGAATCTACAGGGTGTTTTCTTTTACGGAGCCATGCGTACTTTTTTGCGATACGCCACTGAGCAGCGTAAAATCAATTTTTGATATCTTCCTTCCATGTGAGAACTTTTTCGTATCTTTAACCGTTTTCAAATGAAAAATTATTGAACGATTGTATGTTGATATTGAATAAGCTTAAGTTGAGTCTCAGATGACAAGCTATCAAAACAAAAGCAAATTTTGGGCATACAAATCGAGTATTTCTATTTTTTTCAGCGAATAATATACAAACGTCCAATAATTTTTTACTCGAAAACGGTTAAAGATACGAAAAAATTACAGCAGTCAACAAAGTCTCTAAATTGAACGAAAATATCAAAAATTGATTTTACGCTGACCAGTGGCGTACCGCAAAAAAGTTTGAGAGGGAAAAATGGAACACGGCTCAAGAAAAGAAAACTTCCTGTGGATTCTAGTAAAGATTCAGGACGTGCAATGATGAAGACTGATGAAAATAGCTCACATTCCAAATTTGAACTGAATATCCCAAAAACTACAGGAGTTATGAAGAAAAAAACAGTTGTTTTGGGAAATTTCAACCCTGTAGCTCCGTAACAAAGCTTTTGCGGAGCCATGTTTATTTGGATTTTTTTTCTAGAAATTATACGTAGCCTGTATAGTATGTGTACTATACAGGGTGTTTCAAAATAGGGTTTCGTAAATTGGGGATCTTATTCATCAGATGATTTTAAGATATCGAGTTCCTATGAACTATTTATTATGGGTCTCTGATGCATTATTTTTGAGATACAGGTGTTTAAATTTGAAAATAATTAGTTTTACTGAAATATTATTAACAGCGGACACGATTTTTTTTTGCGTTTTGGTTATTTTCATTATGAGGATACCCCCCAAGAAAATTTTTGAACTTTAATCTGAAAAGCTACGACATGACTTCCAATTTAACCTACTGGCTAAGAGGAATACTCACCACTTATTACAATCCATACATAACACAAATTTAAGAGAAGCCCTGAGCAGCTCGTTCATTGGTGGAGCACTACTATATTATCTCAAAATTCTGTATAGGACTTGAGATTCATGCTAAGTCCATGTTGAAAAAACGTCCTCTAAAACGAAGTGAATGCTCTCTAGAACGAAATATTCCAAGAACAAGAACATCATTTTTATAAAAAACTTAATAGGTTTACACTCCCAGTATCTGAAACAGAAATAATCAAAAAAATTTTAATAAAGATGAAGTACTCCTGCGAGAATCTTTGAACTTGGTCAGGAGCAAATTAGTCTTGAAAAAATTGTTGCCTAACAGTAAAACTGGAAAAGGAAATAAATGAAAAGGACAATGTAACGTTTCGGTGTCTATATCAGACACCTTCTTCAGACAAATTTGTAAAGTCTTCAGATTTGTATGTTTTTTCATTTGCAGTCTAATTGACATTGAATGGGCAAAGGATACAGGGTATTTAAAAATGACTGTAACAGCGCAGTTGGCTTTGGATTACTTTGCCGCTACAATAAGATACTACCAATCTCTATCCAATCACGGTATAGCATGATCACATAATTCTGTGGTTTGCATAGGAAGCGGCAAAATGAGAATAATCCAAAGCCAACTGCGCTGTTACAATCATTGATAGAGACCTTGTATAAGGGTGGGTTTTTCCATAATTATTCCGGACGTAGGTAATAAATCCCGACAATAAACTAAACCATTATGGCGGGCGGATAGATCCTTCCGAAACGTTGGATTCAGCTGGAAATGATATTTTAACCATAGAACTTTCAACTGAAAACGGTCCAACGGTGTCAAATGCGGTTTTCGATATCACTACGATAGCGGTGATGATACCTACTAGAGTTGTAACGAATATTCGCATTCGCATATATTCGCATATTTTTGAATATTCGTATTTGCATTCGCATCCTCAAAATTTCTGCGAATGTTTTACGAATATGAATATCAGAAAAAAACATATAACACAAAATTGAGTGCAATTAGAACTAACAAAAACAAATCTATGAAACTTTTATCAGTCTTTCTTTATATAACTTTTAAATGTTTAAATAATCATCATCTTGAATAAAACTCAAAAATATGATAAATAATCAAAAACTATATTCTTCTACATTAAATTATAAATACAGTGTGTTTGGTCATGAGTTAGCGATAATTTAAGGTCATCAAATATACCTAATATTATCGACAAAAACACCCAAACTTGGAAGTTTACTCCCTTAGTTTTGAAGTAGCCCCCATTTTTAATTTACTTTTTTATTTTCGTTGACCCTTCCAAATAATATCGATTTCTTTGGACATAAAGGTCCTACAGATGTAAAAAAAAATGTTTTTTGAAAGATGATACTACCACCTTTCATTGAAGTATAACAATATAAAAACATTCAACTTAAAAACGCCATAAAAAATTCTTTAAAAAAGTTGATAGTGAAAATATGTACTGATTTTCTAAGTAAATCCGCCATAGTACAAGAACTAGCACATTGAAGTATAGTTTTTTTTCAATGATTTAACACGCAAGGATATTAGCTACAGAACAACACTCACATCATATCTGTAAGTTACATAATTTGAGAGTTATTGCTGCTCGAACATGATCACTACGCGAGCAAAAGACAGGTCGTCATGAAGGCCACTGCCTGTCTACAGAGCAGAAGCAGCCATTTTGAGCAATTTTTATGATTAATTTGTTTGTTTTATCATTGAAAATTAACGAAAGTACAGTACTGAGTTTTTTTTATTTTATCAATTTTGATAAGGGTCATGTTCGAACAGAAATATTTCTCAAATTATGTAACTTACAGAAATGATGTGAGTGTTGTTTTGTAGCTAAATCCTTGCGTGTTAAATCATTGAAAAAAAATTATACTTCAATGTGCTAGTTCTTGAACTATTGCGGATTTACTAAGAAAATCAGTACATATTTTCACTACGATTTTTTTAAAGAATTTTTTTATGGCGTTTTCAAGTTGTATGTTCTCATATTGTAATACTTCAATGAAAGGTGGTAGTATCATCTTTCAAAAAACATTTTTTTCACATCTGTAGGACTTTTATGTCCAAAGAAATCGGTATTATTTGGAAGGGTCAACGAAAATAAAAAAGTAAATTTAAAATGGGGGCTACTCCAAAACTAAGGGGGTAAACTTCCAAGTTTGGGTGTTTTTGTCGATAACATTAGGTATATTTGATGACCTTAAATTATCGCTAACTCATGACCAAACACACTGTATAATCTAAACAAACAAGAAATGTATAAACTCTCAAACATAATACATACTTCTTTCTCAAAAAATAACAATTTTTTATCCTATTGAACACATTCGCATTCGCATTTGCATTCGCGAATGTATAAAATTTGACATCCGTTACATCACTAAATTGCCTACAGCGTTGATTTGGAGGGGCAACCTGCTGAAAAACCTAATCGTGAAGATGTACTTCAAGTCTTCAAAATGTGTCGTCTCGCTTTCCGGTCCATTGAAGAGGTTCCGGAAAATATTTTTGAATCTTTGAGAAAATGCGGAGTTTTTTATGATAATAAAATGTTTTTCAATTGTATCACTCAGACAAAAATTACGAATTATTTACTCAAAAAATCGTGAATAGCTATGTATTGCTTACGTACCAACGTAAAATGACTATAAGCTATTAGAAATGCACACGCCTTTTTGAATATGAATATGTATATGAATTCACAATGAAAACTGCAATTGCTCATTTTTATAATTGACACTATAAAAAAACTTCTGTATAACGAAATTTTTTGCCGATTCAGCAATTTCTTTGTAGGGAAGTTCCACTGTATGTAGAAAATCAAAAATAAAAAAAAATGATTTTATGGTTCTGATGATGTGATCCTCTTGAAATTTTGCATAAACATTCAGTATCTCAATCTTAATTTACAAAATAAATTTGACTAGAATCGAATATCTTGAAAATATAAAAACTCTTCTTTTCAATAATCAAACTGAATTTTCTATGATTTTGTTAACACTGTGGCCACACAATTTGCATGAGACTTTTATGAGCATGTTGCATCTAGCCGCAAAATTTCATTTCGTTTGGTTTTTTTCTTTCGTAGGTATTGAGGAACAAGAATTTCGAATGTTCATAGTTTATGGAATACCCTGTACGAACCTAACCGCGCAATTTGGAAACCGATCGCACTCCGAAAATCTCGAGTCTCTAGGACAATCCCTTCGAAAGTTATCGTGCTTAAGGCTGGCCGGACAGCCACACGGACAGAATTGAATTTGACCACGAATTCGTTATCAGGGAGTCGAACCCTATAGTTTGACACCATTTTCGGCTCAAAATTCGAAAATTACGGACATTTGAGCAATACGATATAACACTCGAATAAGTAGAACGAGAACGAGCGCTCAATAAAAATTTTAGGGCGAGACTAGAACACTACCTGGGTGCTCAACATTGTCACAGAGTTTTGAAAACAATTTTTAGGATCACCGGCTGAATTTTTATTATACTGAAAATCTTTTAATGTTGCGATTCTGACAAAATTTAGGACAAGCTGCTTTAAATATAAAGTTTGAAATTGGTCGGATAAGTAATTTTGTGAATATTACGTTTAAACGAAAGCATAATATATGGACATACGAGTATAGTCCGGTCTATTTAGACCAAAAAATGAGAGTGAGGTTACATAAAGTCCCAACAAGCTGAATTTCTGTGAAGTTGTTCAAAACATAATTATAAACAATGTCTAAAAGTTCCTCATCATTCCCCTGTGAGGAAAAAATTTTATTCGAAGTCAAATGTCGAAAAAATGAGTTTTTCGCGATTTTCAGCAAAACGCTAAGTTTTATTATAAGTACCTCAGACAAAAATTGTACATCATAAAATTATCTATAAAAGATGTATCAATACTTTTTTTCTTACGAGCCACCGTTTCTGAGATATAACGATTCAAAAAGATATAAAAGTCGTTATCGTCATATTAATATGCACACGTTTCCACGCCACCTATGAGGTATGAGGTAGTGAACTTAGCGCGTAGTTATAACTTTTTGAATCGTTATATCTCAGAAACTGTGGCTCGTAAGAAAAAAAGTATTGATACATTTTTTATAGATATTTTTATGATCTACAATTTTTGTCTGCGGTACTTTTATGATAAAACTTACCGTTTTGCTGAAAATCGCAAAAAACTCATTTTTTTGACATTTGACCTCGAATAAAATTTTTTCCTCAAAGGGGAATGATGAGGAACTTTTAGACATTGTTTATAATTATGTTTTGAACAACTTCACAGAAATTCAGCTTGTTGGGACTTTATGTAACTTCGAATGTCTAAATAGACCGGACTAATAGTCTCAAATCTACATGAAAACTAATTCCGTTAGAGAGTGCAGTTACCAGAAAGTTGAATAACTTGGACAGAATAATATATTTTTCCGTCGACCTCAAAATAAAAGATGAGTTTAATGTGTACGAAATTGAACATTAATGACCTATTTTGACGTTGAATTTATGCTATTTTGATGCAATACGAGTGATCTCAAAACTCTACTGGAACATATTAATTTTATTATGTCAAATGTATGTCTTGTGCAAAATGTGTAAAAATGTATTTCAATCAAAAATTCATGCTCAATTCATGATGAGGCCGACGGAAAAACCTTGTAATCAACTTGTTTATTAATCTAGCGACTAATGATCTCCAACTATAAACGTATGAGCGGAGCGTTAATTGTTCGCGTAATAGCGTTAAAATATAGTGACCATTAATCTCTGTCATTGATAACCTAATTGATTAAATAACTATTCCTCAAATAATTTCCCAATGGCACGATATTTACAAAATTTGGCACGAGTTTGCGAGTGACTATTCTTTTCTTTTTCTGAAAAGCAAATTTCGAATTGATTGGACGAGTTGTGGGCGAAGCGATAGCATACTGTTCCCTTAACAATAAGCAAGCAAAAATGCAGGGTGATTTTTTTAAGTGTTTCATTAGACGTTTTCGAGGAAGGAATTGTAATACAGATTCAAGATTTGGATTTTCGTTTTAGAGTATATGAACTTTAATTGTAAAATATTTTCAAGAGGAATCTACTTCCGGTTTCACCGGAAACGAATGTTATTTCAAATGCAACACTCCATATATTTATACATATCCGAATTCTTCCTTCAATTTTACACTGATTTGATGTATGATATGTGCAACCACTCAAGCGGTTCTTGAATTATAGCCTGATTATCAAATTTGTTGAAGAAAAGGTTGCCACAAATTAGTGTCCATATCTTCAAAATTCCTCATTACAAGAATTTCTTTTTGCGAAAGTGGAACAAAAGAAAGTAAGCTGATACTGTTTCTTGTATTATTTATGAGGAAATATTATACAGGGTGTCTGAAAAAGGACCCCAAAGTGAGCTTCAATAAAACTATGAAATCTCACTTTTTTCAAATGGCAACCTATAATTTTGTAATTCCAATCGATGGCTCGTCAAAAACCAGTTAGGGTGTCCCGAATATTTCATGCCTCTAAAATCAGTAGTTTTGCCGTTATTGAATAAAATTCGAATTTCAGGATTTATCAAGGTTTCTTAGTCTAACCATAAATTTATTAGGATAAAATCTAACCTTACATAACCTAAACATAGATTTATTAGCATAAAAGTTTTCAAGAAGGCTATGTCTGTTGATTTATAATGCATTTTAGATAACTGTCATTTATACTTTCTCGATTAATCGGGCACTATGCAAAATATGAACTACAGTAACAGTGATGTATTGAATATGTTCTTCATTTATGGTGAATGTAACAAAATATTAGAAAGGGCAGTCAGAACTTTCAACTAAAGAAATCCACATTTACCACCTTTAACAAAATCGAAGTTCAGGAAGTATCAAAACAATTTTCTCCGTAGTGGAAGCATTAACCCAAAACGGAATTGTTTGATACCTCCTGAACTTTGATTTCGTTAAAGTCAGTAAATGTGAATTTCGTTCGTTGAATTCCTAATTACCTTTTCTAGGAATTTGTTACATTTGCCGCAAATAAAGAACATACCCTTGATATATCATTCCAGTGAAATTATTATTGCTTAGTGCTTGATCTGTAAGAAAAAGTAAGAATGACAGTTCTTTACATAGCCTACTTCAAAAATGCAAGCTTACAAACTGTGCGAAACCTGTCCTTAATCGTGAAATTCGAATTTTATTGAATAACGGCAAAAATACTGATTTTAGAGGCATGAAATGTTCGGGACACCATAACTGGTTTTTGACGAGCAATCGATTGGAATTACAAAATTATAGGGTTTCCATTTGAAAAAAGTGAGATTTCATAGTTTTATTGAGGTTCACTTTGGGGCTCTTTTTCAGACACCATGTATAATATGTCCTCATAAGTTATACAGAAACAGTATCAGCGTACTTTTTTTTGTTCCACTTTCGCAAAAAGAAATTCTTGTAATGAGGGATTTTGAAGATACGGACACTAATTTGTGACAACCTTTTTTTCAAAAAATTTGATAATCAGGCTATAATTCAAGAACCTCTTGAGTGGTTGCACATATCATACACCTAATCTGTGTAGAATTTAACGAAGAATTTGAATATGTATAAATATACAGGGTGTTGCATTTGAAATAACGAAGTTACATTCGTTTCCGGTGAAACCGGAAGTAGATTCCTCTTGAAAATATTTTACAATAAAAGATCACGTACTCTAAAACGAAAATCCAAAATCTTGAATCTGTATTACAATTCCTTCCTAGAAAACGTCTAATGAAACACTTAAAGAAATCACCCTGTATAGTCTCTGTCGGATTTCAGGAACTCTTGGCAGAAACTATGAAGCTAGTATGAAGAATACCTCTGGGTAAAAAGTAAACCTAGAGTTCCCTTCACACATTTGTTATGCAGCCATACATATACTCCCGAACAATTTTCCGGCGTTGCGAAATCGTGTCGTATGTTTATTCCCTATTGGAATAATTGGTTTGCCGCTCCCTCACTCTGATACTAACGGCTTGCGTCTGTTACAGATAATTCTGTCAGTTTGGCAACATTGTCTGTTAGTGTTCAGTTTTTTGATGCGATGTGTTTACATTTTCCTTTCGATTTGACGTTCATAAACGGAATTGCTTGTTTATTATTGCTTAAGGCTATTCCGTTAATTGTAGCTATGGCAAAATTACGAAAATGTTGTTTTATATTCAGGAATTGGAGAAATGCAAATCTAACTAATTGTTTACTTCACCCCAGTGTGGCAGTGAAATGATTTCTATCTCACTTGGTTGATTACAATACAGTACAGGGTGGGGATATTTCGATGTTTAAGCACTACAACTTTTAAACCAGAGGAGATAGACAAAATCTGATACCCACTTCTCGAATCTCTTTTTCTGAGAAACTAACAATGGTAGTGTTCATTTTGGCTACCTTCTTTTATTTTCGAGTTATTAGCGAAAATTGGAAAAGTGGCAATATCGAAAAAAATTCATATCTCCGCTAATACTGATGATAGAGCTCTGAAATTAAAACATTATACAGGCACTTTTTTACGTAGAATCCAGTGGCGTACTCGCCTTTTTTGCACCATTTCTAATTACGGAGCTATGACCCAAAGTAATGTTTTTTAAATGGAAATACTAGGTTGTTGTGGCATTTTCTAAAAGCTTAATTTTTTTTTATTTCAAAAATATATAACATTGTATTGTTTGTATCAAAATGAGTATAGAAAATGGTCAAAAACTCATTTTCATCTGAGTCTCAATATTTTCTGTGGTTTCAACTGTTGATAAGCACAGAAAAATGGAGCTTCCTATAACAAGAGCAGTCTCCTTCCGTCAATCTCATTATTTCTATGCTTTCAACTAATTTCTCCAAAATTCGAACATGGATATACTTCATAAAAACTTATATCTTGAAATGGATTTGGAAATAACAAAAAAATCCTCATGATCCTCCGTTTCAATCGATATAATTAGTTATAATGAGATGGATGCAAGAGAATATTTTTATTGCGCTCCAGAATAAATACGCACAAGTGCTAAGTAGTCTATTTCAAATCGCATATGATATGAAGTTATCAATTCAATTAGAAAAGTAATAAAGGAAAAATGTTTTTCAATACCTAATAATGATTACAATAAGATGTCTTATTTTAGACATCTTAGTTATAACTTAGAATGAGGGATCAAGTTTCACAGCAGTCCATCTTGGAGAAATTGAGTACAGAGCATAGAAAAGAAAGGAAAAGAATACTGGAAAGATATTGTCGTAATTATACGATGCTAAATTTTTCTGTGCTCATCAACAGTTGAAACCATAGAAAATATTGAGACTCACATGAAAATAGATTTTGATCATTTTCTATACTCTTATTGATACAAACCATACAATGTTTTATATTTTTGAAATTAGAAAAAATTAAGCTTTCAGAAAATGCCACAAAAAAATAGTATTTCCATTTAAAAAACATAACTTTGGGTCATAGCTCCGTAATTAGAAATGGTGCTAAAAAGGCGAGTACGCCACTGGATTCTACGTAAAAAAGTGCCTGTATAATGTTTTAATTTCAGAGCTCTATCATCAGTATTAGCCGAGATATGATTTTTTTTTTCGATATTGGCACTTTTCCAATATTCGCTTATAACTCGAAAACAAAAGAAGGTAGCTAAAAATGAATATTACTCTTATTAGTTTCTCAGAAAAAGAGATCGAGAAGTGGGTATCAGATTTTGTCTATCTCCTCTGGTTTAAAAGTTGTAGTGCTAAAACATCGAAATATACCCACCCCGTACTATTCACGCGTAGGGGCATCTCTACCTATGTTTATTTCTTATTCTGAAATGAATACCCTTGACGTCATAGTAAGAATTCTCTTCAGCAACGAACTCACAGAAGTAATCACCACGTCTGAAATCGACACGGTTACCAACACAAGAAAATTGAAAAATCTCGTTGGGCAATAAAAATTGATGTAGGGCTCGAAGTCCGGAGAAATATGAGTCAATTCTTGTACCAAAAGAGCAGATGTCGAGCGGGCACGGGCAGCGGCACCGGCAGGTGAATTACCAGGTGCCGGTGAACATCTGCAGGACGCGACGCGGATGGTCTTTGTGCCATGGCTCGTGATGCATTCTTACACGATCCAATACTCGGGGGATTAAGAACCTTTCATCTTTCTTCACCATCCATCGTTTTATTACTCCCGGAAGTATCCGAACATTAAAATCTAATGAAAACGGCATCAGATTGTCATCGTAACGACGTTTCAATAAATGGCCGGTCGCTTGACTTCCCTTCTTCTAAGTATGATTTTCTTTTTCTATACAGACTATCCCTCTTTTTACTATTCAGCATGTCACGATCCAGGATGGAGGAAATAAAATTCAACGAGCCTAACGAGGTGAATGAAATTAACGGGTTATCCATTTCGCGGTTTCAAAAGTATATGGCTGGAATTCGACATCTGTCAAACGAAGTTTTTAAAAAATTTTTTTTTTGTTCAGTTGAAAGTCTGACATTTATGAAAATGGACCGCTTGACTATCGCACAACGCATGAAAATTGTAAAAACCTAATACAAAAATGGCGATTCTGCCACAGCCACATATCGTGCTTTAAGAGCAGATTTTGGTTTACATAATCGTCCAACTACGCAAGCAATTGGTAAAATTGTGAAGAAATTTGAAGAGACTGGATCGGTTACAGATATTGTAAGCCCTGTGCATCATCGTTTTGCTCGTACCACTGAAAATATCGCTACTGTAAGTGAAAGTGTTAACGAAGACCCGAATCTGTCGATTCCTCGTCATTCTCAGGAATTAGGACTGTCTCACGGCAAATTATGGCGTATTTTGCATTAAGATCTACACCTACATCCATATAAAATCCAGCTGACACAACAACTGAAGCCAGCCGACCATTCATATCAACATCGTGGATACGTCGGGTCGAATGGGTGCTTGAACAACCGGCGGTGGACGGCGATATCAACTGGCCACCAAGATCATGCGATGTGACACTGCTTGACTTTTTTTGTGGGGCTACGCGAAAGACCGTGTTTATGCAGATAAACCTCTTGAGTCAAGTTATGGCTGAGATACCGCCTAATATGTGTCAAAAGGTGGTCGAAAATTACCTCAAAAGAATCGATGCTTGCAACAATTCGGGTGGTTGTCATTTAAATGATGTATTGTTTCACACATAATGTCAACGTTCAAACTTTATAATAAAAAAGAAATATCATGATAAAGAATATTTTTTATGTGTTTTATTTACGTTTACTTTTGAAACCGCAAAATGGATAACCCTGTATTACTTACATTTTTTGAGTGTTAGTTCTACTTAAACGAGTGCTATATCGTTGTGCCCAAATGTCTGTCATTATCGAATTTTGAGCCAAAAATGGCCTCAAAGGTATTGTCCTAGAGACTTGAAATTTTCAGGGTCAGTTCAGTTCCCAAATGCCGTGGTGAACTTCGTTAAGTGTTAATATTACCATAAAAAATTCAACTGGAATATTGAAAATAAGAATTCTTATTTCTAATTCTAATTTCCATAACAAGATATCCTATTCGAGAGAAATTGATTTTTTGAATGAAGATTGGTAGAGATCACATCATCAGAACCATATAATTTAATTTTTTTAATTGTCAAGTTTTAACATATTTCAGTTTTTCCTATCAATCCTATACAAAATGTTGTTCCTCCCTCAGACAAAATAAAACCATCGTAATGAAATTTTGCGGCCACATGCAAGAGGCTCATTATAATCCTCATACAAATTTTTATATTTTCATAACAAGATATCCGATTCGGGTGAAATTTATTTTGTGAATAAAGATTGATATACGTACTGAATGTTCATGGAAAATTTCAAGAGGACCGTATCATCAGAACCATAGAATTAAATTTTTTTCTAAATTATGAACTTTTTCGAATAATTCCGAGTTTGTCGATTATATCGAGTTGAAATTTTGCAGTAAAATTCAGTTCAATGCCAAATCGAAGTAATACTCAAAAATTTGTGGGAGTTGCTTTAATACAACCATAGAAAAGTTTATCGTTATTTTGAAAAAAATCTAATATGTATTTCCATGAAATACCTTTTGATTGAAATGAAATCGAGTTTGAGGATGTAAATTGACAAAGTTAATGATCATGCAAATTTTTGAGAGGATTGTGAAACCAGAACCATTGAATTCTTGATTATGGTTTTTTTGAATATTTTATTTTTTGAATAATTTCAAGGATATAATTTCAATCGTGCCGAGATTTTGCATTCATATATTTAGTATTAATCTCAAGTCCCATATAAAAATTTGAGGTGATATTCTCATTTTTTTTTTGAGGACAGGGCTGAGCCGCCCTCACAGGCAGGATGAGCAGGAACCAGGGGCGCCACAGGTGACAAGGTCTCATTGCATGATGATGCCTTTTATTTATTTATTTCATAAGAAATACAAACGGGATTCGCCCATAAATAGTATTCACAATTTAACCTAATTTTTAATAAGGGAAAATAACCAGTTACAAACTAATCAACAAAATGTTCATTCAACTTAATGAGCAGAAAACAACAGGAAAATTTTTTTTCTACAAGCGTGCACTTTCATTCTCTTTCCCGCACGTATTTCAATTCGTAAGGAGTCACATTGCCAAACAGTGTGGGAAAAACCCCTGCTATTCCATTACCGCACGCAAATGCGTGTGGTAATGGATTAGCAAGGTTTTTCTCGCACGCTTTTTCTAAAGAATAAACTGAATAATGATATATCTCTATGCCACCGACGACGTTACTATGGAAACGGCATGTGAATAAGAATTAATACATTGTCATTATATTATGTGTATTAGAATGATCAATTCACATTTGATCTGTGTGTTGAAAATTTGAAATCGATCTCGTATAAGCGCTTGAAGAAAATATATTGTTCCTAACTCGTGCGGAAAGTGTTTTTCCCGCACTCAACTGCTTAGCAACGGCAGTTTCGTGTGGGAAAATATCACTTTCCGCACTTGTTAGGAAAATAACTATTTTTTACAGACCAAGTTGAAATTCAAAACATCACCGTGAAAGATGTCATATACTTCTCGAAGCTCATAGCAGGCGCGGATTAATGGTTGATTTTTCGATGCATTGGTTCTCCTCAAGGGGATGAAAAAAGTCTCAAAAGTTCTAAGATTAACTGTTGGTAGATTAAGGTCAGTAACATGCAACAAACTCGGCACCTGCAGCTCGCCACTTACAATTTTTTTTAACATAAGGAAATCGTTCAATCTACGCCTGTCCTGAAGGGATAAAAGATTGAAATGTTTACGTGCCAGGTAATAAAAGTCCTCGTTCTCACGAACTGTAAAATTACATTTCAAACTCAGAAATCTGAGCATTTTGTTTTGGACACGTTCAATTCTATTTATATGAGTATTGTCATTGTTTAAGGAGACCTTTAACAATGGTATTGTAATGACGACTCCAGATTACCAACGCAAAACTGACCCTGCTGAACACATAGGCGTAGTAGACACTGATGATTGACTCATAGTTCTTAAAGATTCTACATTGCCTAAATAAAAATTCGAGCATCCTGTTGGCGTTGTTTACGACACTATCAATATGTGGGATAAAAGTGAGTTTCTGATCAAGTATCATACAGGGTGTCCCATTACTCGACGTCAACCCGGAACCGGGTGAAAAGGCAAGTAATGCTGGTTGTCAGAAAAATATAAAAAAAATCTAAGTTGCATGATTTTAAAATAATGCGCATTTAAAAAAACACGCAAAATTCCACACCCTGTGACAGTCTTTTCGCTCCTGTTGCCACAAATATCAACTTTTTCCAACTTTTTTTTTGCTGTGTAACCTTGAATAATGCTTGTCTAAACTGTAATCAAAATTTTGATACCAGCTGCTCTAGGTTTCATAAAAATAGGGCTTACTTCTCGGAAAAAAAATTCGAAATAAACAATTGCTTAGTTTCAACTGACTGTATTGAAAAAAAAATGTACTACGTAGGTTTGGCATGTTTTTTCAAAAGTTGGCGCATTTAGTGGGGATTCCAAAATGGTATAATACTTGTTTAATTGTAGCTGCCGTAGTTCAAATTTATTTTCGATTGCCTTTGAATACACTTTTTCGTTAACTGCTTCCCAGTAATAGAGTCCAATGGGTTCAAGTCCGGTGAACGGGCCGGCCACGAGATTGGACCAGAACGTCCGATCCATCTTCCGGGAAAAAATGTTACCAGAAAAAAAATTTTCAGAGAAATTTCTCAGGAAAATTTTTTTCTGGAAAAATTATTTTCTCTGGAAATTTTTTTTTCTGATATCATTTTTTCCCGGAAGATGGATCGGACTTTCTGGTCCAATCTCGTGGCCGGGCCGTTCACCGGACTTGAATCCATTGGACTCTATTACTGGGAAGCAGTTAACGAAAAAGTGTATTCAAAGGCAATCGAAAATAAATTTGAACTATGGCAGCTACAATTAAACAAGTATTATACTATTTTGGAATCCTCACTGAATGCGCACACTTTTGAAAAAACATGTCAAACCTACGTAGTACATTTTTTTTTCAATACAGTCAGTTGAAACTAGGCAATTGTTTATTTCGAATTATTTTTCTGAGAAGTAAGCCCTATTTTTATGAAACCTAGATCAGCTGGTATCAAAATTTTGATTACAGTTTAGATAAGCATTATTCAAGGTTACACAGCAAAAAAAAGTTGGAAAAAGTTGATATTTGTGGCAACAGGAGCGAAAAGACTGTCACAGGGTGTGGAATTTTGCGTGTTTTTTCAAATGCGCATTATTTTAAAATCATGCAACTTAGATTTTTTTATATTTTTCTGATAACCAGCATTACTTGCCTTTTCACCCGGTTCCGGGTTGACGTCGAGTAATGGGACACCCTGTATATTATGTACACAAGTCTCTCACCTGATCTACTGTGACTAGAGCCGAAGTGCCAACATGATATTGAAAAAGTAAACGAGTTTTACCACGTTAAAAGGAAACTACTTGACACTTCAACATCGATCATTAAGATGAAGTTGGTAGGTGCCACAGAACACCTCGAAACGCCTCAACTCCTCCTGAAAAGCAGCGTAGTCATCGATAGACCTGATGACGAAAACATTTTTCATATTGTCCGCACATATGAGTATCCTACACCGTTTGAAAACATTATTGATATTATTAATGTAGATTGGAAAAAACAGAGGTCCAAGGTAGGTACCCTGCGGTACGCCATAAGTGCAAGGAAATCCCAGAGAATCATGTCCAACAACCGAAACATACTGCACTCTCTCAGAGACATATGTATGATCGACACCAGCCCAGAAGACTTCCACCCACACCAATATCGAAGAGACATTCAACAAGTATCTCATAAGATATTTTATCAAATACACCTTGCTGTAGTCTCTATAGATAACGTCAACTTGAACGTTCTCATCCATCGCCTCTTGCAAAAATGTGACAAAATCAAGGAGGCTAGTTTCAATAGACCTACCCCTTAGGAAACCATGCTGCTTAGGGATTATCTGATTTTTTACAATATGGAACAAGTGGACCTAAACAAAAGTCTCGAGCAGCTTGGAAAATATATTTTCCATCGATCTCAAAATGAAAGGTGATTTTAATGTATACTAAATTGATCATTAATGACCCATTTTAATGCTCAATTTATGCTATTTTAACGTGCAATCCTCATGGCAACCGTTCACAAGTATTCAGAAGCACTACGAGAAATGTCAAAACTCTACTGGAACTGTTAAATCTGGCAACGTCGCCCCTATCGTCAACTTTGCGAATCTCAAGATTTCGGGGGTTCGTCACGTGGCGATGGACTGAGAGAGGGCGAAAAGGGTGGGGGTGAAAGGTTTATAATGCGGGGATACGGATTACGGACAGAAAGGGTCTCTTTAAACTCTCTTTTACCTTACCACTGTTACCTCTTTTACTTCAAGTTTAATACCTGCCGAGTAAGTACTTTTGTGAAATAGATTTTAACTGTTTTGAATAAAAATCTAGACTGTATAAAGTTCTTCTCAATTTCACCCTACCAAGTAAATTACTATCCCAGAACCAAATTCCGATTAGTCCACATTTTCAAAATCAACAGGAACATAGATACATAGAAATATTATTTTTATGAGTCTTGAGCAAAATGGGAATGTATTTCAATCAAGAATTCATTCACAATTCATACTGAGATCGCCGGAAAAATCTTGTATCTTCTTCAATACAGATGTTTTCCCAGCAGGAATAAAAAAAGATGAGATTATCAGATTTTGGATGTATTGGTTCAGTTGGTGTTGTTCTCGATCAATTCTAGTGATCAATAGTTTTTCTTTCGTTTGATTTTCTACACTCGATCGCTATGCAACGCGAAACACGCAATTTGACCCAAGAGCCTAAGCGGTAGTTTTGCGAGAAGGGTGGACATACACAAGAATTGCAGAAAGGTTTGGAGTTTCCCATACAAGTGTGTCCAGAATGTTGCAGCTATTCAGGGAGACAGGTATGAATGTCCGAAGCCCAGACAGGGTAGACCACGGGTAACAACTGCCATTCAAGAACGTTACTTGAGAGTTTCTTCATTGAGACAACGGTTTGCAACCGCTCGCCTCCTTCAAAATCAGCTTGAGCAAACTCATGGGGTGCAAATTAGCACTCAGACAATAAGAAATCGCCTCAGAGAATATGATTTAAGGCCTCTTGTCGCGGCAAGAGACCCAGCTCTTACCCCAGCCCATCGAAGGGTGCGTTTGGATTTTGGGAAAGAGTTATCTTCACAGATGAGTCTAGAATCTGCCTCTACCATTGTGATCGACGTTCCCTTGTATACAGACGTCCACATGAAAGATATGCTCACTGCAATTTACTGAATACTACTGGTTTCGGGGGAGGATCGATTATAGTATGGGGTGGAATATCTTTGACTACTCGCACAGACCTAGTCGTCGTTGATAATGAGCTATAAATGCAGATAAGTATATAAGGAACATTCTTGAAGAGCATGCAGTGCCATTTGTCCCATACATTGGTGAAAATTTCATTTTTATGGACGATAATGCCAGACACCATCGTGAGCGCATCGTTCAGGAGTACCTTGAAGAAGTTGAAGTTTCTCGAATGGAATGGCCAGCAAGAAGTTCAGATCTCTATCCGATTGAGCAGGTTTGGGACAACCTCAGTAGAAGGCTGAGAATTTCAGAAAATCATCCAGCTACTCTTAATGACTTAGGAATCCAACTCAGAGAAATCTGGGAAGGATTATATCAGAACATTTTAAGATTACCTACTCATTTTGAGTATGAACCGTCGTTATTGCCGAGTTGTAATTAACGCAAGGTGTGGAAATACCAAGTATTAAATCACTTATGAGCATTCCAGTATTTTGAAAATTGTTTATTTCTCATCTTTCACATAAGATTCGGTGAAATCCTGAATTTTTCTTCCATTTAATGTGTCTCGTTTCGTTCAAAACCTTCCCGAGAGAACATAAAAATAAGTTATAAAGTCAATGTAGAGTGAATTTTCTTTAAAATTGAGATTTTCAGAATTTGCGTTAATTTTTTTGTGCAGTGTATTTATAAAGATCATCCTAGAACTCTGGCCTATTTGAAGAACAATATTCCTTTGGCTATCGCAAAGTTTTCTTTAAATTCAAAACTGGTGATTGATTTCTAGTGAACACACCTACAGTTGAAAAAAATTCATCGAATAGGACTCAAAATAACAAATCTATGAATTAACAAACTCAATCGATTTATTGAGTTGATCGATTATTTTTCCGATGAGTGTATTTATAACGATCATCCTAGGACTCTGGCCTATTTGAAGAACAATAATCCTTTGGCTATCGCCAACCTACCCAACTAAATGCTGGACAAAATCAGGATGTTGACTACTTTTTGGAATTTATTTTATTTCAAAGATAAACCCTATACAAACACGAAAAAAATACTTTTTCCTTGAAAATATAGTAATTGCCAATAAAAGTGAGTAAATGAAAAGACAATACAAAATCCCCGCAGAAAATGCTCAACTTTGTCACGTTCTGATGATTAAGTCATTATCATAGACCTAATAAGCATAGATTATAGAGTATAGAAAGATAGGAAACGGCCCTACATTCCTAGTACTAAAAAACGACTACATTTTTTAGTTCACATTTGACCCAGAGATGGCACTGAAGATCAATTTTCATATCAAATCTGTAATTTGGATTAGAAATCATATAAAGAAAACTGTAATAAGAATTGGAGCGAAATTCGTATTCCCTTCAGGATGTTTCATTTTTATATTTTAAATCCATAATTTTCAGTAAAATTCAGTATTTCATGTGTGATATTTTTATTATGCATTTATAGAAGATATTACAGAAATATTAGGGTATATTGATATGATTTATACATGGATTGAATATGAATATACTTAGTGCGTCTGTGGATTTCCAGTTTCTGGCTCAGTTCAATTGCAGCTTCGTTGTCCACCATCACTGTTCGAATTGACGGAAAACTTTTCCTGAATAGTCACTTTAACCATTTCATTTTCCGTTCAGCTTCACTATCAGCCACTATTTCTGCCTCTATCGTGGAAATAGCAACAGATGTTTGACGTTGATCAAGCCAAGATATAGCTTTACCTGCATACATCCATAAAACACCAGTTGATCATCCAGTTTCACTATCTCGTTCGTAATCTGCATTACTGAAGGGTACAAACTAATCTTTTTTCCACTTTTTTCGAGACGACACTAACGGCAAAAGCCGTTCGAAGTGAAATAATATTTGTGCAAACGAATTGATTGGCACTTTTTTAAATCAATGACATTTCCCATGTATATTGATTTCGGAACTTATAATCATAGAACCAGAATTTTAACCCTCCTATAGTGACATTAGTTCACATTTGACCCAGAGATGGCGCTCATAAACTGTAGTCGTGTCGTTTCCGATCTTTATATAGTCCGTTCACGAAAGGTTGAGCCGTCGGTTGGCCATGGAAATTTGGCAGATTTCACTGTGTATATTAAAATTTTAGGTTATGATGTTCATTTTCTTGTCAGATGGATACGCAATGTTGTCAATATTGCATAGAGTTGCCTGATAACTCGCAAGCTAGTCGGAAGAGGCCGAGTACATTCGGCAACATTGAATTTATTTTACGTTATGACAGCAAATACTGCCAACTTCAGATTAATAAAGAAACGCCTACTATGTGCTCAACCTTTCGTGAACGGAGTATACTATACTCCGTTCACGAAAGGTTGAGCACATAGTAGGCGTTTATTTATTTATCTGAAGTTGGCAGTATTTGCTGTCATAACGTAAAATAAATTCAATGTTGCCGAATGTACCCGGCCTCGTCCGACGAGCTTGCGAGTTATCAGAGAACTCTATGTTTTATTGACAACATTGCGTATCAATATGACAAGAAATAAACATCATAACCTAAAATTTTAATATACACAGTGGAATATGTCAAATTATCATGGCCAACCGACGGCTCAACCTTTCGTGAACGGACTATATATAATCTTTGCTAATAAGTATTATAATTAATTAATTAGTATTATAGATCTATGGTCATTATTCAGTCAACATACTTTGACTTCTGTCAAAGCGAACTGATTTTGCCCGATCCCCTGTGGAAAAGTTCAATCTAAGCTTTCAAAATGAATAGGTCGGTCTGTAAATGCTGAATGAGGTGTTTCTTTCATTTGTAATAATAAATATGAGTTAAAAGTTTGCTACTTACAAAGACAAGTTCACGTTTTTAAGCTGCGCTGCACAAGAAACTTGCGACCATTAGGGAATCTATCTTCGGTAAGTTACTACTATTACCCTTGATGAATCCTATCTCCATTATAAAGAAAATTGTAGATTATCGTTCTTGTAACGAACTAGGTATTCTGTTCTCTTTCAGCTTTCAACTTCGTAAGTTCGAATCATAGATATGATATATTATATATTTACTATGGTTCAAGTCACAGAACCGTGGATTTCACAAAGCTTGATTGGCCATCAAATCGTTTATATTGAAGTAAGTCGATGGTTTATGATTAAAATTGCAAGGAAATGATGACATTTCAATAATTAAGCCCGGAACCCGGCCTATGAATGTATTTTGTCGATCTGAGCACAGAACATTCGAATTCGAATTTGTAATGACAATACCTGGAGTGTGACGTCAATTACCTCTGATTGGCGTTCGCAGTCACGTGATAGTTGATAATAAATAACATATATAATTTAAATCAGCTTTATTTAATTCGACGAGAATAAATATCACTAAAATGGTTTTTTAGGATTGCAAAAACTCCCTTCTATGAGGAAAACCTCAATTTATATGACTTCGTAACATAGGAGTCAACATCCCTATTGTCCGAGATTTCTTCAGCATCGTTTTATTAATCCCGGAAGTATCCGAACATTAAAATCTAATGAAAACGACATCAACAGATTGTAGTAACGACATTTCAATAGACGGCCGGTCACCTCTGACTTCCCTTTTTCTATGAAGGATTTTCTTTTTCCGTCCCGACTATTCCTCTATTACTATTCAACATGTCACGATCCAGGATGGAGGAAATAAAAATTTACACCGTGAAATGAAATTATCCTTCAACATCAATTACTTGTTCCGTTCTTGTATGGCTTTTTCCAGTGAATACATTACTATTAAGGTCTCTGTGTGTTCACAAAGTGCTAATGTAGGAATAAGAAATGAATATACAGGTGTAACAGAATTGCTGAAAATATTGAAGCGTCTTATATGTATACAGTGTGGAACAGCCAAATGGAATAAATTCGATAACGAATAAATGAGAGCGTGTTTCGGAAAAACGCTTGAGCACGTCGATTTTTATTTATAGATGCTCATTCTTTTCGAAAAAACATAATTATATAGCAAGGGCGGATATAGCTTTTTTTCATGGGGGGGGGGTAGTAATGATTCAAGATCGATTAATCAGGTTCAAAACTTGAAAAAAATGTAATCAAAATATTTAGGAGGAATAATATAATAAGAAAAATAGTAGTAAAGTAATATAAGTATACAAAAAAACAAACAAATGAAATATGTGCACCACGTATATTCATGGCGGGGGTAATTACCCCTATTACCCCCCCCCCGTAAATCCGCCCTTGTTATATAGGGTGTGTCATGTGACAGTGGCCGATACCAACTTTCTTATTTTAAATACACCCCCTGCATATTATTAGTTTTTTGGATTCTTCAGAAAATTCTTGACATAATTCATGTACAATGTCCCATACCTATCTTCACCTGTTTCGGAAATATTAAGTGTTTTCAGATGTATTACAAAACTTAACATTAAAGAAATAAAATTATTTTATTTCACAAATAATGTAAAAAAACAATAAACATTAATTTAAATGCAAGATATGTTTAAATAAGTTTTTAGTGTAATGTAGCAAATTTGTGAGATAAAATAAATTTTTTTGATGTTAATTTTTGTAATACATCTGAAAACACTTAATATTTCCGAAATAGTTGAAGATAGGTATTGGACATTGTACATGAATAATGTCTAGAATTTTCTGAAGAATCCAGAGAACTAATAATATACAGGGGGTTGTATTTAAAATAGAAAAGTTTGTATCGGCCACTGTCACATGACACACCCTATATAATTATTTTTTTTTAATGCGCTTCTAAAAATACTAATCGACGTGCTCAAGCGTTTTTCCAAAACACGCTCTCACTTATTCCTTATCGAATTTATTCCATTTGGCTGTTCCACACTGTAGATTGGCTTACGGTCGACAGTATGTAAGAAAATTTGATTTCTTTGATAATTCCTTTGATATGAAGTTCTGTTCTATTGATCTGAAATATTGCCAGTAATATGTACCAAACAGTACCTACCAACAACTTTAAAATTCAATATGAAACAATCTGAATATTATGTGATATTTTCAGATTACTCCTAGCTTCTGGAATATTTTTTGTTACACTTTTTTCAACTATACCTATCTAGCTGTTTTTGATCAATCGATTAATTTTCCTATTTTTCATGGCAAATATACCTTCAATTAAACATTCATAACATCGGAGGTACTTATTATCCTAAAAATCTGAAATATCGATATTAGGTTACCAATTGTGTGATTTACGTTTAATGAATTATTTTCCTCATCTTACAGGGTCGTTCAAAATACTGGGCATTACGGAGACTTACAAAAGTATGCAGCATGTGTTGAAAAGTATTTTTTTCTGTGACGGGAAAAAATGTGACATTTTATATCTCTTGACAGGTCACAAAGTATGACTTGTTACGAAATTACTTTTTTCCCTGTCAAAAAAATGATTCTCTATGTAGCCGGGAAAAAAGTACTCACTTTTTTCCCGGGGAAAAAAAGTAATTTCGTGGACAGTTATATTTCTTTCACGATTAAATGGTCGTTTTTCCTCTCACAGAAAAAAATAGTGTATTATACACGGGAAAAATATTAGATTTTAGCTCTCGGCTTTTTGTCTCCCTCCGCTTCGCGTCGGGAGACAACACAACCTCGAGCTAAAATCTAATACTTTTTTCCCTTGTATAATAAATAACTATTTTTCGTGTTTTATCATAGAATATAACTAATTTCGTGTAATTCGAAGAATTAAAATTAGTAGTTTTGTATGCTATAATCCACCTTGTTTTAAATATTAGATGTACAGAATCTACAGAACATATGTGGCTTTTTTAGTTGATTAGATGAGGCTTCGACACAGAATGGTTATATTCTGAATATTCACATTGATAGTAAGTACCTACTCATAATTTGAACTGGAACCCGAATACCATGGATATACAGGGTGTCCCAAAACTCGACGTCAACCCGGAACCGCGTAAAAGGGCAAGTTGTCAGAAAAATATAAAAAAAAATCTAACTTGAATGATTTGAAAATCATAGGCATTTAAAAAAACACGCGAAATTCCACACCCTGTGACAGTCTTTTCACTCCTGTTGCCACCAATATTAACTTTTTGCAACTTTTTTTTTGCTGTGTAAACCTGAATAATGCTTGTCTAAACTGTAATCAAAATTTTTACACCAGCTGCTTTAGGTTTCATAAAAATAGGACTTATTTCGCAGAAGAAATTTCAAAATAAAAAATTGCCTAGTTTTAGCTGACTGTATTCGAAAAAAATTTACTACGCAAGATTGGCAAGTTATGTCAAAAGTTGGCGCATTCAGTTAAGATTCCAAACTGGTATAACACTTGGTAAATTATAACTGCTATCGTGGACAAAAATTTTTTGTTTAGTGAAAAACCCAGTTTTGAACAAAATTTTCTTACTTGATTAAAAATATTCTAATGGGCTTGAGGTTTTCCAAAGAGTCGTAAATTGAAGCTTGAGATGAAGAAGTCATTCTAAGAAGTGTAAGCGAGAAAGGTATTGCCGCCTAAGTGACTGAGACGATTCGAAGTTAACATGTGGACAGGAATTTGAATGGTCAAATAATTGGTCTTTTTGAGCTGTCTGATGCGTTGAATGGCTAGGTCTACTTGGGCTTTCTATAGAACCATCTACCAATTTACTAGAAAACGTGCCAAAAAACATCTACAGAGAAATATGGCTATAGCATGATGAGTGCCCAGCGCGCTCCGTTCGAGATTATTTCGATTATCGATGATATCTGTTCTGTTCTGTAGAAAGCCCAAATAGACCTCGCCATTCAACGCATCAGACAGCTCAAATAGACCAATTATTGGACCATTCAAAATTTCTGTCCACATGTTAACTTCGAGTCGTCTCAGTCACTTAGGCGTCAATACCTTTCTCGCTTACACTTCTTAGAATGACTTCTTCATCTCAAGCTTCCATTTACGAATCTTTGGAACACCTCACGCCCATTAGATTATTTTTAATCAAGTAAGAAAATTTTGTTCAAAACTTGGTTTTTCACTGAAAAAAAAATTTTTGTCCACGATAGCAGTTACAATTTTCCAAGTGTTATACCATTTTGGAATCATCACTAAATGCGCCAACTTTTGACACAACTCGCCAAACATGCGTAGTACATTATTTTTCCAATACAGTCAGCTAAAACTAGGCAATTTTTTATTTTGAAATTTATTCTGCGAAATCAGTCCTATTTTTATGAAACTTAGAGCAGCTGGTATAAAAATTTTGATTGCAGTTTAGATAAGCATTAGTCAGGGTTGCATAGCAAAAACAAAAGTTGGAAAAAGTTAATATTTGTGACAACAGGAGTGAAAAGACTGTCACAGAGTGTGAAATTTCGCGTGTTTTCTTGAATGCCTATAATTTTAAAATCATGCAAGTGAGATTTTTTTTTATATTTTTCTGACAACCAGCGTAACTTGCCCTTTTACCCGGTTCCGGGTTTACGTCGAGTTTTGGGACACCCTGTATGTATACATGGACATATATACGCTTTTGAGCGCTCATTCCTTGGGTTAGCAAGAATGACCTCAAAATTTCGGATAGGACTTGAGATTCATGCAAAGTATATGAATGCAAAATCTCAACACGATCGGAATTATATTCAAGAAATTATTCAAAAAATGAAATATGCAAAAATCGATAATTGAAAACTATTAAATTTTATGGTTCTGATGATACGATCCTCTTGCATGAACATTCAATATATCAATCTCTATTCACAAAATTATTTTTTTCTACAAGCGTGCACTTTCATTCTCTTTCCCGCACGTATTTCAATTCGTAAAGAGTCACATTGCCAAACAGTGTGGGAAAAACCCCTGCTATTCCATTACCGCACGCAAATGCGTGTGGTAATGGATTAGCAAGGGTTTTTCTCGCACGCTTTTTCTAAAGAATAAACTGAATATCTCTATGCCACCGACGACGTTACTATGGAAACGGCATGTGAATAAGAATTAATACATTGTCATTATATTATGAAATTGTGTTTAAATATAAATAATATCAACTCGAATTCAATCAGTACGCTCCGGTAAAATGGATACTTCGGGATCTGATGATGGCCTGCCCGAAGAAATATTATTTCATAGGCTTGTAGTCTCTATGGACCGAACGTCAACGATGAGAGTACAATGGTAACGACTTGTCAGAGACTTTTGTCATTCATGTGTATTTAGAATGATCAATTCACATTTGATCTGTGTGTTGAAATCGATCTCGTATAAGCGCTTGTAGAAAAAATATTGTTCCTAACTCGTGCGGAAAGTGTTTTTCCCGCACTCAACTGCTTACCCAAACGACGCGAAGCGGCAGTTTCGTGCGGGAAAATATCACTTTCCGCACTTGTTAGGAAAATAACTATTACTTGAATCGGATATCTTGTTGTGGAAATATAAAGGTTCTCGCCCTCAATATTTCAATTGGATGTTCACACTATGACCACAAAATTTTGCATGTAGACGCAAAAATTCACTTCCATCGGTTTCGTTTTGTCTGAGATATTCGGGAACAAAAATTTTGAATGGCCATATTTTATGGAACACCCTGTACGATTTGGTTAACGAACTCAACCGCGGCATTTGGGAACCGAGCTCACCCTGAAAATCTCAAGTCTCTAGGACACTAGCCCCACGGACAGAATTGAATTTGACCACGAATTCGTCATCAAGGAGTTTAACCCTATCATTTGAGGCCATTTTCGGCTCAAAATACGAAAATTACAGACATTTTGTCAAAGAGATATAGCCCTCGTTTAAGTAAAAATTATTCACAGGAATGTAAAATCACAATTAGGCATGACAAGCTAAAAAAAAACCTCTATCCACAAAGGGTGTCTTTGAAATTTTGGTTGAAATACCGTAAAACGGGGATACTTTGTGACAGTTTTTGAGGTTTTCACACATTTTTAAACACTTCTTGAGCAGATAAAAGGTGAAAAAAATACACAGTAAATATCTGTCCTTTCGGTACACAACGAGAATATAATGTTGTTGAAAAAATTATTTTGATATAGTCTTTTTCGAATTTGAAATTGTCACAATTTTACCCCGTGCTTCGGAGTAACATTGTGACAAAGCATTATTCGAATCAGAGCACAATAATACCCCCTGCCATAATATAAAATTACTAAAAATTAAAAAAAAGTATGTGCTCATATTTTTTGGATAAAAAAAACATGAATTAACTTCAACTTTCATTGAAAACAAAAATAAATATTTTGAACAAGAACGAAAACATGTAATGGGCTGAAATAAGAGTTAATATTAAGATTGAATGAGAGTAGGCATAAAACTACACACTCACAAATTTTACAAACTGCAAAATTTTCCTGGGATTACAAAATTTCTAAGTGATCAGGTAAGCCTTGTAATGAAAATTTTTCCCTTTTTTTCTCTTTTCCTTCAAAATTTGTTTTAGTTATTGCCAGTAGTCAATCACGCAAAAATCCTCAACTTGTGGCAAAATGGAATTCTTTATTATTCGTTGCTCTTAAAAAGCTTATACTGCTTTTAAATTTTCTGCAGCCTTTTTTTAAATATCTTGTACCAGCTTTTTCAGCAACATGGGATTTCTGTAAGCTCTTGCTCCCAAGCGTCTCTTATATGCATTCTGGCAAGATTTTGGTCGCAGTCTACATGCAAAAAATTTTAAAAAATCATATGTAATTATTCGGAAAACGTTGTGTCACATCACAATGTTACCCCATGCTGCGAACTTTTTTTTGTTTTCTTCGAAAAAAAGATATTGAAATCAATGATTCTTGACTATATGTATATAATATGATAACTACAGGAGCAAATGAACCTATTTACGATTTTAACTGACAATATTTCAGATTTGGCTGTGCAGACGAAAGTTTCCGGCTTTTGAAAAAATCGACAGAATCGGTATGCTATTTTCATGGCAGTCTACAAGTTACTAGAGAGGCCTACCACACTTATGAAGATATATTTGATTGGGCTGAGATATGTGCTGTCGCCCAGCGACAGAAAAAATTCTCTATGCGCTCGAAACTTGGAAAATATTGGGCAGTTTGTTTCGATTTGCGTATTGTCACAAAGTTACCCACTAGTCACAAAGTATCCCCAATTTACGGTATAGTAAAAAAGGACCAAGGTCTATAGCTCATTGTCTTAGACAATAAAGAACATTCTCCCGCTCCTTTTACAATTCTATTCAGTTTACATCTCGTTATTCAATAAAGTGCAAAAATTGAGAAAGCGACAACTACCATAAAGGAAAAATACGTTGAACACATGTTTTGATAGATTTGATTTCATGATTTCCATCATTTACAATTGCATGGTACATCTAACTTATGTAGATTTCTTAATACATGTTATTGATACATCAATTAGTTTCAAGATATCCATGAGAAAATCAATAGAAACGAACTAAAGCTATAATTGAATTGATTAAATGATTATTAGATGTGGAAAACAGTACACACATGGATGAGTTCGGACAATGCGAAAGTTCACTTTTGTTCCCGATGCAATTCCGAATAATGCATTATATATAAGTGACCTTGCAAGGCGCCAATTTCACAAGAGAGTCTTAATTCGTGAATCATTCCAACCTGCTCAACAATTGATAGGGATCACTTAATTGTTCTAAATTTATTTCTGAAATATTCGCTCCAAGATTATAAATTTAGTCAGATATTAGAGTATTTTCAGTTGATAATATGGTTCACTTGAGAAAAGAATGAAAAAATGGAAAGTTGGAGAGAAAAAAAGACTTTATTAGGAACACTCAAAATTCTGTGTTTGAATAACATAAAAATTTTATGATGAAACCACAAGTAGGCTGAAGTTTCGGTTAAGCTAGTACCTAGTTGGTCCCCCACGAGCTCGTCTCAAGCATTCTACCCTACGAGGCATTCTTTCGATCAAACGATTTATAAAATGTTGGGGCAAATTCGTCCAAATATCCCGTATATATATTCTTTTGAAATCAAGAGCTAACATAATACAATACATTAAACAAAAATAAAAATCCCTAACTGAGGTTGGTGCAAAACGGGGAACCATACTATTTTTTCGTATGATACCAGAGCTCAGGGAAAAACCCCAGTAGAAAAAACCCTGTCTCGCCGTTTCAACAAAAAATAACACTTAAAAACTATTAGAATATTGAAGGTTTTCTTCTTTATTTAGTCCAAATGAACGATAACCCTCTCCAGGATGCCTTCAGAATTCTGAATCTGAAACGAAAAAATCAAAGCAGAAAAAAGAAACAGAAAAATTAAATGATTAAAACTCTATTAAATCGATTTAAAATTAACAACCCAATTCAAAAACGACTCGGTAATTTCATGTATAGCTCTCAAGCCATCCTGAAATTTATATATGGAACAATTATTTATCAGGTGTTCAATTGTCTCCTCTGCTTCTCCGCATTCGCAACTAGGACTCTCAACTGAATTCCATCTGAAAAGCATACTATTGCAAAAAAAAAACCTTCCTGTATCCACCGTATGATTTGGTCCAGTTGCACAGGAGCCAAACGTCTTCTCGGCATGACTGATAAGCTGATATTGTTCTCATTTCTTCAATTATTGTCACCTTATGTGTTTGAACGAGAAAAAAAACAGATTGAATGACAAATACCACATTGCTTCTCACTCCACCTGCTACAGCCTACAGATAATAATCGATTTTGTGAACAAGAGCCGATGAAGTGAGGAAGACTTTGATATAATCAACTCAAAACATTTTACTTTTTCCTTAGAGAACAAATTATGTACAGATATTCACGAGATAACTTGAAAAAAATACAAATGAAGAGAAGTTCATAAGTGATCCCTAGCAATTGTTGATCAGTGTATTTATTTCTCGATTTATTATTTCTGCGTACAGAGCCGAAATGCTAAATTCGTCCAAGAGCTTAAATCGAGACTGGAAGAAGATTAATAGTGTTTTCCTTCAGAATAGGCATAGACCTAATAAGAATGGACACCGCATGAGAGAGAAAGGTCACTTGGTTGAATGTGATGAAGCTATTGTGGGCAATGTCATACTTGTTCTATGGGCAATGTCAGTTGAATTATATTCAACGCATCAAATCCTTGTGGGCAAAGCAAAGTCTGTGGTCACATAAATATTTCTTTACATCTTCCATATGATTTTGACAAGTTGCCCACAAACTTGCTTCATCTCTGTTCTTTTCGATAATATCGCATATGTCTTTCTCTCTCTAATGTATCCAAGTGTTCGATCTTCTGTTAAGTCACGTGATTCTGCATCCATAGTAATTATAGATCTATGAGAATAGGTCACCACCTTTTTTAATGCACTAATGCGCTCAGTGCATTTTTGAGCGCTCGTTCTACTTAACCGGGTGTTATATCGCTTCGCCCAAATGTCTGTAATTTTCGAATTTCGAGCCGAAAATGGTCTCGAACTCGTTGATGACGAATTCGTGGTCAAATTCAATTCTATCCGTGGGGCCGTCCGGCCGGCCGTTAGCACAATAACTCTCGAAGGGATTGTCCTAGAGATTTGAAATTTTCAGGATGAGTTCGGGTCCCAAATGGCTCGGTTGAGTTCGTTAACCAGCCAAATCGTACAGGATGTTCTATAAAATATGACCATTCAAAATTTGTGTTCCTCAATATCTCAGACAAACAGAACAGAACCATGGAAAATTCAATTGGAATATTGAAAGAAGATTTTTTATATTTCCATAACAGAATATCCGATTCAAGTGAAATTTATTTTGGGAATAAAAACTACTATACTGAATGTTCATGCAAAATTTCAAGAGGATCGCATCATCAGAACCAAAGAATTTAATTTTTGTAATTATTCATTTTTCACATATTTCATTTTTGAATAATTTACAGAATATAATTCCGAGATTCTGCATTTATATATTTGTTATCAATCACAAATCCCATTTAAAATTTTGAGGTTATAGTCTGATTGCCCCACCACAGAACGATTGCTCAAAAGCTCCTGCTCAGGGCTTTTCTTAAATTTTTTCAATCAACTGTCCAACATGCCCAGGCATCCAACGAATCAAGTTAACAATCAAATTTTCAGGCATATCGTTTCATTTTTCCTAAAAGGCTGAACTCAATTTTTGAAAAGTTGAAGTTATGTTCAAGTGATTGGATATAGCTCTCCCTAAGTACCCTTCGTGCATATTTGAATTCATGTCTGATGATTTTGCTAGCCAGTTCATTCTCTGGATATTGTTCTTTTAAAGATTGTTTTGAAACATTCCTCCTAAAGTCTCTAGCACGAATGTGCTGTGTGTGATCTGCCTCGAAAGGACACAACTTCTCGGATGGAATTGAGTCGCTCTAGTTTGCCTTGACTTCTCCAAACTCTATCTCGTCGACTTTCACTTTTCAAACCGACTCGTCCGGAACAAGTACGTTGCGCCACTGTTTTAAAACAAATAGAAAAAATTGTGAGAATAATCGGTGAAACTTTTTATTCGAATACTGCCGATAAGTTCCGATAAGTATCATCCTCAAAAGCGACAAATGCAAGTAGAAAACATAAAACTGATAATTCAAGAGCTCAGTAAATTTTTTTCAGTGGTTGTACAATTCCTGTATACATCTACATGTATATATCTACTAATCTTATTTAAAAGTAGAGAAAATATAGAAAGTCGCACTTTTTTGTTAATTCTTTCACTGTGGCGATCGATTCCAGTTTAAAATTATTATCAGGCCAGCTGGAAATATGCAAAAATGAAAACATAACGTTGAATATAAAATAATAAATTAATGAAATACATAGTTAGGTACTGGTTAGAAACAATTACAACAGAAATAAGTAGAACAAGAAACTAGGAATGTGTATCATACTATCCAAAATATACAGGATGGTACATACATAACTTTCCACCCCAAATTTTGAGCTTTGGGGTGGAATAACGAGAAAACGCTCGGACAGGTCAAATTATGTTGAAAGGGGGACAAATAAGGGTGTTCAAATGATTTTGATATCACTACCTCTCTAGCCGCAACCTTTACCAGCTCTCATTTTTGAATGGGGAAAAAAGGTAGAGCAGCACCTTGTTGGAAAGGCAAAAAAATTTCCTGCATGAGTGTATTTTCTTTTTATTCTATTTCTATACATATACTAAATGAATAAGAATGATCATAGAAATGGTAATTTTGTAATTTTGACAATTTTGATGCCCGCGTAGCGGGCCCTAGCGAGCGAAGCGAGCCCCGTTTTCCGCGAGCGAAGCGAGCGGTCGAAAGAGGAAAGATCGACGTTTCCGTAGAGGTGTCGATCGTCGGGCTGCGCCCCCGGGAAGTTGCCGAAAAAAGATCGCAAACTTTGGGAAAATCGCGATTTTCGACCTATGGAGCTTCAGAGTGCGAGGCTGATGTCGGTGACCGTAGCGTCCCGAGCTTTGGAGGCGACCGCGAACGAAGCTCGAAGGATGTGGCCACTTATTAATTATTGTTTGTTTCCGGAGCCCCATCGGAAAGTACCGAAAAAAGCTGATGAAAATAGCCAAAATCTGACGTTTCTCGAAATCTTCCCAGACCATCGACTTTAAATTATCCATCTGAATTGAGAACTGTCAGATCTGTTCGGGGGACGGAAGTGTTTGGAGAATTTTTGCTCATTTGAGAAGGAAAAAGGCCAGATACAAATGAAAAAAGGTACGAATATCGTTTTTTAATCGTTTTATAACGTTTATCACTAAAGGTTTTCGTTCCAGGTACGATTGAATTGAAAGGATAATCAAAAAAGATTACAACTGTCGAGCCAGTTTTCAAGTCAGAAAGGCTTCAGGAAAATGCAATTTTCAAGCGGAATACGAAGAGATCCAAATAAAACAAGGTACGAATATCGTTTTTGAATAGTTTGAGAACGTTTATTGAGCAATACATCTGTTATAGGAACTCCAAAATTTGAAAAATGAATGAAATCATTGAAGCCAGTACGTGATATATGTCAAGGTGATTCAGAGGTCAGGAATGCTTCGTGTTTGAAGGAATTTGAATATTATTGCGTTATTTGAATCGGAATACGCAAGGAAATGATATAAACTGTATGTATTTTGATAATTATCGATATTTCAATACATTTTTTCGATATCCTGATATGTTTTACATGTCTTTCGATTCCTAATAAAACCCGTTGAAGTCTGATATAAACAGTGGTGACGTCACACCATTGCATACGTGATATGTGGATCCAGTAGTACCGGGGTGAGTCAAAAATTTTCAAGTTTTGCGTAGCTTTCAATGAAATCGGTGAAATTATTGAATCGAGTAAAGTATTCATTTAATTTGAATTTCATCTATTTTCCTAAGAATTTCGAAAATATGTTTCTGGTTGATACAGGGGTGAGTCAAAAATTTTCAATTTCTACGTTATAACAGAAAGCTTTCAATTAAATTGAAGGGGCTTTTGAATTTCGAATGATTTGTTATAGGAGGTGGGAGTTTAAATATAGATGATATGCTTCGGATTTATACAGGGGCGAGTCAAAAAGTTGAATTTCCGCGATATAACAGGTAGCTTTCAGTAGAATCATTGAAGTTGTTCTTTTAGGAAGTTATTATTGGTTATGTGGATCCAGTAGTACCGGGGTGAGTCAAAAATTTTCAAGTTTTGCGTAGCTTTCAATGAAATCGGTGAAATTATTGAATCGAGTAAAGTATTCATTTAATTTGAATTTCATTTATTTTCCTAAGAATTTCGAAAATATGTTTCTGATTTATACAGGGGTGAGTCAAAAATTTTCAATTTCTACGTTATAACAGAAAGCTTTCAATTAAATTGAAGGGGCTTTCGAATTTCGAATGATTTGTTATAGGAGGTGGGAGTTTAAATATAGATGATATGCTTCGGATTTATACAGGGGCGAGTCAAAAAGTTGAATTTCCGCGATATAACAGGTAGCTTTCAGTAGAATCATTCAAGTTGTTCCTTTAGGAAGTTATTGGGTTTACGGACCATAGAGCTATATTATATTTGAGTTTTTTCTGACCCGGTTTTTTTCTATGGGTTCTTTAAACTGTTTTAGGCGTATCTGGGCGAAAAGGCGAATCCACCGGAAAGGTAGATCTGGGCGAAAAGGCGAATCTACCCGAAAGGAGGATCTGGGCGCATACTAGTTAACTATACTAAACGAATAAGTATGATCATAGAAATGGTAATTTTGTAATTTTGACATTTTTGATGCCCGCGTAGCGGGCCCTAGCGAGCGAAGCGAGCCCCGTTTTTCGCGAGCGAAGCGAGCGATCGAAAGAGGAAAGTTTGACGTTTTCGTAGAGGTGTCGATCGTCGGGATGCGCCTCCGGGAAGTTGCCGAAAAAAGATCGCGAACTTGGGGAAAATCGCGATTTTCGACCTATGGAGCTTCAGAGTGCGCGAATGATTTCGGTGACCGTAGCGTCCCGAAATTCGCTTACGGTCTCGATCGAAGCTCGAAAGACGTGGCCACTTATTAAAGTATTGTTTGTTTCCGGAGCCCCATCGGAAAGTACCGAAAAAAGCATTTGAAAATGGTCAAATTTTGACGTCTGGCGACATCGTTCCCAGACCATCGAAGTTAAATTATTTATCTAGATGACAACTGTCAGATCTGTTCGTGGGACGGAAGTGTTTGGAGAATTTTTGCTCATTTGAGAAGGAAAAAGGCCAGATACAAATGAAAAAAGGTACAGATATCGTTTTTTAATCGTTTTATAACGTTTATCACTAAAGGTTTTCGTTCCAGGAACGATTGAATGGAAAGGATAAGCAAAAAAGATTACAACTGTCGAGCCAGTTTTCAAGTCAGGAAGGCTTCAGGAAAATGCAATTTTCAAGCGGAATACGAAGAGATCCAAATAAAACAAGGTACGAATATCGTTTTTGAATAGTTTGAGAACGTTTATTGAGTAATACATCTGTTGTAGGAACTCCAAAATTTGAAAGATCAATGAAATCATTGAAGCCAGTACGTGATATCTGTCAAGGTGATTTAGAGGTCAGGAATTGGTTCGTTTCGAGTGGAAAACGTAATTTGAATCGGAATACGCAAGGAAATGATAATAAACTGTATGTATTATAATAATTATCGATATTTCGATTTATTTTTTCGATATCCTGATATGTTTTACCTGTCTTTTGATTCCTAATAAAACCCGTTGAAGTCTGATATAAACAGTGGTGACGTCACACCATTGCATACGTGATATGTGGATCCAGTAGTACCGGGGTGAGTCAAAAATTTTCAAGTTCTGCTTTCAATGAAATCGGTGAAATTATTGAATCGAGTAAAGTATTCATTTAATTTGAATTTCATCCATTTTCCTAAGAATTTCGAAAATATGTTTCTGATTTATACAGGGGTGAGTCAAAAATTTTCAATTTCTACGTTATAACAGAAAGCTTTCAATTAAATTGAAGGGGCTTTTGAATTTCGAATGATTTGTTATAGGAGGTGGGAGTTTAAATATAGATGATATGCTTCGGATTTATACAGGGGCGAGTCAAAAAGTTGAATTTCCGCGATATAACAGGTAGCTTTCAGTAGAATCATTGAAGTTGTTCTTTTAGGAAGTTATTTTTGGTTATGTGGATCCAGTAGTACCGGGGTGAGTCAAAAATTTTCAAGTTTTGCGTAGCTTTCAATGAAATCGGTGAAATTATTGAATCGAGTAAAGTATTCATTTAATTTGAATTTCATCTATTTTCCTAAGAATTTCGAAAATATGTTTCTGATTGATACAGGGGTGAGTCAAAAATTTTCAATTTCTACGTTATAACAGAAAGCTTTCAATTAAATTGAAGGGGCTTTTGAATTTCGAATGATTTGTTATAGGAGGTGGGAGTTTAAATATAGATGATATGCTTCGGATTTATACAGGGGCGAGTCAAAAAGTTGAATTTCCGCGATATAACAGGTAGCTTTCAGTAGAATCATTCAAGTTGTTCCTTTAGGAAGTTATTGGGTTTACGGACCATAGAGCTATATTATATTTTAGTATTATCTGACCCGGTTTTTTTCTATGGGTTCTTTAAACTGTTTTAGGCGTATCTGGGCGAAAAGGCGAATCTACCCGAAAGGTAGATCTGGGCGAAAAGGCGAATCTACCCGAAAGGCGGATCTGGGCGCATACTAGTTAACTATACTAAATGAATAAGAATGATCATAGAAATGGTAATTTTGTAATTTTGACAATTTTGATGCCCGCGTAGCGGGCCCTAGCGAGCGAAGCGAGCCCCGTTTTCCGCGAGCGAAGCGAGCGGTCGAAAGAGGAAAGATCGACGTTTCCGTAGAGGTGTCGATCGTCGGGCTGCGCCCCCGGGAAGTTGCCGAAAAAAGATCGCAAACTCGGGGAAAATCGCGATTTTCGACGGGTGGAGCTTCAGAGTGCGCGGCTGATTTCGGTGACGATAGCGTTTTGAGATTCGCTTACGGTCGGGATCGAAGCTCGAAAGACGTGGCCACTTATTAAAGTATTGTTTGTTTCCGGAGCCCCATCGGAAAGTACCGAAAAAAGCATTCGAAAATGGTCAAATTTTGACGTCTGGCGACATCGTTCCCAGACCATCGACCCTAAATTATTTATCTAGATGACAACTGTCAGATCTGTTCCGGGGACGGAAGTGTTTGGAGAATTTTTGCTCATTTGAGAAGGAAAAAGGCCAGATACAAATGAAAAAAGGTACGAATATCGTTTTTTAATCGTTTTATAACGTTTATCACTAAAGGTTTTCGTTCCAGGTACGATTGAATTGAAAGGATAAGCAAAAAAGATTACAACTGTCGAGCCAGTTTTCAAGTCAGAAAGGCTTCAGGAAAATGCAATTTTCAAGCGGAATACGAAGAGATCCAAATAAAACAAGGTACGAATATCGTTTTTGAATAGTTTGAGAACGTTTATTGAGTAATACATCTGTTGTAGGAACTCCAAAATTTGAAAGATCAATGAAATCATTGAAGCCAGTACGTGATATCTGTCAAGGTGATTTTGAAGTCAGGAATGCTTCGTGGTTGAAGGAATTTGAATATTATTTCGTTATTTGAATCGGAATACGCAAGGAAATGATATAAACTGTATGTATTTTGATAATTATCGATATTTCAATACATTTTTTCGATATCCTGATATGTTTTACATGTCTTTCGATTCCTAATAAAACCCGTTGAAGTCTGATATAAACAGTGGTGACGTCACACCATTGCATACGTGATATGTGGATCCAGTAGTACCGGGGTGAGTCAAAAATTTTCAAGTTTTGCGTAGCTTTCAATGAAATCGGTGAAATTATTGAATCGAGTAAAGTATTCATTTAATTTGAATTTCATCTATTTTCCTAAGAATTTCGAAAATATGTTTCTGATTGATAAAGGGGTAAGTCAAAAATTTTCAATTTTTACGTTATAACAGGAAGCTTTCAATCAAATCGGTGAAGTTTTTGAATTTTGTCCATTTTCCCAGGAAAGTATTGAATAATATTCTGATTTATACAGGGGTGAGTAAAAAATCTTTGATTTTGGAGTTATAACAGGTAGCTTTCAGTGGAATCGGTGAAGTTTTTGAAACATGTTGAGTATTCCTTCGAATTTCGTTTGTTTTTCCAGAAATGTCTCGAATATTATTTTGATTTATACAGGGGTGAGTCAAAAATCTTTAATTTTTGCGTTATAATAGGTTGCTTTCAGTGGAATCGGTGAAGTTTTTGAAACATGTTGAGTATTCCTTTGAATTTCGTTTGTTTTTCCAGATTTATACAGGGGTGAGTCAAAAATTATTGATATCTGCGTTATTACATGTAGCTTTAATGAAATGGGTGAAGTTTTTGAAACATGTTGAGTATTAATTTGAATTTCGTCTGTTTCTGATTTATACAGGGGTGAGTCAAAAATTTTCAATTTCTACGTTATAACAGAAAGCTTTCAATTAAATTGAAGGGGCTTTTGAATTTCGAATGATTTGTTATAGGAGGTGGGAGTTTAAATATAGATGATATGCTTCGGATTTATACAGGGGCGAGTCAAAAAGTTGAATTTCCGCGATATAACAGGTAGCTTTCAGTAGAATCATTCAAGTTGTGCCTTTAGGAAGTTATTGGGTTTACGGACCATAGAGCTATATTATATTTGAGTTTATTTTGACCCGGTTTTTTTTCTATGGGTTCTTTAAACTGTTTTAGGCGTATCTGGGCGAAAAGGCGAATCTACCCGAAAGGCGGATCTGGGCGCATACTAGTTAACTATACTAAATGAATAAGAATGATCATAGAAATGGTAATTTTGTAATTTTGACAATTTTAATGCCCGCGTAGCGGGCCTCTAGCGAGCGAAGCGAGCACCGTTTTCCGCGAGCGAAGCGAGCGGTCGAAAGAGGAAAGTTGGACGTTTCCGTAGAGGGGTCGATCGTCGGGCTGCGCCCCCGGGAAGTTGCCGAAAAAAGATCGCAAACTCGGGGAAAATCGCGATTTTCGACGGGTGGAGCTTCAGAGTGCGCGGCTGATTTCGGTGACCGTAGCGTCCCGAGCTTTGGGGGCGACCGCGAACGAAGCTCGAAGGATGTGGCCACTTATTAAAGTATTGTTTGTTTCCGGAGCCCCATCGGAAAGTACCGAAAAAAGCTGATGAAAATAGCCAAAATCTGACGTTTCTCGAAATCTTCCCAGACCATCGACTTTAAATTATCCATCTGAATTGAGAACTGTCAGATCTGTTCGGGGGACGGAAGTGTTTGGAGAATTTTTGCTCATTTGAGAAGGAAAAAGGCCAGATACAAATGAAAAAAGGTACGAATATCGTTTTTTAATCGTTTTATAACGTTTATCACTAAAGGTTTTCGTTCCAGGTACGATTGAATTGAAAGGATAAGCAAAAATGATTACAACTGTCGAGCCAGTTTTCAAGTCAGAAAGGCCTCAGGAAAATGCAATTTTCAAGCGGAATACGAAGAGATCCAAATCAAATAAGGTACGAATATCGTTTTTGAATAGTTTGAGAACGTTTATTGAGTAATACATCTGTTATAGGAACTCCAAAATTTGAAAGATCAATGAAATCGTTGAAGCCAGTACGTGATATCTGTCAAGGTGATTCAGAGGTCAGGAATGCTTCGTGTTTGAAGGAATTTGAATATTATTGCGTTATTTGAATCGGAATACGCAAGGAAATTATATAAACTGTATGTATTTTGATAATTATCGATATTTCAATACATTTTTTCGATATCCTGATATGTTTTACATGTCTTTCGATTCCTAATAAAACCCGTTGAAGTCTGATATAAACAGTGGTGACGTCACACCATTGCATACGTGATATGTGGATCCAGTAGTACCGGGGTGAGTCAAAAATTTTCAAGTTTTGCGTAGCTTTCAATGAAATCGGTGAAATTATTGAATCGAGTAAAGTATTCATTTAATTTGAATTTCATCTATTTTGCTAAGAATTTCGAAAATATGTTTCTGATTAATACAGGGGTGAGTCAAAAATTTTCAATTTCTACGTTATAACAGAAAGCTTTCAATTAAATTGAAGGAGCTTTTGAATTTCGAATGATTTGTTATAGGAGGTGGGAGTTTAAATATAGATGATATGCTTCGGATTTATACAGGGGCGAGTCAAAAAGTTGAATTTCCGCGATATAACAGGTAGCTTTCAGTAGAATCATTGAAGTTGTTCCTTTAGGAAGTTATTATTGGTTATGTGGATCCAGTAGTACCGGGGTGAGTCAAAAATTTTCAAGTTTTGCGTAGCTTTCAATGAAATCGGTGAAATTATTGAATCGAGTAAAGTATTCATTTAATTTGAATTTCATCTATTTTCCTAAGAATTTCGAAAATATGTTTCTGATTGATACAGGGGTGAGTCAAAAATTTTCAATTTCTACGTTATAACAGAAAGCTTTCAATTAAATTGAAGGGGCTTTTGAATTTCGAATGATTTGTTATAGGAGGTGGGAGTTTAAATATAGATGATATGCTTCGGATTTATACAGGGGCGAGTCAAAAAGTTGAATTTCCGCGATATAACAGGTAGCTTTCAGTAGAATCATTCAAGTTGTTCCTTTAGGAAGTTATTGGGTTTACGGACCATAGAGCTATATTATATTTGAGTTTTTTCTGACCCGGTTTTTTTCTATGGGTTCTTTAAACTGTTTTAGGCGTATCTGGGCGAAAAGGCGAATCTACCCGAAAAGAAAGATCTGGGCGCATACTAGTTAACTATACTAAAAAAATAAGAATGATCATAGAAATGGTAATTTTGTAATTTTGACAATTTTAATGCCTGCGAAGCGGGCCCCTAGCGAGCGAAGCGAGCACCGTTTTCCGCGAGCGTAGCGAGCGGTCGAAAGAGGAAAGTTGGACGTTTCCGTAGAGGGGTCGATCGTCGTGCTGCGCCCCCGGAAGTTGCCGAAAAAAGATCGCGAACTCGGGGGAAAATCGCGATTTTCGACGGGTGGAGCTTCAGAGTGTGCGAATGATTTCGGTGGTGGTAGCGTATTGAGATTCGCTTACGGTCGCGATCGAAGCTCGAAGGATGTGGCCACTTATTAAAGTATTGTTTGTTTCCGGAGCCCCATCGGAAAGTACCGAAAAAAGCTGATGAAAATAGCCAAAATCTGACGTTTCTCGAAATCTTCCCAGACCATCGACTTTAAATTATCCATCTGAATTGAGAACTGTCAGATCTGTTCCGGGGACGGAAGTGTTTGGAGAATTTTTGCTCATTTGAGAAGGAAAAAGGCCAGATACAAATGAAAAAAGGTACGAATATCGTTTTTTAAACGTTTTATAACGTTCATCACTAAAGGTTTTCGTTCCAGGTACGATTGAATTGAAAGGATAAGCAAAAACGATTACAACTGTCGAGCCAGTTTTCAAGTCAGAAAGGCCTCAGGAAAATGCAATTTTCAAGCGGAATACGAAGAGATCCAAATAAAACAAGGTACGAATATCGTTTTTGAATAGTTTGAGAACGTTTATTGAGTAATACATGTGTTCCAGCAACTCCAAACTTTGAAAAATATGAATGAAATCATTGAAGCCAGTACGTGATTTCTGTCAAGGTGATTTAGAGGTCAGGAATTGGTTCGTGTTTGAAGGAATTTGAATATTATTGCGTTATTTGAATCGGAATACGCAAGGAAATGATATAAACTGTATGTATTTTGATAATTATCGATATTTCAATACATTTTTTCGATATCCTGATATGTTTTACATGTATTTCGATTCCTAATAAAACCCGTTGAAGTCTGATATAAACAGTGGTGACGTCACACCATTGCATACGTGATATGTGGATCCAGTAGTACCGGGGTGAGTCAAAAATTTTCATGTTCTGCTTTCAATGAAATCGGTGAAATTATTGAATCGAGTAAAGTATTCATTTAATTTGAATTTCATCTATTTGCCTAAGAATGTCGAAAATATGTTTCTGATTTATACAGGGGTGAGTCAAAAATTTTCAATTTTTACGTTATAACAGAAAGCTTTCAATTAAATTGAAGGGGCTTTTGAATTTCGAATGATTTGTTATAGGAGGTGGGAGTTTAAATATAGATGATATGCTTCGGATTTATACAGGGGCGAGTCAAAAAGTTGAATTTCTGCGTAGCTTTCAGTGGAATCGATGAAATTATTGAATCGAGTAAAGTATTCATTTAATTTGAATTTCATCTATTTTCCTAAGAATGTCGAAAATATGTTTCTGATTTATACAGGGGTGAGTCAAAAATTTTCAATTTTTACGTTATAACAGGAAGCTTTCAATGAAATCGGTGAAGTTTTTGAAACATGTTGAGTATTCCTTTGAATTTCGTTCGTTTTTCCAGAAATGTCTCGAATATTATTTTGATTTATACAGGGGTGAGTCAAAAATTATTGATATCTGCGTTATTACATGTAGCTTTAATGAAATGGGTAAAGTTTTTGAAACATGTTGAGTATTAATTTGAATTTCGTCTGTTTCTGATTTATACAGGGGTGAGTCAAAAATTTTCAATTTTTACGTTATAACAGAAAGCTTTCAATTAAATTGAAGGGGCTTTTGAATTTCGAATGATTTGTTATAGGAGGTGGGAGTTTAAATATAGATGATATGCTTCGGATTTATACAGGGGCGAGTCAAAAAGTTGAATTTCCGCGATATAACAGGTAGCTTTCAGTAGAATCATTCAAGTTGTTCCTTTAGGAAGTTATTGGGTTTACGGACCATAGAGCTATATTATATTTGAGTTTTTTCTGACCCGGTTTTTTTCTATGGGTTCTTTAAACTGTTTTAGGCGTATCTGGGCGAAAAGGCGAATCCACCGAAAAGGTAGATCTGGGCGAAAAGGCGAATCTACCCGAAAGGGAGAACTGGGCGCATACTAGTCTATAATACTAAAAATATAAGGACCATAGATGTGACCGGAGAAGGGGGGGAGGGGTATTGAAAAATCGGGGAAAAGGGGTTCGGGAAAAGGGAGCTGGAGGGGGCCGCGGGGGCGATCTGGCAACGGGGGTAGTGTCAAATTCTAGAGCAAAGATCGAGCTACGCGTAGACGTCGAGATCATGTTTTTATTCCTACGGGAAGTGCCCGAAAATTGCGCTAGAAGAAACCCTTTTTCGCGATTTTAGCAAAAAGTGCCCTCACTATCTCGCCTTATTCGGGAGAACCGCTACGGGGAGAGGAACGCGAGCGGTGTGTAAAGAAAGCCGAAGAAGCGACACGTTGCATAGGCATATTCTCTTTTCCGAGATCCAAACGGAAATTGGCGAAAAAAGATCGAGAAAATCGGGAATTTTGAAAAACCGGGTTTGACAAGGGGAAGAGCACAGAAATAATACATCGAATAATTACGAGAACTGTCAGATCAGTTTACGAGTGATGAATATCGTAGGAATTTTGCAAATTTGTTACTGAAAACGAACAGAACTGAATGAAATAAGGTATGAATATCAATTTTGAATAGTTTTAGAACGTTTATCAATAAGAATATTTGTTGCAGGAACTTTAAAATTACTAGGAACAACAAACTTTTACCTCCCTTCCCATTGACAAATAACGTAAGGCGAACAAAATTCGAAAATTATTCGTTTTTTAGGGAAAAATACAGGAAACGATATTGAACTGTATGTATTATGATAATAATTATCGATAATTCATTACATTCTTTCTATTTCCCGATACGTTTTCAAATCCTTTCTTGCTTTGTTTGACATTTCATACCACGGAAGAATGACCTTGAAAGTTTTCAAAAACGATCAATTCTCGAGTTGATCTTATTCATTTCGATTGAAAAGCGTGCTTTTTCTCAAGATTGAAGTGAAATGTGTGATTTATTATATCAGCATAGATTTTTTCTCTTATAATTCAAGTAATATAGATCAATTTTCGTACTGATTGCTAAGAAAACCAATTGAAGTCTGATATTTTCACAATTATTTGTGACAAGGCGGGTGGTCCAACGGTTAAGCGACTCGGTTCACCGATTGATACCAGTGGTGTCCAGGGTTCGAATCCCAATGGTGGCGTGTTCAGTTTTTTGCGAATAAAAAGTTTTTTTGCAGGTTCACAATAAGTTGATGAAAATGATTGAAAATTTGTATATGAATGTTTTATATAGGTACGTTTTGGATATATACAGGGTGCTTCTTTAAATCTATCAATTATTTCACATTTCTATAACAGAAAGCTTTCAATTAAATTGAAGGGGCTTTTGAATTTCGAATGATTTGTTATAGGAGGTGGGAGTTTAAATATAGATGATATGCTTCGGATTTATACAGGGGCGAGTCAAAAAGTTGAATTTCCGCGATATAACAGGTAGCTTTCAGTAGAATCATTCAAGTTGTTCCTTTAAGAAGTTATTGGGTTCACGGACCATAGAGCTATATTATATTTGAGTTTTTTCTGACCCGGTTTTTTTCTATGGGTTCTTTAAACTGTTTTAGGCGTATCTGGGCGAAAAGGCGAATCTACCCGAAAGGTAGATCTGGGCGAAAAGGCGAATCTACCCGAAAGGTAGATCTGGGCGTTACTAGTTTTCTTTATTTTCAGAGTGACTCAGTATTCCATCAATAACTTTAACAAGCCGAATTTGGATCTTTGAGATGGGAAAACACTAGAACAAGTCAAATTTTATTCACAGGAGCAACAGCTCTCATTTTTTATTAGGAAAAAGGGGTCTAGCAGCACCTTGTTGGAAAGGAAATTCAATTTCCTGCATGAGTGTATTATGTTTCATTCCCTTTTTTACAGAGTGACTCAGTATTTCATCAATAACTTAAACAAGCTGAATTCGGATCTTTGATATGGGAAACCACTCGAACTAGTAAAATTTCATTTACAGAAGCACATGTAAGTGTGTTGAAATGAGTTTGATATCACTAACCCTCTAGCCGCTACCCTAACAACAATGATTACAATTAAACTAAAGCGCACAATTTACTTTGTGAAAAAAATAGACTCATGCAAGAAATTGAATTGCCCTTCCAACAAGGTGCTGCTCGACCCCTTTTTCCTATTCAAAAATGAGAGCTGTTAGTGGTTGCGGCTAGAAGGGTAGTGATATCAAACTCATTTGACAACCTTATTTGTCCTCCTTTCAACAAAATTGACCTATTCGAGCATTTTTTCGTTATTCCATCCCAGAGCCCACCCTGTATAAACTGAAGTGCTTTCAAATATGCGAATTAAATCTGAATAGGCGAATATCATATTCTTTTTAATGTTGTCTTAGCTATCTGTGATTTGGAAAAGAAATGATAGAGACGACCGACATGAACTGTCAAATATCATACGGGATAATGGAAAATGGGTAGGGGATTTGAAATATTTTCGGTTAGGTCTAAATAAGCTTTCATTGTTAAAGTCCAACATGTCGTTCGAGAATTTCATAATTTTTATTCTTCATTATTTCTTATTAATCTAGTAGAATCATCTAATTGATAATTATTTTCTTTATGTAAAATTTTCATGTTTTCGAAAGTGGTCGTGTGATTGGGGTGCATGAGATGATTCCCTAGTGTTAAATTAGGTTGATTTTTTTGATGTTCTGTGAATCTCTTTTTCATATTCCTCGTTATCATTATAATATAAAAAAATTAAGAAAAGCCGTGAACAGAAACCATTGAGCGCTCGTTCATATGTGTAGCAATAAGATTATTACACGGAAAAAAATCGTAATCTACATTCAAGTATAAGGATAATCTTGAACAAATATTCTAAATCTAAGTTGTTTTAATATTGCGTTGAAACTATTTTACTTGAAACAAAAATATCATTCTATCATTTCAAGAACACACATATACTCGTTTACCAAGATTACAATATATTTAACTGAAGATTTCGTGTTCTCGATTCAAGAAGATCACTAGTATAAAAGCAAAAATAGCTATCAAGATCCATTGAAAATCATTTTGTTTCCTTTAGAGAAAATGTAATACATGAGTCAAAATTAAAAGAAGTAGATCGAAGTCTAGTTTTGATATTGACTTGAAAGAAAACCATTCTTATAACTAGAATATTAATCCTCAATTGTAGTAAAAATTGTTTTGATGCAAGAGTTGCACTGATTATATTAAGAATAGTTATCTTGGTTGAAATCTAAAATATCTTCCGCGAATTCAACTACTGCTCTTTTCAAGCATACACTATTCTTAATCCAAATACTAATATACGCAAGTCAAATACAGATACGCTCTACTACGGCTGGCCGTTGGTTCATGCGCAGATTGTGGTTGGTCGGAGCGAATGATGGGGCTTGCGCATGATGCTAGTCTAGATAGTTGGAACTAGTGGAAAGTTTATTGGCAGACATTTTCGAAGAACAGTCGAAGAGAGCAGGAACAGTTTTTTATAGTTTAGTGTTCATAATATTTTTAGTGATTTATTATTATTGAGAAAATTCTAGACGAATGGGAATTGGCCGATTTGATTCCAATATTCAAGGGTGAGTACCTATATATACAGATATTCTGAGATATTGTTTTATGCACTTCGTTGGTGTGAATGAAAAAATTAACAGATTGATTGTTGGCCAGGTATCATTAGATTTTATACTGAAATTCACGCTTTGGGTTTTCAGAGCATGGAATTTGGAAGATTTGAAGGAGGCAATTCGTGAAGAGGTGGCACTAATCACCGAGGAGACACTACAGCTAGTATGGCAGAGCTTCCTCAACAGAATTGAAAACTGCATCAGAGAAGACGGCCGTCACCTTCCTGACATTATTTTTGCAAGTTAAATTAAATGGCATATCCTAATAAACCTGTCAGAAAAGTAAATAAATTTTTTGTTTGAAAAATTAACACCGTTTTGCTGTTTTCAAAATGTAAATACTTCCCGTGGTCACCCTGTACAATTCGAAACTCGGTGGTTTACAATTCTTCGGGTATATTAATCGCTAGAGGTAACATTACCTCCGAGATTTAGGGTACTTCATTAGGTACGATCACTGTAGAGTTGTACCAAGAACCTTATATTATTGCTTACTATTCGTACAACTCTACAGTAATCGTACACAATGAAGTACCCTAAATCTCGGACGTAATGTTACCTCTAGCGATTAATATACCCAAAGAATTGTAAACACCGAGTTTTGTTTATTCTTATTTGGAAACTAAGAAAGTTTTGCCAGAAGATTTTTCTATGTTCGATCCAAGAAGTCTTATTCTTATTCGAAGTTTTGGGTAGGTTTACTAGAAGAATGTTCTATACTCATTCCAAGAAGCCTTATTCTTAATCGGACACTAAGAAAGTTTTGCCAGAAGATTGTTCTATGTTCGATCCAAGTGGGCTTATTCTTGGTTAAAGTAATCCTTTATCTTGATATAAAAGCTATTATACTATTCTCAAGTTTACTTTTCCTCATATGAAGTGTAGTGAACATTTACGTTTAAGAATAACGTGCATCTTGCATTGAGTCAAGTTATGCTTGCGGATATATGAGTCTAATATTGCTTCCAGTCAAGACTACTAGTCTTGGATATAGCATATATTTTTTTCAGTGTACCTCCAAATTTCAAATGAGTCTTGAGATTGACCAAATATAAGAATGTATAATCTCAGCACAGTCGGAATCAATAATTGAACAAAATTATATGGTTCTGATGATACAATCTTCTTGAAATTTTGCATGAACATTCAGTATATCAGTCTTCATTCACAAAATGAATTTCACTCGAATCTGCGATATCCTGTTATGGAAATATAAATATTTTTCTTTTCAATATTCCAATTGAATTTTCTATGATTCTGATAACACTATGGCCACAGCATTTTGCATTAAAACTCAGTATATCAATCTTTTTTCACAAAATGAATTTCACTCGAAGCAGATATCCTGTTATGGAAATATAAAGACTCTTATTTTCAATACTCCTATTGAATTTTCTATGTAACTGTTAACACTATGGCCACAACATTTTGCATGAACAGTCATTTTTTAAATCTTCATTCCATCTGGCCGCAACATTTCATTTCGATTGGTTTCGTTTTGTCTAAGATATTGAGGGACAAAAATTTGAATGGCCATATTTAATGGAGAACGCTGTATGATTTGGCTGGTTAACGAATTCAATCGCGGCATTTGGGAACCGAACTCACCCTGAAAATCTCAAGTCTCTAGGACGATCCCTTCGAAAGTTATCGTCCTAACGGTCGGACGGCCCCACGGACAGAATTGAATTTGAACGCGGATTCGTCATCAGGGAATCGAACCCTATCGTTTGAGACCCTTTTCGGCTGAAAATTCGAAAAATACAGACATTTGGGCAAAACGATACCTATAGCACTCGTTCAAGCAGAACGAGCGCTCAATGATTGGCAGTCGTTACATGAAATTTCATAAATGCTGCTATGTTGTTCACGTTCGGTCTTGTTTTGTTATTAATTAATAAAGTTCTGTGCCTTTTATTGGTGAGATTATAATATTTCTTTAGTGTGGAACTGATTTTTGGATTCAAATTCTCATAGAATGGTGTTGTAATAAAACATTCTTATTTATAAGATGTCGAAAGTATTGCGCGTTGCATACAAAATAGGATTTTAGGGGATCAAAAGAATCTATACTAATCTTAGATTATTTACACCAAGATGGAGCAATCCCTTACTAGATGAACTGAATGTTTTGTTCCCATAATAAACACTGTTTGTTTACAAACAAAGTGTGTTGTCGTAAATAGAAGTCAGTGGCGTGGATCTAAAAATTTGTTAAGAATAGAAATAAATCCTTCAAAGGTTATCGAATCTTTAATTATTATTTCATTGGATGCATAATTAATGTCATTATTTTTATGAATTTTGTTGACCTTCCCGATGTTTTCATCTTATTCTAAATCATTGTTATACGCAGAATTTTTATAGTGCGGGCATATTTTCGATTCGAAAAAAAATTCAATATGAAAAGAGATTTGAAATAGCAAATATGATATTCAAATATTGTTGTTCTGGTTTTAATAATTACAAATACCTATACAATTGAATGTTATATCATTATCAATGATCTTATTAACAATCCTATTATATCGAATACATCTATTCAGGTCACTTTTCAGTAAGGCTGCATGGTACGTTATTACCATACAAGACGATGCTGTATCTAAATTTGGATTTTAACACAGCTTGATATCTTGTTCTGAGTTGAGTCCAGATTTTTATTGGGGACCACCATGTTATTACAAATGGAGCTCATTTGACTGCAAAGGTTTGAAATTTAAGGATATTACACCTGAATACTATGTTAAATTGAATAACAAAAATAACAATAAATTTATTGATCCAGTTCGACATGAAAATGTATTAGATAGGTCAGTTTTACATCAAGTGTGAAGTATAATCATATCAGATCTCATTAATGCTGTAATAGGCCTTACTTACTTACTGAAACCTTGTCCATCCATTACCTGCACCTTTGAAGGCAAATGATAGTATGAATGTATAGTTTTGTTCCACTATATAAGATAGATGATTGGAATTTTGTTAGTTTTGCAATGGAATGGACGGGGCATCAGTATTTAAAGTGGAATAGCAATTGAAACTTGAAAGCCTGCATAATCAGGATTGATTATCAAGCAAGGATGTATTAATAACTTCCATAAAAAATAACATGTAACATAAAATAAATGATTTTTACAATAATGATTTGAAGAAATACGATAGGTAACTAAAATATACTGATAATCGATTCTTCAGAAATGTTTATAATAAAATAACTAAGAATCTACTACTGCTATTGTCCTTGGTAATTGAATCCAAACAGGATCGAAAAGTACACGATCAAAAAAGAGTGTTTTATACACCCTGATCACCCTAAAACTTAAAACTAACAATTGTAAAGATAAAAAAAAACTTATTGATTCTGATACAAAATCAGATGTGTGAGCATGCTTCTTACTCGATTCACCACTTGATCGCTCATTTTTCTTGTCTCGTGGTGAATTCTTATAGTGAAATATCTTTTCAATATCAGTTTTATCAAAGGCAATTCATGACTTTCTAGAAACCCTTCATCAAATACATGATTGCCAAATGCATTTAAAACATCATCTGGTAAACAGACAATACAATTATGAATCAACTTATTGATTAAATTTTCAGATTTTGTACTCAAAATATTAGGGTTGTTAGAAATCATATATCTTATTGTTTTTTCTGCTTGTGTGCATATCTTAATGACAAATTTGGATGCCTTGAATAAATTGCCATACGTTTTTCTTTTCTGTAGAAATGAATATGTTTCACAAGTCTCCAACATATCAAGACATTTTGAGCAAGTGATACATTTTTTCAATGACTTGACAACGAATCCTGCTATATAAATTAAAACATCCTGTATATATGAAGATAATTGCCATCCTGAAGAGCCAAAGTAATCATGATCATTTAACGCTGCACACAAATTTTTATACTCTTCAGTCTCCTCCAAGTCCTCCTTATGATCATTTATTGTTATTTTTTTATATGACGAAACATGAAGAATTGATGTATTGTCCAAATTAACAACATTTCCAGAATCAGCACCTCTCACTTCCCTTGCTATCAACAACTTTTTATATGCTGACTGAAATTGTCTGGCTGTGGGATTGTTGTTGTATCCATTCAGACTCCTGATAGCACCAAAAAATACCTCCAGATGGTCTTGAGAGAACTTATAGGTCAATAAAAAGTCTAATTTTTTTGACACCACATACATTCTAAATATTTCCTCAAGACTCTCCATACATATTAAAAACCCTAGAAACCCTGTTTTCCTTCTTGAAGATAATACTGGTGTTCCATTCAGAGTCAGTTCCATGAAGTATTCTTTTGCTTCAGAAAACCTTTCCACGTATAAATCAATGTTTTCGAAAGACAATGCCCTCTTATATGTATATGGAGAGAATTTATTTCTTGAGTTCAAGATGTCAAATAAATCATTAACTAAGAGACAGAAATTTGCAGTCTCTTCAGCACCTTTAAAATTTGTCAATTTCAAATCAAACTCAAGGAATTTAAGAGCATCCGACACACTCCTGCTGAATGTCTGCGCAGCAATCTTCACTCTCATTTTTTCTTTCACAAAATGTAAATGACGTTTTCTTATCTTCGTTGCTGCATTCAATCCTTCTATGTCTTGAAGATTCACAAGTTCTTCAAGATAGGTCCATTTGATTAATTTATCATTTTTTGTTTTCAAAATCTTACTGTCTCCTAAACAATTTCTCAAGAGTTTGAGCATGTGACAAGGGTCAAGAAAAATTAATACCTTCTCTTTGGTGACTGGATGTTCGAAGTGAGTCTTCAATGATTGAGGATTCGAAAAATCAGCACCCAAATGACTCGCCATATTCAAATTCGAAGCTGCTCCATCAAAAGTAACAGAAGTTATTCTCAAATTTACTTCATTCAAAAACTCCAGACAGTTAATTACCAAATTGGCTCTTTCTCTGCTTGATAATCCATCTATCAAAAAATAGCCTACTGGAATTTTCCAGTGACCATTGATGCAGGTAACTAAAAACACAAGTGCTTCCTTAGCTTCTGGTAAAGTATCCACTTCAGGTTTTTCTCCAAAACTTATTGATCCATAAAATTTACCAGCAATGAATTCGATTTTTTTTCTAATAGCCATCTCGTCAATCACCAGATTGCAATAAATTTGTTCTCCCGCAGACTGCTGCACTTTGTTCTTCAATGCACTGAGGGCTTCAGTTGTGAAGCCAGGAGTTCCATCAATGGTCTGATACCACTTAGAAATAGTCTTTGGGTGTGGAAGTGAATTATTGAATTTTTCCCTAACATAATTATAGGCCCTAGGCGAGTAAAAATGTAATGATAGGGCAAATGCTCGTAGAGAAGGTGTAAATTTCTGATTTTTTGATCCCCTTATGAGTCTATTTACCATATCTCTACTAGGACCTGGTAACGATGCCTGAAATATTGAAAATAATTACATTCCACACATATATGCAAAGCTGAATCTTACTTACCTCTATATAATCTTGAGCATTATCGGATATAAGGTTCATTTCCCTCAAATTATTCAGTAGTCCTGAAATATCTGAAATTTTCTGTTGCAGTCTTCTGTTCTTCATCCTCAATGCTTTCAGTCTCTTTTTCTGTTCTGCAATTTTTCGTTTAGCAAGGGAGAAGGCAAATTTTCCTTGTTTTGGTGTCCTGAAATCTTCATCCGTTACATCACCAACAAAACATTTTCTTTTTCTTGGCCTTGGTACAGAACTTTTAGCTTCAGAACTGAAATAAGATAATGAAGGTTTTATATAATGAACCAGAATATATTTTGCAATATTATAAATATAAAATTAAGTAAAACTTACGTAGTTGGATGTGCTACTGTTAATACTTCCGAGGATACCAAGTTGCTTGACGATTCTGAAGCTGTCATAGTACCGGACAATTCTGAAACTGTCAAAGCACCAGAGGATTCTGTATCGGTCAAAAAAGCAGATAAATCTGAAGCGGTTAATGTATCAGATAAATCTGAAGCAGTCAATGTAGCAGATAAATCTGAAGTAGTCAGTGTAGCAGACAAATCACTAGCTGTTGAAGTTCTGGATAGTTCAGAATTACTCAGTTTTGAGGATTCCCTGACACTACCTAGCTTATTAGTATCTAATGGTTCTGGAGTCACAGGCCTTTCATCTGGAGATGTGCTACTGGAACTGAAATTAGAAATATTATATTTAGAGAATGCAAATATTAGTGTCCTCCACAATAATTAATAAATTGATAACTGTATTTTGCGGGATAAGGACAAACTCTCAAAAGATCTTAAAGTATATTCAGCAACGTTTCGCAAACTCTCGTTTGGGTAATCATGTAGAATCAACAAATGACCTTGGGACGTATTTAAACGCCGTATTGCGCATGCGGAAACAGCGTCATTTATGCGTTAATGTTGCCAGACTGTGCACGTGGAATTTATTGTAATCAATCTCCAATTTAAAATTAATTCTTGAAATTGGTTATCATTTTTTTTACATCGGAGAATTAAAAACTGGAATAATATGTAGGTGAGTAGAACTATTAGATTTCAGTTTCCTAACTTTTTCAATCTAGATCTGAAACAACAACGACACATCTTCTTATAGAATTATAATAGTAAAATTTGGTTATTATATATTGCCGTGTAAAAAAGCTGTGGCAATCTTAGTTTTATAATTTTCAGGTCATAATTTAAAAGAAAAAATAACTTATGAGTTTGAATTCTGATATAATAATTTTACTACAATTTTATAATTTCTCAGTTCGACGACCTCTTAAAAGAAAGAACTATTTCACTCAAGCGCCATATGTTACAGAAGAATATACATAATCATATTTTCGTTTCAGGAAGAATATAATATATCATCTGTCTATTAGATAGAAACTGTGAAAAGTATCAAACGTTGACAAATTAAATTATTTTTACGATATTCGTTAAATACCTGATGTATTATCCAATCTGGCAACGTAGCTGTGCATATGCCGTAACGCGCGCTCAGATTTCAAGGTCATTTGTTGATTCTACATGATTACCCTCGTTTGCTTCATCAGGCCTAAAAATATTATGAAAATGTCATACAAAACATTTACAGTGAAAAAACCAATAAATACCTCTATACTATAAATAAGACATTCAGATGTAAAAACTTTAAAATATATATATTTAGATGTTCATATTATCCAAATCAAATTTGAATAAAACACCCTCATAATATTCAATAGACTTACCAATGAATCGATGACGAAATCCTGGACGGAATAGCTTCAGTTTTCAAAAATCTTTTTGCTGATTTATATAGGAAGTCTTCATCAGAAAAATGGTCAGAACAAAATATACCTCCTTCGCTAATTTTGTATTTCCCAAATTTAATTGATCCATCCATAATTTCCGTCTGGCATTATCACTAGGCATTCTATTAAAAGAAAATGCTTTTAAAATAAGTTTACAATATGCTTATATGAGAGCTAGGTACTCCTAGCTACGCCTATGGTAAATTATTATTTGTTGTGTTTACTTACCGATGTATGGATCGCCCGCAGTCTTTACTGGTGCTTTTTTACATATCACACAGGAATTAACCATTTTTCAGCTTAATACAGCAAATAATTATTGTACAACCTCGTTTTCACTACAAAAATCACTTGGTTAACTCAAAACGATAAGTTTGAACTTGTTCCACCTAAGCATCAGCTGTCAAAGAAGGCGGCCATAATGAAATTCATTCGCACGTCCAGGTCACGTGGTAGAAAGCCACCAATAGGGAGCTGCGGGAATGTGTTTTGATTTTGACGAAAATAATAAACATATTGCTATCTTATTTCGGCCACGTTTTCTCTCTCACTATGCTCTATCTTGGTGTAAATAATCTAAGATACTAATATTATAAAGAGGAAAGATTTGTATGTTTGTGGGTTTGTGGCGTTGATACGAGTTAACTCATGAGCTACTTGACCGATTTGAATAATTCTTTCACCCTTAGTATGCTACACTATCCTTGAGTAACATAGGCTATACTTTTCACCCGAAAAAATTGAGGAAACCTACTATAACTTCAATGATAATAAATATGAGTACCAAAATCGACTATTTTCAGGTGCGCTGCGAAAACCGTAAGACGTACATGGAAACAATGTATGACGGAAATATACCTCTTTAATAGTTCTACAAAAGAGTCCGCGATAGCATATATCTATCTTTTAAGGTTTACTCGGTATCACCTTTTAAAGGTATTCGAATGCTTCTCAAAATTATGCATTATTTAGGAGTAGTTTTTTTATGAATACGCTTTTGATCTTTATCCAATTAAACACGTCCTTCATACCCAGTATTTAATATAGAACGAAATTGCCTCTTACATCATTCAATTATGATGAATACATCAAAAGATATGGCAGGTTGAAGATGAAATCGCACCGAAATGCGTCTCCGAGGTAAGTAGGCACTAGGCGGGTAGGAAAAGGTACCGAAGTGTGAGGGATGTATTGTATGAATGTATTTTGGATTGCCGATGCCCGTATGTTTATGACCACAAATCAGATCAACAGATGGCGCTGTAGTCGTTATTCAGGTTATTTATCTACTCTGCAACTAAACGGCTCGATCGAATTGAATGAATTTTTGTGTATACAGAACAACGTGTGTTGGGTCTGCTAGTATAATATGTATGATATAGAAGTACCTACCCTACAATGAAAGCAACCAATGTTTTAACATCAGTATCATTTTGAATCCTCTAATGTCTTCTAAGCTATCATCTATGGTAAGGTGTATGTTACAAGCGTCACACCCTGTACAAACAATAATAATGAAACTCGATAAATGCGACGAAGGGAAATAATCCAATCACTTGAATCAAAGTCGACCTTGTAGGTCATTAAGCGTGGGTAAAAAATTAAATACGCATGTAAATGTATACGGTGATTCATCTAATACGCTTTTCGTGATTTTTGTTTCCCTCCGATTATTAGTGTGGTATTAATTTTTCGGATTTTTCTTCTCACTCACTAGTTCCTAGGTAAACAGCGTGCTTTCGTTTTGCCCAGATTTCTGTCAGTTTTTCGTACAACTCAGCTGAATTCGCTGATAAGAAACGAGATGTAAACAAATCTTTTCGGTCGTGCGCACAATAACTTTGGAATTGGAAAGACTGAAAAATTTTAAGAAATCAACTTTAAGATGGAAGGACATGAAATAGTTCAAAGTGAATAAATGCAGGGTGAGAGGTTCAGTTGTTGACACCCTTATAGTGATTGATACTGGGCACATATACAGAGTGTTGAGTGTTATATTGTATTGTGTCACAACTTGAGGGGATGAATAAACGTATAATTTCAAGAAAAGAATCCATATAAACATGGGTCTGCAAAAGCTACGTTACGGAGCTATAAGGTGTTGAAATTTCCAAAAAAAATTGGTTTTTTCTCCATAACTCCTGCAGATATTCAGTCCAAATTTGGAATTCGAGCTATTTTCAAGAGTCTCCATTATGGCACGTCCTGAATCTTAACTAGAATCTACAGGGTGGTTTCTTTTCCGGAGCCATGTCTCCTTTTTCCCTCTCAAACTTTTTTCGGTACGATACTGGTCAGCGTAAAATCAATTATTCATATCTTCGTTCAATTTAGAAAATTCAATTGGAATATTGAAAGAAGAATCTTTATATTTCCATAACAGCATATCCGTCGAGTGAAATTCAGTTTGTGAATGAAGATGGATATACTGACTTTTCGTACATATTTTCAAGAGGATCGCATCATCAGTACCATAGAATTAATTTTTTTCCGTCGATCTAAAAATAAAAGGCGATTTCAATGTGTACGAAATTGATCATTAATGACCCATTTTAATGCTCAATTTCTGCCATTTTAATGTGCAATCCTCATGGCAACCGTTCACAAAGTATTCAGAAGCACTACGAGAAATGTCAAAACTCTACTGGAACATAGATACATAGAAATATTGTATTATGTCAAATGTGAGTCTTGTGCAAAATGAGAATGTATTTCAATCAAGAATTCATACACAATTCATATTGAGATCGTCGGAAAAATCTTGTAATCAACTCGATTATTAATCGCGCGACTAATGGCTTCGAACTATTAACGCGGGAGCGGAGCTCACGCTTTGTAATTTTTGACCATTAGTCGCTGTCTTTAATAACCTAGTTGATTAAATATCTATTAATTGCCAAGTTTTTACATATTTCAGTTTTTGAATAATTTCCAGAATATTATTTCGATTGTGCTGGGATTATGCTTTTATTTATTTGGTATCAATCTCAAGTCCCATATAAAATTTCGTGGTAAAAGACTTATTGCTCCACTAATGAATCAGTGCTCAAAAGCTCCTACTCAGGGCCTTTCTTAAAAAATTTAAAGGTAGGTTTGGCATTGCCGCAGATTATTTCGCGCCAATATGATACTATCAAAGATATTCTACTGTTTAGTTTATCGATGCGTTGTATTTACATTTTCATTTCGGTTTGACATTCATAAACTGAATTATTTTACTGATTTGGTGGCAGTTCATTGTTACTCAAGGCTATTCCGATAATTATAGCTAAGGCAAAATTACGAAAATGTTGTATTATATTCAGGATTTGGAGAAATGAATATCTAACCTATTGTTTTCTTCACCTTAGTGCGGCAGTGAAATGCTTTCCATCTCACTCTAATGCACTCATTGGTTGATTACAATGCAGTAGGTACTATTTACGCGTAGGGGCATCTCTATGCTCATTTCTTACTCTGAGGTGGAATATCTAATATCATTGTTTGAACTTCCTTAAACAATGCTTATATTTTTGAATACGATGCCTTCCCGTAATTCCCGCCATCATTTGATATGTCATTCGCCGAGACAGATCAGTGGTACCAAACTTTGCATGAAGAATGGCGGGCATCCATAGAATTCGTGTAGTTATGGTACTTTTAGAATTTAAATGTTTCTGCATCAATTATTGAATATAACCAAATGAAACCACTCGAATCATTATTTGAATGTTCTAAGATGATTTATAGACCAAAATGGAACAGTAGTTCTGTATTTTTATAGTGAAAAAGTGACGTGAAGATGGAACTTTTTTGGAAATTTTGGGGTCCATATTTCTAAACTAAGACAGACCGCCACCTGTTAGTTTCCCTAATGTTGTTCAGGAAGACTCAATGGATACAATGACACCAAAAGCTGGTCGATATCTGCTGGAACCCTAAAGTCGAATATGTACCGGGTTTTTCACTATAATTTGACCCCCCTTTAACTTTGTTACTGAAGGAGATACAAAAAAAAATTTCGTATAAAAAGTTCACGAAATCAACTGAGGTTTTTTGTGTCCAGAAACTGAAATATATACAGGGTGACCAACATATTGATGGCAACTTAATTTTTTCAAATGGAACACCCTATATATTTTTCCATTTTTGGTTAGCTATTTTTCCCCTGATTTCGAATATGTAACATACGTTGGTCCAACTTTCTTATTCTGAGCACCACAGAGCTTCAAATTTCAATAACCATCTGGCATAGCGTTTTGGAAGTTCGTGAATATTTAGTGGCCAATTTGATCTTTGGATTGGTAAGGGCGCACCCATTTTATGGCCACCAAATAGTCCCGATTTAACACCGTTGAACACGTTTTTAGAGCCGTTCCTGAAGGAAAAAATTTACTTCAGCAATAATGACAATCAATGAAAGCGGAGAATAATATTAATGATATAAATCAACCCATATTAAACCCATAATTCGGAACTAATCCCGTCAACTCACAAAGAATAATTATAATATTGTAATGATTAGAAACAAATTTTGAAGCTTTAATTTCTAACTTGAATCAGAGCCATAATAATGCTATCAAAAAAAGTCGAAACAACTTGAGACAACTATATGAACTATGTGTATTGAATGGAAGTGGTCATTTTGAGCAATTTCTTTAGTTGATGTTATTCTTACCATACTACTATAGTTTGTCATTTTTCATTGGTTAAGTAATTGTTAAGTATTCATTCTAAAATAATACTCTTAAGTAGATTATTTGGATATAAAGAATTTCGTAGGTATTTCACATATTTTTCGGTGTCATCATTTCGAAACTTTGAAACTCTGAAAATTGAAGCGAAACATCCACATACGCATTTATATTCGAGATCAGGAGGAAATAGCCTATCAAAAAAGGAAGAATATACAGGACAGGGTGTCCCATTTGAAAAAATATAGTTGCATTCAATGTTGTTCACCCTGTATATCTTCTCATTGACGTTATTATAACTCCAAAAATAAGCATTTTCAGTAAACGCACTCTGTAAAATGATTACAGATCTTGGCAGGTGGTTCTTAAAATTTAAAACTCTGTGGTTCTCAGAATCATTGAGTTTAAAAATACTTATTTTTAAACTCAATGTCAGAATGAAAGAGATAGACCAACATAAGTTACATATTCGAAATCAGGGGAAAAAGAACAAGCCAAACATGGAAAAATATACAGGGTGTTCCATTTGAAAAAATGAAGTTGCTATCAATATGTTGGCCACCCTGTATATATTTCAGTTTGTGGAGTCATATCAAAAAACATCAGTTGATTTCGTGAAACTTTTATACGAAACATTTTTCTGTATCCCTTCAGTAACAAAGTTAAAGGTGGGGTCAAATTATAGTGAAAAACCCGGTACCTATAATATGCATATGTAAAATACCTATGCGAAAAGTTGTAACAAGAAAATTCTTAGAAGTCTCTATAAAAACTCCTTTAATCCAAAAGAGCATCAGCTATACTCCCTCTCACTTGTAAATGTTACAAGAATTAATAAATCCATCCATTCCTTGACCTTTCTCAAATGGAATGTTCTCCACCCCATTCATAACAATTTTAGTATGTAGTATAGAAATTGGAAATAGAATTGAAAGCGGCATAAAGGTCGTTTTAATGTGATATTTTCCATGAATAGTTCCTTTGATTACTTAAGAACACCGGATGTTGTGTTGTCACGCATTCGTGCATTCACTATTAACATTACCGAGCAAAAGAGGGAGTAGGCGTCAAGTACTTCCGTAGTCCGTACTTACAACTACCAATACTCATTAATAGTCAACCAAGATTAGAAACTCAAAGCTGCGCATACAACATAAGATTTATCTCTCAATATCTGTCATTTCCTTCTGATGATTCTTTATTACATAATACTGTAAACAAATGCTAGGGACTTTTCAATTTTTTACGGCTTCTCAAAAACACTGAGTCATAAAACTATAGGTACATAATATGAAGCACTAAGTAGATATTACTCACGAAAAATTTTTATATCTCATAACTTTATTATTAGGGGTTGAAAATAACAACCCCCTATGATTTTCGTTCAAAAATTGTTTTCGTGGGATAGATTTTCGAAAAATAAAATTATCTTATGGTTTCCCATTCAATTCTGGAGACAAAAAGTTAACCTGTTTTCACTCTGTAGTTGCACTAACAAAGCTATAAGTAATAAGCTGCTAACCATGCTCACCATGATTTCCCATTCAATTCTGGAGAAAAAAGTCTCCTGCAAAATCTCGATACAGTCGATACTTTTCTCGAAAAAAATAAAAACTTACAAGCAGTTCTGATCACTCTTCATTCCATTTCATCGTATAAGTCTTCCATAGAATGAATATTCTAAAAATATTGTATGTCTATGACAGGAGATGAAGATGTTTTATGAATCTTTCTGAAGGTTTAATTACTAATTTCCGGAAGAAAGTTTATATCCGTAATATTTTAATTTCACAAATAGAACTTTCTTTCGATTAACAAGCATAATTGACAAAATCAATTTTGAGCATAAACAATATCTTAGAATATTAATTCTATGGAACATACGATGAAATGAAATGAACAGTGATCATAACTGCTTGTAAGTTTTTTTTTCCGAAAAAAGTATCGACTGTATCGAAATTTTGCAGGATACTTTTTTTCTTCAGAATTGAATGGCAAATCACAAGAGAATTTATTATTATTTTTCGGAAATCTATCCCACGAAAACAATTTTTTTTTTTGAAGGAAAATCATAAGGGGTTGTTATTTTCAACTCCTAATAATAAAGTTATGGGATCAAAAAAATTGTGTGACTAACATCTCCTTTATGAATTATATATTATGTATTATGTATATTTTTATGATCCAGTGTTTTTTAGGACTCCTAAAAAATTAAGAACTATCAACTCGTCATCGCCTTTCAAAGGCTGTATCTTGGAAGGGAGGTCGATTTCGAAAAAAATTTATATGAACTACCCCTATTTATTTTCATCGAGTAATCATCTCCCTAAGTCCCTCCTATATGTCGCAGAAGTATCATCAAATTTGACCATATATTGTGAAAGGGCAATAAATTTGCAGAAAACAATCTTATTGCAGGCGTGGTAAGGAGAAGAATATCACGATTCTGAAGTTAACAAAATCAGTCCTATTTTTCCAATGTTTTTTTCGATGAAATATTAATTAGTACAAGTTTTCTCTTCAGTAAAAAATACCACATTTAGTGTACTTCAGAATTACATAATATCAACCTTTGTGATAGCTGCTCATTCTCCGCCATAATATCATGGCTAACATGATAACAACGAAAAAGTCTAAAAATTCCGAACTTAAATTTGCTCTATTTTGAAGCTCTTCGTGATTGAATCTTAGTGTTATTCTATGGAAATGATCAATTCATCTGTTATCTGAGACCAGACTTACATTTTGTAGTATGGTACCGGAATAATTCAGGAGACTGGGGGCCATTAGATATTAAGCACTGATAAGGTCACTTTCACGAAATCCAGTGATACCACAACTCATTATTTTTCTCAAAATTTTCGCATATAATACATTTGTTATAATTCTCATTATCCACATTCATTTCGTCATCATTATCGTTATCGCAAAGGTCCCCTACATCTTCACTCTCTGAAGAACTTTCTTGAAAAATTTTTCTCCTGTATGATTTATTTTTATTTGGTCAGCCTATCTGCAACAATAAAAAATAAGTCATTACCTAAGAGGTATTGGCGCTCAGGAGAGCGGTATAACCCCAAAACATGGTTTTGAAATTAAAAAAAAATAATACACCCTTGTTGAAAAAGTATTTCATTTTTATAAAAAGAATAGTTTCACTGCCAGAAAAGTGAAATAAATAATTGAATAATCATTAAGATTTGGACTTACCGATAAAAAACACGTAACCAGAAATTAGATCAGCACGGCCAAAAAAAAATGTATTTCACGGTCAAATGACACGAGCTCACTGTCCGTTTGCATCGCTGCCTGTTAGACACTCTTTATTCCAGCAAATCCCTAGAAAAATTTAGTTGCTACCTAATCTTATGACAGACTTGCAGAGGTGAGCGCCATTACCCAGTGAGCGCTGCCGTTAATAATTCCCGAAATACTTCTGCGGTAGTATCGAAGGCAGTGAGCATTCACACTCTTCAGCAACATTTCTCAATGACGGACAAAGAAATTCGACAGCAAACTAGTTGAATGTAATCACTTACTGCCACTCGCGCTGCCGGATCCTTTGACATCCGTCCGAAAAATCGCCAATAGTAGGGCAGCGCAAGTGCAGCGGTACTTCCTGATGCTTAATTCCCTGCTCCCTGCCGTGGGAGTGAGCTGAGTCTAATATTATACGGCGTTCCCACGAGGCGTTATTCACGACAGTGAACCACGCTTTCCTGAAATACACTTCTGTGTGAACGCATAGTTTTTAAACTTGCTTTCGTGAGGAATGCGTTCACACAGAAGTGTATTTCACGAAAGCGTGGTTCACTGTCGTGAATAACGCCTCGTGGCAACGCCGTATTACACTGGTTGAGCTCAACCACTTCAACTAATAGCATAACTCAGTGCCTCATTAACTCCTAACATACACTCTGAAACATTAGATTGTTTTATTTCCAGATAGAAAATTGTCTTCATTAATTTCAGCGAGAATAGCGTATTTAGAAAGTTTGAATTTTTTTAAATCTCTTTACTCAGGTGGGCGGCAAATTGTTTTTGGCCTAGGGGAGGAAGAGAGTTTAATTCGGCCCTGGCATAACTCATAAGGAGGCGGTTGCATTCCTCAAATTTAAGGACAAGAGGAGAGTAGTGGGCAAAAAGCTACTCGTCGGCAATGGGCAACCACTAAGACAAGATTTTGGAACATCCTTTCACATCACATTTCCTAAAACCTCTTCAGGTTGAACTGGAGCGCATCTCCCAATTGCGTGTATTTCCGCTTGAAATGCGCTCGTGTGCACACCCATTAATACCGAATATCTTCTTCCAGGTCTGAATACACAACTATAGTCCATTCACGAAAGGTTGAGCCGTCGGTTGGCCATGGAAATTTGCCATATTCCACTGTGTATATTAAAATTTTAGGTTATGTTCTTTATTTTCTTGTCAGATTGATACGCAATGTTGTCAATATTGCATAGAGTTGTCTGATAACTCGCAAGCTCGTCGGACAAGGCCGGGTACATTCGGCAACGTTGACTTTATTTTACGTTATGACAGCAAATACTGCCAACTTCAGATAAATAAAGAAATGCCTACTATGCGCTCAACCTTTCGTGAACGGACTATATACTAGGGGCGTTCGGCATCGACATCGGACGTGTCGGATCGATCTGAACCGTTCCTTTATTACATCCGGATTGAGGGGAATACACATCTGTACCGTTCGTCATAAAAATTTGAGCAATCGGACGTCGATCTTTTCGCTCGGTCTATTTCGACGGAGCAAAGCGATTTTATCCATTGAGTTTTATGTTTTTTATATTTTTTTTGTTTTATGTTGAGTTTCCTGATCCGACAACCGATAGATTGAAAAATTCTAACAGTTTTATTCTTCTGTTTTCATTTATTCATTAAAAACTCAATTAATTCATTAAAATTTTTCAATATAGCTATCGTAGTTATAAAAGGGCAGGAGGAGATATTGCTTTCCCGTTTCTTTTTCGTGTAATTAATCAATTAATTGATCAGGATCTTTCGGTACAACTATCGCCAACAACGACCAGAAGGGGATATTGCATTACTCGTTTCTTTTGCATTCAGTGCCTTTGCACCTAATAATTTAATTGAGATCTTATGGAAGAGCTACTAAAAGGGTGAAAGTATCGTTAAAAGATGAGCATATTTCCCAAAATAGTGATCTTTGAAATCTCATAATCTATAAAAGTAGAACAGAGCAGTATGTTCTGTGGCAGATGCTCTGTACCGTTCGTTTATTCCCAGATATTTCAGATTTATCTGTACGATCTGTGGTCACGTGACTAAAAAATCCGTCCGCTCGCGGAGGTCAATGCCGAACTATGTTATTCCTAATATGCAGTCATCTCATGTGTGATTTCCTTAGATATCGCATAGTCACCAAGCCCTAGCTAACGTTCGAGATTTTTTCAGAGAATAATTCATTCAAGGCGTTATGAATGAATGCTGCTACACTCCATTTAATTTTTATTACTTCTTCGTCCAATCAGAATAACCAATGTAATTGTAATATAACGGAACACTCATTGAGCACTTGGTACACGTAATTTCTTTGGAATTTATGAATTTTGCAATCACGCTTAGAGATCGGCAAGATATAACCTTGCCGATGGCCAGAAGGGACAAGGTACGAAGGCTTCAGTTATTTATAGAAACATTTCTGCTGTATAACGTTCTTCTGTTATCCAGGAGAAAAAAATTAGGAAAAGCTATGACAAGGTGCTTTTGAGCGCTCGTTCTTTGGTGGAGCAATAAAGCTATTACCTCGAGGACTCGAGATTCATACTAAATATACTGCGCAAAAAAATTAACGCACATTCTGAAAATCTCAATTTTAATGAAAGTTAACTCTACATTACTTTACTTTATAACTTATTTTTTATGTTCTCTCGGGAAGGTTTTGAACGAAACAAGACACATTAAATGGAAGAAAAATTCAGGATTTCACCGAATCTTATGTAAAAGATGAGAAATAAACAATTTTCAAAATACTGGAATGCTCATAAGTGATTAAATACTTGGTATTTCCACCCCTTCCGTTAATTACAGCTCGGCAACGACGGTTCATACTCAAAATAAGTGATCTTAAAATGTTCTGATCCTTCCCAAATTTCTCTGAGTTGGATTCCTAAGTCATTAAGAGTAGCTGGATGATTTTCTGAACTTCTCAGCCTTCTATTGAGGTTGTCCCAAACCTGCTCAATCGGATGGAGATCTGAACTTCTTGCTGGCCATTCCATTCGAGAGACTTCAACCTCTTCAAGGTACTCCTGAACGATGCGCGCACGAAGGGTTCTGGCATTATCGTCCATAAAAATGAAATTTTCCCCAATGTACGGGGCAAATGGCACTACATGCTCTTCAAGAATGTTCCTTATATACCTATCAGCATTCATAGCTCCATTATTAACCACCACTAGGTCTGTGCGAGCATTCAAAGATATTCCACCCCATACCATAATCGATCCTCCCCCGAAACCAGTAGTATTCAGGAAATTGCATTGAGCATATCTTTCATGTGGACGTCTGTTACAAGGGAATGTCGATCACAATGGTAGAGGCAGAATCTAGACTCATCTGTGAAGAGAACTCTTTCCCAATCAGCCTCTTCCCAATGGATATGCTCTCTCGCAAAATCCAAACGCGTCCTTCGATGGGCTGGGGTAAGAGCTAGACCTCTTGCCGCGACACGAGGCCTTAAATCATATTCTCTGAGGCGATTTCTTATTGTCTGAGTGCTAATTTACACCCCATGAGTTTGCTCAAGCTGATTTTGAAGGAGACGAGCGGTTGCAAACCGTTGTCTCAACGAAGAAACTCTCAAGTAACGTTCTTGAATGGCAGTTGTTACCCGTGGTCTGCCCTGTCCTGGTCTTCGGACATTCATACCTGTCTCCCTGAATCGCTGCAACATTCTGGACACACTTGTATGGGAAACTCCAAACCTTTCTGCAATTCTTGTGTATGTCCACCCTTCTTCTCGCAAAACTACCGCTTGGGCACATTCTTCTTGGGTCAAATTGCGTGTTTCGCGTTGCATAGCAATCGAGTGTAGAAAATCAAACAAAAGAAAAACTATTGATCACTAGAATTGATCGAGAACAACTGATTTCAGAATAGAACCAATACATTCAAAATCCGATAATTTCATCTTTTTTATTTATGCTGGGAAAAAACATCTTTATTGAAGAAAAAGGTTGGAAGTAGATAACATATGCATGCATTATTCTGATAAAAATAATTATCATTGAGAACACCTTCAGTTGTAGAATAAATTTGAGATTTCCATAATGTGCGTTAATTTTTTTGCAAATCTCAGCATCATCGGAATTATATTCTGGAAATTATGTATTCAAAAAATCTATTGTGTAAAGAATCGACAATCATATCATATCAAAATTATATTTCAATTTAATATTTTTTCGATTTTGCGACTTTTGAATTGATATGGATGTATTAACGCAACGCAACTAACACAATTTGCGTATTGCTTTGAATTGTTGTTGTACATTTTACTATACAAAATTTCAGGTAGATCGAATTCACGAATTTTGAATTATTCAAAAAACTGGATAATTAAAAAAAAATTAAATTCTATGATTCTGCGATACTCTTCATATTCTGCATGCATATATATTATATGAATCTTCACCTTCAAAACAAATTTCACTCGAATCGAATATTTTGGTGTGGAAATATGAGCATTTTTCTTTTCAACATTCTGATTAAATGTTCTATAGATCTGTTAACAGTATGGCCACAAAATTTCGTTGAAGCTTCTTACGAGTATCTTGAGTGTGGCAGTGTTGCAGCAAAATTTTATTTCAATCGGTTTCGTCCTGTCTGAGATATTTAGGAACAAAAATTTTTAACGGCCATATTTTATGGAACACCCGTACGATTTTGCTGGTTAATGAACTAATCCGCAGTATTTAAGAACCGAATCAACCCTGAAATTTTCAAGCCTCTAGTAGGTACAATCCTTTTAGGCCAAGCAATAGAGGTTTTTTACGTGACAAAAATATCACCTGAAATCTGACTGTGCAGTCATGCAATAGGTAGTTTCTACATGTTTTTCATGATAAATTCCACTCCTGAATCGTCTTAGGTTTTTTTGAGGAGCGAAAAATAGCCAAAAAAATCCAAAATTTTGCTTTTTCGCTTATAAAACGTGAAGTATTGATCTGATCGAAAAGCTGTTAAGGCACTTTTTCTAGAGAATTCAAAAACAAAAAAAATGAGAGGTGACACGTCTCAAGCGGATAATTAGTTTCCGAGACAAGTCCATTTCAAGAGATGAAGCGTAGTTGCTCTGAATTTAAGTAGTTATTAACAGATACTTTATTGGTGCACAATTACAAAGCTGTCGGATAAATAGTTTTTGCACAATCGCAGTTTTCCGAATTCGACGTACCTTTTTCAAGAAGGTCGTGATACTCGGCTACTTGTCGGATTTGAATTTTACAAAAAGCATTTTAAAGAAGAAATAAAATTCTTCAAATCGTATAGTCTCTCGATACCGACCTATAATGTTTAGTGGGTGAAAAACGGCGTCAAACAGGAGCAAAAAGGCTCGAATGCATCAAACTAGTCGCGGAGTGGGAGTCGCCCGCTACGCGAGGGGAAAACTGTATACCTTGTATCTTTCGCGCGTCGCGTAGCGCCTAGCTTGATGCATTCGAGCCTTCTTGCTCCTGTTTGACGCCGTTTTTCACCCACTAAACATTATCGGTCGGTATCGAGAGAATAAACGATTTGAAGAATTTTATTTCTTCTTTAAAATCCTTTTTTGTAAAATTCAAATCCGACAAGTAGCCGAGTATCACGACTTTCTTGAAAAAAGTACGTCGAATTCGGAAAACTGCGATTGTGCAAAAACTATTTACCCGACAGCTTTGTAATTGTGCAACAATAAAGTATCTGTTAATAACTACTTAAATTCAGAGCAACTACGCTTCATCTCAGAAATTGACCAAGTTATGAATTTTCGAAAAATTGATGTTTTTTTCCAGTTTTTTGGACTTTTCTTGAAAACTAATTATTCTCTTGAGACGTATTACCTCTCATTTTTTTTGTTTTTGAATTCTCTACAAAAAGTGCCTTAACAGCTTTTCGATCAGATCAATACTTCACGTTTTATAAGCGGAAAAGCAAAATTTTGGATTTTTTTGGCTATTTTTCGCTTCTCAAAAAAAACCTAAGACGATTCAGGAGTGGAATTTATCATGAAAAACATGTAGAAACTACCTATTGCATGACTGCACAGTCAGATTTCAGGTAGTATTTTTGTCACGAAATCGACCTTTCGATAGCTCTATTGCTTGGTCTATTTAGAGAGTTATCGTGTTTACAGACGGACTGCCCAACGGATTCGTGTGCGACTATTTTCGGCTCAAAATTAGAAAAAAGATATTTGCGCAAAACGATATACGACTCATTCGGGTAGAACGAGAGCTCAAAATGACACTGAAACTTAAACAAGTATAAATTTCTGAAACAAAGCCAAGTAGCTATTGGTGAAGTTACTTCCGGGATGGGTGACCGATCACACTTCCAATGGAAATGTTGTAATGAGAGAAAATCCAGAAGCTCCTGAACACACATTCTTGTTGATCTATATTCTTGATTGAATACTTGTCCTAATCGTGATCTTGAAATTATTCATCCCGTTCTCGACAAAGTTCAAATCCAGTTGTCAGATATTAGGAGACTCAAACAAGAAAAAGAACAGTCAATGACATTTCATCGAGTTTTAACCTTTTTTGACAACTGACATCTGACTGATTCCTTTGTTGTGTCAAATTCAAGTACAAATATAAATAAATTAAAATCCTCTCTTAATTTAATTGTTCAAGCCTAATTTTGGCTGTACAAATTAGTGATATTTTAGAAACATGAAGTTATGACTACTCATATTAAGCATTACAAAGTTATTACGTTTCCAATGGGAAACGTGAAAGTTTATATCAATTAAATGATATTTATAACGGGCTGGAAACTGAGATAATTTTTATGTACAATATGCTGCGTTACTCTGCAATACCAAGGGATATTTCCGAAGACAAATATCGAATAAATGAGGAAGAATCACATTATACAAGTCACAGTTCAAGAACTCCTTTGAAATATGGAAAACAAGATGTCAGAAAGAGGAAAATATCAATTCCAGCAATTTTAGGTAGCCCAGGTCCACCTGAAAGCTCTTCCAATTATATTCCTGTGATCAATAAAACGCAAAGTTTACCAAATCATGCTTCTACTTCTCATAGTAGCGCAAGTTCTAGTTATGGTTGTGTTTTCGATATTTTAAGAGCATCACCCGAGGATATTGCAGCGCAGTTAACCTTACTTGACTTACCTGTTTTTCAAGCGATACAACCAGATGAATTAGCCAGTTGTTCATGGCATAAAAAGAACAAACTAATTATTGCTCCAAATGTTGTTGCTTTCACTCGTAGATTTAATCATGTTAGTTTTTGGACTGTTCAAGAAATACTTCAAAGACCTACTCCAAAGCAAAGATCAGAAATGCTCTCTCTTTTTATCCGTATCTCAAAGAAACTATATGATCTGAATAATTATCATTCTTTGTTTGCAGTGATTTCTGCCATGCAAAGCGCTCCTATTTATAGGCTATCGAAGACATGGGCGTGTCTGTCGAAGAAAGACAAAACGAATTTCGATAAATTAGCTGAGGTATTTTCCGATGAAAGTAACTGGGCTAATTTGAGGAGTCACATCGAAAGCTTAAAATTGCCTTGTATTCCGTACCTAGGCATCTACTTAACAGATTTAGTTTATATCGACATGGCACATCCGCATTCCGGCGGATTAGAATCACAACCAAGAAGCTTAAAAATGAACAATATACTCAGAATTATAAGCAATTATCAGCAATCGAATTATTCTCATTTAACGAAAATACCTCGAATTCAGGACTATTTAAACTCCATTAGATATATTGAGGAACTTCAGAAATTTGTTGAAGCAGATCAGTATAAATTATCCCTTAAATTAGAGCCGATGTCCCCAAGAAACAGTAATTCAAGTAGTAAGGAATCTGTAACTCACGACGCAGCAAAAGCAATGGCATCATTGAATCTTTCTCCAGCTAAGGTTGCAAGTGGCTCGTTACGTCTTCAAAACACAGCAACCAAGTTCATACCAGGACACCGAAAATGTAGAAGTCTCGGCACGAATATTTTCAACAGAGGGTTACAGTTAGAGACAATAAGACCGAACAACGTGCTTAAAACTCACTTGCTGGACGATTCAACTCTTGAAGAATCTACGAAAAATCACAATTTATCATCACCAAGTGCGGATGTACCAACTCACGCATCACAAAGTACATCGGAAGATTGCACGTTGCTGTCTCGAGTTACTGATGAAAGTCTGAGTTTTGACGGGCATTTCAGCAGGATGCAGGGATTTGTACAGAGGAAGACGGTGGTCAAAAATGGGAAGAAGACAAAGATGACATCGTGGCAGAGATACTGGTTGGAAATCTGGGCTTCTACTTTGGCGTATTTTGCCCCGAAATCTTTTAAGAGTCTCTCTTTGAACATTGGATGTGCGTCGGCTAATATTGCGAGGTAAGATAAAATAATATTCATTTTCAAATGAGAATATAATTCCATACCCATTTTTGAACTTTGCTGTAAATATCTAGTTTTCCGTCCAGTTAACAATTTTCTAAATATTTGGCATATCGTATCGTTGTCGGCCCCGTAGCGCGGAGGTAGCGCTTTGGCCTGGGATGCCAGGGGTCCCGGGTTCGAATCCCGGCAAGAACATGGACGTTGTGAAAAGTCTTGGTGGTGGTGTGGCGTCTTCACATCGCAAAGAAATCAAATAAACTACGGATCCTGGGTACATAGCCAGAGTTGCTGAGCCCATATGTGTTATGCGGCCCATACACAAGCTACTTTCTCGGCGTTTTGGCAGCTAGCGTTTTGCGAGCGTCCTAGACGCTCGTGCAATTTTCACCACACACAAGCGTCTCAGTAGCTCATCGATCGCTGACGATAAAGGTTTAAAATGTCATCCGTACTTGCACCCGACTTTTCCGTAGCTCGTAACTTTTTGTATTCTTTACGGAATGAGTCTCGAATGCTTTTCATTTTTTTCTTCACGAAATCAATATCGCATTCATCGTTTTATTGTTTACATAAAGCTAACAATTCTTCGTAGGCTTTATTCTTTAGTGTTCTGTTCGAATATTCTTTGCTCTTAATCACCCATCAATACTTATTCTTTTCAAATAGTTCTATAAAATTTGTAATAAATTCTTCTGAATGTGCAATTCTTGCATGATTCTCTGCCATTCTAGGCGCTCTCACACACACACACAAGCGTTTCGCCGGCTATCTTGACGCTAAAATCAAACACGTTTGATCTTGGCGTCCGGCGTTGCGTCCAGCTCGGCGACTCGCCAGCGTGGCAGCGGATGGACATACACAGGCGTTTTTCGGGCTACTTTTGGGCGTTTTGGTCGCTTGCGGCGACGCTAGCTGCCAAAACGCCGAGAAAGTAGCTTGTGTATGGGCCGCATTAGAATAAAAAAAAAAATCGTATCGTTTATGATGTTGTGATGCTACAGTTTCAATTTGAGCACCGGCAAATCAATATTTCCCGAGTAAATCGAAAAAGAAACTCTATAAATCGTTCATAATTCAAGCGCCATTTCTAAATTCGAGCCAGATCTTTTTTTTGTGGAAAATAAGTGTTTTTGGGTAATTTCCACTCTGATAAATTCTTGGCACTGTTTCTATCTTAGCTAACCTACCTCAAGCTGACAGCTAACCCAAACTGAGCAAACCTACATACAGTGTGGAACAGCCAAGTGGAATAAATGAAAGCGTGTTCGAAAAAACGCCTGGACACGTCGATTTGTATTTTTAGATGCGCATTTTTTTCAAAAAAAAAAATAATTATATAGCGTGTGTCATGTTACAGTGGCCGATACCAACTTTCTTATTTTAAATACAAGCCTCTGTATATTATTAGTTTTTTGGATTCTTCAAAAAATTCTAGACATAATTCATGTATAATGTCTCATATCTTTCCTCAACTTTTTTCGGAAATATTAAGTGTTTTCAGATGTATTATAAGAATTAACATTAAAAAAAAATTATTTTATTTCATATACCAGATTATCATGTTGCTAAGACGTTCGCGGCGAACATTATGAACATCTTTTACATTGAATTAAATTTTTTTTACATTATTTGTGAAATAAAATAATTTTCTTTTTTTAATGTTAATTTCTGATACATCTGAAAACACTTAAAATTTCCGAAACAGTTGAAGATAGGTATGGGACATTGTACCGGGTTTTTCACTATAATTTGACCCCCCTTTTAACTTTGTTACTAAAGGAGATACAAAAAAATGTTTCGTATAAAAGTTTCACGAAATCAACTGAGGTTTTTTGATATGAGTCCAGAAACTGAAATATATACAGGGTGGCCAACATACTGATGGCAACTTCATTTTTTCAAATGGAACAACCTGTATATTTTTTCATGTTTGGCTAGCTCTTTTTCCCCTGATTTCGAATATGTAACATATGTTGGTCTATCTGTTTTATTCTGAGAACCACAGAGTTTCGAATTTTAAGAACCACCTGCCAAGATCTGTAATCAAGTGGCAGAGTGCGTTAACTGAAAATGCTCATTTTTGGAGTTATAATAACGTCAATGGGAAGATATACAGGGTGAACAACATTGAATGCAACTATATTTTTTCAAATGGGACACCCGTTCCTGTATATTCTTCCTTTTTTTGATATGCTATTTCCTCCAGATCTCGAATAGAAATGCATATGTGAATGTGTCTCTTCAATTTTCAGAGTTTTGAAATGATGACATCGAATAAAAAAATATGTGAAATACCTACGAAATTCTTTATATCCTAACAATCTACCTAACAGTATTATTGTAGAATGAATACTTAACAATTTCTTAACCAATGAAACATAATAAACTATGGTAGTATGGTAAGAATAACATCAACTAAAGAAATTGCTCGAAATGTCCACATTCATTCAATCCTATCGTTGTCTCAAGTTGTTCAGACTATTTTTGTTTGCATAATTATGGCTCTGATTCAAGTTAGAAATTGAAGCTTCAAAATCTGTTTTTAATCATTACAATATTATCATTATTCTCTGTGCATTGACGGGATTACTTCCTTATTAAGTGAATTTTTTCCTTCAGGAGCGGCTATAAAAACGTGTCCAACGGTGTTAAATCGGGCGTATTTGGTGGCCATAAAATGGGTGCTCCATTACCAATCCAAAGATCAAATTGGCCACTTAAATATTCACGAACTTCCAAGACGCTATGTCTGATGGTTCTTGAAATTTGAATCTCTGTGGTGCTCAGAATAAGAAAGATAGACCAACATATGTTACATATTCGAAATCAGGGGAAAAAGAGCTAACCAAATATGGAAAAATATATAGGGTGTTCCATTTGAAAAAATGAAGTTGCCATCAATATGTTGGCCACCCTGTATATATTTCAGTTTCTGGACTCATATCAAAAAACCTCAGTTGGTTTTTTGGTTTGGTGAAAATTTTATACAAAACATTTTTTTGTTACTCCTTTAGTAACAAAGTTAAAAGGGGGGTCAAATTATAGTGAAAAACCCGGTACATGAATTATGTCTAGAATTTTCTGAAGAATCCAAAAAACTAATAATATACAGGGGGTTGTATTTAAGAAAAGAAAGTTGGTATCGGCCAATGTCACATGACACACCCTATATAATAATTTTTTTCGAAAAAAATGCGCATCTAAAAATACAAATAGACCAAGCGTCCAAGCGTTTTTCTCAACACGCTCTCATTTATCGAATTTATTCCATTTGGCTGTTCCACACTGTATAAATACTTGGCACTGTTTCTGTCTTAGCTAATGCAACTACCCGAACTACCGTCGTAATACGCCAGTGGTATTACGTTAATGTAGGTTTGGTTCGGTTTCGGTTAGCTTGAGTTAGGTTATGTTAGGTTAGCTAAGATAGGAACAGTGCCAAGTTAAGGAATAAGAGTGGAAATCACTCAAAAACACTTAATTTTCAATTTCTTTGGACTTAAAGGTCCTACAGATGTGAAAAAAATGTTTTTTGAAAGATGATACTACCACCTTTCATTGAAGTATTACAATATAAGAACAATCAACTTGAAAACGCCATAAAAAAATTCTTTAAAAAAGTTCATAGTGAAAATATGTACTGATTTTCTCAGTAAATCCGCAATAGTACAAAAGTATAATTTTTTTCAATGAATTAACACGCAAGGACACAAGCTACAAAACAACACTCACATCATTTCTGTAAGTTACATGATTTGAGAGTTATTGCTGTTCGAACATGACCCTTATGAAAATTGATAAAATAAAAAAAACCTCAGTACTGTACTTTCGATAATTTTCAATGATAAAACAAACAAATTGATCATAAAAATTGCTCAAAATGGCCGCCTCTGCTCTGTAGACAGGCAGTGGTCTTCATGGCGACCTGTCTTGTGTCTTTTGCTCGCGTAGTGATCATGTTCGAGCAGCAATAACTCTCAAATTATGTAACTTACAGATATGATGCGAGTGTTGTTTTGTAGCTAATATCCTTGCGCGTTAAATCATGGAAAAAAAATTATACTTCAATGTGCTAGTTCTTGTACTATTGCGGATTTACTAAGAAAATCAGTACATATTTTTACTATGAACTTTTTTAAAGAATTTTTTTTATGGCGTTTTCAAGTTGCATGTTCTTATATTGTTATAATTCAATGAAAGGTGGTAGTATCATCTTTCAAAAAACATTTTTTTCACATCTGTAGGACCTTTATGTCCAAAGAAATCGATATTATTTGGAAGGGCCAAAGCAAATAAAAAAGTAAATTTAAAACGGGGGCTACTCCAAAACTAAGGGGGTAAACTTCCAAGTTTGGGTGTTTTTGTCGATAATATTAAGTATATTTGATGACCTTAAATTATCGCTAAGTCATGACCAAACACACTGTATATGTATAATAGATTTCTGTTTTAACCATCAACATGAAGAAGCGCTCAAAAGCTGCTGATTTCAAGTCAAAGCTTTTCAGAATTCTCAAAAAAACTAACCATTAAACATGAAAATATTGAAAAATCTGTTTTCATTTTCTATGTGAAACTTCAGTATACCTAGAGAGTCAATGACTCCTCATCAATAAACGGATTACCGCAAGGTTATAAAATATGTAATTATTATATGTATATCTACTTGTTCCACATTCATCAAAGATCCTGATAAAACATATTCATAATTAATGTAAGTGTTAAAACAAAAGGATCAAACAAGGTTGTGCAGGTCGTGACATTTTCAACGTTTCATGAAGGTCACCAAATGGTACTAGGAATAATACTTTTGTTGAAGAAGAGCGAATATTGAACTGAAAAGTGAACATTCAACTGTGTAATTCTCGATAAAATTGAAATTTTCGAAGGTTTTTGAAGGCTCGTTCTACTTTAACGAGTCTGTTTGCCCAAATGTTTGTAATATTCATCCGAAAATGTTCTCAAAAGATACCGATGTCGAATTTGTGGTCAAATTCAATTCTGTCCGCCCCGCCGTCCGTCCGTAAAAACAATAACTCTCGAAAGGATTATCCTAGGGACTTAAAAATTTTCAGAGTAGGTTCGATCTAAACCCCCCGCCTTTCCGCTTTTCACTCAAGATCAGTTCAGGTCCCTCGCTAAAACTTGCCACTACAACCAAATTTCGTATGTGGCTCCCTATGAGTATCTCGCATGTGGTCGCAAAAATTTCATTTCGATCGGGTTTGTTCTGTCTGAGATATTGAGGATCAAAATTTTCAATGGCCATATTTTATGGAACATCCTGAACGATTTTGACGGTTAACAAAGTAACTGCGACATACAGGGTGGCCGGACGATTGACGTCCAAAAGTAAAAACAGGTCCCACGTCTCATGGGGTATTCGAATCACCCCTATGTATGTTATGCGATTTTTCACGGTTTCCGAATAATGAATTTTTTTATGAACTTTTGAGAATTTTCAATTTGACCATATTAAAAAAGATATTTAAAAAAAGGTACAAGAGTTTTCTGATATATTTTTTCTGTAAATAAATCGCCATGAAATTTACTTTTATACATAAAATAACCAGCATCGTAAATTTGATAAAAATTATAGAAATGTTGGTCTGAAGTGAAAAAGTTACGTATTTTGGATCATGATCTAAATTTTTAAATTTAAATTAAAAATGTAAACAGGCTACTTCATGGTTTCTCAGTAGGCTTAAAAACTGCGCTCAACACTCAATTTCAGAATCATTAATAAAAAATTGTACTCAACAGTCTACTTTTGCTAGAATTAGCCTTTAAAGTCAGCGAGGTGGAAAAAATCAAAGAACTAGGCATTTACTCAAGAATTATTTTTTGCCATTTTAAGATTTTCCTGATCAAGTAATGATATAAATGCTGAAAATTAATGAAATTTAGCATTAGAAGAAACGTTTCAGATAAGAAAAAGAAAAAAGTATGGCAATAAATCACACATCATGTAGATAGAAAGAAATTTATTTATAAAATTTACAATAGGTTTTCAAAAAGGCCACCTCCAGCCTCAATACACATTCTACACCTTCGCAAAATTTATTTATTCATTTATTTTTCTTATTGTAATTTTTATAAATAAATTTTTTTGTCTACATGATGTGTGATTTATTGCCATACCTTTTTCTTTTTATTATCCAAAAATTTTCTCCTAAAGCAAATTTTCAGCATTTTCTATCATAACTTGATCAGAAAAATCTTAAAATGGCAAAAAATAATTTTTGAGTAAACGTCTAGTTCTTTGATTGTTTCCACCTCGCTGACTTTGAAGGCTAATTCTAGCAAAAGTAGACTGTTGAGTACCATTTTTTATTAATGATTCTGAAAGCTGAGTGTTGAGCGCAGTTTTAAGCCTACTGAGAAATCATGAAGTAGCCTGTTTACATTTTTAATTTGAATTTGAAAATTCAAGCCATGATCCAAAATACGTAACTTTCTCACTTGAAACCAACATTTCCATAATTTTTATCAAAGTTACGATGCTGGTTATTTTATGTATAAAAGTACATTTCATGGCGATTTATTTACAGAAAAAATATATTAGAAAACTCTCGTACTTTTTTTTTAAATATCTTTTTTAATATGGTAAAGTTGAAAATTTTCAACAGTTCATAAAAAAATTCATAACTCGAAAACCGTGAAAAATCGGATAACATACATGGGGGTGATTGGAATACCCCATGAGAAGAGAGACCTGTTTTTTCTTTTGGACGTCAATCGTCCGGCCACCCTGTATGTCGCAGTTACTTTGTTAACCGTCAAAATCGTTCAGGATGTTCCATAAAATATGGCCATTGAAAATTTTGATCCTCAATATCTCAGACAGAACAAACCCGATCGAAATGAAATTTTTGCGACCACATGCGAGATACTCATAGGGAGCCACATACGAAATTTGGTTGTAGTGGCAAGTTTTAGCGAGGGACCTGAACTGATCTTGAGTGAAAAGCGGAAAGGCGGGGGGGTTTAGATCATTTCCATTCGAAGATTTAGTGTGAATAACTCTTTCCTGGGGGGGGGGGTGGCTAATTACCCCCAGTACTCCCCCCCCGTAAAAACCTCCCTGCGCTAAATATGCTGAGTCTTCGCTAGAAACACCTGGTTGTTATATCATTCAATTAGATCCATCCGTTTAGTTGCAGAGTAGATAAATAACCTAAATAACGACTACAGCGCCATCTGTTGATCTGATTTGTGATCATAAACATACGGGCATCAGGCAATCCAAAATACATTCATAAATCCCTCACCTTCTCCTACCCGCCTAGTGCCTACCTCGGAGACGCATTTTGGTGCGATTTCATCTTCAACCTGCCATATCTTTTGATGTATTCATCATAATTGAATGATGTAAAAAGCAATTTCGTTCTAAATTAAATAGTGGGTATGAACGACGTATTTAATTGGATAAGGATCGATAGCGTATTCATAAAAAATACTCCCAAATAATGCATAATTTTGAGAAACATTCGGATACCTTTAAAAGGTAATACCGAGTAAACCTTGAAAGATAGATATATGCTATCGCGGACTTTTTTGTAGAACTATTGAAGAGGTACATTTCCGTCATACATTGTTTCCATGTACGTCTTACGCAGTTCAATTTTGTATTTTAAAAAGACGGGAATAAGTCTTCTACTTGTTTCTTAGTAATTCCATATATTCTATTCATAAAAAATATGGAAAGAGAAGATAATTTGACTCAGTGTAAAATGGGTGGTTTCATGAGCCTAGATAATTATGTACAACATTTTCTTCATTATTTTGTATACAGATCTTTCTGCGTTAAAGCTAAAGCCTTCTCTACTTCCTTAACATAGATAGTCCAAGATAAAATTGAATTTGCGAGGGCACACTAGAAATTATAAGAAAGATTTTACAGAAGCCAATAAATCCAAGCTAAGCTAGAGACAATCAGTAAATAAACTGGAACTAAAAAATGAATTCTCTACTTCTTCAACATGGGTACTCGAAAATAACATTAAACATGGAAGGGCACACCAGAAAGTATAAGAAATATTTTACAAAAGCCAATAAATACTAGCTAAGCTAGAGACAATCCGAAAATTAACTGGGACTGAAAAAATAAATCCATAAAATATTTGGTTATGTTATTGATACGCCTGACACTTCGACTCCTAAACCTGATGTGTTCGTAAACTTAGAACCCGGGTCCGTGATCCGAGTAGATCCGTCACTTGACCCAATGGATCGAGTTAGTAACCCTGAGCAAGTTTCCGAGAACGCCTTATGATGGAAATAACCCAAATAATATATCGATAAACATTCTCTCTGTTTTAAAAAGCGAATACAGGCTTCAAGCCTAGTGTCAGTATTTTTAAACATTCATGATTTATGGAATCATCTCCCCACAATTCTTAAATAATGTTGAAATAATTATGTACTCCATAAATAATTGTGGAGTTTTGGAATTGTGGAATATAAAATTTCAATTAATTCAATGATGTTTTCAGCCAACGCCAAAGATATGATTTCAAGAGAGAACCATGCAAACTTGTCCCTCTAGCTGGTTGCGGGATTATCCTAAATACTGAGCCTAACAGAGAAGATACTTTCGAGATAATCGACCACCAAAGAAATAACATTTACGAATTTCGTGTGAGCAGTAAAAGCACAGCGGAAAAATGGTGCAGATCCCTTCAACAAGCCGCTTCTGGAGAAGACAGAGTGCCCCTACCAAACAATCTCATGTCTTTCGAATGATTCTTATCATAATTTTGTTTTTTTTTATCTAGGCTAAGTATTATTTTGTGTTCAGAATGAATATAAACTATTTCATGTTATTCTTTATTTCACTATAATTTGGAATTCGTTTTAGTTGAAAATATTCAATGTGTTTGGTTCCCATTTCTGTACAATTTCAAAAGATACATCTTTCATTGAAACTGTCATTTTTAGCCAATATGGGATGGTTCAGATCTTACTCAAAAAATTTCAACCACGCATTCTATTTCAAAAATAAGCCCTAATTTAATCAATTTCAAGTGGATAACCGGTTATCATTTTGGTTAACCGATTGCATTCAAACGGACGTCATGAATTCGCCTTTCGACGTCATTGATTCGAACCCTTAGACAAAGGTCTTTCTTTTGTCTAAGTTTGAACCACAAATGACCAGACTCAAGAGCTGGGTTGAACTTCTGGTTATTAGAAAAGTAAGGTTGTACGCGGCAAATTTCAAAAGTTGTTGACTGACGAAGCATACTTTAAGAAGATATGTATTTGTGAGCTTAAACACCTCACTATTTCATTGAGAAAACTACTTCAACAATTTCAAACCAGTCCTGGACACCTAAGAGGTAACCGCTAAGGTTCCTAAGAAGGTTGTCGGTTTTATCAACGCCATTGACGACCTCCTTTCGGTCAAGGATCAATAGTTTGGAAAAATATGGTCATATCCATGTTTGAAAATTTACATCGAAAACATTCGATATACAATGCATCAACACTGAGAATTTCGCCGTCCAGAGAGAGACAACACTACACTATTTTCCTTAGACAAAGGTTATCTTCAATCGGTCATTTATTCAGTCAGTTACGTAAATCTCTCGAATGTACAGCTTTTCAACTGAATGGTAAAATTCTCTGTATGCATTGTACAATTATTCCGATGTGATTTTCCAATGAATATGCATTGTTATATTACATCAATGCCGACCCCATTGGCTAGACAGTAAGAACTGTAGACTGGTGGTAAAGGGTTAGCATGGATAGTTGTGTGTGTCCTAGTTTGTTTCGTATCAAAAAGTTCTGTTAATTGTAGTATGCAAGGTTTGAATGAGTGAAATATACAGGGTGTCCCGAAAACAATGGATAAGCCTGCAATTATTATAGATAGACACTGTCGAGGTCTAACTCATTTCAAATTTTGACCTTAATGAAAATTCTACGGTTTCCGAGATATTCATGGTTTTCGTATTTTCAGAAAATTTCCAAGTGCGATTAGTTTTTCTAGTGCCATTTAAACAAATGAAGATGTATTTCGATATGGTTTTTTTAATTTCACATGAGATAGTTCAGCTATCGGAAATAAAGAATTAAATTCATCAAACTAGTGTAAAAAGTTGAAAACTCGTGAATTACAAAGAAAAATTGAAAACTAAATGAAATTTCTTTCAAGTTTGATGAGCTACAGTGTAAAAAAATTGTAGGACGCCCCTGGTACACATCATCTTAAAAACATGCTCAGTTATTGCAGATTCCAAAAAGGTATCATAAGCCTAGGTATTCTGTTGTTTTTCATTCTCGTAACTACTTGATCACCAAATAGTCTAAAATTTCGAAAAACTGTTTTTGTTGTAATCGTTATTCTGAGCTCATGTGTTAAAGTCCGGAGGCCATTTTTGTTGGAATCTAGTGGAATATTACGAAAATAATTTTAATTTTGAAAAAAGCAGTAGCGTATAGTTTCTCTGGTTGAATAGAAATATGGCACTATTTGCATTCAACACCCTATCTCGGAAACCTTACCGGACCTAATTGTATTTGACATAATTTCTTGCATTACAGTTTCTTACATTGTGTACAGGGTATCCCATTTTGGGCACTTTTACGGGATATCTCCGTTATTTTTAACGTTAGCGGGATGCGGTTTTCGCGACAGTGTGCTACTTTTTTGTGAAACTAAAGATGGCGCAATCAGTTTTTGCATAGCCCTCTTAGTTTTTGCTATACAGGGGGGAAATGAAAAGTATCACTTTTAATCACCCCCCGTATCTCAGTTGTGCTTAAACTTGGAGAAATGGTTGAAACGCATTCCTATAGATTGTTTTCCGTAGAATCCAGTGGCGTAGTCAGTTTTTCAATTAAACTTTCCGTTTTTGAGTTATTGAGCAAACATATGTTTTTTTAAATTGGACGCCTGTATATTATTTTTTATTCTTTTTAAGCACAATCTCAGCTTTTCAAAGACATATTATATTTGAATTTATTTTTAAAATCAAGCTCAGAATTCCAGATTTTGTAATTCGATTGTCAATAACTAAGTAGTAGGCTATGACTGTTTATTAAAAACAGAAAATAAATGTCAAGATTTCGTTAGTAATCGAAAATAATGTTAACATAATATCTACATCACAAACAAGCATGTCATATTTCTCGTAATTTTCGTAAGCAGCCATAATGAGAAAAACTTAAAACTGAATCATTAATATAATATAATAAATAATAAAAACTGAGAGAACTGTAAACTTTCAAACCAACCGACAAAGCAAAGACATTTTTTTCGTTTTTAATAAACAGTCATAGAGCCTACTTCTTAGTTATTGACAATTGAATTACAAAATCTTGAATTCTGAGCTTGCTTTTGGAAATAAATTCATAAAATAATATGTTTTCGAAAAGCAGAAATTGTGCTTAATAAGAATAAAAAATAATATACAGGGTGTCTAATTTAAAAAAACATATGTTGCTCAATAACTCAAAACGGAAAGTTTAATTGAAAAACTGACTACGCCACTGGATTCTACGGAAAACAATCTATAGGAATGCGTTTCAACCATTTCTCCAAGTTTAAGCACAACTGAGATACGGGGGGTGATTAAAAAGTGATACTTTTCATTTCCGCGCTGTATAGCAAAAACTAAGAGGGCTATGCAAAAACTGATTGCGCCATCTTTAGTTTCACAAAAAAGTAGCACACTGTCGCGAAAACCGCATCCCGCTAACGTTAAAATTAACGGAGATATCCTGTAAAAGTGCCCAAAATGGGATACCCTGTACAGTGTTAAAAGGAAAATATCAACTTAAAAAATACCCTGTGTTGCTACGATAGAGGTATGTGGAATATTCATTACAAATAAAATAAAACGAATTATTACCAAATTACTATTCCATGGAAAAAATAAAACGAATTAGTACCAATTATTTATTCATTGGAAATGAATAAAAAATTCGAAATCAAACAATGAATTGAGTCATTCATAGCTCAAATTTATTCATAATAATAATAACACTTTTGTGGACACTCGTTCACAGTCAGTAACCTAGGTAATTTTAATTTTATTTAACTTCTAATGACAATAATTTTGAAACTGACTGTGAACGAATTTTCATAAAAGTGTTGTTATTGTTCTAGTGTTTTACTGATACTTTTTTGAAATTTTTTACTGTTATATTTGAATTGACTAGCTTTATGATTTGGATATTGTAATAAATGTTTACTGACTGTGAATGAGTGTCCACAAAAGTGTTATTATTGTTCTATGCAAGCAGGGTTTAATTTTTTATGAATAAATTTGAGCTATGAATGACTGAACTCATTGTTTTATTTCGAATTCTTTATTCATTTCCAATGAATAAGTAATTGGCACTAATTCGTTTTATTTTTTCCATCGAATAGTAATTTGGTAATAATTCGTTTTATTTTATTTGCAATGAATATTCCACATACCTCTATTGTAGCAACACAGGGTATTTTTTAAGTTGATATTTTCCTTTTAACACTGCACAGAATGTAAGAAAATAAGAAATTATGTCAAATACAATTAGGTCCGGTAAGGTTTTCGAGATTGAATGCAAATAATGCCATATTTCTATTCAACCAGAGAAACGATACGCTACTGCTTTTTTCAAAATAAAAATAATTTTCGTAATTTTCCACTAGATTCCAACAAAAATCGCCCCCGGACTTTAACACATGAGCTCAGAATAACGATTACAACAAAAACAGTTTTTCGAAATTTTTCTACTATTTGGTAATCAAGTAGTTACGAAAATGAAAAACTACCTACATAATGCCTAGGCTTATGTTACCTTTTTGGAATCTGCAATAACTGAGCAAGTTTTTAAGATGATGTGTACTAGGGGCGTCCTACATTTTTTTACACTGTGGCTCATCAAACTTGAAGGAAATTTCATTTAGTTTCCAATTTTTCTCTGTAATTCACGAGTTTTCAACTTTTTACACTAGTTTGATGAATTTAATTCTTTGTTTCCGATAGCTGAACTATCTCAGGTGAAATTAAAAAAAACCGTATCGAAATACATCTTCATTCGTTTAAATGGCATTAGAAAAACTAATCGCACTTGGAAATTTTCTGAAAATACGAAAACCATGAATATCTCGGAAACCGTGGAGTTTTCATTAAGGTCAAAATTTGAAATAAGTTAGACCTCGACAGTGTCTGTCTATAGTTGCAGGCTTATCCATTGTTTTCGGGACACCCTGTATATACACTCACCAGCAAAATAATCGATCCACTCAAAAATCGATGGAGTTTATTCCGAATCGATTGAATTTTTTTCATTTGTAGGTATTTTCATCCTTAATCAATCGCCAGTTTCGAATTACAAGAAAACTCGCCGTAGGTCATTTTATACAGGTGAAACAAAATCTGTTTGTTTACCCTAACTTTAGAACCACCCCTGGTGTGTTCCAGTTGTTCCACCGTGTGATTTCTTATTTCATCATCAAGACACATCTTCTCTTGATAATGTAATTCTTCATTTATAACAATTTCGCTATGAAATTACTTTCACAGATTCAACCTTCAATCCGAACTTTATGAAAATGAACTGAAACTGAGTGAAGACATGAAACAAGAAAAGTTTTAGCGCAACATGTTGTTCGGTAGGTACCGCTCATTGCCAGGGAGTATTTAGCAGAGGTTGATATCCAAGAATTCAACTGGCCTGTTCTAAGCCCAGATTTGAACCCAACTGAGCATGTTTGGATGCTCTTAAGAGGAAAATTCGGTCTCGCCTACCAACTCCTGAAAATTTGCAACAGATCAGTGATGCTCTAATTAGTCTAATTGATTCAAAACATGAATGAGGACATGCCAAGTCGAATTGCACCTAGGGGAAAGTGAGGTAAAACGATCCCTAAGGGTCAAATGATCCCCCGCCGTAAATCAGAAACAGCTTGTACCATCTATCCAAATACAGATGAAACATGTTTCCCTGGGCCCCTGCGAGTTACCTGTGAAATGTCAAAGCGGTGCGAGTGCTTGGCGTGATTTTATTAAAAAATAATCAAAAAGTGTGGCTCTGATCTAAGATAAGCATGTTTTTGGACTTTCGTTTTTTTTTACATGTATGTGTTTACTGAAATGTTGTTTTATTTGCGGGTATTAGTAGCAGTTAGCTAATATTTAAGCAATGTTCGATCATCGTACGCGGTATTTGAAGGTTTTGTTTTGATCGATATTTTGTAATTTGGTATTTGGGATAAAATGATCCCTTCTGTGTGTCTAAAATGATCCCTGGAATCATTTTACCCAATTAATAGTTTTTGTTTACAGATCATGCCGAGAATTTATAAACGTAAAACTAATCGCCAAAAGAGGCCTGAAGAACAAATGCAAAAAGCATTAGAGATGGTATGGCTTACAAAACCACGAGAAGCGAATTTGAGGTCCCTGTGATGGTATTAGAAAGAAGAGCCAAAGGTAAAAATAAAATAGCTGTAGGCTCAGCTAAAAAGTTAGGTAGCAAACAAACAGTATTCAACCTGGAACAAGAACTGGAACTTGTTGACATGAATGACATGGAGTCCAAAATAATATACGGGCTGACCACTCAGGATTCCTCAACCTCAGCTCACCAAAAATGGCAGAAAGAACTAATTTACCGCATCAATTTTCCGAAGCTAAAAGAAAAGCTGAACTTGAATGGCTTCGTGGATTTAGACGTAGACATCCAGACATTACAATGCGTGCGCGAGGTTTTAATAAGAATGTTGTGGATGAATTTCTCTCGACTTTGAGAAACGCCCAAGAAAAATATTATTTTTCAACCCATCGAATATTTTTGTTTTGTGTAACTTGCTCACATACTTGAATTGTAATGAACAATACATATTATCATTTAAATAAACAGCTGAGGTTTTTATTTCATTTTTATTTGATATTTATTAACTTATAGTACAAAATGATCCCTGGGATCATTTTGCCCCTACCCCAGGGATCATTTTATCCACAGGGGTGTATAAAATGATCCTTTACTAAACTTTAACAAAAATATCTAATACAAAAAAACTACATAGATGAAATGAAAAATAAGTAGGCAGATACAAAGTTAAGTGAATTCACTATCTTCAACACTTGAAATCTTGCGGTTTTGCCTTCAACTTTAGCCACAATTAAAATTTTCCCTTAAGGGGATCATTATACCTCACCTTCCCCTATTATCCGCGTCTGGGCAGAATACACGTTATATGTTTGACTTAGTTTTCAGTTTATTTTCATAATTCATAATTTCACAATTCAAGGTTGAATTTGTTGAAGTACTGTTGTAGCCTTAGCCACATTTAATGTTTTACTGAAAACCCTATTTCTTTAACAGAAATTGAGCTATTGTTATAAAAGAAGAATTTTAAATTATCAAGAGAAGATGTGTCTTGATGATGGAATAAGAAATCACATGGTGGAACAACTGAGACACACCAGGGGTGGTTCTTAAGTTATGGTAAAAAAAAAATAGATTTTGTTTCGCCCTGTATAAAATGACGTACGCCTGGTTTCATGGAATTCAAAACTATAGTTGTAGTAAGGCTCTGAAAAGGGGAGTATACCAGACAGCCATGCTGGGTCCAACCACAGACTCGAAAATTAAAGAGCAATTCGAATGAAATGAAATCTGTAATCGAATAAATGCTTATGCTTACCTGTCTAGTCTCCAACTTTATTGTTTTGAATAAAAAATCAATACTTTCTATTAACTATTCTTCAAAAAAAGCACGCAACTACCAATAGAGCCCAATAACTGAGAAATTGACATTACCATCTGTAATTTTCGAGTCTATGGTTGGACCCAGTCAGCCTGTCTGGCATACCTATCTTTCTAGTGCTCTAGTTGTAGTGATTGATTAAAGATGAACATACCTACAATTGACACAAAAATTCATTCCAATCGGACTTGAGATAACATATTTATGGATTTACGAACTTCATCGATTTTTTAGCCAGCGAGTATGTTAAAGTACAGTTCTAAATAGGATGAGATTGGGTACATAGTCCAAGAGGCTGTCCCATATAAAGAGAGAATGAATGAATACTCCATCAATCAACAACAAAATGAGAAGCGCCATAGGCGAAGAAAATTAAACGATGCAGCTTTCATGTCAATAACTGAAAAACCCTATCCCTTCTGTTGATACCAAGAATATATTATGTGCTCCAATAATGAAAACCAGCTTGAAAAAGATAAAATAAATTGTTTGACAACCAAATTAATCTAAAATATATATTATTTTCAATGAGTGACAAAAGTTGCAAGTTTCAAGTGTTTTTCTGAGGATGGCTGATGAATGCTGGTTGAAACATTGAATGCAAGAATCGAACATGATGGAAATAGCCCAAATAACACTTCAAGGAATCTTCCATCAACTCCATGTCAATAACAAAATTAAGAAATATAAATGAAACTACCAATTAAAAAACATGTTTTATATTATCATACACTGAAATAGACAACAGATAAATAGATCATCACTCTCTTCAATAAATTAAGCCAAAAAAGTTCTAACCGTGGCTTTGATAGTAGTTCGACATACTGGACAGTCCTGCAAGTTCGGAGCACAATTGACACATGTCGCAAAATGGCCGCAGGGCAAAAAGACAACGCCCACTTCCACGTCCATACACACCTTACATAACCTCTGTTCTTTCAGAATCCTATTTTCTTCTTCTAAAGATACTTTATTTGACGTTTTCGCTGGAGGAAGTGCTGCAGAAGCATCTTCGGAAGTTGTTGGTGAAGAATCCTCTGGACTTACATTATTCGAATATGATTTGAACATGAATTCGCTATAGTTTTCCGTACATTCTGATTCTACTTCCGATCTCTGCTCGTCTATTTGCAAATTTAATGTTGCCAGTACCAATGAGTCGGGTTCACCAAACGATGTTCCGGTTTGTTCCAGTTTTTCTTTTAGAGCTCTTTTTATCCTATCGATACTTAATCCGATATTTAAAGCCATCACAACCACTGATGAAGACATGTGTTGTTCTAAATCCGCCTCTGTTACGGGGAATTTTCTCACAGCTTTTGGTTGTAAGTTTTGGAGTTTTCTTTTACCCTGAAATAAAGATCAGAAATTAGTCGAGAATGTTAACACTCTTCGATGGTGTTTCATCCCTATTTTGTGTAGCTACTTTATTCTTATGTGATCTTGAACATTATTTCATTCGGAAATAACTACTACATAGGTTAATAGTCCAGTCAATTTGTGCTCAAAAGAACCCATAGCAGGAAAGTTCTGGGGTAGTTTTGATTTTTTCGATTTTTTATGTTTTAGGGTGCTGAATCCGAATCTGAAGTATGCTAACAAAATTTCGTGAGGGAACATTGAAAAAATACAAAAAAAGAGAAAAAGTCTCATTCTTTGGCAGTTTTCTGCTAATAACTCGGAAACTATCAACTTTTCGTGAAAAACTTTTCTAAACAAAATGAAAGTACGTGAAATTTCCTACAAATTGTATCACCACAGCTTGTTCTGCGACAACCCGTTCTGGCTCAAATTATAGTTGAAAATGAGGTATTTTCTATGACTCAATAAATGAAAATAAATTAAATTCCGTGGTTCCGATAATGCGAACGTCTTGAAATTTTGCATGAACATTCAGTATATCAGTCTCGATTCACAAAAAAATTTAACTCGAATCGGATATCTTGTTATGGAAATATAAAGATGACGTATCAGATTATCAGTTTCCAGGACCGGACTCTATTTTTCTGATATTATCGGAATTTATGAAAAAAAAACACCCTGTAGATGAAAAAGTCAATTAACCTGTCATGACAGTTCAAACTTCACTGAAAACTCTTCAATGAAGAGTAATAAAATCACGTGGCACACCTACAAATTTAGAGAGAAAAAATATTGAATATGCGTACTCGGAGATAAATTTTTTGGACGGCCTAATTCACATGGAAAACCATACCCAAATGTATCAAAAGTTGAAGACTGGAGAATATTATCAGTTTAAATCCTCTCGATATTCAAATATTCCAATATTCAGGTAATTTTAGTCAGTTTCCAGGACCGGACTCTATTTTTCTGATATTGGAATTTATGAAAAAAAAACACCCTGTAGACGAAAAGTCAATAAACCTGTCACGACAGTTCAAACTACACTGAAAACTCTTCAATGAAGAGTAATAAAATCACGTGGCACATCTACAAATTTAGAGAAAAAAATATTGAATATGCGTACTCGAAGATAAATTTTGGACGGCCTAATTCACATGGAAAACCATACCCAAATGTATCAAAAGTTGAAGACTGGAGAATATTATCAGTTTAAATCCTCTCGATATTCAAATATTCCAATATTCAGGTAATTTTCGTCAGTTTCCAGGACCGGACTCTATTTTTCTGATATTATTGGAATTTATGAAAAAAAACACCCTGTAGATGAAAAGTCAATAAACCTGTCATGACAGTTCAAACTACACTAAAAACTCTTCAATGAAGAGTAATAAAATCACGTGGCACACCTACAAATTTAGAGAAAAAAAATATTGAATATGCGTACTCGAAGATAATTTTTTTGGACGGCCTAATTCACATGGAAAACCATACCCAAATGTATCAAAAATTGAAGACAGGAGAATATTATCAGTTTAAATCCTCTCGATATTCAAATATTCCAATATTCAGGTAATTTTCGTCAGTTTCCAGGACCGGACTCTACTTTTCTGATATTATCGGAATTTATAAAGAAAATCACCCCGTAGATGAAAAAGTCAATAAACCTGTCATGGCAGTTCAAACTACACTAAATACTCTTCAATAAAGAGTAATAAAATCACGTGGCACACCTACAGATTCAGAGAAAAAAATTGAATATGGGTACTCGGAGATAATTTTTTTTGTACGGCCTAATTCACGAAAAAAACATACCCAAATGTATCAAAAGTTGAATATTAATGGTTAAGATCTTCTACGCATTCAAGTATTCCAATATTCAGGGACGGACTCCCATTGCAGATTGGGTTTTTCAATAGATGATAGGTCGAAAGATTCGCCCTGAATTTGGAACACCCAAAAAACTGTTACGGGAGACCGAACAACATTAAATAACCTACAAGTACTCGTAGTTTTCATGAAATAGCGACTATTATCGACTTTTCATGCATTTCGGTATAGTTCTTCTACTAAACTTAAGCCACCCAAAAAAATTATCTCTGAGTACGATTATTCAATTTTTTTTAAAATCTATTTGTGTGTCTCGCGATTTCATGAAAATTTCTTGTGGGTTATTTAATGTTGTTCGGTCTCCCGTAACAGTTTTTTGGGGTGTCCATATTCAGGGCGAATCTTTCGAACTATCATCTATTGAAAAACCCAATCTGAAATGGGAGTCCGTAGCTGAATAATGGAATACTTGAATGCGTAGAAGATCTTAACCATTAATATACAACTTTTGATACATTTGGGTATGTTTTTTTTGGGAATTAGGACGTCCAAAAAAAAATTATCTCCGAGTACGCATATTCAATATTTTTTTTCTCTAAATTTGTAGTTGCGCCAGGTGATTTTATTACTCTTCATTAAAGAGTTTCAGTGTAGTTTGAACTGTCATGACAAGTTTATTGACTTTTTCATCTACAGGGTGTTTTTTTTTCATAAATTCCGATAATATAAGAAAAATAGAGTCCGGTCCTGGAAACTGATAATCTGTTAACTCAGCTGTATGGAGATTGATACAGTCCTCCTACGTATCAAATTTGATGAATTTGTGATTATTCGTTCGTCCAATAGAGCATTTTGAAAATATAACCCAAAACTGGAAATCACCCTGTATAATTCAAATGAATCGTTTGAGACCTTTCAAGTGGGGTCTTTTTGAAACCAGCTCTATCTCTGTGTGAAGTATGTACAGGATTCACCCTGTATATTATCAACAAAAAATCGTACATCAAATGCATCTTGCACCATTGCACTCACTTGCAATTTCCATATTTATTGTCCTCTTCATTCAAGAGATATTTAGTTAGTTCTTTTCCCAACCCTGTATACCAGGCGGCCCACCACTGACGCGATGGTCATTTTGAGGGTATAAATGATTATATTTTGAAATTCTTTTTTGTGGTGAGTGAAGTCTAACCAAAAGCACAATTCAAAATTATTTCGATGTATACAGATGCTCGATGCTCCAATACAAAGTTACACTTTTTTAAATCTGACATATATGACCTCAAAAAAGGAAAGGCAAGCTAAAATAATGATGAGTTTCTTCAGATCACTCTGTACATTTGATGCACCATTTACGAGAAAATAGCGAAAAATTCAAAATATGGAGTGATTCTGAATTGTTATTTATGAAGGATAGTTATGCAAGCGATACAGATATTTTTCCGAGTAGACATATTAGCTGGTCCCCTAAAGAGGAAAAAAAATGAACTCTGTACTGTACAGAGTGATCATAATTAATACTCAAACATCTACTATGAATAATGGTGAAAAACTTTCTTAATTCAAAAGGCACTCCCAGTGGCGCAGCCAGAATTATCGTTCGGGGGGGATTTCATTAGATCTCTGGAACTGGAAGGCGAACTGTGAAGGGTGTGGCCAGAACAGCTATGTAAGGGGGCACAATAAACCTTGAGGTCTCTGAACTGTCACCCCTTTTCAAACTAAACTATGTGGCGCCCCCTATCAGTAATCTAAAAACTTATAGGATATTTGGATTCTGCAGCATAAAAAAAACCCCCGCATATCACATTTTGTTCAATTCTTACCTCTTTGTCCAAAGTTATTCAAGAAAACACCAAATTAAAAAAAAACTTTAACACCCTGTATTTCTTAAAGAAGCAGTTTAGGACATATATTCCTGGGACCTTTTTTCATATTTTATGACCTTCTATCGCCTGGCACAATGCATGGTACTTTTTGCCTTGACATCTTGTATTTATGTCTGCCTAGTCTCATTTTCAAAAGGTTAATCATTATGTTTTTGCTGGAAAGCAGAATCAACTAGGTTCTGAAATTGACTGTATGCATGAATACCATTCAGCTATTTTAAATAAAATATTGAAGATGCGCTTGAGTTCAATCTATGAAGATATAGGTAGAAACGTTTAATTGCAGAAAAATCTCAGGGGGGTCCCGAGAGGCCCAGGCCCCCTCCTGGCTGCGCCCTTGGGCACTCCTGTTATTCATTCATCTCGTTGAACGCAAAAATTAATTTCGAAACTTTTTTCATTAGGTATTCCTATACCTTAATGTGATAGTTTCCCAGCAATTTTCGATTTTCATTCGAAACTAGTAAACCAACAATTTTATGTAGTTGATAATCATAGAAAAAATTTCTTTGATGAGCGATTTGACAGTTGCGGAATGAATCTCAGAGAATTAATTAATCAAATACCTGTTCAATGTTTAGTGAATTGGAAATCGAGAATTGTTGAGAAACTATGGTATTTAGGTAAGTATAGGAAAACCTTATGAAAAAAGTTTCGAAATTATTTTTTCCGTTCAACGCCATTTGAAATAAGAAAATGTTTACCATTATTCGTAGTAGATGTTTGAGAATTAATTATGATCACTCTGTAGATTCCAGATTTCAACTTTTTTCTCTTCATGGGTCTACCTAATATGTCTGTAATATTGTCTGTATCGCATGCGTAGCTGGTTCCTTCATAAATTACTATTCAAACTGACTCCATATTTGAAATACTTCACGATTTTCTCGGAAATGGTACATTACATGTACAGAGTGATCTGGAGAAACTCATCATTATTTGAGCTTGTCTATCCTTTTTTGTGGTAATATATAGGGTGTCACATTCAAAAAAGTGTAACTGTGGTATGTAACTTTGTATTGGAACATCCTGTATATCAGGTGTCCCAAGGTGAGTGGCCTATTAGATCAAATTGACGTGTTACGAAAATGACTGTAGTTCTCTCAATATTTGAGATTTAAGTCAAAAATTTAGCTAGTCATTAGATATTGATCTGATCTATGTCACTGCTTTCTAATTATAGTTGTCAGTTATACAGGATGGAGCAAAAAAAATCATCATTTGCCAAGTTACAAAATCTAATAGGCCACTCACCTTGGGACACCCGATATATGGAAATAATTCCAAATTATGCTTTTGGTTACCCTACACTCACCACAAAAAAAGAATTTCAAAATATCATCATTTATGCCCCAAAATGACTATCGCGTCAGTGGTGGACCACCCAGTATGAAGGTAGTAGAAACTTTATGGGGGAATGAAACACTTTTCCAAATTCCAGTTTTTTATCTGGAAAAGTGTTTTATTCCCCATAATGAACTGCCCAGATATAAGGACATTCAATACTAGTAGAAACTTTGTTTTATTTCTACACTTTATTTAATTCAATTCTTTTAATTATGAAATTGTATTATTATGTTTCAAGGTATTGTTTGTGTAAATGGTTTCATTATTGTCTTTATTGAATTTCTTGGAACAAAAAATATATTTTTTTAATTAATACTTTTAGAGGTTGAATTTATTTTATGATAAAAAATTGTTTGAGAAAATTTTTTTTCTTTGAGGGAACATTCAGAGTGAAAATTGGGGTAACACTTCGAAAACCAACCTGAATCGTGTTCATTGTTTGCAGAATAAGTGTTTAAAATCATTATACAATTTGCCTTGTAATACCCTATCCTCTGAATTGAATAAGATGGTAAAATTTTTGAGGTTTGAAGAACGGATGATTTTTTTACAAAATAAAAAATCATCTGATTAAAAGTGAAAACTCAATAAAACAGGTAAGAGATGTACATAATGTGAACACTAGAAATAGTAACAACTATCATTTGAAGAAAACTCGCACTGAACTAGGCAAAAAGGCTTCTATCCTCTCTCCAGCATAACAAAATTCAATTCCCTCCCCTTTAAAGAATGTAGTAACTTGAATCTTTTCAAATTCTTGCTAAAAAAGCACCTAATACAGGGTGTCCCATTACTCGACGTCAACCCGGAACCGGGTGAAAAGGCAAGTAATGCTGGTTGTCAGAAAAATATAAAAAAAAATCTAAGTTGCATGATTTTAAAATAATGCGCATTTAAAAAAACACGCGAAATTCCACACCCTGTAACAGTCTTTTCGCTCCTGTTGCCACAAATATCAATTTTTTCCAACTTTTTTCTTTGCTGTGTAACCTTGAATAATGCTTGGCTGAACTGTAATCAAAATTTTGATACCAGCTGATCTAGGTTTCATAAAAATAGGGCTTACTTCTCAGAAAAAAATTCGAAATAAACAATTGCCTAGTTTCAACTGACTGTATTGAAAAAAAATGTACTACGTAGGTTTGGCATGTTTTTTCAAAAGTTGGCCCATTTAGTGAGGATTCCAAAATGGTATAATACTTGTTTAATTTAGCTGCCGTAGTTCAAATTTATTTTTCGATTGCCTTTGAATACACTCTTTCGTTAACTGCTTCCCAGTAATAGAGTCCAATGGATTCAAGTCCGGTGAACGGGCCGGCCACGAGATTGGACCAGAAAGTCCGATCCATCTTCCGGGAAAAAATGTTATCAGAAAAAAAAAATTTCCAGAGAGTAATTGCATTTGACGTCTAGTTGACAATCAGTGTCATTAGTATGTGTTCAAATTCATAACCAAATTATTAACGTTTTTGACTGAAACCAATTTTATTGTAATTTTGACTTGGTTGGAGAAAAAATAGTATATATTATTCGGACTAAAAGTGCCTATTTTAACTCGCAATTTGCATTCGCTTGGCTGCGCCTCGCAACTGCAAATATTGCTCGTAAAAAAAAGATGCACTTTTAATCCTTATAATATAATATACTATTCCAGAAAAAATGTTTCCGGAGAAATTTCTCTGAAAATTTTTTTTTCTGGTAACTTTTTCCCGGAAGATGGATCGGACGTTCACCGGACTTGAATCCATTGGACTTTATTACTGGGAAGCAGTTAACGAAAAAGTGTATTCAAAGGCAATCGAAATAAATTTGAACTACGGCAGCTACAATTAAACAAGTATTATACCATTATGGAATCCTTACTAAATGCGCCAACTTTTGAAAAAACATGCCAAACCTACGTAGTACATTTTTTTTCAATACAGTCAGTTGAAACTAGGCAATTGTTTATTTCGAATTTTTTTTCTGAGAAGTAAGCCCTATTTTTATGAAACCTAGATCAGCTGGTATCAAAATTTTGATTACAGTTTAGACAAGCATTATTCAAGGTTACACAGCAAAGAAAAAAGTTGGAAAAAGTTGATATTTGTGGCAACAGGAGCGAAAAGACTGTCACAGGGTGTGGAATTTTGCGTGTTTTTTTAAATGCACATTATTTTAAAATCATGCAACTTGGATTTTTTTTTTATATTTTTCTGACAACCAGCATTACTTGCCTTTTCACCCGGTTCCGGGTTGACGTCGAGTAATGGGACAGCCTGTATATGAACCGCCCTGATATGGGTAAATTGTAATTTTATTGATGAAATAGCAAATATGATAACAACTTTTAGTCCGTTCACGAAAGTTTGAGCGCATAGTAGGCTTTTGTTTATTTATCTGAAGTTGGCAGTATTTGCTGTCATAACAAGTCAACGTTGCCGAATGTACCCGGCCTCGTCTGACGAGCTTGCGAGTTATCAGATAACTCTATGCAATATTGACAACATTGTGTATCAATCTGACAAGAAAATAAACAACATAACCTAAAATTTCAATATACACAGTGGAATATGCCAAATTTCCATGGCCAACCTACGGCTTTCGTGAATGGACTATAGGTGATTTGTAGTTTATCACTACATAGTATGAAACAAAGTCGCTTTTCTGTCCCTATGTCCCTTTGTATGCTTAAATCTTTGAAACTACGCAACGGATTTTGATGCGTTTTTTTTTTAAATAGATAGAGTGATTCAAGAGGAAGGTTTATATGTATAATAACATCCATTAAATAGTATAGAAGTACTGTTATTTTTGAGGTTTCTAATGTGATGTCTGTGCGAAGCCGGGGAGGGTCGTTAGTGTTCAATAAATTATTAATTAAAAGTAATAATGCAATTCAAAAAGATATATTCAGGTAGATTTTTAGGGGTGATTCGAAACAAGCTTTTTTATTTGAACTGTCTACCTGAAATATTGGCTGTATGGAACATTTTGGGACACCCTGTATATACGAGAATAAGTGATACAACATGTTAAAATCTGTATGAAATGTACAAAGACGAATGAGAACTTACCCTACCATCCATATGAGCCTTGGAACAAGAAACAATAAAATCTTGACCTTTCACTATTTTAACAAAAGAACATAAGGGAAACCATCTTGCATGTTCTGTCCACGGATCGTCCTCAGGATCCCAGTGACGTAAACCACCATCACAATGAAAACATCTTACTTGATCATTAATTCCTTCATAATAAAACCCTGCTTGAGCTAAATCTTCAGGTGTTTGTATAAGTTCCGAGGGCCAAGAACTGAAAGTTCTCAGACGTGATTCTAAAGTTGCACAGCTAAGTTTTTTAGGAATTTTATGTGCATTAACACCAAGGGTATCTAAATTCTCATTAGAAACTAAATCTATATTTGTTAGCGAGTTATCTCTAGGTAATCTTTCTAGAAGCCTTGGACTTATGGTCGAAATAACAAAAGGACAGGTTGGAAAATGTCTCTTATGTTCCTTATCGGGATCATCATCAGGTAACCATGATGTCATGACTCCATTGCAGTAAGCACATCTGGTGTTATCTCCATTATCATAATAATAAAATCCAGCTTTAGCCAGAGATTCGGGTGTTACTATATGGGGAACAGGCCAATTTGCAAATGTAGAGAGTCTAACTGCTTCATCCTTAAAATTTAAATTTGCCGATACAGAAGGTGTGGGGTTTTGTGTTACGATAGGAATATTTCCAGAGGTAGCTGGATCTAAGACAAAAGGGCAGATGGGACTGAGATTTTTATGTTTTGCCATAACTTGGTCCCCATAATTCCATTCACACAATTGAATGTGACAAGCAAAACATTCTACTATAAGCCCATTTTTCGTTGAAAAAAATCCAGCTTTGGCAATTCTCACTGGACCTACAGGGGCGTTTGCAGGCCAATCACTGAATGTTTCTAATCGATTCTTTTCTGAGTTCATTATTCGAATTGATATTCCAGGATAGGTTATACTCTTGAGAAATGTTGTATCTGCTGGACATACTTCATGACTTGACAACACATAATCGAGTTATGACTTTAAAATTCCTTAAGCAGCAATTTAATCCTATATAATATGAATGAAGTAGTTTGTAGCATAACTATTTAGTTCTTAGGCTTCTAATAGAAATTATCTAAGAATTCTCACTTCTCAGATCAGATGTGAAGACTTTCAAGTTACAGCTGACGTTAGAAATGAGAACGTCAGTGTCAGTGTCAAGGACCATGTTGAACATAAGAACTACCCATAGATGAACTACCACAATTTTTTTTCCGCATTTTTCGCATGAATGAACCGCTAAAGTGAAAAATTCTGTTGTTGAAGCGAATGCAGTGGTCGATTTGAACCGAAGATATTCTAGAATATCCAAAGATATTCTTTGATTCGAACATCTGCCATCTGGGCCTGCGCATTGACAAATCAAGAAAAAAGTGTGGTTAAGTCAGAGACAACAAGTATCTATGACAACACAAACAAATGTTAATTGTTAAGTTCAATTTGAATGTTACATTTTTGATATTTTATATTTCAGTTTTTAGTGTTATTTGGTCATTTGCTGAATAATGACTAGAATCAGGCGCTGCTTTATGTGCGATAAAACCACTAAGGATAAAGTTGTACTGCATAAGTATATTATATGATAAAAATTAGTATCTTTTCAAATAATTGGTGTTTTTCTTTTAGATTTCCTAACATAAATTCAACATGTTATTCTAGATGGGTAGAATTTTGTAGTAGGGCACTATACTACATCAAAGAGGACGATGATTTTTCTTCGTCCTATATTTGCAGCATGCATTTTAAGGAAAGTGACTATCGCCTGCCAAAAATTCTGGAAATGGGAGCAGTACCTTCAGTACTGTATATAAAAAATGTGTGTATTTTCTGCAGCAAATGCAAAATATTGAAATGATTCCATGTTTCTTTTCGTGAAATTATTACTCAAGAGTAATAACTATTAAAATTATTTTCTTTTTCAGTATTTTGATTCATACAAGTGCTCTGCACCTCCAAAGAGTACTGATATTATTGAAACTTCTTCTGTTCTGGGTTAGTATGAACTTGAAAATCATCTAATATGTTTACTTACGCCTTTATAAGTTACTTTTTGTACGGATATACCTACCCATACATATCGAAAATGTTTATTCATTGAAAATAATAAGTATATTCATTGATCTATGTCTTATAGATCAAATGATCTACATATCATGATACAGGGTGTTTCATTGGGAAAGGGAAATACTTCACAGTTGCATAGATGGCACCAAGACGGTTCTAGAGATACCCCATTTATTGAGTCTCACTGTCTTCGTAGCCGAGTTACAGGGTGTTTTATGAATCTGGCCCGTTTCTTCCTGAGGCCGTACCAGACGAACTACCCAGTATATTTCTTCATATTTGGCAAATATGTTCCTAATTGAGAGTCTAAACATATCATAACCGCCTCGAAAATCCAGGTCTGGGTTAACAAAAATTATGAATCGTTTGAATACTCGAAACAACACCCTGTAAATCGGAAATTTGAAAATCTGTTCTAATATTCGAAAACACCACTAAAAACTAAACTGAGACGTATACTTCAAATTTTCGCGCAGAAAGTTTTACTGCAATTTTCAAGGTAAAAGTGAAGTTTTTAAGAACTTGGATCCCCGAAAGTGGTTTGAAGTGACTTTTAACAATGAATTATCAACAATATTGAATCCACTTTCCGGTATCCAAGTTCTAAAAAACTTCACTTTTACGTTGAAAATGTGTGCATTGAAACTATCTGCGCGAAAATTTGAAGTGTACGTCTCAGTTCAGTTTTTAGGGGTTTTTTCGAATTTTAAAACAAATTTTCAAAATTCCGATGTACAGGATGTTGTTTCGAGGATTCAAACGATTCATAATTTTCGTTAACCCGGACCTGGATTTTCAAGTATACAGCTATAAAAAGGAAAACCAATGTGAAAATGAATTACAGAGTAATGTTGAAATAATTATGGATTCAATATTGTTGATAATTCATTGTTAAAGTCATTTCAAACCACTTTCGGGTATCCAAGTTCCTAAAAACTTCACATTTACCTTGAAAATTTGTGCAGTAAAACTTTCTGCGCGAAAATTTGAAGTATACGTCTCAGTTTAGTTTTAGTGGCGTTTTCGAATATTAAAAACAGATTTTCAAAATTCCGATGTACAGGGTGTTGTTTCGAGTATTCAAACGATTCATAATTTTTTGTTAACCGGACCTGGATTTTCGAGGCGGTTATTGCATGATATGTTTGGGCTCTCAATTAGGAACATATTTGCCAAATATGAAGAAAATATACTGGGCGGTTCGTCTGGTACGGCCTCAGGAAGAAACGGGCAAAATTCATAAAACACCCTGTATCTCGGCTACGAAGACAGTGAGACCCAATAAATAGGGTATCTCTGAAACCGTCTTGGTGCCACCTATGCACCTGTGAAGTATTTCCCTTTCCCAATGAAACACCCTGTATAAGAAATTCTTACATCATGCTACATATTACTATTTAAGAGATACCTATATCTACCCATCAGTAAATTAAAATAATAATGGCTGTACATGATAAGTGTTATGTACTGCAATTATTTTCTTGTGAAAGTAGTTGTGTAGTTAATGTGAGTGCCAAGCAAAATAAATATAAAATATTGATATCTGCCTTAACAATAACTTTCCTTGCACCCAAATTAACCATACTTACAATAGAGCTATGCAGTCATGACTTAAACAAAAGAATGCACAATTTGATTTTGGTATTTGTTCAATTGAAATCTCATCTTGAAAGTTAATATTACTAATACTGCTTATTTTTTTAGTACCAATTTCTACTACTTCTACTAGTGCTACTTCACCTGCAGGTTGGTATAGATGATTTCACATTGAAATTTTTTGTTTGTGAAACTTTTGATTTTACAATATCCTTTATATAGTTGCAGAAGGCCTAAAGACATGTGAAGAAATTCCAAGTGATCCTCTAAGTAAGTGTTATATCTGAATCTAAAAGATTAAATGTGTGTATAGGGGACCCTATAAAATAATTTATGAATTTATTCAAGGTACAAAGAAAAAATTTCTTTTTGGAAAATTCTCTTCTGCTGATATGTCTTCACCCAAAAAGGCAGAACTGTGTTTTATGATGGTAAAGTCAGTAATAGATAGAAAAAATAAAGAACTGAAAGTACTACGTCAGAAAAACAGAAGATTAGTAAATAGAGTGCACAGTTTGAAAAATGTGGTCAACCATTTGAAATCTGCGCTTATATCTGAAGAGGAAGTAGAAGTTATTTTGGTGAGTACAAAATTTAAGTGAATTTATGAAATTTTTTTCCAATTGTAAATGAAAAAATTTTCGTTCGTTGGTGGAGCAATAAGGCTATTACCTCAAAATTATGTATAAAGGTGCGTATTCACTTGCAACAAAACGAACCGAAAGCGCTGAGCGCGCTGTAATAGACCAAGCAATAGAGCTATCGAAAGGTCGATTTCGTGACAAAAATACTACCTGAAATCTAACTGTGCACTCATGCAATAGGTAGTTTCTACATGTTTTTCATGATAAATTCCACTCCTGAATCGTCTTAGGTTTTTTTTTGAGAAGCGAAAAATAGCCAAAAAAATCCAAATTTTGCTTTTTCGCTTATAAAACGTGAAGTATTGATCTGATCGAAAAGCTGTTAAGGCATTTTTGTAGAGAATTCATAAACAAAAAAAATAAGAGGTGACACGTCCCGAGCGGATAATTAGTTTCCGAGAAAAGTCAAAAAAACTGGAAAAAAACATCAATTTTTCGAAAATTCATAACTTGGTCAATTTCTGAGATGAATCGTAGTTGCTCTGAATTTAAGTAGCTATTAACATATAGGTACTTCATTGGTGCACAATTACAAAGCTGTCGGATAAATAGTTTTTGCACAATCGCAGTTTTCCGAATTCGACGTACTTTTTTCAAGAAGGTCGTGATACTCGGCTACTTGTCGGATTTGAATTTTAAAAAAAGCATTTTAAAGAAGAAATAACATTCTTCAAATCGTTTATTCTCTCGATAACGACCGATAATGTTTAGTGGGTGAAAAACGGCGTCAACAGGAGCAAAAAGGCTCGAATGCATCAAACTAGTAGCGGAGTGGGAGTGGCCCGCTACGCGACGCTCGAAAGATACAAGGTAAACAGTTTTCCCTCGCGTAGCGGGCGACTCCCACTCCGCGACTAGTTTGATGCATTGGAGCCTTTTTGCTCTGTTTGACGCGTTTTTCACCTACTAAACATTATCGGTCGGTATCGAGATAATAAACGACTTGAAGAATGTTATTTCTTCTTTGAAATGCTTTTTGTAAAATTCAAATCCGACAAGTAGCCGAGTATCACGACCTTCTTGAAAAAAGTACGTCGAATTCGGAAAACTGCGATTGTGCAAAAACTATTTATCCGACAGCTTTGTAATTGTGCACCAATAAAGTATATGTTGATAACTACTTAAATTCAGAGCAACTACGCTTCATCTCAGAAATTGACCAAGTTATGAATTTTCGAAAAATTGATGTTTTTTTTCAGTTTTTTGGACTTTTCTCGGAAACTTATTATCCGCTTGAGACGTGTCACCTATCATTTTTTTTGTTTATGAATTCTCTACAAAAATGCCTTAACAGCTTTTCGATCAGATCAATACTTCACGTTTTATAAGCGAAAAAGCAAAATTTTGGATTTTTTGGCTATTTTTCGCTTCTCAAAAAAAACCTAAGACGATTCAGGAGTGGAATTCATCATGAAAAACATGTAGAAACTACCTATTGCATGACTGCACAGTCAGATTTCAGGTAGGGTAGTTTTTGTCACGTAAAAAACCTCTATTGCTTGGCCTATAACAAATTTGTCTAGTCAATACGCGAACAGAACAGAACCTAACGCGCCAAACATTTTTGAGGTTTGTGGGAACGCAGCGAATACTGCAAACTATCCAAAGAGATTGAAGATTTGTATTCATTTGCAACAGAACACTCCAAAGAAGCAAACACGCCGAACCAATTGTATCAAATACACTGATCAACAATGGCTAGGGATCACTTATGAACTTCTCTTCATTGTATTTTTTTCAAGTTATCTCGTGAATATCTGTACATTATATGTTCTCTAAGGAAAAAGTAAGATGTTTTGAGTTGACTATATCAAAGTCTTCCTCACTTCATCGGCTCTTGTTCACAAAATCGATTATTATCTGTAGGCTGTTACAGGTGGAGTGAAAAGCAATGTGGTATTTGTTATTAATTCTGTTTTTTTCTCTCGTTCAAACACATAAGGTGACAATAATTGAAGAAATGAGAACAATATCAGCTTATCAGTCATGCCGAGAAGACGTTTGGCTCCTGTGCAACTGGGCCAAATCATACGGTGGATACAGGAAGGTTTGTCTCAGAGAGAAGTGTCCTGGCGGTTGAATGGTTCGCAAAGTGTCGTGAGTCGGGCTTGGAATAGGTTCATCCAAAACGACTCAGTAGCTTATGTTCATGGGGGAGGTCGGCAGCGCAATACAACAGCCTCCCAAGATCGTCTTTTGATCCTCAATGCTAGGAGAAATCCCACTTACCCGGCGTCGCGGCTCAATAGATCACTGAGAGTTGCAACAGGAGTTCTAATTTCGAACCAGACTGTATGACGACGACTACATGTTCGTGGTTTGTGAGCACGTAGGCGAGTACAACATCCCCGTTGGAATAGGGAACACCGGGCTCATCGACGGCAATGGGCTGAGGAGCACCGCAATTGGACACTTGAAGATTGGAGCCGATGTTTATTTATGGATGAGTCCAGATTTCGGTTGGTCAACTCCAATGGACGTATTCTTGCTTGGAGGGAAAGAGGTCGAAGGTATGCAGAACAGTTTATGGTACCCACAACATCTTTTGGCGGAGGTTCTATATGTGTATGGGGAGGCATTTGTTTGAACCAACGCACAGAGTTAGTTGTTCTGCAGAACACCACCATGACCAGCCAGAGATATCACGATATGATTATTTATCGAATGAATTGAATGATATGATTATTGAACCCATAATTGTTCCGTTTGCGGCTGCCGTGGGCGAGAATTTCATTTTAATTGACGATAATGCCCGTCCACACCGTAGTCGTCTGGTTAATGAAGCGCTAGAAACTCATGTTATTGATAGGATGGACTGGCCAGCTCGCTCTCCAGACATGAATTGCATCGAACAAGTCTGGTCTGAGATGTCTAGACAATTGTCAACCTTAGATCAAACGATCAATAACCTGGAGGACCTCTCTAACGCTTTACGGGATATTTGGACGAATTTGCCCCAAAATTTTATAAATCGTTTGATCGAAAGTATGCCTCGTAGGGTAGAATGCTTGAGACGAGCTCGTGGGGGACCAACTAGGTACTAGCTTAACCGAAACTTCAGTCTTCTTGTGGTTTCATCATAAAATTTTTATGTTATTCAAACACAGAATTTTGAGTGTTCCTAATAAAGTATTTTTTTCTCTCCAACTTTCCATTTTTTCATTCTTTTCTCAAGTGAACCATATTATCATCTGAAAATACCCTGATATCTGACTGAATTTATAATCTTGGAGGGAATATTTCAGAAATAAATTTAGAACAAGTAAGTGATCACTATCAATTGTTGAGCAGTGTCAAAATTATGGAGCAAATTCATTTTTGTCAAAAGAAAAAAATTTGGCAACAATATCCTGAAACAGATCAATTTTTGTTTCACTTTTACTAAATTTTTATGCATTTTTGAAAGATTTTTGTGGCACCCTGTAGTCTGTACCATCCCCATCAACCCTCTAAATTTTTTGAATAGTGAAAGTGAGTCATGTCGTACTTTTTTGGCTGAGGCTTTGTATCTTCTTTACAGGCGTGCAAAAATTTACAAAAATGTTTAAATTTTTCAATTCAGTTAGTTCAAAGAGGTTTTCAGTATGTGCACTTTGTCATGGTTCATTTACTTCCAGATGATGGTACCTGATGAAATTTTTCACCGAATGAAAGTCGACCATTACAGTTTTGTTCATGCACAACTTTCAACCCTTACAAACCCTTCAATCGAGAAAAAATGGAGAGACATTGGAAATATAGTTTGAAGTTGAAAAACCACCCTGAGTATAATTGTGCATTTTATGACTGGCCTAAAGTTTTCTATTTCGTCTGAAATTTTTGGAACTGAATTTACAATATCACTCCATTTTTTTCCATTAATGATTTGAGGAATTAGGCCCGTTTACACGAACAGTTTTTCTGGCAGTTTTGGAGTGTTCGCTCCATTTCTTAACTCCAATATAGTGCGTGTAAATGCTAGACCACCGTGAGTCCAGATGTGCTGGTTTGTGATTTCAAAGTCGTATTTACACGCACACTCTGATCTACCGAGAAATGTAGCAGTTCTTCTGCACTGATGCTCGTTCTCCTAATTGTATCTTCTTTTGAAATATACGGACGAACAAATTTCAAAATTAGCCGAAACGTTATGTCATACATTCTTAAGTAATTTCTGTAGTCCTCTGGATAATTTTCCCGGAGTTCCTTAATAGAGGCATATGACCAAAACGCCCTCTATTCAACCTCCACTGCTTAATCCAAATTTTACGGGGAGTTTTCTTCTCCTATTCATTGATGACATACAGCCCTAAACAAGCAATAGCCTTCCTTTTCTCGAATTCATGTTCACTTTACTGTCCACTTACGGGTATTCGAATCAATGACTGGTATTTATAAGAGAGCACGGAACGTGGAGTTCCCGCCACAGCGGAAATTCCACGCTCCGCTCCAAAACTGTATTTTGCATTCACACGGAGAGTTTTGGAGCGTACAGTAAAATCTGCCGCATCGATGCGCGATCCAAAAGTGTTGCACTATTTGACGACCACGCATCAATCCTCACGCTCCTGGAACGCCGTTCCGGAGTACCGCATCGGAGCGACGCTACAGGAGCGTTGGTTCGGATTGTACGTGTAAACGGGGCTATCAGCAGATTTTACTGTACGCTCCAAAACTCTCCGTGTGAATGCAAAATACAACAGTTTTGGAGCGGAGCGTGGAATTTCCGCTGTGGCGGGAACTCCACATTCCGTGCTCTCTTATAAATACCAGTCAGTTGATTCGAATACCCGTAAGTGTACAGTAAAGTGAACATGAATTCGAGAAAAAGGAAGGCTATTGCTTGTTTAGGGCTGTATGTCATCAATGAATAGGAGAAGAAAACTCCCCATAAAATTTGGGTTAAGCAGTGGAGGTTGAATAGAGAGCGTTTTGGTCATATGCCTCTATTAAGGGAACTCCGAGAAAATTATCCAGAAGACTACAGAAATTACTTAAGAATGGATGACATAATCATCAATCAGAGGTATCTTTCCAGTCTGAAGGTCACTGCTGCCCCTGGTAGTGATGGAATTACATGTCTCCTCCTTTCGCGATGTTCTAATGCCTTTGCGTACCTCTTTTCCATCTATTTCAAAGGTCAATGGTCACTTCATCACTCCCTTCACAATGGCGTTCAGCATCTGTGACACTGTATTCAAGAATGGGGATAAAACCTCTCCTTCCAACTACCGCCCCATAAGTCTTCTGTCTACAGTCTCCAAAGTATTCGAAAGAATAATTACTGACCACATTCTCGATTTTGCCAAGTTCAATAATTTGATACCTGATGTTCAGCACGGTTTTCTTCCGGGTCGCTCAACTATGACCAACCTTCTCATGGCAGTGAATGACTGGTCTAGATGTTTGGACGATGGTATTCCAATGGATGTTATTTATTTGGATTTCGCCAAGGCCTTTGACAGGGTTCCACACCGTCGTTTAATTCATAAGTTGGAGCATATGGGAATTCGAGGAAGATTGCTCTCATGGATAAAGTCCTTTCTCAGCGACAGAACGTTCAGGGTGAGGGTCGGAGGTGCTTTTTCTTCACGTGATATGAAAGTTACCAGTGGTGTGCCTCAAGGTTCTGTTCTTGGCCCTATACTTTTTCTACTATATACAGCAGATCTCCCACAGTCCATTGTTTCAAAGTGTCTCCTGTTCGCCGATGATGCAAAATTATACAATGTTCCTTCCCTTACCTCAAATCAACTACAGTCGGACCTGAATAATGTTGTTCTCTGGGTAGAAAAATGGTTGCTGCCTCTCAATATAAACAAGTGCTCTCGGCAGAAACAACCCAGTCTTCCGTATACGCTGGGTGGACGGCCCCTCACCGTAGTCCGAAGCCATCGTGATCTTGGCGTGATAGTCAACTCTGATCTTGACTGGTCAGAGCACATAACGGAGGCTTGCAGTAGAGCTAAGAAAGCGGCCTTTCTCATTCAGCGTACTTTCGCAGGTTGTAGTGTGCAGACTGCAAAATTGCTGTACACAACGTACGTGAGGCCAATCCTGGAGTACGCTGGACCTGTTTGGTGGGCGGCTCTCAAACATGACTCGCAGCTTCTAGAGTCTGTTCAGAGATGGTGACCAAGAATCCCATTTTCCAGTTACTCTCGACCAAGTTACGAAGCAAGAATGAGATTGTTTGAGCTGACTAGCTTCGAAGACCGGCGTGCCAGGGGTGATTTGATAGTGGCTTCCGGTCGATGCGTGGATTTTTCGGTGTGGACCTTGAACATCTATTCCGTTTGAATACGAACCATCTTCGCGGGCATAATTTCAAGCTGGCAAAGGAATCTTTCAAGACCTCCTGCCGGATGAACTTTTTGCCCAACAGAATTTTCGACACATGGAACCGTCTCCCGAACGAAGTTGTCAACGCAGCTAGTGTGAACCAATTCAAAAACATGTACGACCGACATAGGAGAAATACTTAGTTTTTTATATCTGTTACTAGCATACTTGCCATATATTTTGTATTGAGTGCATAGGTTTAACCTCCACTCTTGTTGTTTAATAATAATAATAACTTTCTATTTTCCATAAACACGGAAAGCTTTTGTACATGTTTATAAATAATTCTGAACTATCCCTATTCCGCATTGTGTATGTAGGTACTGTGTGAAAATGAGCCGAATTCAAGTTTATAAACATAAATAAACATTTCCAACTGCGAAAATTCGAGAGAACGATAAGCATCTTCTGCTACATATCTCGGTAGATCGGAGTGTGCGTGTGAATACCAGTGGCGGCTCGTCAGATTTCAACCAGAGGAGGCCCAAGACCACGCCACCAACAAAATAATTTATTTCGAACTGGCTTCCTGTCAGCCACTGGCATGTATAATACCATTCTACGCAAAACGAACCATTATGAACAGAATTAATAATTAATTTTAACATTGCTGGTCGAGGTATCTCAATTACTTGAGTTATGAAAATTTTATCATCGGAAGGCATTCTACTGAAATATTATTCAAAATGAAATCTACAGGATCTACGTTCACTAATTGCATTATTTTTCTCACTTCTTCTTTCCGTTTCCATCTTTCTTGCTGCAATATTGGAATCTTACCCCTACATACTTTTTCCGAAAAATGTCATAAAACTACAAACCACAAGCTAAACCCGGGTTTCATAAAACCGATTACGGTGATAAATGAAATGTCATTATTTCTGTGCTATTTTCAGTTCATTTTTGAGGTAAACCATCCACTTAATTCAAAATCAACGATTTGATTGCCCGATCAAGCTTTAAAAAACCCACTGTAAAACGATAAAGTATTAATACGTTAATAAAAAGGGAGGAAATCAAAACAACAGCTGATCTCCATCCATGATGATCGGGGTTGATTCGGGCCGATCGGACGCCAGTTTCGGCTAAGCTCGTTCGCCTAGAAGCGGGCCTCCGGTCACGTGCTCTACAGCTTGAATTTAAGTGTTCCCGCACCGTTCACTTGAAGAAGTTTGAAATGTTACAGGCTAACGAATCTCGACTCGTGAGGCGAGCCTCCTCCGCTAAGAGGTTTGCGTTACGTTACGTATATAGCAGGCAAAAACAAAATACGTATAATATTTTGTGTTGCGGATAATGTATGAATGTTTTAGATCGCTGAATAATAAACAAATGTTTATTAAATTGAGATTTGGATAGTAGATAGAATGATGGATATAATACAGATATAGAAACGTTATTATTTTTCATTTGAACATAATTTAAAATTGAATAAAATGCAGTGAAATTAGGGGAGGCCCGGCCTCCTCTGCCTCCCCTGAGGAGCCGCCACTGGTGAATACGACGTTGATATCACAAACCAGCACATCTGGCACGTCGCATCAAATCGACACTTTTGGACTCACGATGGTCTAGCATTCACACGCACAAGATTAGAGTTAAGAAATGGAGCGAACGCTCCAAAACTGCAGGAAAACTGTTCGTGTAAACGGGCCTAATGTTTGTCAATATAACATAGAATCCTCTGATGCGTCGGAAGCTCGTCGGACGAAGCCGTGTACATTCGGCAACGTTGACCTTATTTTACGTTATGACAGCAAATACTGCCAACTATGCTCTCAACCTTTCGTGAACGGACTATATATTGCTCATGAATTCTTTGCGTTCTGTTGCCTATAGTAGGGAAGCCCACGTAGCTAAATCGGGATTTACTCGAGCGTCATAGAGACCTATTGGGTTGCGAAGCTTAGATGATAAGAAGAAAAAAACTATAATATACACATTATCGGCGGAGTAAGCGGCTATAGATCTCACGTTAGGGTTGAAAATGAAAAAAAATGGATTTATTCGAGCGCGTCAGATTTTTTGAGTGGGTGTTATGTGAACCTAATAAAAAGGTCCTGCATAATAATCTGACGTTTGCATGTGACGCAAACTCGCAATAATCATTAGAATGTGCAAAAAAAATCGATATTTTGAAATACTCGAGGGCGCGTCATATTCGGATATAATATGGTTCATCTGTATGGCCTAGACTTACTGTCTCTTAATCTGACGTTAATCTGCAGGGATTCGCCTAGTCTGACAATTAAAGGGAAAGGAAAGCCCTCCCTACTTTATGGTGAGTTTGGCATCATTGCTCCGTCTGTCGGAGAGTGACATATCAAATTATGGCGGGATTACAGGAAGGCATCTTATCATATTAGCGCGATAGAATCGCGTCAGTGCAAAACTTCAGATGGTGTTTTTTTTAAAAACTTTCTAGCCCTCCCACTTCTTTTCGTCGCTCTCAAATGTCAGATTAGTGGAATATACACGTTTTAGCATATAATTAACCCACTCTTCCTTAATCTGACGCGACCGAGAAAATCAGATGATCGATTTTTTTTACTATTCTGATCCTTTATATTTGGCGGAAGTACTCAACCAGGTACAAGGTTTACCTCTGTAAATTGATTTGCCGCGCTGTAATAAAATCCCGAAATCCGGGCTTGAGCACTACTATGACAATTGCACATCGAAATAGCATAAATTTAGGCCAATAATGTTAATTTCAGATACATTAAACCCACCTATTATTTGAGGCCGACGCAAAACTACTTAGTCGACCTCAAAATGAAAGGTAAGTTTAACATATAAGAAATTGATCAATAAGGACCCGTTTTATAGCTCAATTTCTGACATTTTTGTATGAAATTGTCATGTGGGCAACCGAACACAAAGTATTCAGAAGCAAAACGAGTAATCCATGGACCTATAAAGCCTTGTTCTCAGAGCTTCGACGTGAAGCCTGCGACAGTTATTCCACCAATCAGAGGATATAAACACAACTTTACCTGACTCCCTCCTTTTGGTTTCTGGTTGTCAAAATTATCACCCTGTAGATTTTCTATCGAAATTGCCATGTCACGCGGTGGGAGAACTCTCAAATGTAATATCTATGCCTAATTTAAGTTGTATATCTTGTGAAGTGTAGATACTATGAGAAAAAAACTTGAAAAAAATTCAAACTTCAACACTCTGTATCTAGAAAACGAAACGTTTGCGACCCCATGTTTATGGGACTTTTTTTTTCTTAAACTCACTTAAGGAATCTCCCCTTTTCGTTTGTACTTTCAATTTAGGAACACCCTGTATAAAATTATAAATATTTTCGATTCGTGTAATTAGTTAATGGGCAATATTGGTAATCCTATCATTTTAATTCGTTGAAATAAAATAAATAAAGGAATATTGGTAATTCTAATATTTAAATTCATAGAAAAAGTGACACCCAAACTGCAAATGGCCGCCGTTTGCCTCAAAATTTTTGACAGGTTCGCCATCTAGTTAGTATTATAAGTCTATGGAGTAACCCCACTGAAACATAGAAATTTATATCAGGTCACATGCCGAATAGAAATAAGAAATTATAATCATAATGTGGTTGACTAGTTTATTAACCTAGCGATTAATAAACTAGTTGGTTATAACCATGTATTTCGTCAAGTGTTTCAATGTAGACATAATATGTACCACAAAACTTGATCATACACGCATACATGCTGAAATTGGTTTGAAAAGATGAACAATATTTTGGTCAATAAATTTATATAATCTTCAAAAAGCACAAACAATGAGGTAAATTGAAAAAAACGGCAAAAGCGAAATATATAAAAAAATAACATTGATGTTTTCATATAGTAAATAGTTCATTTGTGATGATCTAAACGTTTCCTCTTAATGATTCGATTTTCTGACAGATGACCTCTTTCATATGCGGATTTTCTATGATTATCACTTTGCCATTATCACTGGATCCAAACATACCAAGTTTTTTCTTTTTTTCTGTTATAGGGATCATAACCCCTTTACCTACTACTTTGGAGGGATGTGTGAGCTCGGGCCAACAATAGGACCAATCCACCTGAAAAATTAAGAAATATAAATGAGATTTTTGTACTGTACATTTTGACCAAATGTTTATATTTTTCGAATTTTGGGCCAAGGGTAGCTTCAAACGACTCACTGATGAAGAATCCGCGATTAATGAAAATTCTACCGGCTGACCGTGAACACGATAACTCCTGGAGTATTAAGTTAAGGTTCTGAAATTTTGAGAGTTGGTTCGGTTTCCCAATGCCGCAGATAAGTTCGTTAATGGGCCAATTATGAACAAGGTCGCAAAAGCTTCAGTCAGTGTTTTCTTAATTTTTTTGATATTGGATGATCTGTTATCTAGTTTCCAATCACTTCAGACTCATTTTGGGTATCAAAGTAATAGCAGAAAAGCTTAGGTCATAATAGAAAAAGCTGGTTTTTTCGAATGTCACATACTAAAATATCTTGTGGTAATTTTTGACAGATACTCAAAAACTCGTGAGAATGTGGTATTATTCAAAGGGCGGCTGAATTTATTTCATGAAGGTATAGAATTTGAAAGTATTTTTTCAGACAAATCCAACGAGTCATATAGCTTTCCAGACTCGTTAGAGGTTCCGTTGTGTGAGGAAGCCCGAGTGCATTATTATACAGGGTGTCCCGTAAAGACCACGTCAAACGAAAACGGAAAGTAGATCAGAATGTGCTCTATCTGATGTGAAAAAATCGTTCATATGAAAGTCTCACAGTTTTCGAGATATTTGATGTTTTATGAAAATGTTGAATTTTTTCACTTAAAATGCTTTCTCTCTTGCGGAAGCTACAATTAAATACTTTTCGAATCAGTTTTTTTTCCATAAATATTGTTGAATGATTACTTCAATTCATGCAATGAAAAATAGCACAAAGTATTATACAGGGATTCTGAAAAAAAATTTAAAATTCTTGTTTTGAAGGAAGTGTTTTTTGTACTGAACTCTATCTGACGTGGTGTAAAAAAAAAGACACTAGAGCTTTTCTGCATATTACGTTAAAAAGTTTCCCAATTTGTGAGGATTCCGAAAAGTTAAAATACAGGTGATAAACTTCTTCAGAAAAAAAGATATTCGAATGTTTATCGAAAATGGAGCATTTCTGTGAAAAACTGATTTTTTCACATTTTCCACAAATACTTTCATTTTGCAGATTCTGCTGTGACTTATTGAATAATTCTCTTGAAAAATGACAGTTAGTCCTTAAATTACTTATAAAGTGAAATTATTCATTAATTGCAATGATATACGTAATAACGCACAGGACCTTCAACATCAACAAATCTATTGTGAAGAAACATTATAAAATATTAATAATAATAATTCAGGATTGTTATTAAATCAAATGCTCAAAATGACCACCCCCTTCGCTAATACATGCCCTGCATCTATTGAGAAATGTAATCTTTCAAACCATACAAACTTCTCTCCGCTATTTGGCTGCTGAAATACGAATGCGGTCCCTAAGTTGTGCTTCATCTCTTATGGGATTCGAATAAATTTCATTTTTAAAAAACCCCAATAAAAAAAATCCAGAGGATTTAAGTCTGGTGAACGGGGAGTCCACGAAATTTCACCGCCCCTTCCGATCCACCGGTGACGATATGTTTGGTTCAAATATTCCCTAAATGACGACTGTAGTGTGCTGGGCACCCGTCGTGTTGAAACCATAGACTACGTCGCATTTCCAGTGGTACATCTTCTAAAAGTAAGGGTACACTGTTCCTTAAAAAATTAAATAGTTGGTGCCGTTTAACGATTGCTGCAATTCTGTCTGACCGAATATTTTTCATCGTATATTCCAGTCCATAAATTCACTGTAAATCGATATTGGGATCTATCTTGCCTTATATTGTGCGGATTCTCGATGTTCCAACTATGAAGATTATGCAGATTAATATAAACGCTTTGAGTACAGGAAGACTTAGACTTAGTCCAAAGGATATTATTGAAAAAATCGGTATTTTCTGTATGTTTTAGCAACATTGTTGACAAAATTCTACTCGGGCTTGATAGTCTCTTGGTAGTAGGTGTTGAACTCGCTGAATATGGTAGGGGTGATATTGGTGTTTCTTCAGGATTCTATGGGCACTTGATTTTGATACGCCTGTCATGAGCTCTATCATTCTGGTTGATACTGAAGGATTATCTTCGACTTCATTCAAAATGGTGTCATCATCCACGATCGAAGGCCGGCCACTACTTTTACGACTCCCAGGAACTCTTCCTTCGAATCTTAATAACTTTTTATTGATTTGTTGATTGATTATTTCCAGCAGGAAGTGCAAAATGAAAGTATTTGTGGAAAATGTGAAAAAATCAGTTTTTCACAGAAATGCTCCATTTTCGATAAACATTCGAATATCTTTTTTTCTGAAGAAGTTTATCACCTGTAATTTAACTTTTCGGAATCCTCACAAAGTGGGCAACTTTTCAACGTAATATGCAGAAAAGGTCTAGTGTCTTTTTTTTACACCACGTCAGATAGAGTTAAGTACAAAAAAACACTTCTTTCAAAACAAAAATTTTAAATTTTTTTTTCAGAATCCCTGTATAATATTTTGTGCTATTTTTCATTACATGAATTAAAGTAATGATTCAACAATATTTATGGAAAAAAAACTGATTCGAAAAGTATTTAATTGTAGCTTCCGCAAAGAGAGAAAGCATTTTGAGTGAAAAAACTCAACATTTTCATAAAACGTCAAATATCTCGAAAACTGTGAGACTTTCATATGAACGATTTTTTCACATCAGATAGAGCACATTCTGATCTACTTTCCGTTTTCGTTTGACGTGGTCTTTACGGGACACCTGTATAACGCGTGAATATGAATGATTGTTTACAGGCATCCGCATATTTTGACGTCCGATTCTTCATCATTGAGTCCAACAGAATAAATAAACACCACTTTCAGCTCGAAATTCGAAACTTACTAATATTTCGCCAAGCTATGGCATTCTGTGATAAGAAATAAAAGTTTAGATAGCTACTGAATCGTATGTTTGCCTAATAAGGGTTCGTTCGCACTATACTTGGAGTTTAATCGAGTAGCGAGTAATTCAGTAGCTAGGGTCCATCCAAACACTAAACTAGACTAAATTCTTGGTATTCGCACACGTTCAGTAACTAAGTTACTTGCTACTCGACTAAACTACTAGCGTAATGTGAAAAAGGCTTCAGGCTCTTTAAAAAATTGTTGAATTAATCAATAGATATCATATCCAAAATCACACACATCATCAAAAGTCTTGATTTCTCAAGAAATAAAAAATCTTATTCTGGAAATGAGATGAATATTTTCCTATATTCCAACGTTAATTGGAAAAAAATCAAAACTGTCCATCCAAAACAAGGTAATTCTGTACAAAGTAGTCCTAAAACCTATCTGGTCATACGGCGTTCAATTATGTGGCTGCGCGAAGCCCACAAGGAGAAATATAATCCAGCGGTTTCAATCGAAAACACTACGATTGATAGCTGACGCACCATGGTACATCAGAAACGAAAAATTAAAACTCGAGATTTTCCATATGTAAGCGATGTCACCAAATACGCCACCACGAAATATTAGGAACGTTTGCAGGGACACTCAAATAATCTTATACAGAGTCTGTATACAGAAGGACCCAACATCAGGAGACTCAAGAAATCATGGCCTGAAGACCTGCTGCAGCACCACTCAGTGTAAAATAAGTAGAATTGTCAATGGACGGTTCACTTTCATGTTTTTTACTCATTATAATATTTACTTTATACCATAATATGAGTAGATTGTAAATTCTTCAATTAACGTCATAAACAAAATTCGATAAAATAATCTTCGATTGCTTTACTCTTGCAGGATCAGTTAAAATACGAAAAATGCCTAAGCATCCTAAGAAATCAAGTCATTATTGAAACCATCAGGCATATCGTTCATTCCTCCTGAAGGGCTATACTCAATAGGGATGTTGACTACTTTTTGGAATTTATTTTATTTTAAAGATAAACCCTATACAAACACGAAAAAATTACTTTTTCCTTAAAAATATAGTAATTGCCAATAAAAAAGAGTAAATGAAAAGACAATTCAAAATTCCCGCGGAAATTCTCAATTTTGTCACGTTCTGATGATTACGTCATTATCCAGGGAACATACTTTGACTTCTGGCAAAGCGAACTGATTTGCGCGATCCTTGTGGAAAAGTTCAATCTAAGCCTTCAAAATGAATAGGTCGTCTTGTGAATGCTGAATGAGGGGTTTCTTTTATTTGTAATAATAAATATGAGTTGAAAGTTTGCTACTTCCAAAGACAATTTCACGTTTTTAAGCTTCGCTGCACAAAAATCCTTGTTTTCAGCAAAGAAACTTGCGACCATAAGGGAATCTATCTTCGGTAAGTTACTACTATTACCCTTGATGAATCCTATCTCCATTATAAAGAAAATTGTAGATTATCGTTCTTGTAACGAACTAGGTATTCTGTTCTCTTTCAACTTCGTAAGTTCGAAATGTTCGAATCATAGATATTATATATTTACTATGGTTCAAGTCACAGAACCGTGGGTTTCACATAGACCTAATAAGAATGGACACCGCATGAGAAAGAGAGGTCACTTGGTTGAATGTGATGGTGCTATTGTGGGCAATGTCATACTTGTTCTATGGGCAATGTCAGTTGAATTATATTCAACGCATCAACTCCTTGTGGGCAAAGCTAAGTCTGTGGTCACATAAATATTTGTTTACATCTTCCATATGATTTTGACAAGTTGCCCACAAACTTGCTTTATCTCTTTTCTTTTCGATAAGATCGCATATGTCTTTCTGTCTCTTATGTATCCAAGTCGTCGATCTTCTGTTAGATCACGTGATTCTGCATCCATAGTAATTATAGATCTATGGGGTTTCACAAAGCTTGATTGGCCATCAAATCGTTTATATGAAGTAAGTCGATGGTTTATGTCAAAAATGAACTGAAAATTGCAGAGAAATGATGACATTTCAATAATCAAGGTGATTGGAGTTTTGTGGAACCCGGCCTATGAATGGATTTTGTGATCTGAGCACCGAACATTCGAATTTGCAATGACAATACCTGGGAAGTGACGTCAATTACTTCTGATTGGCGTTCGCAGTCACGTGATAGTTGATAATAAATAACATAAAGCGCATAGATTATAGAGTACAGAAAGATAGGAAACGGCCCTGCATTCGTAGTACTAAAAAACGACTACATTTTTAGTTCACATTTGACCCAGAGATGGCACTGAAGATCAATTTTTATATAAACTCTGTAATTTTGATTAGAAATTATATAAAGAAAACTGTAATAAGAATTGATGCGAAATTCGTATTCCCTTCAGGATGATTCATTTTTATATTTTAAATCCATAATTTTCAATAAAATTCAGTATTTCATGTGTAATATTTTATTATGCATTTATAGAAGATATTACAGAAATATTAGGGTATTATTGTAAGATTTATACATGGATTGAATATGAATAAACGTCTGTGGAATTCCAGTTTCTGGCTCAGTTCAATTTCAGCTTCGTTGTCCACCATCACTGTTTGAATTGACGTAAAACTTTTCCTGAATAGTCACTTTAACCATTTCATTTTCGTGCAGCTTCACTATCAGCCAGTATTTCTGCCTCTATCGTGGAAATAGCAACAGATGTTTGACGTTGATCAAGCCAAGATATAGATTTACCTGCACACATCCATAAAACACCAGTTGATCATCCAGTTTCACTATCTCGTTCGTAATCTGCAATACTGAAGGGTACAAACTCATCTTTTTTCCACTTTTTCGAGACGACACTAACGGCAAAAGCCTTTCGAAGTGAAATAATATTTGTGCAAACGAATTGATTGGCACTTTTTTATATCAATGACATTTCCCATGTATATTGATTTCGAAACTTATAATCATAGAACCAGAATTTTAACCCTTGACATTAGTTCACATTTGACCCAGAGATGGCGCTCATACACTGTAGTCGTGTCGTTTCCGATCTTTATACTATATAATCTTTGATAAAGCGATTTCGATTGATATTGGTTCTTGGTTGGTTCATGAATTGGTCTGTCATTTGTTGACCAACCGCTTTCGATTGATATTGGTTTTTGTATGGTTCATGAATTGATGACGTAATAAATCAGCTGTTTCAGGGTTGGTTAACCGAAACTCGAACCGTGCTCTGCAGCACGGTTCGATCTTTCATAGTTCTATCTCTTTTTATTCTACAATCTCCCGCCATCGGCCATAACTTATTTGTAATTGTTACTTGAAAAATGTTTGTTATTATTTGTTTGAGATTAAAATAAATTAGAGTTTTGGAAATTGTTGAGTGTTCGCCTTCTATCTCTGAATTGAACTTGACAGCTCGCTGATCAACCAACCGTTTCGTTAAGGAAGAATTCGAATGGGCCGGAACCAACCGTAGGTCGGACGTCATCGTTGATGTACCGACCGGTCAACCATGAACCAACCGCAAAAGCCATTCGAAATCGCTTATAATTTAAATCAGCTTTATTCAATTCAGCGAGAATAATAAGAAAATGGTTTTTTAGGATTGCAAAAACTCCCTTCTATGAGGAAAACCTCAATTTATATGAATTCGTAACATGAGTCAACATCCCTATGCCTGAAAAGTTGAATGCTTGACGTACAATTTTTGTCCGGTCAAACTGAGTGATGGGATTTCATAGAAAATTTTCACGGATATTCTCGACATTACTACTCTAGTTATTCACTGAAAACTGATTAATTTCGAATACACCTGTATTCCACCAAAACATGAAACATTTTTTGATAGTTTATTCATTAGATTTAAGGTAGTGAAGATTCCTCAAATAAAAAAAATTTAAGAAAAGCCCTGAGCAGGAGCTTTTGAGCGCTCGTTCATTTGTAGAGCAAATAAGACTATTACCTCGAAATTTTATATGCGACGATTTAATAATAAATATGTAAATGCAGAATCTCAGCATAATCGCAATTATACAGGGTGGCCGGACGATTGACGTCCAAAAGAAAAAAACAGGTCTCTCGTCTCATGGGGTATTCGAATCACCCCCATGTATGTTATGCGATTTTTCACGGTTTCCGAGTTATGAATTTTTTATGAACTTTTGCGAATTTTCAACTTGACCATATTAAAAAATAAATTTAAAAAAAAGTACAAGAGTTTTCTGATATATTTTTTGTGTAAATAAATCGCCATGAAATGTACTTTTATACATAAAATAACCAGCTTCGTAAATTTGATAAAAATTATAGAAATGTTGGTCACAAGTGAAAAAGTTACGTATTTTGGATCATGATCTAAATTTTCAAATTTAAATTAAAAATGTAAACAGGCTACTTCATGGTTTCTCAGTAGGCTTAAAAACTGCGCTCAACACTCAGCTTTCAGAATCATTAATAAAAAATGTTACTCAACAGTGTACTTTTGCTAGAATTAGCCTTCAACTCAGCGAGGTGGAAAAAATCAAAGAACTAGACGTTTACTCAAAAAATATTTTTTGCCATTTTAAGATTTTTCTGATCAAGTTATGATAGAAAATGCTGAAAATTTGCTTTAGGAGAAAAGTTTTGGATAAGAAAAAGAAAAATGTATGGCAATAAATCACACATCATGTAGATAAAGAAAAATTATTTATAAAAATTACAATTAAAAAAATAAATGAATAAATAAATTTTGCGTAGGTGTAGAATGTGTATATGTGTATTAAGGCTGGAGGTGGCCTTTCTGAAAACCTATTGTAAATTTTATAAATAAATTTATTTTTATCTACATGATGTGTGATTTATTGCCATACCGTAGTTAGTTGGAGATGATCAAAAGTCTTGGGCCCCCTCCCAAGACTTTTGAAGATGAGTCTACATAAAAATAAGATTCCTAAGAGACACTTTGATTGACTTACAGCACCTGTTCCAGGATGACCTATAAATAAAATAAAATGAAAAAATCAGATGCTCACCTGCCATCCGCCAAAAATCTCATTATGTACAATAAAAGCCAGCCTTTGGTCGGTTAATAACAGTACTTCCTTCTTGTCCACGTAATGATGAAAAACGTATGTATCCGTCTTAGCATATTTCCCTTTGTCCAAATCTATAAGTAACTTGTAACCTTCAGCTTCTTGCTTATTGTAAGGTTTAATAAGACCGTCTGCTTGGATGAATCTTGGTGGTCTAAGATGGGTTGCTTCATCACCAATATCAGTAGCTCTGAAAGGACAATTGTTGACGTGAAATTTTTGATGATGGGACATTTATTGAAATATTATGAGTGCTTTTCTTTCATTTGTACTTCTTGTATTCAACGTTTCTGCCAGCTGTCGTCAGAAAAACACTCAAAAGTTGCAACTTTCAACAAAGTAACATATTCGTCACTCTTTGAAAATGTTTATCATTTTTGACAGTTCTTAAAAAACAATTTATTTATTCTTTTGAATTGAGAGCAAACAAAAAAACAATACATGAAACAGTCCCTAGGTGAGGAGATTCGAAAAATCATCACTTGGAGTGCCAGACTTGGTTTAAAACACCCTCCTGGCCCAAGAGCATGAATTAAGTATTTTGTATCTAAATATTGCATAACGGGGTACCATACTATTCTGGCGTACAATACCAGAGCACAGGGAAAAACCTCAGTAGAAAAAACCCTGTCTCGCCGTTTTTACAAAATTGAAACTTAAAACTATTCGAAAAAATACCTTCAATATTTAGAATTTAGATACAAAATACTTAATTTATGCTCTTGGACCAGGAGGGTGTTTTAAATCAGGTCTGGCATTCCAAGTGATGATTTTTCGAATCTCCTGTTCTTCTAGGACTGCTACAGGACCCTATTGAAGGATAATCATCTCCCATAGATTTAAATAGTGGTATTTCATCCTAAATATCGAATTCAATTGCGGAATAATGATAACAAACGTGTGACAAACTTACGTCAAAATGATGACTTTGATTAATTTTTGATTCAATCAGTAGTCATACAATTTATTTGATCCTTTTTAAGGTCGATCATTATTGTCCTGATACTCAACCACACTCACAAGGTACTTGATACGTATAAAATTTTTGGTTAGTTAATTTTCATTATCAGATTTTACTTTAGTTAGATTAGCCCTGATGGTATCTTGAGTCTTGAATGCACATTGTACTAATTCTTCTTATTATTTTCAGTCAACTCTTTAACATATGGTATAACTGTTTTTCGTTTGTGTTTCCTTCGACTTCGTACAGGTTGTGGTCCTATATTATTGTGTCGAATTGCTTTGACCTCTTCAATTCAACAACTTCTTGGGACAGCCTTTTTGCTTGAGAATTTCAGGAATATTCTCAATTTTTCAGAACAATCTGGGCTCCAATAATAAGTTCAAGCTTAAAAAAGATCAAAATAATTGTTTGGCAACCGATTCATTTCATAACAGATCAAATAAATCGATGATTGATCTCTGAGAATTGTCAAAAAACATTTAGTTTCAAAGACTGACGAAACTACCAAGTTTCAAGTGTTTTTATAATACAGCTGTCGAATGCTTGCCGAAACGTTAAATACAAGAAGCAAAAATGATGGAAAAAGCCCAAAGAATATTTCAATAATACATACTGAAAGGGCAAATAACAAATTATATTTTAACAGAATGAATGTTCTAATGTCACCTTTTAACGGCATCCAATGAACCACTGGCAAAATCTATAACACCTGATGTTGGTCTCGCTATGAGCCCCACAGCACCTTTACCAAGACCTTTGAAGAAGCCGCCAAAACCTTCTTCTTTTGCTCCCGATATAGGTTTCGTCACTACGCCTGTGACACCATCAAATACTCCCTAGAAATACATAAAAACTTTGAAAAAGCATAATAATAAAGAGTTGGCCATCTATCTGTTAGAATATAAAACACCAGTTATTTGGAATATGATGTACAGTAATGTATGGATAGTCCAAACCCTGGATAATCTGAAGTACCCTATAATCCGAACGGACCCGATTGATAAAATGATATGTATAATTCGAATAGCCTGATTTCTGCAATCCGAACGCAACCATTTTGTTTTTTAACCATACGTTACTGTACTTATGACATACTATTCTGTCACAAAATTTAGAATATCATTTCCGCTTTGAACGAAATGAATCGATGTACTCTTGAGCAACTTTTGGATTTCCTGCAAATTTTTTTCGATAACAAAAGACAATGATCCGGCAATTGCACGAAAATGTCGTACAAAACCAGAGGCCTATTGCACCAAATACTTTGCAACTTTTCACTTCGCACTTTTCACTTTTCAAATGAATTTCGTTGGGCGAAAAGCAGTCATAATTGAAAAGTGCAATGTGAAAAGTTAAGTGCAAAGTGAAAAGCACTTCGCAGAAATTAAATGTTGGGAGAAATGTTGTGAAACATAATTAATTATCTCTTTTTGAAATATGTCAGAATTCAAAGTGCAGAGTGAAAAGTTGCAAATTATTTTGGTGCAATAGGCCCCAGGTCGCAAAAAATAACCAACATTGCTCGGTATAAGCAAGTTTATTGCGGAAGTTGATGAAACTGATTTTATGGTTGAAGCGCCAACACGTAAGGGTGCTCGTACACCCGAAAATAAAAAATCTACGGCTGTGAGTGTGCATGAGAAATGTCAGAATCCATCAACATCAATTCATCGTTCTCAAGAATTGAAAATTTCACCGGTTTGCGTTGAATTTCGCGAAAAGATATCGGTTTGACGCCTAACAATGCTCAATAATTGGTTCAAGAGTTGAAGCCGCATTATCATCAGCTTCGTTTTATGCTCTAGATAGATGATGTGGACATTTTCGATAAAGATCAAGTATAATTCGCCATATTTCTTTGAAAATGAGGAAGGCACAACCACCGCGGTCAAAGGAGACAGCTATCGCACCAAGATAATCGTATTTTCTGCCAGCTATTGATGGTATTGATGTGAACATCAGTTGGTTTCAACAGTATGATGTAACTTGCCACAATAGATTTATTGCGTCGAAAGTGTGATGACCAAATGATAATTGACCGGTAGGAACCAGCCACTTTTGACACCGTTGGACTATTTTCTGTGGGGCACCGTTTAAAACAAGTGTTATGCCGGCAACAGTGGCGGCTTGTGACAAAATAAAATGATGAGGCACATCAGAAAAAAATTATTATTACAAGGAAAACATTAATCTTATAAACTCTACTTTGTCAGCTGCATACTTTTCATCATGAAATAATCATTACAGATAATTTGGATTTTTGAATCCAATAAAAATCTTCATCTTATTATGGCTATTAATTATACTGACAATTTTAATTTTAACTTTACTTAAAAATCATTCGGTATTAATGGTTCAACGCAATGATTCTAGCATTTTATGTTTGGTAATTGCCCTGAGATAAGTTTTTCAAGTCACTTTAACCAATTTTTCACCAAACCCTATCGGAATATGTATTATTAACACTGCCAAGAAATAATATAATTATAATTTGATTGAAGTTATACTGCCAGTAGGCAAGTTGTACTTTCATTTTGAAACCTCCGATTCGATTTTCTTACCGCACCGGTAGTACAGGTCGTATAACTTCCTAAATTGTACATAATTTATTCTCATAGGAAAGGCTCAAAAACTGTTTCTGATCTATTGAAAAATCTGCAATATCACTATACCTTTTCAACTTCAAATTGAGACTAATCACATTCATATTGGGATTAAACAAACTCAAAATGACATTAAGCAACTTCAAAATGGTAAACACAATCGAATTAAGAATAAACACATTCAAAATGGGACTAATCAATCTCATATTGGGAATAGACATATCCATTTGAATTTGATACTGATTTACAGGATGCGTAAGATTTGAGGGGGTGATTTCTCAGATCGTTTTATAAAAAAAATCCCATAAATGTAGGTCCTGAAATGCATTTTTTCTGAGACAAATGGTGTTGAAGTTTTACTTGAAAAGTGAATAAAATAAGTGTACACCACTGAAATATTTCTTACGATTATTTTTGAATTCTGCGTTCAATTGGTAGTAAAGCCTTTTTTTGGTGCGGGGCGCCGTTTTTATGTAAGAATATAAAACATCGTATTATAACCATATTATGAACAGCGTATTTTTCGGCACTTTAACACATAGTATGTGGGGCTCAACCTTGAGATGTTTTATTTTTTCTCATAAAACGGTATCCCACAGGAAAAAAAGGCCGAAAATATTTTTGTCACAAATTGAACGAATTGAAATATCCCAGTGGCGTACCACTTTTTCGGTCAGTTTTCAAGTGAAATTTCAACACCCTGTATCTTGGAAACAATGCATTTCTGGACCTACATTTGCTAGAACTTTCCATTAAATGATCTGAGAAATCAACCCTTAAATCTTTTGCATCTATTCAAAACACCCTTAAATAGTCAAAATTATTTGTATACAGCATAAATCTGATATTAAACGTTCGCAGCTTCCGATCCTTTTATGTTACGCGACATATTTATATACATACAAAACACACGAAATTATCTGATGAATAGCTTTATTATTCGACAATATTTCTGGAGTATCAAAGTCAAGTGGAAATGTCAGTTCCCAATATGATATTGATTAGTCCCATTTTGAATGTGTTTATTCCCCATAAGATTGTGTTTACCATTTTGAAGTTGCTTAATGTCATTTTGAATTTGTTTAATCCCAATTTGAATGTGCTTAGTCTCAATTTGAAGTTGAAAAGGTATAGTACTGCATATGTTTGGGAATTTGAGACGACTCACTTGTTCTGCTAAAGCCATTTCGCCTTCTGGTAGTCAGAGCCAAAGCCAATGAACAAAATGAAAATTCTTGTGTAAAGAATTCACCTCGGAATTCACATAACACTACTAAGGAAACGAAACTACCAGCAAACGTGGTACCACGAACGGCACAAATCCAATAAATCCAAAACAAAGTGAAATTTCGCTATTTTAGGCTTCCCGATTAACCCGAATATACAGTTTGCCGATGAAACGAAACGAAACGATCGCGTATCAAGGGTAGATAGTCCGGTCAAAAAATGAGAGCGAAGTTATATTAGGTCCCAACAAGCTGAACATCGGTAAATTGTTCAAAATATAATAAAAAAAAATTATAAAAGTTCCCAATCATTCCCGTGGATGGAAAAAAATTTATTCAAATTCAAAGGTCGAAAAATGAGTTTTTCGCGATTTTCAGCAAAACGGTGAGTTTTATAAAAAAGTAAGTCAAACAAAAAATGTAGATCTTAAAATTATCTTTAAAAAATGTCTCAATATTTTTTTTCCTACGAGGCACCGTTTCTGAGATAAAACGCTTCAAATGTTATAAAAGTTGTTACTAAGAGGCTAGCCTCAAATTCACCTTAGGAGCGGCAATAGATGAACAACGTGGGGTAGGTTTGTGATCTCGTCACGTCGAAGTGAATAACGCGCTAGACAAGGAAGCGCGTGAGATGGCGTGAGGCTAGCCTCTACCGTTTATGCCTTGAAGAGGAAGTGAGATGAATGTACAAAAATCGGACCTTAACGTCTGTAACGTGTAACGTTACGGTCCGATTTTTGTGCATTCATCGTAACGTCTGTAACGTGCTATGTTACAGACGTCTGTACCCGGCTTGAGATGGAGCTCGGATATTATGGAAGACGAGAACCAGTGCAGTATCGTATAAAATATTGAGACAAAATGGAATGATGAAATTGATTGATGAAATATTGAATTATTTCGCTTGAAATTTGTGATTTCCGTAATTTATTTGGTGAGGCACTGCCTCATAGGACAAGCCGCCATTGGCCGGCAAACCAGAGACAATAAGTCAATCAGATATCCCTTATTTCACTCGAGACTTTCGTAAGCGGGCCATGGTTCGATCGCTCGAATGAAATAATGGACATCCGAATGATTCGAAAAAGTCTGTTACCTGTTCGGTTTTCCTGACAGTTTTGAATTGCATGAAGAAATTATTGACTACTGAAATTTTTACTGAATATTGAGAGTGATGTAGTTTTAACAAAATTAATTATTCAATCAGAAAATTTGAAATACGTTGAAAAATCGCCATATCTTCGTGACCATAGATTTTCGTAACATGCTTCACTAGACGCAATTCGCTGCAAATGACGTCTAGTATACCCCCTTCGAAGGATCAACTCGAATTACCAAACACCCAGTTTGTATAAAATTTTAACACTTTAGTGTTACGTAACAGAAAGTGTTGCCGGATGTCATATTTTGAGAGCCCTAGCTCCTAAACAAAGCATTTTTGAACTTTGCGATTAGGGATGAATGTGCCTTAATTAATGTCTGGAACATCCACTAAAAGCTAGTCGGTGTAATCATGGGGCACCCTGTAGTTTTTGAAGACGGCATTGCGTAATAGGGGTATAATTTTGAATCTATAATTACCGCCATATGTTTTCCTAATACATGGATATGCAAATATGATAATTTACCTACGACGTAACAGCCAATAGGTAAAGATATTGAAGAAGTCAGCTTACCATTACTAGACCTTTTCCACCTCTCGCAAATCCTTCTTGAATACTCGTCGGTTTTTTGGTAATTTGATCCCTTCTCTTCCTTTGATAGTCATCGTCGAAGGTCAGGGCTGCTACTCCCTTACCCATAGCACCGGTGATCCTAGATACAGCACCAGCAGCGCCACCTACCGTGTGACCGAATAAACTTTTTACACCGAGAGCGATACCCTCGGCAAATTCACCAGGACCCTGTATAGCTCCCTAAACAAGAATAATCGAAATGAGATGAAATGGTATACTTTTCGATGAAAGGTTTCAACTCAAAGAAAGATTTCTGACAACGTAAGGGGTTTGAAAATTGTGCATGAAAAAAACTGTAATGGTCGACTTTCATTCGGTGACAAATTTATTTCATCAGGTACCATCGTCTCAAAGTAAATGAGCCATGACAAAGTGCATAAAGTGGAAACCTCTTCAAAGTAACAAATTAAAAAAAAATTTCTTGTAAATTTCTGCACACATCTAAAGAAGATACTAAGATCTTGTCAAAAAAGTACTACATGACACACTTTCCCCATTTAAAAAATGTAGAGGGTTGATAGGGACGGCCAAGGGTGCAACAAAAATCCTTCGAAAATGCATTAAAATTCAGTAGAAGTGAAACAGAAATTAACCTGTTTCAGGATTTTGTTACCAAAATATTTTTCCTCTGAGAAAATGAATTCGTTTCTTAGGGGCGTATTCATAGTGATCCCTCAAGGTGAGGGTGAGTGTGAGTGTCAGATTGCCCTGGAGTAGATGTAGCCGTTTGATAAAGCACAGTCTCATTTCATGTGTGCTAGCGCCTTCCCTCAAGTTGAGGCTGGCAAAAATCTTACTCCACTCACTATGAGTATGCTTTATCAAACGGCTACAGCTACTCAAGGGCAAACTGACACTCACCCTCACCTTGAGGGATGACTATGAATACGACCCTTAATTTTAACGTGCACTATAAGTATGTGTTGAAAAATTTCAGTTTTAGTTAGTTTTATAGAAGACTCTTGTATACATTACCTGGAATGGTTCGTAGAACAAATCTTCAACACCTTTGGTTATGCCCAGCACAAGACCGTAAGGGTTTCCTAAGACATCTAAGCCGAGTACTAAAACATAGAGCTGTTTGAGCAACTGGCCTATGTAATGTTTCGAAGCTTCGTTTACGAGTTGCTTCTGAGTCAAGAAGGTGTATTCCCTCTCGAAGAACGCCAACCTTGAATAAAAAAATTTTCAAGGTAGGTTCAAGATTTCAAAAACAAAATGTGAATTCATAAATAAATAGAATGAAACCAATTACCTTTTAGGTTATTCAAATTTGATTTATAGTTTTCCCAATATGAACAAAAGCGCAAAAACTTCTGACTTCACGTTATATAGCAGAACAAAAAATTCGGAAAAATTTAATACCACACCAAGATTCGTACCCGCGATATCCATCATGGCAGTGCGACCTTCTAACGATTACAACATGGCAACAGTGTACCTGAGTAGTATTCCGCCATCAATGTTCAGAAGCACTCAACTATTGGCAACAATTGATTTCTGGCAGCGGTAAAAATTTGCGCTTTGTAACTCATCTGACCGCTGAGACATGCGCATATACCTATTTTGTGATTTGTTTATATTTAGGGTTTTCAGTTGAAGTTTAGTATTGTTGTGTTCTGTGAGTTGAAGTTTATTAACGAGTATTTTGGTTATTTATTATTAATACAGTTCAATTTATAATCTGCAAGTACAATGACAACAAGTTTCTCAATTGGGTATCAAAAAATAAGGTTATATATCATGATACGTCAGATTTGTTAATCACTCAGCGAAACGTTCAGAAAATTTTCATCCGCTGAAACTCAACTCTACTCAACTGATTTTTGCTTTATGCCAACAGTTGGGTGCTTCTGAACGTACCCAATAACTTTTGTTTCATTTGCGTTGATTTCAACAAGAAAATTAACCTCATAAATCAATGAAATTAAACCAAGAATTATCACGGTATTCAAATTATCAGCGTTGCTGTTTTAGTTCTGAATATGAAGTTTGACATAGATCGGATCTGTATTTTCGATAATATTGAAAAATCAATGAGTGGAAGTTTAAATGAAAGTAAATTCGGAACCATTCAACCGATTTTGTCCATTTACGTAGACATGTGGATGTCTAAAATCTATAACAGAAATTTCAAGTCCGTAAGTCCTTCCGTTAGAGAATTACAGCGATCAGAAATTTGTTGCAACACCTGAATGTTTTGAAGGGGTAACACATAACTTTAGTACCTACAGTCTTATCGTTCGGAACCTTATAGTCCGTTCACGAAAGTTTGAGCGCATAGTAGGCGTTTGTTTATTTATCTGAAGTTGGCAGTATTTCCTGTCATAACGTTAAATAAAGTCAACGTTGCCGAATGTACCCGGTCTCGTCCGACGAGCTTGCGAGTTATCAGACAACTCTATGCAATATTGACAACATTGCGTATCAATCTAGCTAGAAAATAAACAACATAACCTAAAATTTAATATACACGGTGGAATATGCGAAATATCCATGGCCAACCGACGGCTCAACCTTTCGTGAACGGACTATATGTCCTCTCTTTTTTTCTGAACAATACGGAACTGCACAACCCTGCGGCATGCTCGATATTGTACGGTACTCACAGATTATGATATAGGAATCAAATGTACACTTTTTTCACACGACTAATAACACCGAACAATAATAAATAAGAATGTGTTATAATAATAATAAATCAATGACAGTAGAGCGAACTTTGACAGGACCTCACGCAATAGAGGCGCCAACTTGAGAGGGAAAAAACGATAGCCCTCATTGGTATTAAACAAATTACTGCAAAATTTGAGCTCTATCGAATGAGCAAATTCTGAATTATCCGAAAAAATGGATAATTTAGAAAAAAATTAAATTCAATAGTCTGATAATGCGATGAAATTTTGCATGAATATTCAGTATAAGATTATTCACCCTGAAATCAAATTTCAATCGAATTAGTATATTTTGTTGTGGAAATATAAGGATTTTTCTTTTCAATACTCCGATTAAATTTTTTATGGTTCTGTTAACCCTATGGCCATATTATTTCGTATGAGGCCGGACAGAATTTTCACTAGCTAAAGATTCGTCATCATATCGTTTGGGAACATTTTCGGTTCAGAATAAAAAAATTACAGTCACTTGGGAAAAACGATCAGCACTCAAGACAATATAGCTCAAAAATCCACAAATCCAGGCATTTTAAAAATTCAGATCGAGATAATTGCATATACAGGGTGAGTCTTTGACTTTATTGTAACCGTATATTCCTGGGGTCGAAAGAAACACTTTTTTCCTCTACCATTTTTTCCGATTCGGCCTAAATAAGAAGATATAGCCCTTTTTTGTTTTCAGAATGAGCTATGCCGCCACTGGTAAACTAACCACTGAATTTTTGCAAGTACGAGATATAGCATTCAAACCTTTGAAATAAGCTATTGTATCAAAGAAACGAGTAGATATACCATTCGAAATTTTCAAATAAGCTGCTGTATTAAAGAAAGAAATATGAACTCACTTTTTCAATACCAGTTGTATATTTTCTAATGTAATGATTGATTCATCCAAAATTTTGCTAGTGATGAAAACAGAATAATCTCTTCTTGATGTATACTTCATTTTTGATTATATCGGATTAACTTTTAAACCACCTATTCTAGCTATAGTATTCATTTCCAATATCTCTTGAAATCTTCCGTGCAAGAGTTTCCGAAATCAAAACAACAACTCAACCATAACACGCATGACATTTTACGTTAATAAACACCAGTTGGGGCGATTGAATTTCAAGGGGTGTCCGCATATTTATGTTCTGTGGTCCGCATGGTGAAAGTCACAGACGTGACACTAGATTCTTTGACATCGGTGTTCTGTGGTTAGTTTGTTTTTCAAAATCATACGACTTCATGAATAATAACTTATTAAGGTCATTTTAGTAGTAATAAATATGATGAATAAATGAGAAATGAACGTATTCTAACGTAATGTAAATTTGGATCAACGTATGTCAAAGCTCAACGAAACAAAATTGCAATAGGTACTTCGAAAGTGGTGTGGAAATTTGCTTGAATAGATAAGGATTTACACTGAAGAAGTATAGAGGTGAGCTTATTCATTGTAACCCCATTTTTAAGAAAATCCGCTAGTTCTCTTACCATTCATCATTCCAGATAACAAATTCTCGAATTATTCTTGAAATTTGTCAAAGTGACCACATAGGGAAAATTGAATTCTGTGAATATTTTCGACAGAGTTGCATTCAGCCAAAGTACCCAATTTTTCGAATTTCTAAGATTTTTTTTCTTTCAACATCGAAGTACTCGGAATTTTGTAGTCGGGAAAGATTAATCATAGTCATGAAAAACTATGTTTCAAAAATCACTTCATTTGAAGGAATCGTTTGCGAGATATTACTAAAAATTTATGCTTTTCATGGATTTTCAACAGCCTGTATCTTTTTAACCAGGCCGAATCGGAAAAAATGGTAAAGGAAAAAAGTGTTTCTTTTGACCTCAGGAATCTACGGTTAAAATATATGTACAAGTCAAAGACTCACCCTGTATAGTCCGTTCACAAAAGTTCGAGCCGTCGGTTGGCCATGACAATTTGGCATATTCCACTGTGCAAATTAAAATTTTTGTCAGATTGATTGGCAATATTGTCAATATAACATAGAATCCACTGATAACTCGGAAGCTCGTCAGACGAGGCCGGGTACATTCGGCAACGTTGATCTTATTTTACGTTATGACAGCAAATACTGGCAACATCAGATAAATAAACAAACGTCGACTATGCGCTCAAACTTTCGTGAACGGACTATAGAAAGGAATGCACAGTCTGGCAACGACATTAGTCATTCCATTACACCTGCGGTAAGATTTTATACATACTTGAATATTACATCCTGCATGTCAGTTACGGTGACCCCGACACTGCTCAATATCACGTTGAGGAAATTTGAAGTTTCAGTTGATTCACCAGCGCCGGCACCCATGGAAAAACTGACATGTATTTTAAGGGGCGAGAAATGAAGCACATCGTAAAAACTCTTCTGTTCTTGGAGAGCTTGCGTAGACACGTGAGTGTACAATTGCGAATTAGCCACTTCCATATCTTTATCGAAGTAATCTTTCTGAAAGAAAAATAAGCGATGAATTTTGGGAAAAATTCAAACTATTTTCAGCTCTTACTTCTTCTTGTGGTGTGTATTCTTTAGCAGCAACGATGCCCAACATTGCGTTGACGAAACTCATTTCTACCTTCACGTGGAACTCTTGAATGAGGACCTTGAAGTATTTAAACTGCTTAACTTGACTGTTTTTGATGAACAATTGTACTATACTCATTTCTGCGAATGGCCTGATTCCTGAAAAATATTAAAGGAATTTGGTATTATCGTGAAGGGGACACAGCACTCTTCTATGTTCAAATGTAAACTGAAGGCTTCCCAAAAACGCAAAAGGGTATCAAGATCATTCTGAAGATCTAAGCAGTCCTGGATTCTTTGAATTCGTACGGAAAGTTTCAAATCGTCCACAAACAAGAGAAACTTAACATTTAAAAACATAAGTTGATACTATTAGTGTAAATGATAAACAAGAGTGGGCCCAAATGGGAGCCTTGGGGGACCCCTGATGTTGCAAAAAATGAGTGGGTCCAAATGGGAGCCTTGGGGGACCCCTGATGTTGCAAAAAATGATCTTGAACTGAATTTCCCTATTTTAACCTAATGTGATCTATCTGTGAGGTAGGACTTGGACCTATTCAATAATGCGCCATCAACACCGCCATTCTTAAGCTCGTTCATAAGGATTTAATATTGATACGGTCGAAGGCATTGCTGAAATCTGTGTAGCATCTACTAGAATTCCCTTATTAAGACTTTTTGGGATGAATTCAATGAAGCAGATGAGAATGGTTCCAACTGATCTTCCTTTTATGAAGAAATTATCATGGTACATTCAATAGGTTGAGAGTTGATAGACTTTTTACGAGGTGTGTCTATTGAGCAAAAAAAACTCTATGCGACCCTAGCGGCGTTACATAGAACTATCCCGAAACGAGTATTCATAAACGCGGGATATGACATTCGATTGTTTATGCCTAAGAAAAGAAATGGAGAGTGAGATTTGTGTGTGTGTTTATTATAATATTTGTCAAGTTATTTGGTTTTTAATCTGATTAAAAGATGCCTAAAGTGAATACAATGAAGAACACTAATTGCTGTGTTTATGGAGGCAGCTTTAAAAAGGTCACCATTTTATAGGATGGTGGTTATGAAAACATAATATTTTATCAGTTAATCACCAGTTTGCACTAGAGGAAGCATTTTAGACGTAAAGTGCAGCCAAAATCAAGAATACGAAGATATTAGTCAGTTTCAGGATTCATATTTGGACTTTGAGGAGGAAATATAGTTCATTATTGGATATATTCCCAATTCACTCGTTAAGGAAAACATGAAGATTACTCGTCAATTGACAAAATTGTTGTGATAACTCAAGTATTTATGGATAAATACCCTGAAATCATATCACTTGGCTAAAACATGTTCTTTCAATTTGCGGTATATCTTTTGTTTTTTATATGAGACAAGTAAGTAGAAGTTAACTGCTATCTGCACTATTCACTATTTTTTAGAAAATAGAATACACATACTTACTTCAATTCTGTATTGTAAAATTAATCATCAGTTCTTATTAGATAATTAAGTTTTTTTATACCAGGGGCCTATTGCACCAAACACTTTGCAACTTTTCACTTTGCACTTTTCACTTTTCAAATGAATTAAGTTGCATCAAACGCATTCATAATTGAAAAATACAATGTGAAAAGTCAAGTGCATAGTGAAAAGTACTCCGCAGAAATTAAATATTGGGGGAAATGTTGTCCAAAATAACTAATTTTCACTTTTGAAATTTGTCAGAATGCAAAGTGCGAAGTGAAAAGTTGCAAAGTATTTTGGTGCAAAAGGCCCCAGGATGTTGGATTGTATTGAATGATAAATGCTTTACTTACGACAAAATATTAATTGATTTTTCTAGTTTGTATTTAATAAAAATAGTTTTTTACGTTGTGAATAATTAAAATTTAGTTGTTAATTTTCATAAAGTCTTTCATTTCTGTAATAAAATCATCATGGAATTCAACGGCTTTCATTTCAATAACAAATATGGTCATTTTTTTGCTTTCTATATATTGAAGAATAAATATTATAAATATAATTTGATTCACTGAAACAGGACTCTTTGTTTCCACTAATAACTCATCATATCAGGATACATTTTATCTTTGAAATGAGCCAAGTTGAAGGTTAATCTTCCTTCTGCAGTTGATAAGGGTAAATGCTTGAAAATGAATTTTTCTACATATCGTCCTCGATGAATATGATCTGAACTTAATAAATGATTTCATAGATCCATTTTCACGATTGTTCAGTCCAAAGACGAAGTAAATCAACTGAAACACTTGAGAAACACCAGAATCTGTCGTGTTTTGCTTAAACGTGCACGAAACAATACTCGTTTCGAGAACAGCTGATTCGGCGATAGCAGCGGCGCCATCGGTAATTATTTGTCCCAATAAGAGAATGTGAATGAACGATTTCAGCGTTCGTTTGCTTTTCATGCGGTCACTGTTCATAATAGTACTAGCTTTTACCCGCGACTTCGTCCGCATAAGTTTTTTTGTTTTCTCCCTGCTGTAAGTCCCCCTGCAACAATGTCCCACTATCGTGTTCCAGTCCTCAACTTCACATCAAAATTTGTTCAAAAGCAACCTAAGCTACATAATGGATAGCGCCGAATGTTTCCTTAGTAAATATGAAAAGTAAATAATGTAAATCGGTTTGAAATACTACTAACTACCTTTCCTGCCAACCCCCGATGTTAGACAGTGTGACATCCGCAACATCGTCTGCGTAGGAAGTACTAACTTAATGTAAGTAGTATAATAATGTAGGAAGCTAAAAATAAGAGGCCTTATTACTGTAGTACATTTTTGTAAACTATGTTCTTTGTTTTTCCCCCTCTGTCTAAAATGAGTATTAACTTATCACTATGATTGATTACTGAGTTTAAAGTTAGTATAAATGTCTATCTAATTACCTCCTCAAGTTTAAAGCGTAGCTAGTTATGTAGTACTATATTAATTCTGTGGTGTAGGTAATTAGATTTTATCTGTATGTAATGTAACAGTCAGTTGAATAAAAAATCGTATACAAATAAGATCAATAGTTTTGGCGTAATGTGATTCTAGACAGAGTTTTAATGTTGTAGATAGGTAGCTGTGTATAGGTTCCTGCGGAAATGAGATATTTTCCCGAAGTAAAAAGGAGTCTGAATTTTGGTACCTTCCTACCCTATAAGTTAAGTAGTGTGATGGAATGTCGCTAAGTTTCGATCCAAGTAGAACTGTCAAACAAAGACTGTTGCATCAAAATTTTATCATAAATTCCCTAAATAATGGCGCCTACCGACCCTCTAAGTTAGAAAAGTGATCAAATACTATATTTAAATTCTTAGTAACACTCAGTTAAAAAAAACAGTAGCTATTGCGTCATGCGCTTCTTGACACGATCACGCTAGATTTCCGCGGGAATGAGGTATTTACCCGCCGTAAAAAGTAGCCTGTGTCCGTGCCTAGGATCCTATGTTTATATTAACAAAGTCTTATGAAAGTACGATAGCATAAATATCAATAGCCCATATCCTTTTCTAGGTTACTATCTATAACCTAACTAAATTTCATCAAAATCCATTCAGCCGTTTAGGCATGATAGAGCAAAACTCCCAGCAAAAACCATAAAAAAACTAACGCAATTCAGTTTTCTGCCTACTTCCTATCCCCTAAGTACGATGACGTGATCATTTTGATCTTATATCCGTTTTTAGGTAACCATCTATTACCTTACTAAATTTCCTCAAAATCTGTTCAGCCGTTTAGACGTGAAAGAGCAAAAGTCCCAACAAAAACGACTAAAAATCACTAACTCACTTTAGTTATCTGCCTACCCCCTAAGAACGAAGGCGTGATTATTTATAGCCTATGACCATTTCTAGGTATCATCTATCACCATACCAAATTTCATCAAAATCAGTTCAGCCGTTTAGGCGTGAAAGAGTAACAGACAGAGTTACTTTCGCATTTATAATATTAGTATGGATTCCGACCTCTAGTTTTCTGGGTGAGATTAAATCAGTTTTCAGGAAACAATTACTAATGTTTCAACGTTGTGAGTTTTCATTTTTTTATTCCATGATTATTTTATGTATTTCATAGGTTTTCCATCGACCTTAAAATAAAAGCAATTTCTTTTCGATCAAAATAAAAGGTCGTTCTAATTTATACGAAATTGAACATTAATGGTCCATTTTTATGTTTAAATTGTCCTACTTTAATGTGCATATGTCAAATGTATGTCTAGGGCGAAATAAGAATGTATTTCAATCAAGAATGTATACTCAATTCATTATGCGGTCGACGGATAAATCTTAAGGAACTCGTTTATTAATCTAGCGACTAATGGCCAGGAACTATCAACATCGCTATGCTCACGAGTAAAATATCTTAACCATTAATCGCTGTCGTTAATAAACTAGTTGATTAATGATATATTATGCAACGAGCGTATAATGATAGCTATTATTCACGAGGTGCGAGCCGTAGGCGAGCATACTACACTTTATCTACGACTACTGAATATATTTTTTGAAGATTTTAACATTTGGCGACCGCGACAAGACCCCTCTATTACAAGTGTGGAAAAAGTCGAGTTGTCACATGAGAAATTTTTGGAGTACTTTTTTTGTAATGAAAATTGCTTCAATTGAGGTAATGAAAGTAGTTTTGGTTCTCGATGGACAAGGTATACCCATATTTGTTAGTAGTAGTCTAGAATACTGAAGAAATATCTATTTAAAGAATATAATTTCCGAGTTTACTGTATGAAATATCTGATAGCAGTGAATAATAACTCATTATTCACTTGTGTTTAATGGGTATTATTATGGCCGAACAAACAGACGTATAATGGGTTGATTATACAATAGTCATGGATAAATAACTATTAATGAACTATTTTGAATATGTTTGGTTGTAATATTATTTTTAGGATTTAAGGTATTCTTTGCTTGAAGTTGAGTCAAGCAGCGTAAACTAGACTTCGCCACGATATTATTGTGTATTGTATGTGACAATACAAATAATGAAAGCGTTTATTATTATTAATGATAATCAAGATTACAAAAATAAATTCAAAGCCTACCTGTATTCAGCGCTAAACTTTTCGGCGGACTCACAGTGGCCAAAACAACCGGAAACAGGCTGTTAGGCAACTGATTATCGATCTGCAAATGATTCAGCTTGGCGTGAAGCTGCAGCTGACTACTGCTGCTCTTCTGCTGGAACCATACGGCAGTTTGGAAACTCCTCTTCAATTTTCTCTTGTTAGGCTTGTACATCTGATTAAGCGCGAAATCGACCTCCATTTTGCCGCTTACGTTAACGATGCCCTTTCTAGCTTCGGGGTTGGCCAGATAGTCTTGATACGCCGCTTCGATCATGGCGCTTTCTTTCTGATTCATGTGCTTGAACCTTGTTGAAAATTTATTAATCAAAGTGTTCATATACAGGGTGTTTCAAAATAAGGTTCCAAATTAGGGATCTTTATCATCTTCTGATTATTTTATGATATAAAGTTCCTATAGGCTATGGGTCTCTGGCGCATTGTTCCTGAGATACGGGGAGGTGACATTTGAATTGGTTTGCTTTTTTCCAATTCGATATAATTGAGATATGAAGAAAATTCAATTTCATCTAAGAGAATTAAGAAATTCTTTGATTATTTTTAAAATCATCTATACTCCGTTCACGAAAGGTTGAGCACATAGTAGGCGTTTCTTTATTTATCTGAAGTTGGCAGTATTTACTGTCATAACGTAAAATTAATTCAATGTTGCCGAATGTACCCGGCCTCGTCCGACAAGCTTACGAGTTATCAGACAACTCTATGCAATATTGACAACATTGCGTATCAATCTGACAAGAAAATAAACATCATAACCTAAAATTTTAATATACATAGTGTAATATGTCAAATTATCATGGCCAACCGACGGCTCAACCTTTCGTGAACGGACTATAGACAAAGATTAAGGCTTTTCACTTTTTTCATTTTAATTTTTTGAGCACAGAAAAATCCACACAAGATTAGAGAAACTCATTGCCAGGACCAATTTTCTGTTAATGTATGAATAGGAATAATTGGTGAACTTTTATCCGAAAAGCGGCGATATTACTTTCCATATAACATCTTCCATGATTAGAAAAAAGGTCCAATCAAATTGTCACCAATGAGGGCTACCGCGTATGAATTTGCCGCTAGAGGCGCTAATATTGCGTGAGGTCCAGGATAATTTGAATTGTCAAATATTCCAACGTAATTGTGAATCTGTATTGTTTCTTTTCAATCCTTACGTCTGTGTGAGGAGGTTCACATAAATATTCTGATTAATTACAGAAAATATGAATTACGGATCAATGAATATCACTGCTTTGAAAGCTGAGTTAAGAAAAGATAGGTGCCCAATTAGGCGAGTTTGTGAACTTTATCAATACACATTTCTTGTGAAAAGTATGGTTTTTCTTTTTACAGACTCCAATACTATGATAAGAATGATAATAATATCATGAATTGAAATAAGTTTATTGCAGCAGTAGCCGAAGTAGGATATAATTTCAATATAACTGCCTCTTATCAAACTCACATGAGACCTGCTGTGATAGATGAAAAACGTAACAACTTAGAGTAGTACATTAAATCCTCACACAATCCTTTCATTCATCATTTTGAGTGAATATATAGAAAAAACAGTATTTACGAAAAGAAAAAACTAAAAGATCAATAAAGTACATTAAGTGAATACTTTCATTCAAATGTAGGATAATTCTTTTATTAACAGTGCTCTCTATTTTAACAGTCAATGTTTTCCTCGAGTTGGTGAGTTGATTGATAACGAACATAAAATGTTTATACTTGTAAGAAGAATAAAGTTTCACCAAAATATTTTCAATTCGAAATATGTTTCCGTTACTCTTATGTTCTGACAAAAAAACAGTATCAGTTGAACTCTCTTGACTCCATATTAATTTCCCCCTGCAGTTAAACCGATTCTTGCATTTTCAAGTTTCTTTCTGCGTTCAAGAACTCGTTCTACTCATATTCTCATCATATACAGGGTGTCCCATTACTCGACGTCAACCCGGAACAGGGTGAAAAGGCAAGTAATGCTGGTTGCCAGAAAAATATAAAAAAAAACTAAGTTGCATGATTTTAAAATAATGCGCATTTAAAAAAACACGCAAAATTCCACACCCTGTGACAGTCTTTTCGCTCCTGTTGCCACAAATATCAACTTTTTCCAACTTTTTTCTTTGCTGTGTAACCTTGAATAATGCTTGTCTAAACTGTAATCAAAATTGTACCAAAAATGATACCAGCTGCTCTAGGTTTCATAAAAGTAGGGCTTACTTCTCGGAAAAAAAATTCGAAATAAACAATTGCCTAGTTTCAACTGACTGTATTGAAAAAAAAATGTACTACGTAGGTTTGGCATGTTTTTTCAAAAGTTGGCGCATTTATTGAGGATTCCAAAATGGTATAATACTTGTTTAATTGTAGCTGCCGTAGTTCAAATTTATTTTCGATTGCCTTTGAATACACTTTTTCGTTAACTGCTTCCCAGTAAAAAAGTGCAATGGATTCAAGTCAGGTGAAGGCCGGCCACCAGATTGGACCAGAACGTCCGATCCATCTTCCGGGAAAATATGTTACCAGAAAAAAAAATATTCAGCTCAGGAAAAATTTTTTCTGGAAAAATTATTTTCTCTGGAATTTTTTTTTTCTGATAACATTTTTTCCCGGAAGATGGATCGGACTTTCTGGTCCAATCTCGTGGCCGGCCCGTTCACCGGACTTGAATCCATTGGACTCTATTACTGGGAAGCAGTTAACGAAAAAGTGTATTCAAAGGCAATCGAAAATAAATTAGCTACAATTAAACAAGTATTATACCATATTGGAATCCTCACTAAATGCGCCAACTTTCGAAAAAACATGCCAAACCTACGTAGTACATTTTTTTTTTCAATACAGTCAGTTGAAACTAGGCAATTGTTTATTTCGAATTTTTTTTCTGAGAAGTAAGCCCTATTTTTATGAAACCTAGATCAGCTGGTATCAAAATTTTGATAACAGTTTAGACAAGCATTATTCAAGGTTACACAGCAAAGAAAAAAGTTGGAAAAAGTTGATATTTGTGGCAACAGGAGCGAAAAGACTGTCACAGGGTGTGGAATTTTGCGTGTTTGTTTAAATGCCCATTATTTTAAAATCATGCAACTTAGATTTTTTTTTATATTTTTCTGATAACCAGCATTACTTGCCTTTACACCCGGTTCCGGGTTGACGTCGAGTAATGGGACACCCTGTATATCTCCTCATATATCTCTTTTCACTTTCCTGGTACCCAGAAAATTGGTTAGGTATTGCTATCAGTTTTGATTTAGGAATAGCTCAAAATTTTCAATATTGAATAACAAGTAATACAACTATAGTCCGTTCACGAAAGGTTGAGCCGTCGGTTGGCCATGATAATTTGACATATTCCACTGTGTATATTAAAATTTTAGGTTATGATGTTTATTTTTTTGTCAGATTGATAAGCAATGTTGTCAATAGTGCATAGAGTTGTCTGATAACTCGCAAGCTCGTCGGACGAAGCCGGGTACATTCGGCAACATTGAATTTATTTTACGTTATGACAGCAAATACTGCCAACTTCAGATAAACAAAGAAACGCCTACTATGTGCTCAACCTTTCGTGAACGGAGTATATGTATAACTTATTCAATTGTAAAAGTCAAGTCTCAAGCAACACAATGTAAGAAATTCTTAGGTACTCACAATTTTCTGTATTAGGATCGTATCAGGGTTGAAATGTTTCTACAAACACGTGAATGTTTTGAAGATGTAACATTAACTGCTTTAGAAATTATTATCATTCGGATACTTATGTCTCCTCTTTTTTCTGAACAACACGGAACTGCATGCTCGATATTGTACAGTATTCACAGATTATGATAGGTATAAAAATCAAATGAACACTTTATTCACCGAAACCGAACACTAATAAATAAAAATTTGTTATAATAATAATAAATCAATGGCAGTACAATGAACTTTGACAGGACCTCACTAAACAGAGGCGCCAACTAGTTAGAAAAATAACGGTAGTCCTCATTGTTCCAATCCATACATTGACAGAAAATTGGTCCTTGTAATGAGTTTATCTTATCTTGTGCGCATTATCTTCCGCCCGAAAAAAATGAGAAGGAAGGTACCGAGCGGCCTCAATCTGTGTCTAGAATCTAGAAAATTTCGGAAGTAATCAAAGAATTTCGTAATGTTTATCAGATATTTGGGTGTTTTCATCAAGTTCAGTTTGAATAAGAGACCTTTGTACCACACACTGCCAAAGGCTTTATTTATATCTAGGCTTATTGTCTAAAAATTATTGAATATAGTAAGTAGGTGTGTTGTAGATTACTGATTTGGAATCGTTATGTGAATGAGCAAAAAATGACTTAACTGGAGCAGTAATTCAGTGTTTATATACTGGAACAAATGACGTGAAAATGAAACATTTTTGGAGGATCATATTTTCTGAACTAAGACATAGGTACTGCCACCAGGTGCCGTATTCTCGACAAGTGATATTCGAAAACGTATACGAACTTCATTGCGCGGTGTGCATTTTTGCAGGTAAAACAGGGACTCGCGCAATGAAGTTCGTACGTTTTCGAATATCACTTGTCGAGAATACGGCACCTGTAGGTATGACTATTGTTGTTCATGTGACCTAAATGAATACAATGACGCAACAATCTGATCGATATTTGCTGAACTTCAAAATTCAAATATTTACCTTTTTTTGAATAAAAGCAGTACTTATTTCTTCAAACTGAACTTACCTCTTGGACGTTAGTTTGCAGGTTTCCCATATAACTCCGGAGCTTGTTATACCCATATACATGACATCTTTCTTCGCTATGTTATCGATCAACGACAAACCGAGGCCGTGAAGTGATACTGTCAATTCTTGGTCGACTGTCTCGAACTGTTTGGCCGATTGTACGTTTTCGGCGATGTAACAGTCTTCGGTGAAGAGAAGAACCCTCTGCATTCCGTCTAAGAACGAGACCCAGTAGATTTTGTAGCTGCTCGATTTGGTACCGACTGAGTATTCGCCGGTTTCGTCTTTTCTTAAATCGTTTTCGATCTCGCTTTTGTTTCCTCCTTCCCACACCAAGACTCTGGGACCTGACGGATTTTCCCAAGTGTAAAGCATGGAATTGTTCTTTTTCAGTTTGCTGGAAATTATTTTGAGTTAATTGATTGGAATATGGAAACGCGGATTTCAATGAAGTTGAGAAGGTTGAATCGATTTAGAAAACAAGATGGTCTGACAAATACACTGCGCAAAAAAAATTAACGCACCTTATGGAAATCTCGAATTTATTCTACAACTGAAGGTGTTCTCAATGATAATTATTTTTATCAGAATTATGCATGCATATGTTATCCACTTTCAACGTTTTTCTTCAATACAGATGTTTTTTCCCAGCAGGAATAAAAAAGATGAGATTATCAGATTTTGAATGTATTGGCTCCATTCTGAAATCAGTTGTTCAATAGTTTTTCTTTCGTTTGATTTTCTACACTCGATCGCTATGCAACGTGAAACACGCAATTTGACCCAAGAGGAATGTGCCCAAGCGGTAGTTTTGCGAGAAGAAGGGTGGACAACTACAAGAATTGCAGAAAGGTTTGGAGTTTCCCATATAAGTGTGTCCAGAATGTTGCAGCGATTCAGGGAGACAGGTATGAATGTCTGAAGACCAGGACAGGGTAGACCACGGGTAACAACTGCCACTCGAGAACGTTACTTGAGAGTTTCTTCGTTGAGACAATGGTTTGCAACCGCTCGCCTCCTTCAAAATCAGCTTGAGCAAGCTCATGGGGTGCAAATTAGCACTCAGACAAAAAGAAATCGCCTCAGAGAATATGATTTAAGTTCTCGTGTCGCGGCAAGAGGCCCAAATCTTACCCCAGCCCATCGAAGGGCGCGTTTGGATTTTGCGAGAGAGCATATCCATTAGAAAGAGGCTGATTGGGAAAGAGTTCTCTTCACAGATGAGTCTAGATTCTGCCTCTACCATTGTGATCGACGAAATCTGGGAAGGATTATATCAGAAGATTTTGAGATCACTCATTTTGAGTATGAACCGTCGTTGCCAAACTGTAATTAACGCAAGGGATGGAAATACCAAGTATTAAATCACTTATCAGCATTCCAGTATTTTGAAAATGATTTATTTGTCTTCTTTCACATAAGATTCGAAGAAATCTCCTTTCTTCCATTTAATGTGTCTTGTTTCGTTCAAAACCTTCCCGAGAGAACATAAAAAATAAGTTATAAAGTCAATGTAGAGTTAACTTTCATTAAAATTGAGATTTTCAGAATGTGCGTTAATTTTTTTGCGCAGTGTAGATTCTTCAGAACAGGGTGTACAGGGTGACAAGAATTGGAGATCTTTAATTTCAACTTTTTGATCCTAACAAATTGAGAAAAATTAATAAATAGCACAATGATGTCATTTTTGTCCGGAAACTCATTATGGTGCCAACTGCATTTCTCTGTCATACTTTGTTTTCGAGCTTCAAGCCAAAATTGATAATATTTAGATAATTTAAACTGTGGTCATAACCTACATTCCTGTTAGTATTATGAGTTCGGAACAAAAACATTGAAAAAACTTTTTGATAGTAAATTAGTGACTTTATCTGATTTTCTAAGGTAATGATAGATGTATAATAATAGTCATTATTATTCTTTCGTTAAATAATTCATTATACTCTCTAATGATCTATGGTGGAATAAGGATTCGAATATGCATCACTTGCTGACCTGCTATTCTCATCTGCTGAAATAAACATCATATATTTCAGTGAGTAGGTCTTCAATTTTTTCAATAATTTGAATTTCACTTGGAAACTATATTTTTATCATATCTGAATCAATTTGAGGAAGTTATATGAAAAAAACGATTATTCTTCTGAGGAAAAATAAATCATTGTTTCCATGAGAAAGAAACATAAGTTTATGTTATAGATAAGGAAGGGAACCCATTAGAAATAATCAGAATAAACCACTGGATTCCTATCAAAAAAGTGTTTTCATAATGTTTTTGTTTCCAGTTTCTAACAGAGATAATGACCAAAGTTGAAAATTCTCAGATGTCAATTCTGGCTTATAACTCGAAAACAAAAAAAATAGAAAGCAATACGCTTAACAGAATTGGAGTTTATGTGAAAAATATAACCCGAATGTGTCATTTATTTTTCCCATCTTTTTGGGTTGAAAAGTAGTAGCTCAGGGATCAACAATTCTAGCTGCCCTGTACCGAGTGATTGTTTATATTTTACACAATAGCTATTACATTTAGTATTGGCCGCACAAAAACGTTCAAATAGACAAATTTGTAGTATTTTTATGGGCATTCAGAGTACAGCATAAAAACAACGTAAACCTAAAAATTTTCGGAGAACTGTGATTTATTAAATAGTACACTCAGTACTTTATTTTCCTAATCATCCTGAAAATAATTTACTTCATTGGGGTTATATTGGTTTGTCTAAATCTAAGGCAGCTGTAGAACGCCACTCGAGAATGCTGTGATTTGTTAGAATCAAATAGGAATGGCCTTGTTAGAGAATACCTCAATGAAAAGTACAAGATGTGGATTGGCATGAAAGAGACCATTGTATGGCCTCCTAATAGTACCGGCTTAACTCCATTGGACACTCACATATCTCCGAAAAACTTCCAGATATAACCTCAATAAAGTATATCGGGTGTCCCAAGGTGAGTGGCCTATTGGAATATTATGGCATCTATTGATATATTATTTTTGGTCCATCCTGTATGACTGACAACTATTATTCAAAAACAGTGACATAGATAAAATCAATATCTAATGACTTGCTAAATTTCTGACCAAAATCTCAAATATTGAGCGAACTAGAGTCATTTTCGCAACACGCCAATTTGATCTAATAGGCCACTTACCTTGGGACACCTGATATATATGTTACGATGATTTTATGCATTCCTTAGTGCTGAATTCTGAATGCCCAAAAAAAATACGACAAATGTGCCCATTCAAATGTTTTTGTACGACTTATATCAACTGAGATAGCTATTGAGTAAAATATAAACAATCATCGGATACATATCCAGGAGATTAGAAATTACACAATATCTACCTTATCTTGGCCGATTGTTTCTCCCAGAAGTTCATGTCGTCCCTAGTATTGTTGACTATCAGAGCAGGCGCCATACCAACGCCATACGATGCTAAACTTATGTAAATGCCTCCTTCTGTTATTTGTATATCAACATTGATGCCACCATACTATCGAAAAAATCTTTCTTTTATTAAAAATAGAGCAGTAGATTTGAGATATACATCTAAAAACTCAAGAAAATATAGAAACATATTGTAAACATGTTTGGATCAATACCATGGCACATACAGGGTGTTTCAAAAAAAGGTGATGCCCTCTCTAGGGGAAATAGAAAACCGAAAAATCATCGAGGTTTGTTCAGTAAAAAATTTTGGTAGCGCCAACCGTGTTGAAAAAAAAATTATACACATCTTTTAAGATTTTGTCGAAACTACCGGCAACATTGCCATGAAATTTTATACGAATATGCTTGTATGAAGTAATGATAAATTTATTAATCAAGCAAAAATTCATGGTTGAAAATTAAAAAAAAATAACATAAAAAAGAATTAAATTAGAGTAGATGTTCAAAATGTTCTTCGTTTTCACGATTACACAAATCTAATCCTTTCTTTAAGAATACATTAATCTTCTTAACAGTTGGGAGTCAGCTTTGAGGTTAAATAATTTTCAATTCAAAATATTTCGAAAACGGTACACATTATCGAGTTTTCATGTGAGTGGTGTGAAATTGAATGATATTTGAGTTCACTTGAAATTTTGCTCAATAAATCTAATATTAAAATAGTGTAACTAGTGCCCTCTATGAGAGTCAGACATAAAAACAAATTTAGTGGATGTATCAGCTTCCAAACCATATTCGTATAAAATTTCATTGCAATGTTGCCCGTGGTTTCGGAAAAATCTTAAAATATGTGTTTTATTTTTTTTCTCTAACGCCCTCTATCTTGCATACGGATGACGCTATGGAAATTTTGTACTAAAAAACCGCAGTAATAGATTTCCATCTATCCTAGAGAGGGGATCACCTTGTCTTGAAACACCTTGTGTAAAAAGTAAATATGTGTAGAACGACAGAAATAAACTACACTATGCTCACTTTGTTATCCAGTTTCAACAATGTAGTATGACTCTCCGTATACAAAAACGGTTGTGACACTTCGTTCGTTCCAAAAATCCGCAGTCTCAAGAGCTTATCGTCATACTCGCTGACAGGCCACAGGGACGCACATGATTTCGGTTCCACCTTGAGCCATGCGTCTGCAGGACGTATACTTTCTTGAAACTCCATGGCGAACGACGTGTTGTTAATAATGACGTAGTATGGAGTGAAGGTCACTTGTTTCGTAAGACCGTTGTTGGTCAGTTGATTCGTTACTCCAACCTGAAATAAGAGTTTACTATTTTGAATTATTCTGTTGTCTGCGTACTCAATAATACTCGTATCAATGTCTTTAGAATGTCTTATAGTAGGAAAAAACCCTTGTAAAACTCAGGCGACCCCCAGCGACACCTGTGGAATGTTCTGTGAACTGTATAATTTAAAGCTAGCGCACTATGGCGGCAACCTTATAGTTGCCACAGTCCTAGTCCTACATCACCAAGTACAGCCAGGCCACGCTAAAATCGATGGAATATCATTGCCAGGGATGAAGTAGGAATCACGTCCTTGGTTGTTGATGCTGAGTACTTTTGACAGCAGCTAGGACAGGTGGTGAAGAACAAGACTAAGCTGAACTAAATCCCGACGTTTCGTCCGTATATTCGAACATTTTCAAGGCTATCAATACAAGAGAGATACAAAAATCATCATTATAATTCAGTAAAACGATAAGAATGACAACAACGATGAATTGTATAATTAAATACCTAATGAAGTAATTTAGATAAAAACATTTTACATAAGAACAATAAATACCATAACTAGACAATAGATAACTTAATATATACAGATAAAAAACTAAAATTGTGTGAAAACTGTGGTATAAACAAACTAATAGCGTTTTCTATTGGGAGAACTGGGGGTGATTTGACACAACACGAAATAAAGTTATTTTGAAAGTATTTTATGCAAAGATAATATTTTTTCATATGCCGTACATTTTCGTTGGTTCAAGGGGAAAAAAATCCATTTATTTGTACTAATTTTCATAGTCTTTTCGTGATTCTAGGTTCCTAGTTAGAAACTATGTTGAATATGGGCTCGTATACTATCCATTTATACCGAAATGTAGACATATTGTCACTGATAATTCCAAAATACAACATATTTTTTGAGAAGTACTCATGACACTTGAAGTTTGCAGTACAAAATCATGCAACATGGGGTCTGCTAACTTCAGTGTCATGAGTACTTCTCAAAATATGTTGTATTTTGGAATTATCAGTGACAATATGTCTACATTTCGGTATAAATGGATAGTATACGAGCCCATATTCAACATAGTTTCTATACTCCGTTCTCGAAAGGTTGAGCACATAGTAGGCGTTTCTTTATTTATCTGAAGTTGGAAGTATTTGCTGTCACAAAGTAAAATAAATTCAATGTTGCCGAATGTACCCGGCCTCGACCGACGAGCTTGCGAGTTATCAGACAACTCTATGCAATATTGAGAACATTGCGTATCAATCTGACAAGAAAATAAATATCATAACCTAAAATTTCAATATACACAGTGGAATATGTCAAATTATCATGGCCAACTGACGGCTCAACCTTTCGTGAACGGACTATAACTAGGAACCTACAATCACGAAAAGACTATGAAAATTAGTACAAATGAATGGAATTTTTCTTTTTTTCCCCCTTGAACCAACGAAAATGTACGGCATATGAAAAAATATTATCTTTGCATAAAATACTTTCAAAATAACTTTATTTCGTGTTGTGTCAAATCACCCCCTGGACTACGGAAAGAGAGGGGATTACAACCCTAAATTTTTTCCCCTTGTCGCATGATTTTTGTACGGCGTTGCGGAATAATGGATCAGAAGCAGTATTGAAATAGTATGAAACAGATGCCGTACAAAATCAAATGACCAAATTCACCCTGGTAATTGTCGAAAAATTTAAAAAAAAATCGACTTTGTGGCTCTCCATTTTTTTACCACGCTACGCTTTTTCTTATTATTTTTCACGAATCTATCGATGGTAAGAATGCCGTACAAAAATATATGACCAAAATGTACCCACTCTACCTGTACTTTCGAATTCTCACCTGCACTCAGTTGGACAGCTTACAAGTGACGGCGTAGTGCTGAATCTTATTATTTTATGCTCTTATATCGTTCTAGATAGGTCACCTGGTGGTTCAAATGACCCATAATTTTTTCAACACGGGCCTGTAGTCTATCACCAGTATGTACTTGTACATTTGTTAATTATTTGAATTTATATCGTCTGATATACAGTTCTGAACAGTTCGCAGTAAGTAAATCTGAATTTTCTTCTCTTGCATAGTCATCATTAGATACTTTGCATTAACTGTTTGTCTCTCGGTCAACTCTTGTTAAGAAATATTTAGGTTTTCAACGGTGCCACATCTCTCTAATTTGAACTGAATTCTGTCCAGTATGATCTCTGGTTAGTCACTGTTTAGTATAATTTGAAATTAATACAGTTCACTTAATATGAACTTGTTGTGTATCAATTGTCTACAGAATTACTGCTCGTGATTCAATTCATAAAATTGTCAATGAATAAGCTCTTGTTAGTCAATTTTGCTACAATGTCTCTTGATTCTTGTGATGTAATGAATAGTTTATATAGTCCGTTCACGAAAGGTTGAGCGCATAGTAGGCGTTTCTTTATTTATCTGAAGTTGGCAGTATTTACTGTCATAAAGTAAAATAAAGTCAACGTTGCCGAATGTACTCGGCCTCGTCCGACGAGCTTGCGAGATATCAGAGAACTCTATGCAATATCGACAACATTGCGTATCAATCTGACAAGAAAATAAAGAACATAACCTAAAATTTTAATATACACAGTGGAATATGCCAAATTTCCATGGCCAACCGACGGCTCAACCTTTCGTGAACGGAGTATAGTTCTTATGTCTTTTCCAGTCAGAATTGTCAGATACCTGTAACAGTGGCGGCTCGTAGGTGAAAAAAGAGGTGAAGAGCTAAACAAGCAGAAAAATCTAGAATAACATCTTTTTTATGTAAACTCACCTATTTTTTGTATATCAGGTCCAACCTTTGGTCCTTTAAACTAGCAAATTTGTCCGTAATGTCTTCATAAAATGGTTGTTTGTTTGTTAGTTGAATTAAAAGTTCTTTTTGAATGGAAATATTGGCCAGAGAGGAAAGCCTTTGTTAAGATACAGAATTTCTTAAATAACCAATTGTATTCCGAGAACCAAGATGATTTGAAATTAATATTATATGATTTGCCATTTTTCATTTCTTTTCTTGTAGAAATTTTCAAGTTAACAGTAGGCCGACTTACATTTAAGATGTCTTAAAGTAAACAACGGTCAGACGTTCTCACTGGAGCGACACAGCTAGAGGCGACGCGCGGACAGTAAAACACTGACGAACATAACAGGTGCAGACTGCAGAGGGTTACTGGAGCTCTTCACTACAGCGAGAAAACGTAATAGAAAGCCTAGGTGACGTCACCCGTTACCATAGCAACGCAGTCTACTTGAGCGATCGAGGTGCAAGTTCCGTGACAAACCTCTTCACTCGATGCGGCAAGCGACAAGATATTTATAATGAGTTTCGTGATTCGATGATAATCTCGATAATAAACGTCTCCTGAGTTCTTACATGGAGCTAATGAAACGATTAAATTATTGTATAAATAGTGAATAATAATTATCATCCTCAATGAACATTTTAGGTGACCCTGACCCTAGGAATTTTTAGGTGAAGAGCCACTTCACTCCCTTCACCTGAAAAGCCGCCACTGACCTGTAACCACCTTCATTAATAAAAAAACAAAATTATACATACAAAATCTGAACACCCGATTTTGAACAGAACAAAATTTCCAACAATTTCTTCAAATGTTCGGGTCACCATATCTGTGGTTGAGGATTGTTGAAATAATAATTTTTGATTTTTTTCTACAATAAATTACCTGATAAATCTGATCGTCCGTTTTGCATACAATCACACCAGATGATCCTGCCACATCCAAAGAGAACTTATCGGACCAAACACCATCTCTGACACGAACTGAAGCTTTTTTCTTCGAGAAGAAATTTTTAGCGTTGAAAGAGAACAGTATGGGTTTCTCATAGTCATGAGGATGATGTATGATACTTGTTGAATCTTCAGAACTCTGAAATATAGATGAAAACGAATTATTAATTGTCAAATGTATTTTACAACGTATAAATGTTATTTAATCACTGAAACAATGGTATGACATAATATCAGCGGGAGTTTGGTACCAACCAAAAATTGATTATCCCTACAACCAAAAATTGCACATACAGGTTTGTGCGAAAGTTATTATTTTGGAACCGGAGTCGTTTTGGCTAGGTTAGCTTTCCGGGAACTTCGATCATGTATAGTCCATTCACGAAAGGTTGAGCGCATAGTAGGCGTTTGTTTATTTATCTGAACCACCTATCCTAGAGACAGGGCCATTTTTTAAACACCTTGTATAGGAAGTATAAATTTTTGTTCTTATTCCTCGGTTTATCACATTTTGGACACTTCAACAAAATTTGCTAGAAATGAGGGCTACCGTTTTTTCTCTCACTAGTTGGCGCCTCTGTTGCGTGACGTCCTGTCAAAGTTCGTTGTACTGTCATTGATTTATTATTATTATAACAAATTCTTATTTATTAGCGTTCGGTGTTAGTAGTCGTGTGAAAAAAGTGTACATTCGATTCCTATATCATTATCTTTGAATACTGTACAATATTGAGCATGCCGCAGAGTTGTGCAGTTCCGTAAAAAATGGGAGGACTTAAGTTTCCGAACGATAATACTGTCTTGAAGCAATTGATGTTACCCCTTCAAAACATTCACATGTTTGTGAAAAAGATTTCAACCCTGATAATATCTGACCTAACGATCCTAATACTGAAAACCGTAAGTAATAATCTTTTACATTATGTTGCTTCAGACACTTCCGTTTCACAATTGAATAAATGAAGTTATACTTAGTTGTATCACTTGTAATCTACTGTTGAAAAATTTTCAGCTATTCCTAAATTGAAACTGAAAGCAATACCTAGCCAATTTTCTGGGTACCAGGAAAGTGAGGAGAAATATAAATAAAATACTAGTAGAGAGAGTTCTTGAACGTAGAAAGAAATTCGAAAATGCAAGAATCAGTTCAACTGTAGAGGAAAATCAATATTTAGTCAAGAGAGCTCAACTGATACTGCTTTTTTGTCAGAACTTGAGAGTAACAGAAACATACTTCGAATTGAAAATCTAATTGGTACAACTAACTCTGGATTTTACAACTATAAACATTTTATGTTTTTTATTAATCAACTCACTAACTCGAGGACAACATTTACTGTTAAAATATATATCAAGGACCTGTGTAAATAAATAAATTACCCTACTTTTGAATGAAACTGATCAGTTAATATACTTCTCATTGATCTTTGAGTATTTCCTTTTCATACATACTGTTTTTTCTATATATTCACTTATAATGATAAAAAAAGGATTGTGTGAGGATTTATTGTTCTTCTCCAACTTTTAACACTTTTCAGCTATCACAGGTATCATGTGAGAATGATAAAAAGCAATTACTCTTGAAATGATAACCTACTTCTGCAAATAACTTATTTCAAATGATAATGCGTTTCCACTGGAGTTATCATTCTTATCATAGCATTTGGGTCTGTAAAAAAACCATAACTTCAAACTCAATGAAAAAGCATACTTTCCACAAGAAATGTGTAGTGAAACAGTAAACAAATTCACCTTTGAATTAGCTTTCCTTTTAGCCCGCTTAAATTGGCACCTATCTTTTGTAACTCTGCTTTCAAAGCAGTGATATTTATTGATCCGTAATTCAAATTTGCTGTTATTAATTTGACTATGTATGTGAAACTGCTCAGATCTGCGTAAAGATTGAAAATAAACACTACAGATTCACAATTACGTTTGAATATTTGACAATTCAAATTATCGTGGACCTCACGCAACACTAGCGCCTCTAGCGGAAAATTCATACGCGGTAGCCCTCATTGGATTGTTTTCTAGCTTGTATATAAGTTTACACTGTTGCAATGTACAGCTTCATGTATAGTCCGTTCACGAAAGTTTAAGCGCCTAGTAGGCGTTTGTTTATTTATCTGAAGTTGGCAGTATTTGTTGTCATAACGTAAAATAAAGTCAACGTTGCCGAATGTACCCGGCTTGTGGCTTGGGAGTTATCAGAGAACTCTATGAAATATTGACAACATTGCGTATCAATCTGACAAGAAAATAAACAACATACCCTAAAATTTTAATATACACAGTGGAATATGCCAAACTTCTATGGCCAACCGACGGCTCAACCCTTGGTGAACGGACTATAGATCTTTCGTTCTCTATCCTACTCATTCATGGGTAGCCAAGGAGTTCGTCAAAGGCGTTGATAGAACCGACAACCTCATTAGGGGCCTTAGCCGTAACCTCTTAGTATCCAGGGCCGGTTTCCCCAAATGAATTGTTCTTAAGCTAGCTAGATCTGAATAATTGCATACAATGTATTCAGCTGTTTATGCTTCTGATCCACAAAGCCTTCAAATCTCATCTGCTGACTTTCTCATACAGTACAAATGTCGATTCTGCCCTGTCAACAGTACCAACATCACCCGAAGCTCAGCTTGTGGTAACTTCAGCAGCTTTCCGATATAGGTAGGTGAGATCATCACGAATTTTTTGGCTTGAATAAGTTCAGGGCTGTTTCTACAGAGGGTAATTCTGTTATTCAACTTCCATTTCTGGTCCGCTGTTTTATATTGGTCATTCCCATGCCCACAGAAACACTTAGGTCCGACCATAATGCACTTTTCGCGAGTTCATCTGCTTTTTCATTTTCATTAATACTAATATTTCAACGAATGAATGATATTAATGTAGTTTCATTACAAAAACAGTTGCTGGAGAACTTTTTATGACGTCACAGCATTGTTTCAACGAACAGACTATACCTACCTTGTAAGACAACAGCAAACCTGACTTGTTTAACATCCAAAACGGGCAGTACAGCTCCAATTCGAGTGTTTCGTTTCTAGTCTTCCTATGAATACCTAAATTTAAGGATACTTTCGTAGAACTATCGTAGCTTGAAAAGGTCCAAACGCTGAATTCGTCCATTTCGTCACTAACCTCTTGCCTGCAGCTCCATTCTTTGTCTAGGTAGTTATCTAACTGAGAAGATAAACGAAACGCATTTTTATTGATTCATTCAATTAACGTTACGGTAATTATGTAGAACCAAAAGAATCGTGCTGGAGATGTGAGAAAAATTTAACTAACTAAGTTTGGGTCCCTGATTACGAAAATGACAACGAGAAGTCTGCAATCTTCAAAAAAAAAATTCCAAGGTTTCAGTCAGGTAGGTGAGGTTATACATAGTTCTAGCCAATTTTTCTCTAATTTCTCAATCAATACTCGTTTGAAATGTTTTAATTATCAATTTCTGAGAGGATCCTGCAAAATTAAGCCTTCATTTGGTAGAAATCGACGATTTTATTCATTGTTTATATTCGTTACATCAGCCATGTTAATTTGCCATTCGGCGTATTTCGGCTATCAACCGTCGCGATTTGTGCAACGTTGCCAATGTCTGAAATCGAATAACCAGTTAGTTTCAAATTATAAGGATGAGATTGGGGAGCCAATTTTTGTTAACTTTTCCAATATTAGTATGAAACGAATTATAAAATAGTTTGAGATAGGTTACATTAGGTTAGGTTAGCTAAGATAGGAACAGTGCCAAGTATCAATAAGAGTGGGAATCACTCGAAAACACTTATTTTCCACTAAAAATTAAAATATGAATGGAATAATTTAAGTGCCATTTCTCTTGATACGAGCCAGTTCTTTTTTTTTAAAGTATAAGCATATTTTAATTTTTAGTGGAAAATAAGTGTTTTTGAGTGGTTCCCACTCTTATTAATACTTGGCACTGTTCCTATCTTAGCTAACCTAATGTAACCTACTCAAGCTATTCTATAGTTTCTTTCATACTAACATTCATAGATATTTTTTTTTTAATTTTTTCGGGAAATATTAATTTGCCGGAGCTCAAATTGGAATATTTTCCCTAGGACTTATAAACCAAATTCACTCTTACCGAGTGCTTAAAAAAAAAGGGTGCGAAATGAATCATTCCAATTGATAACACATTCTTGAAACAAATTCGAACTAGTCAACCTAAATTTAACTACAAGTTTGAAACATTGGCAACGTTGCACAATTCGCGACGGTTGACAGCCCAAGGGCAAATTATCATGGCTGCCGTAACAAATATAAACAATGAATAAAATCGTCGATTTCGACCAAACGAAGGCTTTATTTTGCAGGATACTCTCAGAAATTGATAAATGAAATATTTCCAATGAGTATTGATTGAGAAAAATAGAGAAAAATTGGCTAGAACTATGTATTACCTCACCTACCTGACTAAAACTTTGGATTTTTATTTCGAAAAAACTAAAAAGGTTGCAGACTTCTCGTTATTATTTTCGAAATCTGGGACCCTTGGTGAATACGATTTTTTTCACATCTCCAGCACAGTCCTTTTATTTCTAGATAATTACCAACGTTGCTTATTTGAGAGGATAGTTCGAATTGAAATTTGGACGAATGACAACAGGGAGACTAGGAAGAAAATTTGGTGGATTTCTAGTTCACAAAATACTCAAAAAACTAAATTTAAAATTATCATGGAGCGTAAAAAGTCTGAAAACAAATCAGTTATCTTACTCTGAGTACTGCAATTGATTCTCCCGGACTGCAATTGGGTAGTTGCAGTGTATCACCAGGATTGACTTGAATTTCTTCGACTACATTTTCAACACAACAGATCACTGGAACGGGAAGATAGTTTTTCAACGAAACTGAAGGCCTCAGATGGACATTATAGCAAGTGCTAGCCATTGTATGCCTGAGCGTATTCTCGTAGAAAACTTGAACCATTTTTCCCACAACTCGTAGAGTGAAAGGTTCAGTACCTGAAAAAAACATGGTGACAAACGATTAGAATTAAAGTTCCATATGCGGTTTTATCATACAGGGTGGCCGGACGATTGACGTCAATAAAAAAAACAGGTTCCTCATGTCATGGGGTATTCGAATCATCCCCATGTATGTTATCCGATTTTTCACGGTTTCCGAGTTATGATTTTTTTTATGAAATCTGAGAATTTTCAACTTGAACATCTTCGAAAATTTTTTGAAAGAAAAGTAAAAGACTTTTCTGATATTTTTTTTGTTGTAAATAGATCGCCATGAATTGTACTTTTATACATAAAATAACCAGCATCGTAACTTTGAATTAAATTATGGAAATGTTGGTCTCAAGTGAGAAAGTTACGTATTTTGGATCATGATCTAAATTTTCAAATTTGAATTAAAAATGTAAACAGGTTACTTCATGGTTTCTTAGTAGTCTTAAAAACTGCGCTCAACACTCACCTTTCAGAATCATTAATAAAAAATGGTACTCAACAGTCTACTTTTGCTAGAATTAGCCTTCAAAGTCAGCGAGGTGGAAAAAATCAAAGAACTAGACATTTACTCAAGAATTATTTTTTGCCATTTTAAGATTTTCCTGATCAAGTTATGATATAGAATGCTGAAAATTAATGAAAGTAAGCATTAGAAGAAACGTTTTAGATAAGAAAAAGAAAAAGGTATGGCAATAAATTACACATCATGTAGATAAAAAGAAATTTATTTATAAAATTTACAATAGGTTTTCAAAAAGGCCACCTCCAGCCTCAATACACATTCTACACCTTCGCAAAATTTATTTATTCATTTATTTTTTTTAATGTAATTTTTATAAATAATTTTTTTTTATCTACATGATGTGTGATTTATTGCCATACCTTTTTCTTTTTCTCATCCAAAAATTTTCTCCTAAAGCAAATTTTCAGCATTTTCTATCATAACTTGATCAGAAAAATCTTAAAATGGCAAAAAATAATTTTTGAGTAAACGTCTAGTTCTTTTATTTTTTCCCCCTCGCTGACTTTGAAGGCTAATTCTAGCAAAAGTAGACTGTTGAGTACCATTTTTTATTAATGATTCTGAAAGCTGAGTGTTGAGCTTAGTTTTTAAGCCTAAAAAGAAACCATGAAGTAACCTGTTTACATTTTTAATTCAAATTTGAAAATTTAGATCATGATCCAAAATACGTAACTTTCTCACTTGAGACCAACATTTCCATAATTCAGTAATTCAGACAAAAATGTAGATGTTAAAATTATCTTTAAAAAATGTCTTAATATTTTTTTCCTACGAGGCACCGTTTCTGAGATAAAACGCTTCAAATGTTCTAAAAGTTGTTACTGAGGCTAGCCCCAAATTCACCTTAGTGAACGCAGTTTCCCTAGTAAACCGAGCATAAATAATAATAATGATTAATAATCCAGTCGAATTGTGCTTTTAGCAGGAAAGTTTTGGGGTAGTTTTGATTTCTTTAATTTTTTATGTTTTTTGGGGTGCTGAATCCGAATTTGAGGTTTGCTAACAAAATTTCGAGACGGAACATAGAAAAAAATACACAAAAAGAATAAAAATCTCATTCTTGGTCAGTTTTTTGCATATTACTCGGAAACTATCAACTTTTCCTGAAAAACCTTTCCATACGAAATGAAAATACATAAAATTTCCTACAAATTGTACTACCACAGGTTGTTCTGCGAAAACTTGTTTTGACTCAAATAATAGTTGAAAATGAGGTATTTTCTATGACTCAATAAATGCAAGGCCAAATGCAAGGTGCTCATAATAAGCTTCATGCAAAATTGTGTGGCCATAGTGTGAACAGAACCATAGAAAATTCAATTGGAATATTGAAAAGAAGAAGTTCCGAGTTATAAGCAGAAAACTGCCAAAGAATGAGATTTTTTCTCTTTTTTTGTATTTTTTTCAATGTTCCGTCACGAAATTTTGTTAGCAAATCTCAGGTTCGGATTCAGCACCCCAAAAAACATAAAAAATCGAAAAAATCAAAACTACCCCAGAACTTTCCTGCTAGGGGTTCTTTTGAGCACAATTTGACTGGACTATAAGTAGAACAAACAGTTTGTCCGGAAACACTCATCTGGACTTCGCCAATTTTCTTTATTGCATTGAATTCTTGTTTGTCATATGTACAGGGTATCCCATTTTGGGCACTTTTACGGGATATCTCCGTTATTTTTAACGTTAGCGGGATGCGGTTTTCACGACAGTGTGCTACTTTTTTATGAAACTAAAGATGGCGTAATCAGTTTTTGCATAGCCCTCTTAGTTTTTGCTATACAGGGCGGAAATGAAAAGTATCACCCCCAGTATCTCAGTTGTGCTTAAACTTGGAGAAATGGTTGAAACGCATTCCTATAGATTTTTTTCCGTAGAATCCAGAGGCGTAGTCAGTTTTTCAATTAAACTTTCCGTTTTTGAGTTATTGAGCAAACATATGTTTTTTTTAAATTGGACACCCTGTATATTATTTTTTATTCTTATTAAGCACAATCTCAGCTTTTCAAAAGCATATTAATTTATGCATTTATTTCCAAAACCAAGCTCAGAATTCAAGATTTTCTAATTCAATTGTCAATAACTAACTAGTAGGCTATGACTGTTTATTAAAAACAAAAAATAAATGTCAAGATTTCGTTAGAAATCGAAAATAATGTTAACATAATAATATATAGATCACAAACAAGCATGTCATATTTCTCGTAATTTTCGTAAGCAGCCGTAATGAGAAAAACTTAAAACTGAATCATTAATATAATATAATAAATAATAAAAACTGAGAAAACTGTAAACTTTTAAACCAACCGACAAAGCTTTGACATTTTTTTGTTTTTAATAAACAGTCATAGAGCCTACTACTTAGTTATTGACAATTGAATTACAAAATCTTGAATTCTGAGCTTAGTTTTGGAAATAAATGCATAAATTAATATGTTTTTGAAAAGCTGAGATTGTGCTTAATAAGAATAAAAAATAATATACATGGTGTCCAATTTAAAAAAACATATGTTTGCTCAATAACTCAAAAACAGAAAGTTTAATTGAAAAACTGACTACACCACTGGATTCTACGGAAAAAAATCTATAAGAATGCGTTTCAACCATTTCTCCAAGTTAAAGCACAACTGAGATACGGGGGGTGATTAAAAAGTGATACTTTTCATTTCCACTCTATATAGCAAAAACTAAGAGGGCTATGCAAAAACTGATTGCGCCATCTTTAGTTTCACAAAAAAGTAGCACACTGTCGCGAAAACCGTATCCCGCTAACGTTAAAAATAACGGAGATATCCCGTAAAAGTGCCCAAAATGGGATACCCTGTACACTTGGCAACGTGGCATTGACCTTTTCAAAAGTAACAACACACACCATTTCAGATCAAAGCGCTTTTATGAATGTGATTAAGCTATATTTAGAGATTGAATAGCCCCATTATTTAAAATACTTTATATACCGCAATAATAGTACGAGAGGTCTGAAGATTTTGTTCGTTATCATATTACAACCAGCCGAAACATTATTCTTTTCTAATTCTGTGCCAAATCTGTCTATCATAACTTGTAGAGCCAAGTAGTGTCAGTTCTACACAGATTACATGGTTGTTTTTCATTATGTTGGTACTCCGAACTCTCCTGTCAGTTAAGTGATACCAAAAGAGTGGTGCCAACCGATATTTTTCAATGCAACAATCACTAGATGATACTTATCGAAATAACCATTAATTTCAAAAACAATCCAGTGAATAGGAAAAAATAATGTATATAATACTCGAAAAGAAGGCTTATCACTTGTTCCTTCTAGTACTCGTGGAAAATAACAATGTCTTTGGAACTCGGAGTAAGAAATGAACATAGAGATGGCCATATGCGTAAATTAAAAAATTAACATTGTAATCAACCAAGCTCTAGAGTGAGATGAAAAGTATTTCACTGCCGCACTGGGATGAAGTAAACAATAGGCTAGATTTTCATTTCTACATTTCCTGAATATAATACAACATTTTCGTGATTTTTCCAAGCTATAATTACCAGAATATCCTTAAGCAACAATAAACTGCCACCAAATCAGTAAAATAATTCAATTTATGAACGTCAAATCGAAACGAAAATGTGAACAAGACGCATCAAATAACTAAACCGTAACAGACGATATTGCCAAACTTACAGAATTGTCTGTAACAGACGCAAGCCGTTATTATCAGAGTAGGGGAGCGGTAGACCCATTATCCCAATACGGAATAAACATACGGCATACTCAAGGAAATTTCAAATGTATTATTGGAAGATCGCGATCTTTCTTTCTTGAAGTATTTCCATAACAATTGTTTTGGTTTGTATCAGTTTAGATATTTTTTCTAGATTGAAAAAAACAAATTTTCTAATGAGAAATATAGTTGATTGTATAGTCATTTTACTACCGGAAGTTTTTTGCCAATTTTGGAAGCGACATCGTATAAAAATAATCAATAAGAAATTATTATATATTGAGGAAAGTTTTATATGTTCTATAAAATTAATGAAACATTTTAGAATAAAAAGACGTAATTTCAAAAATGTTTCTAATATATGTAATGGAACATATTCCTTCTGAATATGTAAGATGTTATATTCTGGTATTTCAACCAGGAAAAATGAATAACTATATAATATCAGTATTTTTCACCTATGATTTGAAAATTTTTTGAAAATTGTTATCTAATTGAGCTTTTCTATCCTGAATCCATTGATTCAGATTGAATATATTTGTCGATGAATAATTATGTGATTTTTTATGAGAAATTTTTTTTTCTGAGGTTGAAATCGAAGGAATTTGAATTTTTCCGCAAATTTTTGATCTACATACATATTTCTTGAGGTATATATTCTTATTTGATATTTCGAAAACATCATTATATGCAGAAGTGCTTTCGATATCTCTGAACAATTGAAATTCAATAGAATGGAATTTGAATAAACCCCATTTGTATAGGAGACATTGAAAATATTCTAAAATTTTCTCGAATTGAAAACTTTGGTAGTTATGTAATGAAATTTTTTTTTGATAGAATTCTTTTGTAAGATCTGTAGCGTTTCTATTCTGATGAATTATGATAGATTCTTATTGTTGTGATATGAGAAGAACTATTTGTTCAATAAAAAAATGAAATATTCAATATTTTCATTTGAGATAGAGAACCTGAAGAATTGATAGCGAATTTCATAATTATAACATGATTTATGTTATTTAAGTGTTTAGGTGTTATGGTATAATACAAATTCTTGCTATTTAAGAAAACCAAATATGATTTTCTCATTGGAAATATTAATTTCGGTGATTTATTACCATATTCAATGAAATATTATATAAATATTATTTGAAGATCCCGATTTTTCTTTCAGAAAGTATTTTCAGCCCAATTGTTTTGGTGTTCTATTAGTTCAGATATTTTTCCAAGTTGAAAAAAAATTCTGATAAGAAATATAGTAGATAGATAGATTCAGATTGAATATACTCGTTGAAGAAGATTATGTAATTTCTAATAAGAAAAAAACATCGAAAAGCCGAGTAATTCGAAAAAAGAAAATTTTTCTTCCATCTCTGTTTTTAGATGTTTCGATTTTTGAGGAAAACGATAACACATAAGAAAAAAATTTCTAGACAATTTTGAAGGCTGATATATAAGCTGAATGAAACAATGTATCAATTGTCTCAATCGGACATAAAAAAATCGAGTAGTTTCGATAGATCTTTAGGAAATTTTCATTTCAGTTTAGATCTTTTTCCTGATTGGAAAAAACGAATTTTCTAATAGGAAAAAGAGTTTATGATAGTCAAATTACTATCAGAATATTTTTCGCAAAATTTCAAGACGACATCATATGAAAATATTTTATATAAAATTCAGGTTAATTTTTAAGGTAACAATAAAATTTTCTATTTCATTAATGAACTATTTAAGCGTAATTTTATGAATGTTTCAAGTATATACATATTTTTCATATGTAATATTTTAAAATTGTTTTGAAAACTAAGAATTTAAAATCAAACTTCAGGTGTATTTCAACAAGAATAAAGAATCCAAATTTGTAGTAATAAAAATTATCTTTTAACTATTAAAACTCAATAGGAATAATGAGGGTTACAGGTAAGTTTTAAGGGCTGATTGCTTTAATTTGAATGCTTCATTGAAAAATATTCAAAAATAATTAACTTTCACTTATGAGAGAGGGTTCAGAAAGATACTTCAATTGTTCGTATTCATGCGAGTACATTGTGTATGGTCTGATAAGAAAATTTCGGATAAAGGAACAAAAATAATTTTTGTGATTCTTCGGATTTGAAAATGAATAGCGAATGGAATTTTAATGAACCTCATTTGTATACGGAATAATTTCAGGAACATTGTTAACATTCTAGAATTTTTTGGAATGAAAAATTTTGGTGGTTATGGAATGCAACATTTTTTTTCTAAAAGAAATCTTTTGAAAGATCTGTAGCGTTTCTATTCTGATGAATTATGATAGATTCTTATGATCTTTATAAAAACGAAGTCACCAATATGTCGATTCCATCTCCCAGAATTTCAAAAAAATATATGAAAGAATCAAGATGATCAAAATGAAAGTTTAAAAAACAAATATGCACACCATATTTAAACTATTTTGATGCGTTTTCAATTAGAATATTATTATTGAACTTTATTATATACTTCAAAGAATTTTCGAAAATTCACCATGATATCTTTGTTTATATAACTATTATTTTAATTTTATTCATTTTATCATATGAAATTCTTCATCTAATTAGATATTTTACTATTACTTGCACTATTTCTCTAATTTTCCATTTCCAGAATTTTGAGTAAATATAAGAATAAAGTTGATTGAAATGAAAGTTTTGAAAAAACAAATATGTATACTGTATTCAAACTGAATTGAAACCATTTTGGTGCGCTTTTCTATCAGAATATTATTGAATTTTATTAGATAATTCTTCGAATTTTGAAAAATTCAGCATGATATATCATCATATAACTGTTATTTCAATTTGATTCATTCTTTCATATATTTTATATTCATTTACCAAAAATTCTTCTCAGAAATAGATAGGTATGTCACTATTACTTGCACAATTTCTTCAATTTTTATTGTTATTATCGATGTTTACAACGTCGAAATGTTGATCCAATCATCAAGAATTTTAAGTCAATATAAGAATATATAAAAGAATAAAGTTGATTGAAATAAAAGTTTTTAAAACAAACATGCACATCATCAAACTGAGTTTAGATAATTTTGGTGCGCTTTTTTATAAGAATATTATTGAATTTTGTCAGATATTTCAACGATTCATGAAAACTTCAAACCTATAATGAAAAATTATGGAAAAATCACTAGTAATATAAAATTTTTCTATATTTTCAATGTCTTAAATAATACTTTGAAAGAATATCTTAGAGAATTGTTGAATTTCGTCAAATACTTCAACGATTCATCAAAACTCCAAACTTATAACGAAAAATTACGGAAAAATCTCAAATAATGTAAAGATTTTCCCAAATTTTCGATATAAAAAATAATACTTCGAAAAAATATCACCATTATTCTAGAAACTTTTCGAAACCCGTACAGGTAGAGAGGGCGGTACCCGAACTACCAACCCCACCGCTCATGCGCGACAACACACCACCAGCCCTCACCCTTATATACCGGCGTAGCGGCCTATTCAAATCAGTATACAGTACCTTTTCATTCGATTAGCTACTAGTTCAAAGTGTTACAGTGCGTTTATTTTCGATTATTTTCAAAATAATTCACCGAACCGTTAAAATGGCCGAATTATTCGTTACAAGTGTCGAAGTTGAAGCAGATAGCACCGTACTAAAAGTATGGGGACAAACCGACGAAGAATCCGCGCTAAGAGTAGAATACGCGATTTTCGCCGCGCACGAGTTGTTCGAGGACGGAAAATACGAGGTTTTCCCAAGCGACGTGGAAATCGGCGAAATGTACTGCGCGAAATTCCGCGACGGAAAATATTACCGCGCTGTAGTGGAAACTATAGACAAACTATACGAAGGACTTGTGGGCGTCAGGTTCATCGACTACGGAAATAGTGGAAAAGTCGCGGTTTCTGACTTGAGGTCCTTACGCTTCTTCAAGGACTCTTTCGAGGACATTCCGCCTCAAGCCGCGATGTTCATTTTGTCCGGCGTCGTTTTTTACGGGGACGAATGGGACGATTTGGCCTTTTCAAAGGTACAAAACAAACTGTTGTACCAGCACGTAAATTAATAATAATAATAATAATAATCTTTATTCCTGACTCTTAATCAACAGATGTTGGTGTCAGAGCCTTTATAAATTGTTACAAAAATAAACTTTAAATTCTAATATATATAACACATAATTTTTATGATATCCTAGTTATTTTTTACATACATTTTAAGGTTTTTAACAAATTTGTAATAGTTATTATTTTCCACTATGTTCCCTGGTATTCTATTATATGATGCAGTACTCCTATATACTGGCGAATCTTGTGCCTTGGTTGTTCTGGCAAATCTATTTCTCAGGGCCTCTTGCTTTCTTATCTGATAACTATGACATTCTTTTACTTGTTTAAGTCCTATTAAAGTTTTCAGTCTTCTGTTTTTCACTTTGTAAATAAGTTTTACCTGTTCAAAGATCTTCAATTGTTCTATATTCATAATTGTTGAGTCCTTATATAGCTGTTCAGTTGGTGTTCGGTAATTCAGCATGTATATCGTTTTAACTGCTTTGTTCTGTGTCCTCTGCAGTCTATTCATTATATAATCTGGTGCATTACCCCAGCATGGCAGAAGATATCTAAGTTGCGGTTCTATAAAGCTGTTATAAAGTAATTTTTGTCCTTCGCAATTTAGTAGGTGAGCACTTCTTCTGATTGCTCCTACCATGGGTGAAATTCTAGCTATTACGCCTTCTATATGGTTGTTCCATGTCATATCCTTTGTTATCTTCAGTCCCAGGTAATTGTATTCACTAACTTCTTTCAATTTTTTGTTATTTAAATATATCTCTAAATCTATCTTTTTTTTGTTCTTCTGTTTTATGATCATATAAACAGTTTTTTCTACATTCACACTTAATTTATTATTGCACAGCCATTCAAAATATAAATCTAGATCACAGTTTATTATCGTTTCCAACTCTTTAGCATCACTGCCTGACATGACTAGTACGGTATCGTCCGCATACATGAAATATTTTGATTTTATTGGTACATACTTCAGATTATGGACATATATTAAATATTCCAAGGGTCCCAATACTGATCCCTGTGCTATTCCAACCTTCATTTTTTGCGTTTCACTCACAGTATTGCCAATCCTGGTAAAGTGTTTTCGTCCTTTAGAATATGTTTTCAGTAGTCTGTAGCATACTCCTCTGAATCCCATCTTCCAAATTTTGTCCAGCAGTATTTCAATATCAACCGTATCGAAGGCTTTTTTCAGATCGATATAAACCACGACAACATAGTTATTTTTGTCTAGTTCACTTGTTATATAGTCCAATAGATCTACTGTAGCTCCCAATGTATTACTGTGTTCTTGAAATCCATATTGTTGTGAGTCAAACCCATAGTGTTTTTTTATGAAGTTTACTAGTCTAGTTTTTATTATTTTTTCGACTATTTTAGAAAAATGATTGAGCATTGATATAGGCCTGTAATTATTGACATCATCACTTTGTCCTTTCTTATGGATGGGGGTTATTTTTGCTGTTTTGAGTTCTTCTGGAAATATTCCACTCGTCAATATAGAGTTTATAAATTGGACTATTTTCTCTCCTATGCACTCAAACAACGTGATAATATCTTTTTTAGAAAGGTTATCTTCACCTGGTGCACTGTTATTATTTAAGGAGTTAACAGCTTCTCGAACTTCCTTTAGATCGGTTGGCATTAGGTATATGGTTTTCTCTGTTTCTTCCTCCTTGAATTTCTTTTTATTTTTCTTTATTTTTTCAGCCAAATTCACCCCCACACTCCCAAAATGTCTGTTAAATTCTTGGGCAATTTTGTATTTATCCTCAACCACGTTGCCGTCAATGTCTACTATTTTATTGACAGTTTTAACCCTTTTGTTTTCCCTTCCGCAAAGTTCATTTAGGATTTTCCATGTTTTCTTTGAATTTCCCTTAGCTTCCTCAAGTTTTTTATTGACATAATTTTTTTTCAGGTTCCTCTTTAGTTTTTCAGCTTCCTTTTTCAGCTTTTCGAACTCGTCCTTAGTGTATTCGTTTTGTACTTTTTTCCATCTTTCATACATTTTATTTCTTTTTTTAAGTTTCTCCATGTACTCACTTGTGATCCACTCGTTTTTTTCTCTATATTTCATTGTATATGTTGTTGAACTTTCAATTTTTGTCTGCTTTATTATTTCTGTTAGTTCACTGAAGTTACTAACTGTCTCATTCAGAAGTTTTTCTTGTACACTTTGTTTCCATTTTTGTTCATCTAACTTGATTCTAGTGATTTTTTTGGTCTTCGTCTTTTCGAGATTATTTGTTATACTGATGTTCATGATTTTATGATCTGATATCATGTGGTTCTTTAAATTAATCTTGCAGGATGATATTTTGTTGGTTATCACATGATCTAGTATTGTGGCAGTTAGCTCTGTTTCTCGTGTGGCTTGATTTCTTGTTAAGGTATTCTGTATTTGATATGCATTCATGCCAATGATATTCTTATATTCTGTGACTGCTTTTGTCTCACCTAATAGATCTATATTCATGTCACCCAATATAATGCACTTATTTTTATGTCTCTCCATTATTAGATCTATTTGTTCAAGGAAGTTATTTGTACTACTTTTTGGTGGCCTGTAAACACTCCACAGTGTGAGCTTTTGTTTTTGGAGGTATATTGACAGAATATTGCAATCATCCAGGCTAACATTTGTTGTATCCACATCGATGTAGTCTATACCCTGCTTGATAAATATACTTGTCCCTCCTCCTCTAGTGTCCCTACAGTCATGAACAGCATTAAATGTTTTTATATTGTAGAATTGTTTTTCATTTGGATTAAGCCATGTTTCTGTGAGAACTATCAGATGTATTTCACTATCATAAGTATCGATCAAGTCTTGTAGTTCTTCCATTTTATTTCTGAGACTTCTTATATTTAAATATAGTATATTCAATGTATCTCCATCTTTCATAAATTTACACATATATATATTTTTTTTTTTTGTTTTTGTTTTTCTTTTTTCTTAAGTCTTATTTAACGAGTAACACAATTGGACCTTTTATTGAAGGTCCTCTTCAGAATATATTCTTATCGGTGGATCGTTATCTGTTTTAACGACATATATCTTCCCTCTACTACAGAAGATATTTTTGTATTTCTTATTTTTTCCAAATATTCTAGCGTTCTTTAATAGTATCTGATTTTGTTGAGTTAAATCATCATTAAAGTAAATATTATTATTCGGTCCTGCCAATCCACACTCGTTGACTTTGATTCCCTTTGTTCTTTTTACTGCCTTGAATATTTTCGTCTTAGTTTCAGAGTTTCTTAACTTGACTAATATTGGTGATCTGTCAGTTTTTCCAATCTTGAAACAATCAACAATGTCTTCCTCATCAATTTCTACTTTCAGGGCCTTCATTACTTTTTTCATTGTAGTATTTACCTCCTCCGACTGTTCTGGTATACCACTCATTACAATGTTATTCTGTTTTTCTCTCTGTTCCATGTTATTAACTTTCATCTCCAATGTCCCCATTTTTTCCTTCAGTATCTCATTTTCTCTCCTTATCGCTTTCATTTCATCAGATATTGTCTCAATTTTTACCTTGTAATCATCAAAAGCATCGGACATGTACTGTACCGAAACCCTCAACTGCTGGATTTCGTCTGTAATAGTCTTTTTGAATGGATTAAGCATCTCGTTTAAGGTCTCTCTTATTATTATTTTTAGTTTCTCCTCATCCATATTTATTGCAATGTTGAATTCACCGTTTCTAACCTCACAATTTCCACGCTTTCTACAGCAATCAAGAATTTTCTCGCTATTAATTACTTTTGCCTGTTTTCCACAGCTGGGGTGAAAACTGGATCCACAAGTATTACAGTCCACTGGTTCAGCAACAGTTTTTTTACAATGTTTGCAGATCTTTTTAGTCCCTGAAAACTTCCGACTTGCTTCCGCCATAACCTAACTATATTACGAAAAAGTATGCGTTTTTAGAGACCACCAGTTTATCAATATCGTTGTGGAAGACCAAGATTTCGCGGAAGGTGTGGTTAAAGCCAAAAAAATGAAAAAAGTGCCTCTCCGCGTCCAAGAAAAGATCCTCTTCAAGGATATCGAAAAGAAAAAATCCTTTAAAGTAGCATACAAACAGTACGTTCTCAACCCGTATAAAAATACGAAGTGTACGTTTCAAACGCAGAGTTCGGTTCGAGTAAATTCTTCGTACGATTGTGGAGAGATGAGCTGGAGTTAAGAGACTTGATGTACGACATCAATTCAGAAGGTGCACAACAGCTAAGAGGTATAACAACCGCTGGAACTATCTGTTTGGCGAGGTGCCTACAGGATGACCACCTTTACAGGGCAGAAATCAAAGCAGAAAAAGATTGGCAGTACGAGGTAAGTTGTCATATTTTCAATTTTTCCCAGTTCATTTACTTCTGTGAGATCACTCCAGTTAAAGGTATATATTTTGCATTATGATTATTTCTTGACATAATCACCAGTTAACATTAGCGTAACTAGAGCCGACTTATGGGGGGGTTACCTTGCTAGTTTACTAGTAAAAAAGTAAAAAATTAATAAATTTTACTTTGATTTTTTTTTCTTTTGACCAATGGGGGGGGTTGTATCCCCAATAACCCCCCCTGGGTACGCCAGTGCCAGTTAACTAACCAAAATTATAAAATTTCACCGATAACCTTCACTTTCCACAACAGATTTTTCTCCGAGAAAAGTGTTCGGACAGTTTATTCGGATGTCAATCTTATATGTGTTCAAATATATTTTCTTCGACAGTTTATTCGAATGTCAATCTTATATGTGTTCAAATATATTTTCTTTCGACTTTCTCAAAGCTTTCGGATATCATCTAATTACAAAATTTTCAATTAATCTTATTTCTAAACTAAATTGACATTGTTCAAACCGAGTTTAATGTGTCAAATTTCCATGGCAAACTAACTGATTTCACAATAGTAAATGGATCACACTTTCAACTTGAGTATATATTTCGAGTATCATTATAATTGTATAAAACCTTCTTCGACCTATTTTCATCAACATAAAGATCAGGATTCGAACTCGAATAACATAAACTAAATTTTTGAAATTCTACCGAACCGAAAGAATCTTACGATCAATTGGAATACCACCACGATAAACTGAAGTACCCTTCAAACATTCACATTATTAAAAGCATGTTTCTTTTTGTTTCAGGTGTTTTATGTAGATTTCGGCTATACCGAAATGGTACCAAGAAGAAACCTTTACTGCATCCCGAACAAGTTTCTCGAACTAGAGGCAGGTGCCATATGTGTTTCCTCCGACACCGATGTCAAAATACTTGACCGATTGGTCAAGAGTCAAGAAACCACCTTTGTCGAGTTCCAGAACTATGCTATTCCTGAAGAGATGAACACAACAGATGACCTGGGGAAAGTCAAGGTGTCCTATGTGAGCAAGAATGGTGTTTTCTACGTACAAAGGGAGAGACATTCGAACACCCTCAACGAATTGATGAACGACATGCAGCTTTACTGCTCCCCTTATCATTCGAAGCCCCTTCAAAACCCAAAGGTAAGCTACAAACAGACAAACTCCAATTAGATAATATTCCTGCAGAGTGTAATGTGTCAAAATGCCATGGCCAACCGTACAATTTTGCTAAAGCCAGAATACACTGTATTCTGTATTGTACGGTTGGCCATGGAATTTTGACACATTCCACTCTTGTCGTTTATATGTCAGACTATCAAGCAATGTTGCCTGTATTACTAAAAAGCCTTAAACACTAAATTTTTTCTTTCGAATATCTAATAACTTTTTCTTAATGAAAATGAATACTGTTAGAAGTTAGACAATTGAAAGCCAGAATACAGTGTATTCTGGCTTTAGCACATTCCACTCTTGTCGTTTAGATGTCAGATGATCAAGCAGTGTTGCCTGTATTACTTAAAAGCCTTATTCACTACATTTTTTGTTTCCAACATCTAATAACTCTTTCTTAATGAAAACGAATACTGTTAGAAGTTAGACAATTGACTAATGCCAGAATACACTGAATTCTGGCATTAGCAAAATTGTACGGTTGGCCATGGAATTTTGACACATTCCACACTTGTCGTTTATACATCAGACGATCAAGCAATATTGCCTATATTACTTAAAAACCCTATTCATTAAATCTTTTGTTTGAACATCTAATAACTCTTTCTTAATGCAAACGATTACTGTTAGAAGTTAGACAAATGACTAATTCCCTTTTTTTCTTTCACAGGTCGGTGAATTTTGTGCAGCAAAATTCGAAGATGGGTTGTGGTATCGAGCACGTATCACTGCCTTGAAGGAAGATGTAGCCGAGGTCGAATACCTTGATATTGGCAACCATCAAGATATTCCCAAGGAAGAACTCAAGGAGCTACACGAGGACCTTGCAGGCTTAGACCCATTGTGTGTGAAGTGTAGTGCGGTTGACGAGTGTAATTCGGACTTAATCAAACCTGATAACGAATTTTTGATCGGTGTGGTTGATTTGATCGGTGTGGTTGATTTGATCGGTGAAACTCATATTGTCGAAATCGAAAGACTGCTTTCAGTTAAGTTTCAGTCTTGATCTTTCGAAAGAACTTTGTAAATAAATTGTAAATATGTATATACTTTCAATATGTAGATTGGATCAAAAAATTTGTAAATATGTGAGATTATGTAAATATGTAGAGTGATTTTGAATTTAATATACTGATGTCATTGTATTCGATTTGTTTTTTTTTCCTTTTTATTCCTGATAGTCTAGGATAGTGCATTTAAAATATACAGTGAGATTTTGAGGTATTAATAAATTCAAAGCAAACATATTTTCCATCAAAAGAGATAAGATGAAAAACTGATAAAAGAATCATGTGTTAAGTGTTAAAAATATCTTACGAAGTGAGTACTAAATAAGAAACCTTAACTCTACGGTAAGTATTTCTATCTATATTCAAGTCTATTATATTTTAAGCTTCATCCCAGATCTTAGTTTTGATTCTTCTAATCTCTGAATAGTTAAGTACAGGGTATCCCATTTTGGGCACTTTTACGGGATATCTCCGTTATTTTTAACGTTAGCGGGATGCGGTTTTCACGACAGTGTGCTACTTTTTCATGAAACTAAAGATGGCGTAATCAGTTTTTGCATAGCCCTCTTAGTTTTTGCTATACAGGGCGGAAATGAAAAGTATCACTTTCCAATCACCCCCAGTATCTCAGTTGTGCTTAAACTTGGAGAAATGGTTGAAACGCATTCCTATAGATTTTTTCCGTAGAATCCAGAGGCGTAGTCAGTTTTTCAATTAAACTTTCCGTTTTTGAGTTATTGAGCAAACATATGTTTTTTTAAATTGGACACCCTGTATATTATTTTTTATTCTTATTAAGCACAATCTCAGCTTCTCAAAAACATATTAATTTATGCATTTATTTCCAAAACCAAGCTCAGAATTCAAGATTTTGTAATTCAATTGTCAATAACTTAGTAGTAGGCTATGACTGTTTATTAAAAACAAAAAATAAATGTCAAGATTTCGTTAGAAATCGAAAATAATGTTAACATAATAATATATAGATCACAAACAAGCATGTCATATTTCTCGTAATTTTCGTAAGCAGCCGTAATGAGAAAAACTTAAAACTGAATCATTAATATAATATAATAAAAACTGAGAAAACTGTAAACTTTTAAACCAACCGACAAAGCTTTGACATTTTTTTGTTTTTAATAAACAGTCATAGAGCCTACTACTTAGTTATTGACAATTGAATTACAAAATCTTGAATTCTGAGCTTGGTTTTGGAAATAAATGCATAAATTAATATGTTTTTGAAAAGCTGAGATTGTGCTTAATAAGAATAAAAAATAATATACATGGTGTCCAATTTAAAAAAACATATGTTTGCTCAATAACTCAAAAACAGAAAGTTTAATTGAAAAACTGACTACACCACTGGATTCTACGGAAAAAAATCTATAAGAATGCGTTTCAACCATTTCTCCAAGTTAAAGCACAACTGAGATACGGGGGGTGATTAAAAAGTGATACTTTTAATTTCCACTCTATATAGCAAAAACTAAGAGGGCTATGCAAAAACTGATTGCGCCATCTTTAGTTTCACAAAAAAGTAGCACACTGTCGCGAAAACCGTATCCCGCTAACGTTAAAAATAACGGAGATATCCCGTAAAAGTGCCCAAAATGGGATACCCTGTACTTTGTTTCTATTATGAAAATGAAGGCAATATTATATCAGGTTGTATATAGTTACCTTTGGAGACATCCTTAGGTCGGCATTGAAGTAATTTGGACGAAATCAAGTTAGCCTGTAGTTCTTTCCATACAAAAGGCACCGAAGTAACAGAATAGCCCTCGACTGCGAAGAACAGTTCTTCAGTCGGGGTGTAAACACCAGATAAAGGTATATTTACTACTTTACTGGGTTGTACTATCGCTATTCTCTTTATTTCATTGCCTTTCGCAGTGAGAACATAGATTTCTATTGGAATGTGGAAATGATTGTGAACCTGTAACAAAACAAATTTTATTTATACTGAGATTGTCAATGTGCGATGAAGTCATTAAAAATATTATATACCCCGTTCACGAAAGGTTGAGAACATAGTAGGCGTTCCTTATTTATCTGAAGTTGGCAGTATTTGCTTTCATAACGTAAAATAAATTCAATGTTGCCGAATGTACCCCGCCTCGTCCGACGTGCTTGCGAGTTATCAGACAACTCTATGCAATATTGACAACATTGCGTGTCAATCTGACAAGAAAATAAACATCATAACCTAAAATTTCAATATACACAGTGGAATAAGTCAAATTATCATGGCCAACCGACGGCTCAACCTTTCGTGAACGGACTATAGGTTTGAAGACTGGTTTCAGTTGGTTTGCACAAATAATGGAGATGAAATACTTTCATAAATGTAAAAGAAGAGGAAGGAAATATTTGCTTTGAAAAATATTGATAGGTAGAATAATAGTGTTCTTTCTGTAACACTCAATTGACTGATTTGATCTATAAATTCGTGAAAGGACACTATGAATCTTTGAAAATATGTCAGTTTGATATAAATACCTGAAGAATACTCCTTAGGGTTATTGTCATGATACCATCGACCATCTGTGATTCGGAAATTACACCATATGATTGATTATTTGACCCTCGATATTTAAGGGTGAAGTATCTAGTATCTGCTCTTGTTACTGGAAGGTCTAATGTACAATTCATATCATTTACCTGAAAAAACATCAGGGTATTGGTTTCATTTTGTTCATGAATTCAACTTTTTCTCCAAATCTTAAGACTACCAGATAATTTTGAAGTTATTCGTTTAATTCATAAATGAATAGAATTGAACCAATTGCTCGGAATATCCATATTTGATTTATCGTGTTTCCAATATAAAAAAAACTTCTGACTCCACATCATGAAGTAGAAAAAAACCAAACTTGAAAATGTAAAAAGAAAATAAAAAAATTCCATACCGAGGTTCGAACACATGATCCTTTGCGCAGAAGACGGATACTCTAACGTTTCAACTACGTTCATAAGCTTTGATCTGTTGCGCGTCTAATACCTTTTATTTTATGTGTTGAATTAAACATGAGAATTTGGTTAATAATAGTATTTTCCGCCGTCCTCGAAATGAAAGGTGATTTTAATGTGTATGAAATTGAACATTAACGACACATTTTAATGCTCAATGTATGCTATATTTTAATGTGCAATCCTCGTGGCAACCGTACAGTATTCAGAAGCACTACGAGAAATGTCAAAACTCTACAGGAACATAGAAATTCCATTATGTCAAATCTATATCTTTGATTTCAATCAAGAATTTATACACAATTCATGTTAGATCGTCGGAAAAATCTTGTAATCAACTTGGTTATTAATCAAGCGACTAATGGTCTCGAACTATTAACACGTTCGCTCCGCTCACGCTTAAAATATCTCAACCATTAGTCGCTGTCTTTAATAACCTAGTTGATTAAACAACTATAAATGGAACCAAGATTTATCAGGATGTTAAAATTTGAATTATGGTTCCTCCAATATGAATAAAAGTGGAAAACAATTCAGAAATGTCGACTACATTATATCACCGTTAAAAAATTGCACAATTTTGCACATAAGCTGAGAAAACTTTTTTGACGTCATGACATTCATTCAGTGAATTCAATACCGGTAGAGGTTTTCTAGACCTGCCTGTAAATGTACCAATAACATCTCTCATCAGATCAATAAGCACATAGATAGGCCCCAAGGACGATGTCAATGGAATGAACTCAAGGATCAGACATACAAAATAAATGTTCGTTTTTATTCTGGAATTTGACTGTTCAATATTAACGACGCCAGAGTCATGCTTTTTTTTTGGGGGTACTAAAAAGAAATAAATATAACTTTTAAATAAATTGAGATCAATAGAATTTTTTTATAAATAAGTCGAATCCGCCTTATCGCTACTAGCGATGGTACATCATCTAACTAATCATTGTTTCACCCAAATCAACCCACGCTACTGTATTCAACTATTAAATATTGCTGTTTGTGAACAAAGATGTCCTCACATGTCTTGCAAATAAAGGTCGATCCACACATTTCAGTGACGTGACGTAACGTAGATTGACATTCAGTTTAAAAAATATTTATCGGAAAATACAAGTGTCTATTATAGTTTCGTTTGCATAGTTTCGTGCTCCTGGGCAACCAATGACAACCCGAATTTTCAGGAGCAACTAACCGATCAAAACGAATAGGCTATATTTGAAAGGGAAAGGACGGCGGCGTATTAAAACATGTCCGATGCAGTGTTATTTCGGCGATCTCGGTGCACTGCCGTCATGAGAATATTTCAATTTTGACAAATGACTTATGGGATGTACCCAGTGTCTTCTTTTGTTCTTCTTTCTCGTCCAAAATCAAGATATTCAGAGCAGCAATTTATTTCGCAAAAATATTCACTTTTGATACCAGATCCAAACTAAAAACGCGCCTACAGCGGACCTATCAGTGACGGGAAAACACTGACACGGACGACACCGTACGTTGCTGTGTGAATATATAAATATAATAATATATAATATAATATATTTTTCGTTGTTTTTATGAAAGTAAATAACTATTTACTGGTTAAACTAAGTGCTAGAAAACCCAAGAAACTTCAATCAACAATTATATAATATATATATATATATATATAAATAACACTGAAACGAGCGCAGCACTGAAAGCAACGTTGCTGTCACGTCACCGAAATGTGTGGATTGACCTTAACACAGTATTCCGGCATTTTACTGAACTAAAAGAACTTCGATTTCACTGCAAGTCACATTACAATGTAGAATCACGAAAACTGGCTCGCATATCTTGCAAATCAAATGAACACAAAAGTAAGATTAATTTTAAACAATATAAGCAGAGAGATCTTTTCCTCATTTTTTTGCCTCGGTTTACATCTGAAAGGGCCTATCTATGTTCTTTACTGATCTGAGCATCTCTGGCTTACCCTAACATACAAGTTCCTGGATTTCACCGAATAACTCTGCGTTATCAACACATCACTAAGTTTAACGTATTCCTTCTGAGACTGCTTTAATTCGAGATAAACCTCCGCGCCAGTTTCCAAGATAACCTCGTTCGGCTCCACGCCAAAGTCCGATCCTGTAATCCTGAAAGGTCCCTGTTGCAGAAGGAGCGTTACAGGGCTGCCAATTTCGTTGATGAACTTGTGAGAAGACTGCTTTTGACGGGAACGAAATCTCTCTTTTCCATGGCGGATGAGAAAGATCCTCCCAAACTTTGCAGTACGTAAAGACAAGTTTTTCGTCATGGTAAGTTCTAGCGTTGTTTTCGAATGACATCTATGCTGGTTACTGGTTGTAGGGATACGCTCGTCATGTCTGATTCCATCGGGCTCATTATCGACTGATCGTCTGGATTATTTATCGACATCTGGAAAGAGCTGTATTTTATTTCATGAATACAATACTCATTTGTGTAAAAAAATAATCAAAGGTACATGTAGCTAAACAAGTTACAACATTGTTAACTTATTACAAGCTAGAAAAAAATCATATAAAGAGTCAAAGTTTTGTTGAAGAGTGGCCAAACTGTGATAAACCGAGAAATAAGAACAAAAATTCATACTTCCTATACAAGGTGTTTGAAAAAATGGCCTATCTCTACGGTAGGTGGAAAACTAAAAAATATTTCGTCAGTTGAATGCAGAACTATCCCAAGTCCATTTTTCCAGAAAATCGTTTATGGCCTAAAGAGATGCTTAATACTACACTTCATCTGATGCAGAAGTATTGCAAGTCCATCTTATATCCTTACCCCACTTTTCAATTTCATATAAACTCACGTGATAGTTCAATCTAGCGAGAAAGTGGACATAGCATAGTTCTGACCCTGACATAAGGACATAGTTTAGTTGAAAGTAGACATAGCATAGTTCTGACCCATACCATGAGGACATAGTTCAGTTGAAAGTGGACATAAAATAGTTCTGATATGTAGAACTACCGTACAAGGCTATATTTTGTCCCAATTTTTCGGAAATTTCTTTTTGGGCAAATTTTGACCATCACAAACAATCAGGATCTTCAGGTTGAAGTTCAAAATGAAAGAATTTTTATATATTTTCAATCATCTTTTGACCTATTCAAAAAAACGTGTCTCCTGAAAAGTATGAATTTCGGACTTGGTATAGTTCTGCATTCAACAGACGATTTGGGATTCGCTCAGTGGCGGTTCGTGAGATTTCAATCAAAGGAGGCCCGAGACCACGCAACTAACAAAATAATTCATTTCGAACTGGGCTTCCTGTCAGCCACTGACATTTATTATACCATTTTACGCAGAACGAATGATTATGAGCAGAATTAATAATTGAATTTGGCATTGCTGGTCAGGTGTCTTAATTAGTTGAGTTATGAAAATTTTACAATCTTGAGGCATTTTACTGAATTTATTATTCAAAATAAAATCTACTGGATTTTGCGTTTCTTTCAGTTCATTCACTACTTGCATTATAATTCTCACTTCTTGTTTCCGTTTCCATCTTTCGTGCTGAAATATTAAAATCTTACCTACAAACTTTTCCGAAAAATGTCACAAAACCACAAACCGCAAGATGAGAGGATTAATACTTCGTTAAGAAAAAGGGGGGAATCAAAACAACAGCTAATTTTCATTCACGATCGCCGGGGTTGATTCGTGCGGATCGGTCGTTCAGTTTCGGCAAAGCCTAGAACATAGACTAACTAAACGGAGAATAGATGAGACACTAGTAGAACAAGCTTCAACGCCATCTTTTTTTGTACAACATTACTAATTCGTGAAAAAAGCTCAATTGAAAAGGAATCTGTATCGTAATGCTGCCTCAAAAAGAATTCTGTAGTGCACCTTTTGAATAGGTAGGTACACCCATATACAAGAGGCAAAAAGTTTTTTGAAATTCAATTTCCAAAAGGGAATCAGAAATGAATTCGTGCAAGTTATTGATGAGTGAGGAAATTTATTTTCATGAAAAAATACCTGCAACGAATTTTCATCTGATTTTCTTTTGGAATCGAGAATGAGGATCAATAATCAAATTCTGGATAGAATAAAAATTTATTAACTGAAATAGGTATCACCAATTGAAAATACAGATTTATTTCATAAATATCTAATCAATAAACTAATAATTGCATTGAAACATTCTCAAAAACTAAAAATAATGAATTCAATAATACAAAATATGAGTATTTACCGACTAAACTTATTCAACCATGAAAAACTTTTTTGAAAACTACGAGTATCTTAATTCCTATAGTTAACAGAATATACATGTAAATTTTATAATTACCTTCTTGCATCTCGATTTTCACATCCAATAACACAGCACGTCTTCACTCTTGCAGGCATATCGAAATTTATTATATTTCAAAAAGAACGTGTCAAACCACTCCTTGTGTCAGTTGACATTCAAAGGTTTTTGATAATAATTATTTTACATACTCACTATTTTCTCGATAGGATTTCCATGAATGCAACGACATCTAACTATCAAATTGAAAATAATTTTTTTCGTGTATTAGTCTCCTCCTCCGACAGATGGCGCGGAATATGAGTGGCTCATCTATTTTATTAGTTTGTCTATGGCCTAGAAGCGAAAAAATAATGCCGCGGAAATGGGCCTCCGACACCTGGGGCCTATTGCACCAAAATACTTTGCAACTTTTCACTTCGCACTTTGCATTCTGACACATTTCAAAAGTGAAAATTAGTTATGTTGCACAACATTTCTCCCAATATTTAATGTCTGACGAGTAATTTCCACTATCCACTTGACTTTTCACAACGTATTTTTCATTTATGAATGCGTTTCGTGCAACTTAATTCATTTGAAAAGTGAAAAGTGCAAAGTGAAAGTTGTAAAGTGTTTGTTGCAATAGGCCCCTGATCTACAGCTTGAATTTTGAGTGGTTCCCGAACAGTTCATTTGAAGAAGTTTGAAATGTTACATTCTAACGAATCTCGACTCATGGAGGCGAGCCTCTTCGCTAAGCGGTTTGCCTGCTATCCGTTACGCTGTATTGTGTGTTGCGGATAATGTATGAATGTTTTAGATCGCTGAGTGATACATATTATATGTTTATTACTTTGAGAGTTGGATAGTAGATAGACTGATGGAAATAATACAGATATAAAAATGTGATTATTTTCTATTTGAATTTGAATTTAAAATACAGTGGAATTAGGGGAGACCCGGCCTCCTCTGAGCAGTCGCCACTGGATTCGCTCAGTAAAAAAAATTAAGTAACGCCATCCGTATTCAAGATAAAGGGCGTAATTAAACACATTTTTCTTAATTTTGCCGAAATGAAAATATGGAGTTTTAACTAAACTTGAAACTTGCTTCGAAAAGCTCAGCTGACGACAGAAACACCCCCAAATCGCGAAGCGGCTAAGATATCTCTAAAGTCTTATCTCCTATTCTCAGAACTGAATGCTCTCACATACTTCCAGTTTTCCTGACAAAATATCAAAAATTTCGTCTTCTCTGTATTTAGGTGCCTCCGATTTCGATCTGACCTTCCCCTAATCACGATTGATACCATTAGCCCCTATACATCCAAGGAAAGGGTGTCATCTGCTTACGCCTCAGGAATGCATACGCTCATGTCGCTCACAATGTCCGAAGTTTATACAGGGTGTCCCGTAATTAGACCGACAAACTTCTAGTGGACATTATAGATGGTATTTTAGACAGATTCGACCCAAATCATATGTATAATGCAAAATTGCTTCGTTAAGGACCTAGTGCCCTTTGAAGATGACGTCCTGTCCAACTTTTTTAACTTTCATTATTTTGCGAGATTTACATCATATTCATAAACTCTGATGTTTTTTCTTGAAAAAAGATGCTCTTGTATAATAACGCCCAGATGCACCATTTCTGAAAAAATTAGATTTGAAATTTTCTCTCTTTTCACTAAGTCTTTAGAGTTAGGTAGTTAAATGATAAAATAATTTTTTTCTCAGAAATGCTGCATCTGGGCGTTATTATACAAGAGCATCTTTTTTCAACGGTAAAAACACAAGAGCTTTTTTTTATCGGATAAATTTCTCTTTGCACGAAACAGTTTTGCCAATCACTAATTTTACGAGAAAAACTGACATGATAAAATCGCGACACACCGAAGGTGGAGCGATTTTATCTGATGTCAGTTTTTCGAGCAAATTTAGTGATTGGCAAAACTTTGAGTTGAAAGAAATTTATCTGATAAAGAAAAGCTCGAGTGTTTTTTGGCAAGATAAATTAACGACAGAATATATGGATGAACAACACAATAATTATCTTTATTAATACAATAAAATTTAATATGTATTCACAGAAATATTTTTCTTGTACCATCTTCGCAGTCAAATTCCAAATTGCTTTACCGCATATTCTTTATAATCATCTCCATTTTTCTTTTTCATATTATAGGCCCAATCCTTTAATATATTTGCTACTTCATGTAATGGAATTATTTCGGACATTCATACTTTCGAACTTGACAAAACTCCATAAATTGTCTCCAGATTGAAGCTTTTGTGTTTTTTGTAGATTGCTGTATAGACTTCTCGATATTTGTCGTAATTTTCAAGGACAAAGCAGCATACAACTAAAATGTACCTTGATACCCAGTTTCAAGGTTCTGCGAAAATAAAATTTTTCTCTCGTTTATAAATATCAATTTAACAATGTTGCGAACTACCGACGGACCAGTGTCGTTACATTTGTAGTATGCATATCGTAGCATATAATGCGACGTTGTCACGTTCTCTCATTTTTCTGATATGAACGCAAAACAGATGCGGAGAGTCCATTTAAGTCAAATTATTCTACTTATGTAATAATATAGCTGAAAATATAAGTATTACCTCTAAGGTGAGTTCCCAGGTACTAAGGTGATTTTGCCAGCTTTTTTTGTCTGTACGGGTTCTATCAGTGGCTCCCAAAGTGCAAGATAACTGTTGTAGTAACCCATCATTATGTTGAGAGAAGCGTCAATGTTTAGCTGAAACCAGAAATAAAAATAATGTCATTTACTAGCAACTTGCTGATAAGCAATGAGGCATAAAATAATCATTATGATACAGGATGCAGCAACTAGCTCTGCCAAATTTGAAAGAGTAGTTACAAAAAAAAACGAAAAATGATATTGGAAACATTATTTCATATTTCGAAAAAAACCTACATAATCAATATTTTTTTTCATTTATGTCTTGAGAAAAATATCATTCAAATGAAGGCCTCGGCGAATGACGCACATGTGGAGTCTTTTGCAGAAGTTTTTCATTCCACTCTCTTCAGCATAGCGATTTCAATTTAGAGGATCTCTTCCTTGATTGTCCCTTTCAGGTTACATAGGTTTCTAGGGCTGTTTGGTTTGCCGTGTCCTCCATAGGGATCATAGGCCCTTAGCGTAAGGCCTGAGTGGAATAGCGTTCAGCGTGGCGTAGAACGCTCAACATACACAGCGTTTCAAAGCGGGCGTTTTGCGGTCTGACTCCTTACAGCGTTTTTGCGTTTGTGGAGAGTGTAGAATCGATAAAAATTGTTTCTCTATGCTGCAGTATTTGAAACTTGCTGTTTTTATGACATTTTATTGTCAGTGGGTCTTTGCATCCTTCCAAATATACTAATAAATGTGCTAATGGATTCATACTATATAGTTCGTATGTATTTTGAAGTAAACTCATTTTTAAAATTCGAAATGTACAAAAATGGTCCAAGTTTTATCGTGAAACAACGAAAAGAATGTGGAGAGTTTTCTACATTGTAAGAAAGCTTGATCCAGGATGAAACCAAATTTCAGGAATACACAAGAATGTCCATATGGATCTTAAATTATATATTGAATATAAATTGAACCTCGCCTAAAAGTGATTAAAACAAATTTTCATGCGAATGACTCTATCAAGCCTACGGAAAAATTGATAATCACATTAAGGCAAGTTGTAATGAAACAAATAAATAAATAAATCTTTTTTCGACGAGCTAATATTATTTTCGTTATCTACACTTTGATTTCATACAATGAATTCCAATACCAAGCTGAATATAGTGGGAGTTCAAGGAGTAGGTAACTGTGCATACTATTAGAGAAAAGAAGTTTAGTAGAGAGGAACTGAATAATTCGTAAAACTTCTTCCATTCTCAGATGATTCTTATTTTCATCAGGACATCCCATCATCCATCACTCTATAAAGCAGCGTTGAACTTGCGTCTACTTTTTCCCTTTTTGTAGCACAAAGTTTTCACAGTGTAGACACAGTCTGTCGTTTTAACTACTACACTCTAGCAGCACAGGAACGAAGTAATTGTATTAAAAATTCGTCATTTCATTCTTGCGTTGTAAAAAAATTTATTTGTCAACGTCACATTAATAATCGGAACCATAGACATATGATCGGAACTGACAGATTTTGGATTCACGCTCCGCTGAAAGCAAACATCCAACGCTCTAAAAAGTCATAACTTAGGACACTTCCATTTATTTATACGTGTTTGACGCTTACGCTACAGGCTCCGCCCCCGCTGAACGCTCAATAACAGCGTCCACTCAGGCCTTACACTTACTATTTTGAGGAACGCGGCGTTACAATCACAGTGACGTCCAAAAAATATTGCAACATGCTGGAGAAAATTAAGGAATATGGGGAAGAGCATGACACAGAGAATTTCTGGTTTCAGCAGGATGGAGCCACAACCCATACAGCCCGTCGTCACGTGAGATTCTGCATTTGAGTTTCTGAGATTTCTTCCGGTGAGGTTATCTCAATAATGAGGTCTTCAAGATCGCCCTAGTAACCTTGATGACTTGAAAGAGAAAATCATCCATATTGAAATCGCTATGCTGAAGAGAGTGATGGAAAACTCCAGGGACAAAATCCCCATGCATCGCTTGCCGAGCCCGTTGTTTGGATGAAATTATTTTCCAGACATAAATGAAAAAAACTTGATTAGGTAGGTTTTCAAAATGAAAATATATATTCCAATCTTTCTTCGTGTTTTTTTAACAGATCCTTCAAATGTGGGAGAACTATTTGGCGCACCCTGTCTGAAGCCAGGAACAAGTGATCGAAAACAAGTGAACGCAAGAACATAAATTAACGGAATATCATTTATAGTACCTGAGAGCTCCAATTTCTAACATTTCCATGAAACTGACTTTCAAGCAGCAACATAGGTAACGTTTTCTGTCCCTCTCCTGCCTCTAAAGTTAAGATAATAAGAGGCATATTTATTATACATAGTTCTTCCAGGCAGTTATTCACTTCTAATGATACATCCACTTGTTTTGAATTCATCTCTTCGACCACATCTATCCCAGCATCTGAAAAATTTCGAAAGACGAAGGATATAATCAAAAAGTTTGTGAATTCACCCTAAAATTTATCTCTCAATATAAATGAGACATTTCATCATTGACTGGTTTTCTTATACAGGGTGTCTACTTTTAAAGTGGAAAACTTCAAGGAGAGATAATACGAGTGATTTGCAACAAAAAATGTCATATAAGATATGATTGAAATGTTGACGGTTATTCTTCAATTTAACATTTCTGGATTTCCCGAAATATTTTGAGTTTTTTCTCTAAAGTGATTATTATTCAGTTTTCCTGGTGGTCTCATCAAATTGACTACATATTAACAAAGAGCAATAATTTGCTACAAGATAAGTGTATCTGTGTGCAAAAAAACTCTTATTGCGGGCGTGGTAAGGAGATGAATAACACGATTCTGAAGTTGACAAAATCAGCCCTAATCTTCCAATGTTTTTTTCGATGAAACAATAATTATGCACACGTTTTCTTTTCATTGAAAAATACCTCATTTAGCCTACTGTCGAATGACAGTCAACTTTTGTTTTAGCTGCTCATCCTCCGCCATAATATCATGGCTAACACGGCTAACAACGAAAGAGTCTAAAAATTCCGAACCTAAAATTGCTCTATTTTGAAGCTCTTCTAGTTGAATCATAATGTTATTTTTTGGAAATCATCAATTAATCTGTTACCTGAAAATTCTTTGTTCAGACTTAGGTACATAAATTTTGTAGGTGGTACCCATAGACATATACAGGGTGGCCGGACGATTGACGTCAATAAAAAAACAGGTTCCTCATGTCATGGGGTATTCGAATTACCCCCATGTATATGTATATGTATATGTATATGTTATCCGATTTTTCACGGTTTCCGAGTTATGATTTTTTTTATGAAATCTGAGAATTTTCAACTTGAAAATCTTCAAAAATTTTTTTTTGTACAACTGTCAAAAAAACTTGACTTTTCTTCATCACTATGGATGCGTAAAATATTACTTTTTTTCACCGTTAAAAAAAGTCTTTTTTTCACTGCTGATAACCAAAATTAGAACAACTTACAAATAATGAATATTTTAATTACAACTAATTTCACAAAATTATGATTGTATCTGTGCCTTATAAAGTAAATTAGTTTCGTCATCAGCATCTCTGAGAAATTTATTGATATCATCCCTCCATAACACTTTAGATTTCTTTCCTCGGTATCCGACGCTTTTGTTCTTAATAATCGGGAATTTTGAAAAATTCCTTATATCAATATTTTCATTGAAATTCGATGTTTTTTTAACATTGAGCTCCATAACTTGGAAGGTTTAAAAATTTTAGATTTTTCCTCGAAATAGCATGTGAGCACATTTTCAGAAACCTTTTTTACGTTGTTCTTGTTGCGCCATTCTCGAAATTGGTTATATGTTTTCTCATATTATTAGTTCTGATTTGGCTGGTAACATATAAGATACAATTGTATTTGCTTCTTCAGCCATATCTGCGGGGTATCACCATCACTATCATGTTCAACATCCATCTTCTTTAAAATAATTCGAAATTGAAGCAACTACGAGCAAATACTGTCAAAGATTCAAACAATTTCAACAACTGTTTCTATAGTTACGACACAGAAAGATCACTGGATTCATTTAAATATTGTACTGACAGCATTATCTTCAATAATTATACGTATTTCAAACGATGTAAATTCACATTCACAGTTGTACAAAAAATGTTGTTTGTATTTCGTGCGTATAAAATTCGTGTTTTCATGGCACATTCGAGTGAATTTTTGGCCTCGACCTGCGGTCTCGGCCAAAATTGACACTCTCATATGCCATGAAAAAAACACTCATTTTACGCACTTAATACAAAAATAACTATTGTGGAAAAGTAAAAGACTTTTCTGATATTTTTTTTTGTAAATAGATCGCCATGAATTGAAATTTCATACATAAAAAACCAGCATCGTAACTTTGATGAAAATTATGGAAATGTTGGTCTCAAATGAGAAACTTATTTATTTTGGATCATGATCTAAATTTTCAAATTTGAACTAAAAATGTAAACAGGTTAATTCATGGTTTCTTAGTAGGCTTAAAAACTGCGCTCAACACTCAGCTTTCACTTTTCAGAATCATTAATAAAATATGGTACTCAACAGTCTACTTTTGCTAGAATTAGCCTTCAAAGTCAGCGAGGTGGAAAAAATCAAAGAACTAGACATTTACTCAAGAATTATTTTTTGCCATTTTAAGATTTTCCTGATCAAGTTATGATATAAAATGCTGAAAATTTATGAAAATTAGCATTAGAAGAAATGTTTTAGATAAAAAAAGGTATGGCAGTAAATCACACATCATGTAGATAAAAAAAAATTATGTATAAAATTTACAATAGGTTTTCAAAAAGGCCACCTCCAGCCTCAATACACATTCTACACCTTCCCAAAATTTTATTTATTCATTTATTTCTTTTATTGTAATTTTAATAAATAATTTTTTTTCTACATGATGTGTGATTTATTGCCATACCTTTTTCTTTTTCTTATCCAAATTTTTTCTCTTAAAGCAAATTTTCAGCATTTTCTATCACAGCTGGATCAGAAAAATTTCAAAACGGCAAAAAATAAATTTTGAGTAAACTTCTAGTTCTTTGATTTTTTCCACCTCGCTGACTTTGAAGGCTAATTCTAGCAAAAGTAGACTGTTGAGTACCATTTTTTATTAATGATTCTGAAAGCTGAGTGTTGAGCGCAGTTTTTGAGCCTACTAAGAAACCATGAAATAACCTGTTTACACTTTTAATTCAAATTTGAAAATTTAGATCATGATCCAAAATACACTTGAGACCAACATTTCCATAATTTTTATCAAAGTTACGATGCTGGTTATTTTATGTACAAATTAAAGTATAAAAGTACAATTCATGGCGATCTATTTACAACAAAAGAATATCAGAAAAGTCTTTTACTTTCTTTAAAAAAATTTTCGAAGATGTTCAAGTTGAAAATTCTCAGATTTCATAAAAAAAAATCATAACTCGGAAACCGTGAAAAATCGGATAACATACATGGGGGTGATTCGAATACCCCATGACATGAGGAACCTGTTTTTTTTTCTATTTACGTCAATCGTCCGGCCACCCTGTATAAAAAAATGGATAGGGCGACACGTTTCGTGCCCCCAACATAAGAGAGAGAGAGAGATACTGTAAAGGACGGAGTAATATTAGTGTAGAGCACAGACTAAACTAAACTAATATCACTCCATCCTTCACAGTATCTCTCTCTAATGTTGGTAAAATCACAGAACATAAAAACATCTAATGTGTTGATATCTATGATTCAATGTTTTTAATGTATGTTCTGTGCTTCGCACTGATACCATAGATTTATAATACAAACTAGATGACGAACCTGTCAAAAATTTTGAGGCAAACGGCGCCCATTTGTAGTTTGGGTTGGACTTGAGAAGTGTCAATTTTTCAACGAAAAAATTCGAGCACAGATGGAATAGAGCACAGAACATAATATATAACGTCAAAATATAAGAGTTTCATCCCAAACTGCAAATGGCGGCCCTTGCCTCACTTTTTCTACGTTGACAGAAAGGAAGTTCGACGTCCAGTTAGTATTATAGGTCCATGACTAATACTAGTTTATCCTTGTCTGAAGTCAATATTCTCTCTCACACGTCCTGTCCGTTCTTTTTAAGTCTATGGTGATACCAGAATAATTTAGGAGAGTGGGGGATCCATAGGATATTTTGGACTGATAAGGCCACTTTCACGAAATCAAGTTGATTAATTTAAGAAATAACCATGTATGGCAGTGATAAAACCGTCATGCGACTATTGTTTCACTTTTCCAACATCAGTTAAGTCGTGAGATTGGCAGTCATGAGGGACGAACTTTTCGGACCAATCATACTCACCGATCACTTTAATGCTGAAGAATGAGGGCTACCGCGTATGAATTTTCCGCTAGAGGCGCTAGTGTTGCGTGAGGTCCACGAGAATTTGAATTGTCAAATATTCAAACGTAATTTTGAATCTGTATTCTGTTTATTTTCAATCTTTACGAGTATGTGAGGAGTTTCACATACATATTCAGATTAATAACAGCAAATATGAATCACGGATCAATGAATATCACTGCTTTGAAAGCGGTATTACAGAAGATAGTTGCCCAATTAAGCGGGCTAAAATAAGAGTTAATTCAAAGGTGAGTTTGTTCAGAGTTTCAATACGCATTTCTTGCGGAAAGTATGCTTATTTATTGAGTTTAGAGTTATGGTTTTTCTTTTTACAGATCCAAATACTATGATAGGAATGATAATTTCAGTGGAAACGCATTATCATGATTTGAAATAAGTTTATTATAGAAGTAGATTATCATTTCAAGAGAAATTGCCTTCTATCCTACTTACATGATACCTGTGATAGCTGAAAAGTGTTTAAAACTTGGAGTAGAACAATAAAACCTCACACAATCCTTTCATTTATCATTATAAGTGAATATATAGAAAAAACAGTATGTGCGAAAAGGAAAACCTCAGATATCAATTTATACTAACTAATCACTAATCATTCATTTAAAGTAGGGTAATTTATTTATTTACACAAGTTCTCGATATATATTTTTACAGTGAATGTTTTCCTCGAGTTAGTGAGTTGATTGATAACAAACATGAAATGTTTGTAGTTGTAAAATCCAGAGTAAAATTGTACCAATTAGATTTTCAATTCGAAGTAGGTATGTTTCTATTACTCTCAAGTTCCGACAAAAAAGCAGTATCAGTTGAGCTCTCTTGACTACATATTGATTTTCCTCTACAGTTGAAACGATTCTTGCATTTTCAAATTTCTTTCTGCGTTCAAAAACTCTCTCTACTAGTATTTTATTCATATCTGTCCTCACCTTCCTGGTACCCAGAAAATTGGCTAGGTATTGATTTCAGTTTTAATTTAGGAATAGCTGAAAATTTTTCAACAGTATATTACAAGTAATACCACTATGTATAACTAGATTTATTCAATTGTAAAAGTAAAGTGTCTGAAGCAACATAATGTAAAAGATTATTATGAACTCACGGTTTTCTGTATAAGGATCGTTAGGTCACGTATTATAACCAGGGTTGAAATGTTTTTCACAAAAATAAGAATGTTTTGAAGGGGTAACATCAGTTGCTTTAGGACAGTCTTATCGTTCCCTTTTTTTCTGAACAATACGGAACTGCACAACCCTGCAGCATGCTCGATATTGTACAGTATTCAAGGAATAGAATGTACACTTTTTTCACACGACTTATAACACCGAACACTTATAAATATGAATTTGTTTTAATAATAATAAAAAATCAATGACAGTACAAGGAACTTTGACAGGACCTCACGCAACAGAGGCGCCAGCTAGCGAAGAAAAAAACGGTAGCCCTCATTCATTAGATTAATTCAAAGACACTTGATAGACATATTGGATGAAATCATAGAGATAGGATATAATTGAGCAAATTTATCGCCATATATTTTGAGATTATTTTGGTTTGTCCGCTTTCCGCAAAATACCCTTATCAATTAAACACTTTGTTATGATGTCTTTTACAGATGCACTATCCGGAGCCACACAACATTTGAACTACCTATTTTGAACACCCAATCATAAGATATCAAAAGAAGTTTAATTTGCAATCGACAACGTCGAGCCCTCATTTGTCAAGACGACCATAATACAAATGGCCATGGGTTGGTTTAAGGGCATGGGTAGGACTAGTCGAACTAGCACAATAAGCTACTAAAACGACAGCTATCGAACTCACCTGTTCTGAGGTACCAATAGTCATCATCCGAAAATGGTTTTGGATGCCAAAGTTCGGTATATGTGAATTGATCCTCTGTTTCTTCATTAGATGTTGCCTTTGTTGCACTGAATTTAGAAGAAATATTGCTGAGTAGGCCAATGGTAGATGGAGAGAGACAAAACCTTATATCAGTAAAAAGGAGCTGAAAAAGCCATATTCGATAAAAAAAACAATAAAACGCAATAAAAGTCATTTTACCTCTACATGTAAACCTTTATCCTGGGGCGTAGAACCTGCTATACTGATTGTTATAGGAAACAATATACTGCTCATTGTTTCTTTTCTCTTCAACGGATTGTAATTGCAGGTTATCAATTCGAAATCAGTGATGGTACCATTAACAACTTGGTGTACACCCTGACTACGATATTTCAATTGAATTTCATTCTGAAACGTAATAAATATTTCAGTCTTCGACTTAGCAAACTGAATGAGATTTCTCCTCAACTATTTATAAATAATCAATTCCCGCGTAACCAGCAATAACGGCCTTATATCTCAACATTGTGCTATCAACGAGTTAACAAGAAACTTTCGAAGGTGTGACTAAGCCATACATTCTGACAATCAAGCTGCTATTAAAGCACCGCAAGGTCTCTTTAGTCTGGGTTCTCGGTCGCTTGGGAATCAAAGGAAATGAAAAGATTAATATACTAGCCGGAAAGGGAGCACAAATGCTACTTAGTGGCCCAGAATCTTCCTGTGACATAGGCAAATGCACCTATAAAAGAGAGTTTCTGAAGAAGGAAGAAACCGATGAGAAGCACTCTGAAGGAATCTTCCGGGAATTAATCATTCTAATAATTTCCTTCGAAACTTTAAAGTTGAAAGTTCTAAAAAGTACTCGGACCTCAGTAAGAACATAGACAAACTAAAAAATTAGATGAGCCACTCGTATATTCCGCGCCATCTGTCGGAGGAGGAGACTAATACACGAAAAAATTATTTTCAATTTGATAGTTAGATGTCGTTGCATTCATGGAAATCCTATCGAGAAAATAGTAAGTATGTAAAATCATTATTATCAAAAACCTTTGAATTGTCAACTGACACAAGGAGTGGTTTGACGCGTTCTTTTTCAAATATAATAAATTTCGATATGCCTGCAAGAGTGAAGACGTGCTGTGTTATTGGATGTGAAAATCGAGATGCAAGAAGGTAATTATACAATATATATTATATATATTCTGTTACCTATAAGAATTAAGAACTTTTCAAAAAAGTTTTTCATGTATTGAATAAGTTTAGTTGGTAAATACTCATATTTTGTATTATTGAATTCATTATTGTTAGTTTTTGAAAATGTTTTCAATGCAATTATTAGTTTATTGATTAGATATTTATGAAATAAATCTGTATTTTCAATTGGTGATACCTATTTCAGTTAATAAATATTTATTCTATCCAGATTGATCCTCATTTCTCGATTCCAAAAGAAAATCAGATGAAAGTTCGTTGCAGGTATTATTTTCATGAAAATAAATTTCCTCACTCATCGATAACTTGCACGAATCCATTTCTGATTTCCTTTTGGAAATTGAATTTCAAAAAACTTTTTGCCTCTTGTATATGGGTGTACCTACCTATTCAAAAGGTGCATTACAGAATTCTTTTTGAGGCAGCTTTACGATACAGATTCCTTTTTCAATTGAGCTTTTTTCACGAATTAGTAATGTTGTACAAAAAAAGATGGCGTTGAAGCTTGTTCTACTAGTGTCTCATCTATTCTCCGTTTAGTTAGTCTATGAGTAAGAACTGGCTTCCTAACAGGATATTGTCGCCTTGGAAAGCAATGATGAGATTTGGCCTAGTAGAAACTGACGAGTGTAGATTTTATGGTGGTGAGGAGGAAACTTCTGCTGTTACAGAATGCCTCGGCATTGAAAGCCTATGCAAAGAATGTCTTGGACAAGAGAATAATGGGAGAAACGCAAATCAAGCCTCCTTGAAGCATCTCAGGTATCAGGGTTCTGGAGAGTAACACTTGCGACAAACAGTTCTGACTATAGATCTTAAGGTCGCATCTTGGGGTATGGTGGGGCGTAATAATCCTGAATGAAATTATCCTCAAATCCTTTATGCAGTGAAACAATGATTGGTTCAACGATGTTTTCTACGTAGAGGGCACCAAGGGTTGCTCGTTCTACGATAATGAGAGGGGTACGGCGAATGAACATTATACGCCGCCGACACATTGTTGATTCGCCTAAAGAGTGCGCAACTTTCGGGGCGAAATTGAGTCGCTCTAGTCTGCATGGCCTGTTCACCAACCGAACCGTGACTCGTCTAAAAACAGTAGCGCCATTGTGGTTAAAGTCCATTGCCAACGGGTATATCTATTTCTAGAAGACTTTTTTGGGTTTTTACTCCCAGTCCCTGAAACAGAAACAATCAAAAATTCTTAATTAAGATGCGTACATCCTTGCACTAATTTGTCAGGAGCAAACTGGTTTTGAAAAAAGATATTACCTAACAGTAAAATCAAAAAAAGTAGGTAACGTAACGTTTCGGTGTCTATGTTAGACAACTTCATTAGATGAACTCGAATCTTTGGAATTGTGTTTTTTTTTCGTTGGTAGTCTAGTTGACATTGAAACTTGTCAACACATAGAGATGTTGATTCATTTAATTTTGAAATTTCCTGATGTCATTTTTTTTTCAATAAATCAACCCAAATACAATCTATTCCAACAGAACAATTAGCCAAATTATCTTCTTCATCTGACATCAGCGATTGTGATCTTATAATGTCTCTATTTTGATGTTGTTCTTATGTTCGCGTTTTCTGATCTCTAAAGTGTTTACAATATTCCCTGTATATGTGGAAAATCATAAACAGGAGAGACATTAAGATCTTTAGAGATAAGAAAACGAGAACATAAAAACAACATAAAAAATAGAGATCACCAATCGCTGATCATGTCTGTTCAAATAGCGGAGATCTATGATGAACTGGAACAACACAAAGATTCTAGTGACGGATCCTGATAATTATGAAAGGGAAATTAAGGAATCCACAGGTATTTTGTTAGATGAAGTATATAATTTGGCTAATTGTTCGGTTGGAATAGATCGTATTTGGGTTGATTTAATGAAAAAAGAAATGACACCAGGAAATTTCAAAATTAAATGACTCAACATCTCCATGTCAATTAGACTATCAACGAATAAAGATACAATTCCAAAAATTTTCCAAGTTCGCCTGAAGAAGGAGTCTGATATAGACACCGAAACGTTACGTCATCTATTTTATTTATTTCCTTTTTTAGTTTTACTGTTAGGCAACATTTTTTTCAAAACCAATTTGTTCCTGACAAATTAGTGCAAGGATTCACGCAGGGGCATTTCATCTTAATTAAAATTTGTTCACTGGACGGCACCTGCCTCAAACCTGAATCTTTTAAAATATTTACTCATTACCCAATATAGAGTAGATTGTAAATTTGCCTAAAATAAACTATATAAAAAATTATTTTTGTTTCAGAGACTGGGAGTAAAAACCCAAAAAAAGTTTTTCTAAAGATGCAAAATCCTCCAAGATTATGTTTCAATCGATATCTGGGTATATCCATGTCCAGCCTTTTTCCGAGCTACTTATAAAGGTCTGCTTGCCCACAAATTTTAGGAATGCAACTGTCGAGCAACTTAGTAGGGAAGTTAGTCGACAATTGTCGAATCACGAATACGAAATTATTCAAGAATAGTGCGTTGTGGGAATAATTATTTGTTTTTCGAAATGGTTGTAACACATTCCTATAGGTCAATAGTTGCAATTTAATTTATGATGGAGAAATTTCCGATAAATCAATAGAAAAAGATAAAAACAAGTTAAAGGACCCCGCACATTTTGTATGAGAATTGGCTCCCGGTGGATTTGGCTGAAAATTTGATATGATGTTCTACTAATCCTTCTGATCAAATGTCTCTACAGCACGAAGCTGAAAAATGCATTATTCTAGGAGTTTTTAGCGATTTTTGTATCCATTAGGTTTGTTCCAACTCAAGAATTGACCGTACAATGATCGTCAGGATTCTGCGCAATAGATAAAAATGTGTTCCAACTGAAAATGTATCGTTTGAGAACGGTTTCGTTTTTGTTCCATCCTGCTTGGGGACCGTGAGTGGAAGGGTTTTGTGATCGTCATTTCGATCCCTGGTCTGGAGCAAGTACTGTTTGGACGGTTCTTGTACGGTCAAGTTTAGACATGCGCATAAGATCGATTACTAACAGTTTCGTGACCGTCAAATTACCGTACAAAAGTCAGCTGTTGGAACAAACCTATTATGGCTTACGTATTACCGTTCACACAGAAATGTTTGAGAATATTTCGTGATTATTGAAAACAGATTCTGTCAATTCGAAATATTTTCAAACATTTCTGTGTGAACGGTAATACGTAAGCCATAATGAATACAAAAAATTGCTAAAAACTCCTAGAAGTGTGCATTTTCAGCTTCGTGACTGTGGAGACATTCGATCAGAAGGATTAGTAGAACATCATATCAAATTTTCAGCCAAATCCACCGGGAGCCAATTCCCATAATACGTAAGCCATAATGGATACAAAAAATCACTAAAAACTCCTAGAAGTATGCATTTTTCAGCTTCGTGACTGTTTAGACATTTGGTCAGAAGGATTAGTAGAACATCCTATCAAATTTTCAGCCAAATCCACCGGGAGCCAATTCCCATACAAAATGTGCGGGGTCCTTTCTTGATGATGCAAGAGGAAGCGCACTTTCATTTATTTGAATAAGCAAAATTATCGCTTTTGGTTCGACGTGAATTCGCAACATCTTCATGAACGACCCCTCCATGATGAAAAATTCACCGTTTGCTGTGGTGTTTCAATTTTTGGAATGATAGGGCCACATGTTTTTGAAGAGATCAACAGAAATGTTACACTAAATTCCGAACGTTACGTTAACATGTAACGGGTATTTTTACGGTCCGAATTTCCCGAAAAAGATGGGGTTACCGCACATACGTTACGACAAACTCGAATTTCGTTACAAGAAATGTTCCCTGGTGCTTTATATCAAAATTTGGTGACAACATGGCCAGCTAATTCCTTCGATTTGACGCCTCCTGATTTTTTCTGTGAGAATATCTCAGGAAAAAGGTTTATGAAATGCGTCCCATTACCACCTAAGAACTCAAAATAAGTATTATTGAAGAAATAAATAATATTGCAGCAGAATTGTTATAACGAGTTATGCAAAATTTTATAGATAACGATAGCAAAAATGTATAGATAATGAAGGAAGCCATTTAAGGGATGTAATTTTTAAAACATAAATGCACATATTAATATTGTTATTTTCCATAATTATGTTTCAATGAAATGTTTTTTCTTTCATAACAGATTTTTTAAAATAGGTGACACCCAATACCTAACCCAGTATATCTATGGCTATATAGTACTGTCGTTGACAACAAAAATATCAGAATATATTGGGGGTAATTTCAAATGAACGGAATTTTAAAATACTTGTAAGATATCTCGAAATCCAAAGAAAATTTGGCAAAGTATTAGGATGGGAAGCTTTTGAGTTCGACACATTCATGAACTAGCATAGAGATAGGATAAAATAGAGTTGCCATCATTGAGATAAACATTGTATAAGATGCGCCATATTACTACCAGCTAACGTCAAATTTGACAATCGTTGAATTTTCTGCAGGAATTGTGATTCTTTCGCCTGTTTCTAGTTAAATTGTGATTTCTTCTGCTTAATAATATACAATAAAATGGTGTCGTGTACTGTAAGGCTTTCTTCAGGCAGAGAAGAGACAGGTAAGTGCTGATTCACAATGGACGTAACCATAACGAACACGCAAACGTACTTTGTCCGTAAACGTAATGGTGTTCACAATGGACTTTGGGCGCAGTAGCAAATTATAGACGTTTTTGTAGAGTGAGAAGATGTTTCTGTACTTTATAATAAGTGTTCTATGAATTTTTTGACAATTGATTATTGTGAAGTGTTGTCATTAATGTCATGTATGAAGTATTAAGTCTGTTTTTATTGAGACAATGTTTGGAAAAAATAAAAGAAATTGAAGAGCAAAATTCTAAAAGGAGAAAAAACGACGTGTGAGTCTCAAAGACAAAAATATATTATAAGTTGGTTTAACTCACAGAATGTGAACAAATTTCTATGATTAAACGTTAGAATTACGGACTACCATAAGCTCAACGTAAACGTAAAAATTACAAAGCCTATTGTGAACAGTTCCATATGATTGGTTGCATTGGTTCAACTTTGCGTTTTTCGTTTACGTTACGGGAGTTTTATGGTTACGTCCATTGTGAATCCAGCATAAGAAGAAATTTAGAGGAAAAACATATCACAGGTAGGGATAAGTACTGAACAGATCCGCATTCGAAATTTTTGCTAGTCTGTCTTGGTAATCTGATATCTTTTTATATGTGTATATTATCACCTGAACAAAATTGTTTATTTGATATTCAATTGACCTTATTTGAACAGGATTCCTAAAGACCCAACACGCCGTATTTTTGGGTCAAATTTGTAAACAGAAAAAACTAGCAACTTAATTCAACCCTGAACTTTCCGCCATATTGGTCCCCTACTTAGCCCCGCCCAGTGGTACTATTTTCCTTACTCAATTGTATGTCATAGCGTCTCTTCTCTATTATATCTCGATGTGAACTAGCAATCCAAATCCACAGAATAGAGCTATTCTGTCAAAGCCTGAATTAAGCATAGATTTATAATACTAACTAGATGGCGAACCTGTCAAAAATTTTGAGGCAAACGGCGACCATTTGCAGTTTGGGTTTTACTTGAGAGGTGTCAATTTTTCAACGAAAAAAATTCGAGCACAGATGGCATAGAAGGCGGCACTTGCCTCACTTTTTTCTACGTGACAGTTAGGAAGTTCGACGTCCAGTTAGTATTATAGGTCCATGGATTTAAGCCGGACTCCAACAACTGTGCTTAATGAAATGTCATCATTTCTGTGCAATTTTTAGTTCATTTTCGACGTTGTCCACCGACTTAATTCAAAATCAACGCTTCGATGGTCTAACCAAGCGCTGTGAAACCCACAGTTAATCAACTAAAATATACTAGATATGCTTTGTAGAGTCGTTTGTCGACACTGTACATTTACTCACATGCATGATTATAGCGCTTGTATCGATGTTATCCATATGCTCCACTAAAATAATGTCGGGTTTTTCTATTTTTAAATTGACTGTCATTTTTGTCGTGCTCTGTGTTGAAGTTGCCGCAGTCTTATTCTGCATCGACTTGCTAGAAGACGTTTGTTTAGCGTTAATTTGTTGTGGTCCCATATTTGGTTTGTCTGTCTCCATGGTTGTGTTGAAGAAATCCTTCAGTTTCAACATGTATTCCACAGACAGAATGAACGTGAAACTGTATACCCTCACGTCCGCTGTAAATGAAAAATGAATGAAATTTAATGATATGTTTTTATTTATTGAATTGAATTTATAACATATTTATATCCGGTGATTTAGGCCACTCGCTTATGGTTCGTAGCCTAAACTTCACCTAGTGAATAATGATGTTGTCATTATATGCTCATTGCATAATATACTAATATTCGTGATTTCTTTTAGACAAATAACATTAAGGCTTCGCAACATCTTGCTAAAAAAATCTATAATCTAGTCTTAGACATATACATTCTACACTGCGCAAAAAAATTAACGCATATTCTGAAAATCTCAATTTTAATGAAAGTTAACTCAACATTGACTTTATAACTTATTTTTTATGTTCTCTCGGAAAGGTTTCGAACGAAACAAGACACATTAAATGGAAGAAAATTCAGGATTTTACCGAATCTTACGTGAAAGAAGAGCAATAAACAATTTTCAAAATACTGGAATGCTGATAAGTGATTTAATACTTGGTATTTCCACTCCTTGCTTTAATTACAGCTCAGCAACGACGGTTCATACTCAAAATGATTGATCTTAAAATATTCTGATCTAATTCTTCCCAGATTTCTCTGAGTTGGATTCCTAAGTCATTAAGAGTAGCTGGATGATTTTCTGAACTTCTCAGCCTTCTATTGAGGTTGTCCCAAACCTGCTCAATCGGATTGAGATCTGGACTTCTTGCTGGCCATTCCATTCGAGAGACTTCAACCTCTTCAAGGTACTCCTGAACGATGCGCGCACGATGGGGTCTGGCATTATCGCCCATAAAAATGAAATTTTCACCAATGTATGGGGCAAATGGCACTACATGCTCTTCAAGAATGTTCCTTATATACCTATCAGCATTCATAGCTCCATTATCAACGACCACTAGGTCTGTGTGAGCAGTCAAAGATATTCCACCCCATACCATAATCGACCCCCCCCGGAATCCCGGAAACCAGTAGTATTCAGGAAATTGCACTGAGCACATCTTTCATGTGGACGTCTGTATACAAGGGAACGTCGATCACAAATGTAGAGGCAGAATCTAGACTCATCTGTGAAGAGAACTCTTTCCCAATCCCTTCGATGGGCTGGGGTTAGAGCTGGGCCTCTTGCCGCGACACGAGGCCTTAAATCATATTCTCTGAGGCGATTTATTATTGTCTGAGTGCTAATTTGCACCCCATGAGTTTGCTCAAGCTGATTTTGAAGGAAGCGAGCGGTTGAAAACCGTTGTCTCAACGAAGAAACTCTCATGTAACGTTCTTGAATGACAGTTGTTACCCGTGGTCTACCCTGTCCTGGTCTTCGGACATTCATACCTATCTCCCTGAATCGCTGCAACATTCTGGACACACTTGTATAGGAAACTCCAAACCTTTCTGCAATTCTTGTGTACTTCCACCCTTCTTCTTGCTAAACTACCGCTTGGGCACATTCCTCTTGGGTCAAATTGCGTGTTTCGCGTTGCATAGCGATCGAGAACAACTGATTTCAGAATGGAGTCAATACATTCAAAATCTGATAATTTCATATTATTTTATTCCTGCTGGGAAAAAACATCTGTATTGAAGAAAAACGTTGGAAGTGGATAACATATGCATGCATAATTCTAGTGTTGGGAATAATCGAGTACTTTCAATAATCGAGTACTCGATGATCGAGCGATCCAAATAACCGAGCGATAATCGAGCGATTTTTCGCTTGATACCCACCGAGCGATTTTTCGCCTGATCCCCACCCTCGATTATATTCGTAATCGGCCGAGTTGCAAGCAAATAAGCGATCATGCATTGCTAACCGCTCACCGCTCATTCAGCGCTGTACGGCCTCTACATTCATTGTGTTGTGACTTGCGATTTTGTTTATATCTTCTGTCCTCGAAATTGAAGCTCGCGTCACGCGTGTATCGTATTGATAATTATTAATTATCATGGGATCAAAACAGAAGTCCGCTGTATGGAATTATTTCCATAAAAATAATGATAAAAAATTTGCGACTTGCAATATTTGTAGAAAATTTTTGTCTTATTATGGCAGTACTGCAAATTTGAAGCAGCATTTCCGTTATTAGATAGAAGAAAAAATCCTCAAGTTATATATTTGTTTTTCAGTAAAAATTTTAATTTTGTTGATTTTTTCAGTTTTATAAACGAATACCTTAAAACATCTCTACATTTTATTGAGTTCAGACAATACTCGACAACCTCACATTCCCCAGTCATCACCCATTCCACAACTAATTTCTGTCTAATAAGAACTATCGGATGAGAATTCACTCAAAGATCGCGATTATCTATGGTTAATGCCGGGCGAAAACACCGAATATCGGGCTTGTACTCAACCATTCAAATAACCGACACAGTCCGATTATCAAGATATCACTCGTCGCTCGAGAAATCGGATTGAATAACACATGACTCATATCGATTTCGAGTGACGAGCGGTTTTTTTGATAATCGAGTAGTGTCGATTATTTGAATAATCGAGTACTCGAGTGATTTTCTACTCGAGTGGTCCCAACACTACATAATTCTGATAAAAATAATTATCAGTTGTAGAATAAATTTGAGATTTCCATAACGTACGTTAATTTTTTTGCGCGGTGTACTTACCGAACATTTCGTTTTTCTTTTGTTGGTACGTTATGTCCAGCATACTCCTCACTGTGTTATCACTATCCGCACTGGTCGACAGAGCCTTCATGTCGCTTCTTCTCTCGATGAGACGCCTGATCAGCTGATCTCTGCCAGGTCGCATGTCATCTAAATTGCAGTCTAACAGAAGAATTGACGTACTGAATGTGCTGTCTGACAGCTGACGTCCCTTGCAGGATAGTCCTTCCAGAGAAAATCTTGCGAGATGGTAGGTAGGCTCTACCTTCAGAGATATTTTCGATTCCTGTGGGAAATAACCAGTTAGCAGAATATTTGCTGAAATATTATTTGGTCGATTTCCATCATATTTACTTTATCTGCCGTAAAAAGCATTGTGGTGAAATGAACCATCGCACAACTAGGTGTCAAGATAATTTTATGAAAAAAACTACCCTTAAATGTAGGTCTGGAAATGCATTGTTTCCAAGGTACAAGGTGTTGTCAGAAAGTGACTAAAAAAATGTATAGAAAGTGGAGGAAATAATTTTGAAAACCTTCTGTAGACCAATATTCATTTACAGATACAGTCCATTCACGAAAGGTTGAGCCGTCGGTTGGCCATGGAAATTTGGCATATTCCACTGTGTATATTAAAATTTAGGTTATGTTCTTTATTTTCTTGACAGATTGTACGCCATGTTGTCAATATTGCATAGAGTTCTCTGATAACTAGCAAGCTCGTCGGACGAGGCCGGGTACATTCGGCAACGTTGACTTTATTTTACGTTATGACAGCAAATACTGCCAACTTCAGATAAATAAAGAAAAGAAACGCCTACTATGCGCTCAACCTTTCGTGAACGGACTATATATGATCAATTTTCAATCAACTTGTTTTTTAATTATTAGTTTCTAGATAGCGTAGTTATACTCCGTTCACGAAAGGTTGAGCACATAGTAGGCGTTTCTTTATTTATCGGAAGTTGGCAGTATTTGCTGTCATAACGTAAAATAAATTCAAAGTTGCCGAATGTACCCCGCCTCGTCCGACGAGCTTGCGAGTTATCAGACAACTCTATGCAATATTGACAACATTGCGTATCAATCTGACAAGAAAATAATTAACATAACCTAAAATTTTAATATACACAGTGGAATATGTCAAATTATCATGGCCAACCGACGGCTCAACCTTTCGTGAACGGACTATACTCTCTTCCTTGCATATTCATGTCTATTAATTAAAAAATATTTTATAATTGTGAATGACAATTTTGAATGGCCAGATATGGTATAATAATGGAATACAATCATCAGAATATTTTTTGAAGAAGAAATTGTAATTAGGAACTTCTAAATCCATTCTCTTGCAGTGTTTTATTACTTAGAGGCGCCTGACTACAAAACAATTATTCATAGAAGTTGATATGATTGATATATGATTCATTCATTTTGGAACAATCATAAATGCATAGCATGAAAATATTAAAATCAAGATGGAAATAACATACAGGGTGTTTTTAACGAATTTGAAGTTGCATAAAGCTTCACTCAGTCCGGTCCTGATTCTTTTCACATTTTATGTTCTGTTGTCATTGCGACTTACAACTTTCACCTATGTATGGATTTTCAGTCGAATCGATCGATAATTTTATGAGTTATAGCAAAACGAAAATTCGAGAAAGGACCCCGCACAATTAGTATGGAAATTGGCTCCCGGTGGATTTGGCTGAAAATTTGATATGATGTTCTACTAATCCTTCTGATCAAATGTCTCAACAGTAACGAAGCTGAAAAATGCATAGTTCTAGGAGTTTTTAGCGATTTTTTGTATCCATTATAGCTTACGTATTACCGTTCACACAGAAATGTTTGAAAATATTTCGTGATTATTGAGAGCAGATTTTGTCAGTTCTGTCATTGTGACATCACATAGAAAATATTTCAAAATATTTTTGAACCCTTTTCGACGCCAGAATACCTGAACCATGGCAAACAGGAATCGACGATGTTGTTATGTATGTGATGATCTATTCAATTTTAAACAATTATCTCGGATCAGTGGGGATGACAATGCTGAAAAAAGAAATGTAGCTGTTTTGCACATTTCTTATGGGAATTGGCTCCCGTTGGATTTGGCTGATTTGATATGATGTTCTACTAATCCTTCTGATCAAATGTCTCTACAGTCACGAAGCTGAAAAATGCATACTTCTAGGAGTTTTTAGCGATTTTTTTATCCATTATGGTTTTCTATTTATTCATGTTTTTGCAAAAAACCATCAAATGAACGTGTCGAGGCGTCTCAATTCAAGGCAATAACAATTATAATACATATAAGATATATTTAAAGATTAACAATATGAAAAAATTAGTTCATTTTTGAACATTACTCAGCGTAAACGCCATCATCCGATATCAGGATTTTCATCATCCACCCGTCTATCTACTGGTCTCGGTCTAATCGCAGCATCGAAAATCGTGTTAAGAAGGACCGTCGAAGGGTAACGAAGCCTTCCGTTGTGACGAGCGTATCCGAGAAACCATATGACGCTCGAAATGTGTGCCTCAACTATCCATCTATAGTCCGTTCACGAAAGGTTGAGCACATAGTAGGCGTTTTTTTGTTTATCTGAAGTTGGCAAAATTTGCTGTTATAACGTAAAATAAAGTCAACGTTGCCGAATGTAACCGGCCTCGTTCGACGAGATTGCGAGTTATCAGACAACTCTATGCAATATTGACAACATTGCGTATCAATCTGACAAGAACATAACCTAAATTCTAATATACACAGTGGAATATGCCAAATTTCCATGGCCAACCGACGGCTCAACCTTTCGTGAACGAACTATAGTTTTAGTCACAAGTCGCGACTGATTAGCTTCTTCTGTAGATAGTTGACGTTGACCTCGAGCAAGGAGAGCTGGCATTTCATACTGAATACCTAAACGTTGCAACAATTCAGTGACATCCCTGTAACCTCTATCTACTACGAAAATATCGCCTTCTTCTATCCATTGCCTTAAACCTTCAGCGTCTCGGTCGAATTCATTCCGTAGTATTTGGGCATCGTTGTTGCGGCTGTCAGAAAAATATGGTCCGTGTATATCCAGTATGTAACCATCCGGTGCAACTACCAGTACTGGTTTTAATAAGTGACGTCCTTTATGAGTGCTGAATGATTGCCGAAGGGAACGGAAGTTGCTGCTTTTAGGTATATAAGTGTAAGTACTGTCTACGTATACAATCGCTCGGGGGACTCGTGGATCAGGATTATATAACTCGTTGGAGAATTCATTCACATGTTGTTCGATGAATTCTTCTCTTGTTATCGACCCAACTCCAATGTTTGCAGGAACGAATCGCTGCATCAACGACTGTCTGACCGTTGAGATCGCTAAGCTCGTCGCTTGTCGACTTGAATATCCAAATATGACTTTCAGGAATTCATCTGGAAGCCCTTGACGCATCTTACACATAAAACTCAGCAAGTCTCTTTTATCAACGTATCGGTAACCAGATTCTTGAGGAACAGGATCACAAAAAGTGTAGAGATCTTGGAACTGCTCTTTGGATGCAGGCGAAAATGTTGCAAAATCCTCTTCTGTGAAGTCATTTTCATCGTTAAATCTCAGTTGCGACTTAGCATTTTCACGAAGTGCAGACAGAAATAATTGTAGTTCTGGACCTTGCAAAGCGTACGGCCTATTGATGAAACGCAGATTTGGTAGAAGAAGGCGTTGAAAAAACCCCGATCATCCAAATGATGAGCACACGATCTGACACCAGCTGGCATGTATATGTTCTGAAGAACGAAGACATTCACTCTGCATTCAGAGAAACTCTCCCCATATCAACATCCGAATTGCAGATTACGCATGTTGCATTTCTGGTCTGATAAAGAACGTTTAATCTCAAACAATTCTGGTCTTGTTGTAAATCGTCCAATTCACGCAGTATAGATCGATAGCAATTGATGCATATTCTAGTCAAATCTGTCACATCAAGTGGTGGTCTCCCAAATTCAGCACGGCGCAAAACAGCTACATTTCTTTTTTCAGCATTGTCATCCCCACTGATCCGAGATAATTGTTTAAAATTGAATAGATCATCACATACATAACAACATCGTCGATTCCTGTTTGCCATGGTTCAGGTATTTTGGCGTCGAAGAGGGTTCAAAAATATTTTGAAATATTTTCTATATGATGTCACAATGACAGAACTGACAAAATCTGCTCTCAATAATCACGAAATATTTTCAAACATTTCTGTGTGAACGGTAATACGTAAGCTATAATGGATACAAAAAATCACTAAAAACTCCCAGAACTATGCATTTTTCAGCTTCGTGACTGTAGAGACATTTGATCAGAAGGATTAGTAGAACATCATATCAAATTTTCAGCCAAATCCACCGGGAGCCAATTTCCATACTAATTGTGCGGGGTCCTTTGGTAAAACTAGCTGTATATCGGAAACGCAGTACCGGCTCAATGCCCTCTATTCACAGTTTTCATTTATCCGTTTACTCGTGAAACACCCTGTATATATTTATCTCTAATTAAAAATTAGAACAGTCTCGTTTCCCTATTTTATACCTACGTCGGTTCGAGTCCCAACTAAGATTCACTGAATTTTTTTTTATAAATTCATTTCGAATGTTTGGACATACCAATAATTTAATTTTTTTTTAATTATTTTAGAGGTCTGAACGAAATATTTTAATGACTGTAGTAAGGAAACCGTTTGATATTTTACAATTCTATTTTCATATTCGTGATTGATAATTAAAGAATTGTACATTTCATCCATTTCGGGTGAAATTTTTGTAAAAACTTTTTCACAGAAATTCTCGGAAAATAAAATTCAATTTGAAACCGAAAAAAAATTATTGCACTTTTTTCGCCATTTTGTAAATTTTTTTCGGAGTTCGTCAACTTTTCTGAATAGAGGACCCAAAAATACTGAGATTTGACCAAAAACAGTTTAACACCCTGTATCTCGCTTATGCTTCGAAAACGGGATATATTGTATAAGGCATAAATGATTATCCCAGTGTCTTTTACACGAATATACAGGGTGATTTTTTTAAGTGTTTCATTAGACGTTTTCAAGAAAGGAATTGTAATACAGATTCAAGATTTTGGATTTTCGTTTAAGAGTACATGAACTTTAATTGTAAAATATTTTCATGAGAAATCTACTTCCGGTTTCACCGGAAGCGAATGTGACTTCGTTATTTCAAATGCAACACCCTGTATATTTATACATATTCGAATTCTTCGTTCAATTCTACACTGATTTGATGTATGATATGTGCAACCACTCAAGCGGTTCTTGAATTATAGCCTGATTATCAAATTTTTTGGAAAAAAGGTTGTCACAAATTAGTGTCCATATCTTCAAAATACGTCATTACAAGAATTTCTTTTTGCGAAAGTGGAACAAAAAAAAGTACGCTGATACTGTTTCTTGTATAACTTATGACGAAATATTATAAAGGGTGTCAGAAAAAGGGCCCCAAAGTGAGCCTCAATAAAACTATAAAATCTCACTTTTTTCAAATGGCAACCCCATAATTTTATAATTCCAATCGATGGCTCGTCAAAAACCAGTTAGGGTGTCCCGAACATTTAATGCCTCTAAAATCAGTAGTTTTGCCGTTGTTGAATAAAATTCGAATTTCAGGATTGAATCAAGGTTTCTTAGTCTAACCATAGATTTATTAGGATAGAAGTTTTCAAGAAGGCTATGTCTCTTGATTTATAATGCATTTTAGAGAACTGTCATTTATACTTTTTTGATTAATCGGGCACTATGCAAAATATGAATTACAGTAACAGTGATGTATTGAATATGTTCTTCATTTATGGTGAATGTAACAAAATATTAGAAAAGACAGTCAGAACTTTTAACGAAAGATATCCACATTGTTATTGTAGTATTAGTTTACTGTTATGATTAAAATTTTTGTGATAGTTTTAAACTAAGAGATCATTCATTATCTGTTACTATATTCATTCGAGTCCGTTTAGGGTTAAGTCTTCCAGTACGGAGAAAATTGTTTTGATACCTCCCGAACTTTGATTTAGTTAAAGTCAGTAAATGTGAATTTCGTTCGTTGAATTTCTAATTACTTTTTCTAGGAATTTGTTACATTTGCCGCAAATAAAGAACATACCCTTGATATATCATTCCAGTGAAATTATTATTGCATGTTTTGCTTAGCTCTTGATCTGTTATAAGAAAAAGTAAGAATGACAGTTCCTAACATAGCCTACTTCGAAAATGCAAGCTTACAAACTGTGCGAAACCTGTCTTTAATCGTGAAATTCGAATTTTATTGAATAACGGCAAAATTACTGATTTTAGAGGCATGAAATGTTCGGAACACCATAACTGGTTTTTGAAGAGCCATCGATTGGAATTATAAAATTATAGGGTTGCCATTTGAAAAAAGTGAGATTTTATAGTTTTATTGAGGCTCACTTTGGGGCCCTTTTTCAGACACCCTTTATAATATTTCCTCATAAGTTATACAAGAAACAGAATCAGCGTACTTTCTTTTGTTCCACTTTTGCAAATAGAAATTCTTGTAATGAGGGATTTTGAAGATATAGACACTAATTTGTGACAACCTTTTTTACAAAAAATTTGATGATCAGGCTATAATTCAAGAACCCCTTGAGTGGTTGCACATATCATACATCAAATCAGTGTAGAATTGAACGAAGAATTCGAATATGTATAAATATACAGGGTGTTGCATTTGAAATAACGAAGTTACATTCGTTTCCGGTGAAACCGGAAGTAGATTCCTCTTGAAAATATTTTACAATTGAAGTTCATGTACTCTAAAACGAAAATCCAAAATCTTGAATCTGTATTACAATTCCTTCCTCGAAAACGTCTAATGAAACACTTAAAAAAATCACCCTGTATATGTTTGTCCAGTTTATGATGAAACACCCTGTCTAAGTTACGTTTTGCTTTACTCACTGTTGGGGCAGTATACAAGTTAATTTCGAGTTTGTCCATTGTAACAGTAAACCTCAAAGTCGTATGAACAACTTCTTTGTCATCTTCTCCTTCTTGTTCAAGAACTGAATCTACAGTTTCATTGTTAAGACCGATAACAACGGCCCTGTTTCGGAAACTGGAAGTGGACACACTTCTTTTGAGGGACATTGCATGTTGTTGTGTTCCTTCAGCTAAATTGCCATTCACCGTGCTTGTGACCGTTGCCATATCGAGATGGCTGAATCTCACCTGAAAATTTCAATAATCAATTTGAAATGACTCACCACATTATTCATGAAAAAATTTTGGATAATGATGAAAATAATTCATTCATATGTAGATATTATGTAAGTGTACACTATAAACATATACCGTCAATAAATTACACGATTTGTCAAAGAAGAATGAAAGTATAACAACACATCATGATAAAATCCAATATAAAAAAATAAACAATACAACACATAAAAGTGTATTTGTATATCGTTTCTATAACAAAAGCTCTCTCACTCAGTTTGATTTCTCCGGAAAATTCATTATACAGTTTTGAACAAGTGAAATTTGGGTCTTGCTGTCTGTGTCCTCTAAATTCTGAAATATGGAAGACTGAATTTATTTTTCTGTCGAGTATTGCAGATGTGAAGCTCTGAATTTTTTTTCTATTCTGATGGCAAACAGGGTCCTTTTTTATCTTGGCCTATTAGACGTATTTGGAGAACTAGTGAATATTTCGTTGGGGATGAAAGATCTCTTTGCCCAAAATATTTTCAAATCGACATTGTTGCCACATCTATCTTATACGCATATCTACTTTTTCATTTCAAATGGAACTACCTATATTTATGTATCGATTCAATACAAAATTCCGAAAATGTGGAATTTAAAATTGAGATATTTCGAGATTTTCAAATGACAACCACATATTTGTTTCACAGCATTCGATTCAAATAAAAAAATGAATCACAATTTCCTATCACACTAATTCATTATTATGGATAGTTTTCGAATGCGATAAAAAATACTGAAAAACTAGTGAGAACATGAGGGAAAACGACCGACCGAGCGAGAGTGGTCGAGTGGAGAGGAAATAAGCGAATCGATGGGAAACGTATATGTGTACAAAATTTGGTGCGCTGTCCGCGCAACAATTCTTAAACGCCAAGTGTGTCTCCGGCCTTATACTCGGCGACCGTTGGCTTCCGTTGGCTTCCGTGGCGTTTCCCCTCGATTCGCTCATTCCCTCACCACTCGACCACTCTCGCTTGGTCGGTTGTTTTCCCTCATGTTCTCACTAGTTTTTAACACTCTTAAACGCGTTTTATTGAAAAATCAGAATAGACGTTTTGTTACTGATCACGTCTTCTTTCCAAATCAATTTTTTTAATTTCAATCGGACGACCTCAAACGCATCCAGCTTTCCGCGAAAATATGTCGAAAATAAATTCAAATGGGAATTATGCGAAAACTATTTATCCGACCAAATTCAATTTTGGCACACATGATTTGCACGTCAATAGCTACTATCATGTGAAGTTTCAGTTCTTAATATTGCAAAATGGCAGAGTTATGAGTTAAAAGAAAAAACACGCAATTTTCCGCTTTTCTCCAGTTTTAATTATTCGATCGGATCGTTTGACCCATCATTCTCTTCACAAAGTAATTCTCTACAATTCATCCCATTGCAACGTTATCACTGCATCAATAGTTTCCATTTTGCAACGAAAAAACTAAAGAGAACGCGAATTTTTGTTGTTTTTTGTTAATAACAAATAAAAAATGCCATTTTCGTGTTGAGGACATGGTGGGAATAAACTACGAACTGTCCTGCACGGAATGGCACAGGTGGCTTCCAGGTAGTATTTTTGTCAAGAAACTAATCATTTGTAGCTCTGTTGCTTGGCGTAATATAGCATCAGTGAAGGAGCGGGAAATAGGTTAGTTTGGCATCCTCCTTATCGAGAAAATAGATGTGGATAGTTTGCCACACAATGGAGAGAAGTTTAGTCAGAAAAGGAAGAGTTGATATTTTTTTCAATGAACCAAACCCCGCTTTCATATTCCCCGATGTTATATCAATCCCTCCCGATAAAAAGTACTTTGAAGTTAAGAACCCGGATCTGATTCCCGTGGATCTTCGAATTTTCAAGTGCGGTGAGAAAGCATGTGTGCCTGTTGTTGATGGAAAATTGTTTTACAGGTCTGATTCCACTCTGACCCATTAGAAATATTTTCGCAACTGCACTCGGACTCCAGTTCCAGAGCCCCAATGAACTCCAGTATCTGAGAAAGCTTCAGGGGGGTTAATCCGCTTTGTTCCTATAATTCTCATAGCTAAGACATTTTTGCGTGGGGTCGCAATGGCAAGGTATTCTGTTACTAAGTGAACAGGAGTTTTCTGCTTTTTCCCACTTTCCTTATATGCCTCCTAAGTAGACAATGTGTTGTTAAAAGCCAGTGAATAAGCGTAAAATATTTTTACTTGGGTCCAAATATTTTTTTGGAGCTTGCAATTTTGGAGTTTCGAAGGAACCTTTTTGAATGATTAATTCCCAGAAGATTTTTCCTTATTTTTTAGTTTCTTCCTTCTCCAAACACTCTTTCTTATAGGTTCAGTTGCCTATACCATGATGGTTGGGATACCTTTCTGGCTAGTGTGTTAGCCTCTTTATTTACTTCCAACAACGACCTAGACTGAAGAAACCTTTTTGTTCTACTTCTACTTCATTGGTCTTCGGAACACCCATATAATCTTCAGTGTTTTGATACCAGCTTGAGTATCAGGATGGATCACTATGTCACACTCTTGACAGTTCCTTGATATTCCAGGTATATCTATTCATCACATGACGATTCTTCAATATCTTTTGCCCCAGCATCAATGGTTTCCAGAACAACTGATATTACAACACCTTCATATCCTTAATGGAACTTCATCAACGAAACTTGATTTAAGTTCCTCGATGCACTATTGCTCACGAAAATGTTCACTTTGAAATTCCAATTTAAGGTCGAGATGAATCTTTCAAATTACTGACGGGTTATTTTGATATTCAAAGAAAAATGCTATTTTTCAATATAAATGATCGGATGTTTATTTCATTATGAAGAAGAAGCTATGCCGTTAATAGTGGAAAATAACATCAGGCAAATGACCACCACGACCACGCTCACAGGACCATATCCTTTTAATGAAATTTTCCATAACCAAATCGCAAAGTGGCTGCCCTATGTCTTCGATAGCCTCACGAATTCCAGCTTTGAGGTCTTGAATCGACGCTGGGCTATTGGGGTAGACCTTCTCTTTCGTCGCAAAAGTGTTAAATCACATGATTTCGGTGGCCAATTGTGATACCCTCTTCGAGAGATAACACGGTCCGGAAACTTTTTCCGGAAAAGACCAATGGGTTCGTTGTTTGTGTGGCACGTAGCGCCGTCTTGTTGAAAGTAAACCTCGTCCAGATCAATACTATCCAATTTCGGCCATAAAAATAATTAATCATCTCTCGATAGAGCAATCCATTCACCGTAACTGTTCCTCCACTTTCGGCTACAGCAGCAATATTCTCGGCTGTTCTTGAGCGACGTGCACAGGTTTTATTCTTCACATCACTAACTTGTCCCAACAGCTCGAATTTTTACACCAATTTCTTTATTGCGGTCCGACAAGGTGCTTCACGACGACCCAAAAATGTTCGAGTTTTACGAACCGTGCCCGCCAAATTTTCACCATTTTGATAGTGAATTTTAATCATTTTAATGCGTTCTTGAAGCGTGTGTCGTTCCATTTTTATTAATGGCGTAGTTTCTACTTGTCCAATGTCAAAAAATTACAGCTTCAAAAGTGACATCTACCGAAATAGCGGGCTATTCAAAATAACACCTCTTATTGGAAAATCCTTCATAAACAACGCAAATAGCGCTAATATGTCAAAGATTAGGATAAAGTTACTGCAACTGAGATGTTTAAAACTAATGGTGAAATCACTCGTACATGAAAAACTGTAATGAGATCTGACAAACTCAGAAATAAGCCAACTGAGATATTGACCATTTCAAATGAGATTCGGAAAACCTAATTTTATCGACGCTGCATTTCAAATGTAACTCATATCGTTTTTTAATTTCAAATGATAGTTTTTAGGTTATATCAGAGACAGCAAGTGTCTTGTACACCGCGCCCTAACGACAGAATGAGTTTCCCGAATATTATTTTTTTTCGCCATAAGGTCTGAAATAAAAGCGAAACAGTACACCCACCATTAATTTTAAACATCTCAATTACAACCCTAAAGTTTTCCAATACCGAAATGAAAGTCAACCGTCAGACGAATTCCTACCTTAATTTCGTTGATGTTTCCTGACATGTCAATATCCGGGATGACTTTATACCAAGAAGCTGATAAATTCCTTTTTATTATCAACTTCGAAGATAGCGGTTCCAAAATGATTGCTTCGTTGACAATGTTATGTTCATTATCTAACTTCACCTTCGATAATTTCAAATCTGTTAGAGTAACACGTAATCTGAAATAAAAATTGTTATGATGACTTTGTACATTAATTGTGAATTTGTGAAATATATCAAACATGAATTGAAGAATTTCACTTAAAAAAAATACTTCATATAGAACGTGTCAAAAACAAAATGGGTAAATTTGTAGTTACGAGATTATTTGAAGACTGCTCATATTCTATGTGCTACGTTCAAGCTATTCATAACAAAAGGCCCAAAGAAACAGTCTCAGAATAATATATAATAAAAAAGTTCATATTCATTTGGCTTTTGTATAATACAACTTCAATGTTGTGACAAAGATAGCACAAAAAGAGCAATATCATTTTATACTGTTAACTGCTAATTGAATTTATAACACAGTCTACGTCACTGTTACAGCAGAATTACAAGTTTAGAATTCACCTATGAAAACTCATGAAAACATTTGGGTTCAAATATACCAGTTTTTCACGGATACCACACTTGCGTTACATCATTCAACCGCGCTCAGTTGCGACAACTATTTTCAGGAGCTGAAACGGCAGAGAAATTTTGCACACTATTGGATATTCAAAAATAAAATATTCCTCGAAGCATGATTTTTCTTCCGTGAATTTTGTAAACAAAACTCTTTAGCTTCATTATAACCTAGAATAATTCAATTTTTTGAGGACTCTCCGAAATAATTCAGTGTTTATTTTTCAGAAAATTAAGAAGACGTCACAACGTCGCATGATCATGCAACGATATAATTATTATTATTACAAATACAAACAACAGACCAATATAGGTTTCCACATATTGAATGATGGCCTCAATATTTATTATTGAATGTTTCTCATCTTTCACTACCTTGAATAGGGATATACCATAGACCAGTGGTTCTCAACCTTTTCACCACTGAGGACCACTTATACCTATCAGAATTCTTGGCGGACCACTTGTACCTATCAGAATTCATGCCGGACCACTTAGATATTATTATCAACATTTCCCAATAATAGGTAAAATGAGTTCAGGCGCGTTTGGTCGTCTGGTTCTGGTCAACACAACGTTTTGAACTAAAAAAAAATTGGCAGATGCATCAATTTACGTCTTAAGAGGCAAGATTTAAATTGATTATTTTATGACTATTCTTTTCGCGGACCACATGAAAACCGTTCGCGGACCACAGGTGGTCCGCGGACCACAGGTTGAGAATCACTGCCATAGACAGCGAATATTATACAGGGCGGTTCATATCAGACGAACTACCCCTAATATTTCTTATTTCATAGTGATTGATAATTTTGTTTGAGGAACTTGAACGAGCAACCCCCTGGCAGGAGAGCTTTCAACCCCTCAAAAATTGAATAAGAGGGGTTGTGTAATACTTAATATGAAAGGTCTTGACCACCTTCTCTACAGAGGTGTATGAAAATATATTATGCAACAAGCGTGTAGTGGTAGCTATTATTCACGAGGTGAATTTTAGGCTATGAGCCGTAGGCAGAGAAAAACCCGAAAATGTGTTATCAGTGTTCTTCTAGCTGCTATAGTTCTCGAGATCCTTTCAGTAGACAACAAATTTTGCCCACCCTGTACAGCATAATTATTTTTAAAATTTCAAACTAATCAGTAAAGTATTTGTACCCAAACAAAATCTTTCGAAGTGTTTCGGGAAATTTTTCCTATGACTATGGGATAAGAAATATATGGGGTGGCTTCTGTGAGGTAGAACATGTCATGGGTGCATCAGAAGAAAGAATGAAAGAAATCTGAAAAAAAACATCGACAAATAAAGAAAAAAAGCACTCTTCCACCAAGACAATACTCCTTGTCACAAATCTCTTGTTACCAATGTCAAATTCCACGAAATGAAAGATACAGCTCGAAAGAATAGGTCAAGCCAAAACTAAAGCCCATTCTAAGGGACAAATCTTTTCATAAAAAAGGTATCGACCGAAGTTGGATTGATTGTATAATTCTAGATGAATTATAGTATATTATTAAACGAGCGTTTAATGATTGCCACTATTTACACGGTGAAGTGACCTAAATCACCGAGTGAGTAATAGCCATTATATGCGAGTATAATATTATATTTTATGCACGAAAACTTGATATTTTTCTTGAAGTTTTTAACATTTGGCGGCCGTAATATGTCCCTTCTATAACTAGTGTGGAAAAACTCATGTTGACAAATGAGTAATTTCTTATGAACTTGTCATTGTATCACATGGGCTGAAAAGTCCCGGGCCTAACATATAAAGGGCGCTAGTTTTATTGCAGTAACCTTTTTTTCAGTTGATACCAACCTACATAAAATAGCTGTCAAAATTCCATGACATTCGATTCATTAGGTGGTGAGTTATTGTGTTTAAGAGTTTTTTCCATTTTCATAACAATGGATCAAAAACAATTTCGTGTTTTGATTTTTCACTTCCACTTCCTGATGGGAAAAATACCGTTCAAGCAAAGCAATGGCTTGATAAGTGTTATGGGGACTCCGCTTCATCAGAAACAACAATCAAACGTTGGTTTGCTGACTTCAAACGTGGTCGTAGAGACATCGATGATGCAGAACCCTTTGGACGTCCAAATGAGGTGGTAACACCAGAAAACATCAAAAAAATCCACAAAATCGTTTTGAATGATCGAAAAGTGAAGTTGAGTGAGATAGCTGACATCGTGAAGATATCAAAAGAACGTGTTGGCTTTATATTACATGAACATTTGAATATGAGAAAGCTCTGTTCAAAGTGGGTGCCGCGTTTGCTCACTGTCGACCAAAAACAAGAACGTGTTCATGCTTCTGAGCAGTGTTTGGCCATGTTTGAACGTAACAAACCGGAATTTTTGCATCGATATGTGACAATGGATGAAACATGGATCCATCACTTCACTCCGGAATCAAAACGATCTTCATCTGAGTGGACAGCAACTGATGAACCTCGTCCGAAGCGCCCGAAAGCACAACAATCGGCTGGAAAGGTTATGGTCTCTGTATTTTGGGATGTGCGTGGTGTAATATTCATCGGCTATCTTGAGAAAGGAAATACCAACAACAGTGAATATAATATAGCGTTATTGGAGCGTTTGAAGACCGAAATTGCAAAGAAACGACCGCATATGGCAAAGAAAAAAAAATTGTTTCATTTGGACAACGCACCGTGTCACAAGTCGATCAGAACAGTGGCAACTACGTGAATTGAAACTTCGAATTGCTCCTTCATCCACCGTATTCGCCAGATTTGGCTCCCAGCTACTACTGGTTGTTCACAGACCCGAAAAAAATGCTCGCCGGTAAGAAATTTCGCACGAATGAAGAGGTTATTACTGAAACTAAGCCTATTTTGAGGCAAAAGATAAAACGTTCTACAAGATTGGTATTGAAATGTTAGAGCGACGCTGGAATGATTGCGTTGCTCTTGATGGAGATTACGTTGATGAATAAAGCTAATTTTGAACCAACAAAATTGTGTTTTCTTTGTTAGGCCCGGGACTTTTCAGCCCATGTGTTATTGTAACGTGCAAATTCCCACTACGCGTCGATAACAAGAGAGCGCCAGGAATGCTCTTTACTAGCCTAGATAGCTCTAGAACAGGAAAGTGTCGTTATGAAGACGAGCGCGTTAAGGGGTCCATACACTATGCGATTGCCTGCAGGACGTCGCCTCAACAGGCGATCGTAAGACCAATATCGCCGAGTTCCATACACTAGCAGTCAACCGCCTGCAGGCGGCCGTACTGAACTGCAGATGATAGCCTGAAGATAGCACACACTACAGTCCGGTACCTGCAGGCGGACTGTCGGTCAATGAAATAGGACTGCAGGAGATCCCCAGTTTTTCACCATGCTCCGTCGGAAACGTTGCGCTATGTTAGTCTTGTCAGTTCTTGGGGAACCCCAAGAAAAAAGGGTCTGTATAAAAAGTTGGCTGCGAGATAGAGAGGCTAGCTCTCACATTTCGTTGCTCCGTGAACTGAAGCTGTCTCACCACCACCAGTGAAGAAAATTTCCAAAAACTTCTAAATTTGGTTGAAATGAGAATCACAAAAGTGGACACTCATTTGCGCCAGGCTATCACTGCCGAAGAAAGGTTGACTGCAACTCTGAGATTTTTGGCAACGGGTCAAAGTTTCGAAGATCTGAAGTTTCCCACGCGAATTTCACCTCAAGCACTTGGGAAAATCATACCCGAGACCTCGTCAGTCCAATCTCGGCTGGTGAATGATCTCACAAAAATTATCTCACGCAAAACTGATGGAAACGGCGAAAACAGATCGTTTGCCTGCAGACTAACTGACAGTGTGTGGTCGGGGGCACATGAGATCATTATCCGACAGGTCGCTGCCTGTCGCGAATCTCTCATCCTATCCCCGCCTGCCCGGCGACCACACACCTTCAGTCCGGGCGAACTGCAGTCCATTATCTTCAGATCAACTGACAAATGTGTGGGCAATCCCGATCTACGGCCTTACGATTATCTTCAGTTAAACTGACAGTGTATGGGGCGCTTTAGAGTCAGGACAGTTACAGTTCAGTTGTGAAAAAAAAGTTAATTATGCTTTACATCAAGTCGATACCGAACAATTTCAGAGTGAAAATAAATCTGGAAGTGTATAAATAAACCAGTGTTAGTTATTGTAAATAAATTGGACATATGGCATGGAATAAAATTAATTAACCCCGAAAAACGTTACACTATATTTTGTAATAAAAGTTTATTATAAAATTTATCCACGACTTTTGTAAAATCCAGCCATTTTACATATCTGTGCTCGGCAATAATAATACCCATTAATCACAAGGGAATAATGAAATATTAATCACTGCTGACAGATGCTTCATAGATTTGGCTTTAATATAATATTCTTTGAATTGGTATTTCTTAGTATTGTAAAGTACTCCTACTAAAAAATATCGGTATATAGTCCGTTCACGAAAGGTTGAGCGCATAGTAGGCGTTTGTTTATTTATCTGAAGTTGGCAGTATTTGCTGTCATAACGTAAAATAGAGTCAACGTTGCCGAATGTACCCGGCCTCGTTCGACGAGCTTGCTAGTTATCAGAAAACTCAATGTTATATTGACAACATTGCGTATCAATCTGGCAAGAAAATAAAGAACATAACCTAAAATTTCAATTGTACAAATGGAATATGCCAAATTTCCATGGCCTACTGACGGCTCAACCTTTCGTGAACGGACTATACCTTGCCAATCGAGGGCCAAATCTATACTCCGCTCACGAAAGGTTGAGCACATAGTGGCGTTTCTTTATTTATCTGAAGTTGGCAGTATTTGCTGTCATAACGTAAAATAAATTCAATGTTGCCGAATGTACCCGGTCTGAGTTATCAAACAACTCTATGCAATATAGACAACATTGCGTATCAATCTGACAAGAAAATAAACATCATAACCTAAAATTTCAATATACACAGTGGAATCTGTCAAATTATCATGGCCAACCGACTGCTCAACCTTTCGTGAACGGACTATACTTATATTTTATCAATTAAAGCATGTTTTATTGAAATATACAACGACCAGAGTTCTCAAAAAATCTCTCATATGTCAACTTGACTTTTTCCATGCTTGTCATAGAAGGGTCTGGTCATGATCACCAAATGTTAAAATCTTCAAGAAATGTATTTTTAAGAACTCGTGGTTAAAGTATTGTATGCTACTCGCCTACGGCTCGTAGCCTAAATTTCACCTCATGAATAACCTTGCCAATCGAGGGCCAAATCTACTTATATTTTATCAATTAAAGCATGTTTTATTAAAATATACAATGACCAGAGTTCTCAAAAAATCTCTCATATGTCAACTTGACTTTTTCCATGCTTGTCATAGAAGGGTCTGGTCATGATCACCAAATGTTAAAATCTTCAAGAAATGTATTTTTTAGAACTCGTGGTTAAAGTATTGTATGCTACTCGCCCACGGCTCGTAGCTTAAATTTCACCTCATGAATAAAAGCTATCATTATAGGCCCGTTGCATAATTTACTATTAAAGTAGATTGTTTTTTTCCGCTAGACCGAGAACTGTCATCCCACGTGTTAGTTCTTCAAATTTACCTATCAACAATAACAGGACCTTTTCCAGTTTTATCCTCCATTTCTAAGGTGTTGAATCTGTTGGTCACCGTTATATGTCCAAGATCCAGTGCGATACCGTCCAAGCCCTTCGAGTTTATCGGAACAATAATGTCAGGCGCTTTGATGTTGATGTTGAGGGAAATTTTTGTGGCCTTCTGGTAAGCCTCTTGGGCGCTTTGCTTCGCAACTTCTGCGGCGTTCGCCGACGCTTGAATGATAGCCTCTTTGGCGGCTTGAAAGTTATTCAAGAAATTCTGGAAAAAAAGGACGGTTAAGTTTCTTCTAATTGATTGGTTTCATATTTGAATTTAATGTCCAGTAGATATCGTCCTGAGCAGAATAGAAATAGAATTGAATAGGTTTTTTCGTTTCATAGTATACAGGGTGTCCAGGCGATTGACGTAAATAATTTTTTCAGATTCCTCAGACCTGTGGCTATCCAAAAATACCTCATGTTCATTATGCGATTTTTGTAGTTTTTGCGTTTTAATTTTTTGAGTGTTTTTTGATGTATTTTGCCAGATATGGTTCACGAAAGTTTGAGCGCATAGTAGGCGTTTGTTTAGTTATCTGAAGTTGGCAGTATTGGCTGTCATAACGTAAAATAAAGTCAACGTTGCCGAATGTACCCGGCCTCGTCCAACGAGCTTGCTAGTTATCATTTCTTAGAAACTTTATAGGTTTTCACTCCCAGTCTCTGAAACATAAATAATTAAAAAATGTTTGATTAAGGTGAAGTGCTCCTGTGAAAATCTTTGCACTTATTTGTCGGGAGCAAATTGGTCTTGAAAAAAATTGTTGCCTTACAGTAAAACTGAAAAATGAAACAAATTAAAAGGATATTGTAACGTTTCGGTGGCTATATCAAACACCTTCTTCAGACAAACTCTAAAAATCTTCGGAATTGTGTATTTTCTCATTTGTAATCGATTACAAATGTCTGAAAAATGAAACAAATTGAAAGGATATTGTAACGTTTCGGTGGCTATATCAGATACCTTCTTCAGACAAACTCTAAAAATCTTCAGAATTGTGTACACAATTCTAATTTGTTTCATTTTTCAGTTTTACTGTTAGGCAGCAATTTTTTTCAAGACCAATTTGCTCCTGACAAATAAGTGCAAATATTTTCGCAGGAGCACTTCACCTTAATCAAACATTTTTTAATTATTTATGTTTCAGAGACTGGGAGTGAAAACCTATAAAGTTTCTAAGAAATGCAGAATCCTCCCAGAATATATTTCAATCAATATCTGCTAGTTATCAGACAACTATATGCAATATTGACAACATTGCGTATCAATCTGACAAGAAAATAAACAACATAACCTAAAATTTTAATACACACAGTGGAATATGCCGAATTTTCAAGGCCAACCGACGGCTCAACCTTTCGTGAATCCACTATAGCTTTAAAAATTTATATCTTTCTATACAGTGAATATGTTTGCAGTTTTCATTTTTTTTAACATGGTCGTCCTGAATATTGCTTCAATAAAATTCAGCTTCCTGAAATTACCGTAAGTTACACAAAAAAGGCTTGAAAGCTAGAACTTCAGTTTTAAGTAGGATGTACTCAAACATTCATTTTCGATTTAGAAATACAAAAAGGTGATTTTTTAGCTTTTGTGCGAGGCGATGCGTCGACCAAGTGACGTCAACCTTCACTGCTCGACATCTCGGTGAGTGTCACTGTATTCATATTGGAGCCCTCATCGATATCAGTGAAACCAATAGGTAACAGTCTGTCTTAGTTTAGTTAGAAGATAAGTGTTCCCAAAGTCCAAAAATGTTGCACAATCAAGAACCTTTTTGCATTATAAAAACACTGGAATACTGTTTTTATTTAGTTCATAAATCCTCTTTGAACATTTATACGGGGTATTTATAAATGATTTTAACATCGTAGGTTACTTAGGAAATATTTTATCTTATGGTTTTTTATGCAAAGTCTACAAATTTATTCCACTCACATTATTAAATTCATTTCGGAATGACAAGCCTAAACAGTATCAGTTGTTTATACAGGGTCTCTATAAATGATTGTAACAGCGCAGTTGGCTTTGGATTATGCAAACCACAGAATTCTGTGATCATGCTATGCTCTGATTGGTTAGAGATTGTATTCTGTAATCTGCGCTGTTACAATCATTTATGAAGACCCTGTTTCATGTTTTACATCAGAATATAAATATTTAAAATAGTCCAATGCCAACTGCCCTAGCTGTTATAATCATTTATAGAGACCCTGTATAAAGATTCAATGCGTTTCATTTCAGGTATATTCAATACTTACTGCAGAAACATTGAAGTTCTAGAGCCAAACTCACTATGAATTTGTAATTATGTGGTTGCTTAAGAATTTCGATGTTTTTGCTACAGTCATTGAATTTATTTGAAATCAAACGCATCGAATCTTCATGTGAATGTAAGTCAAGGATTTATAAATATTATAATTATAAAAACAGTAATTCAGTATTTTCGCAGTAGAAAAAGTGACTTAAGGTGGGGGTTCATATCTTCTAAACTAAGACAGACCGCCACATGTTGCGTTTCACTAATGTGAAAAAACAAACAATTCCGAGATTTTACAAAGGGTATAGCTGGGTTTCAATGGTAAATCTGCCCCCGCGACCTTTTCGATTCATATTGAGGGGATCGATTAGGCATTGAATGAAAATAATTCAGCCAATTTTTCCGCTTTTTATCTCTAGCCATTTTTGAGATTTCTGTGAAAAACACTTTTTTCGTTATTATATTTTTTCTCTTGTGATTGTGATTTTCGAATGGTGATTATTTCTGTCGATTTTTTGCTATTAAAGGAATAGACGTATAATTTTTTTTATGAATTTCAGCTGAAAAATCTATTTTTAGGAAAAAAAATTAAGATTTTGTCATTTGTTTTTCAGTGTTCTTAAAAAGTGTCCACCACCATTTTTTGACATAAAATGTCAATGTTGGCCCTTAATACCCTGGAATGTTTTCACATTTTTAAAATTGGTGGAACATTTTGAAAAAAATTAAAACTGTTTGAATTTTAAGATTCAACAGATATCCATCAAATTTTGGTGGTTTTAGTTTGGGAGATATGGGCCCCCAAAGTCCGAAAAATGTTTCCCTGAAAGTCACTTTTTTCACTACAGAAACACTGAATTACCGCACTCTTAAGTTTAAAGCCTCTCTAAACATTTAAACATAAAGATTTGATTCATTTTGTTTCAGATATATTCAATAATTATTGCAAAAACGTCGCAGGGAAAGCCCGCCGTTTCTTATGGTAAGCTTGGCACTACCGCGTCTTTCAGCGAGTGCCATTAGGAAATGATAGCGGGATTTACCGGTATGCATTGTGTCATATTCACGCGAAATAATTCGCGGTAGTGCCAAACTGACCAAAAGAAACGGTGGGCTTTCCCTCGAATGTTTTCGATGTTTTTGCAATGAATTATTATCATTCAATGCCTAATCTATCCCGTAAATATGAATCGAAAAAGCCGCGGGGGCAGATTTACCATTGAAAACCGGCTATACCCTTTGTCTGAAGGAGGTGTCTGATATAGACACCGAAACGTTAAATTATCCTTTTCATTTATTTCCTTCTTTAGTTTTACTGTTAGGTTAGGTTAGGTTCTTTAGTTTTACTGTTGGGCAATAATTTTTTCAAAACAAATTTGCTCCTGACAAATAAGTGCAAAGATTTTCGCAGAAGCATTTCATCTCAATTGAAATTTTTTAATTATTTCTGTTTCAGAGACTGATGCCCGATTGCACCGTTCGTCTAAGCAGAGATTAAGCCTTTAAGTGACGTTTATTCCATTGATAAAACGTCATTTCAGGACTTAAACGTTGCTTAGACGAACGGTGCAATCGGGCATGAGAGTGGAACCTAAAAAGTTTTCAAGAAATGCAGAATCCTCCCAGATTATTTTTCAATATACATACAGGGTTTTCCTTTTAAGTTGGCCTATTAGAAGTTTTAGGAGAAGTAGTGAATATTTCGTTCTGAAATTTTAGGTGCAGCCTTGACGGTGAAGAAATTCTTCGCCTAAAATAGTTTCAAATCGACAGTGTTGCCACGTCTATCTCAAACACATATCTACTTTCTTATTTCAAATAAAACTACCTATATTTTCATTTATGTATCGAATCAATACCAAATTCGCAGTATAACCCACTAAAAAATTACTCTGCTATGCACTGTTGCCAAGTTATGCACAAATTCCTGGAACTTTTGACATTTGCATTGCCAGTTTGGAAATGCAATATCTCGATTATTTTTTATGCGAATGAAACTCACTCCATACATTCATGTGGTATATTTAGTATTTTGATACATCGTAAGGTTTCTCGAAGATATTGCTCCGAAAATCTCGAAATATTTCAATTTTGAGTTTCACATTTTCGGAGCAATATCTTCGAAAAACCGTACGATTTATCGAAATACTGAATATACCACATGAATGCATGGAGTCTTTACTATGAGACTGCTGAGTTTGGTTTTGTTCGCATAAAAAATAATCGAGATATTGCATTTCCAAACTGAAAATGCAAATGTCAAAAGTTTCAGGAATTTGTGAATAACTTGGCAACAGTGCATAGCAGACAATTTTTTTTAGTGGGTTATACTGCGAATTTGGTATTGAATCGATACATAAATGAAAATATAGGTAGTTCCATTTGAAATAAGAAAGTTGATATGTGGTTGAGATAGACGTGGCAACACTGTCGACTTAAAAATATTTCAGGCGAAGAGTGTCTTTATCCTCAAGGCTGCACCTAAAATTTCAGAACGAAATATTGACTAGTTCTCCTAAAACGTCTAATAGGCCAACAGGAAAGCCCTGTATATTCACTTATGTTGTATCAGAAATGAAAAAATGAATACATACAATGATATTAAAATCTGATCGATATCTGCTGGAGCCCAAAATTCAAATATTTACCATTGCTTAGTTTGCAACTTACCAATATGTTGGTGACGTACCAGTTCAAGAAATAAATTTTCAAACCAGCCATGTTGGCAGCAACTATAATATCTGGAACATCGGGAGCTGTATTTTCAATATTACTCATTATAATTTTAGCATTCAATGTTTCTTCTCCAACTACAGATAAAACCTGAAAAAATATATGATTCGAAAATTCGTTGATTATACCTCAGAAGCAGATCATTTTATTAATACTTCAAATGATGTGAATGAATTTCTCAGGAGATTAGAAAAATGTTTTCATTTTGGGTACATAAATATATCACCAACGTTTCGAATCGTGTTATTCTTCTTTAAAACATGAATAAAATAGGAATGGTCATATTTATAAAATAAACAGCTTGTTGGAAGGATTCGTTATTTACCTTGTATTTGTTTTCTCATAATATCATATATAAGAAATAGTTGTTTCCATTTGTTCAGATTGGTTTCATTGAACGTGTTATGGTGAAGTAAACGTGTCATCATATTATTAGAGTGAAACAAATCCATTCCACCTGTACGTTCACGTGAAAAAAAAACAATTGAAACTGAAAAATCTTCAAGAACGAAATATTTACATCAAATATACAAACACTCAATTTACAACTACAAGGTTGGCACTACATTAAAATTCTTCCATAAAATATTACATAATACCTTTATCAACACTATTATTACTATTATACACACGAGGCAAGTAACGAATGTTTACCCCCAAGCGCTTCATTTTATTGATGTAACCGTTTCCTATTTCATTCATGCCTTGAAGAAGAATAACACACGATCCGAAACGTTACCTATACTTACATTAATACTAGTGTTGGGAATAATCGAGTACTTTCAATAACCGAGTACTCGATGATCGAGCGATCCAAATAACCGAGTGATAATCGAGCGATTTTTCGCCTGATCCCCACCCTCGGTTATATTCGTAATTGGCATATTCCATGACGATATCAGCGCCAAGGTGGCGAGAATCGAAGCTGGGCTAAGATAGTAGTAAATGTAAACAATCTTGTTATGGACAGATAAGTCATTGGAGTTTCATCAAAATTTTTACGAATAATCTGAAAATTAATAGGGAGTTGGAATCTTTGTTGAATTATTTTGTGAACTAATCAATATTTCAATCATTTTATCACTAATATTCAAGTGTTCAATCAATATAAAGGTTACAAGTCGGTAAGTCTAGTTGTAGATGTTGTCAATCTTAAACTATATTAAAAAAAAATTTTTCAGTTCATTTATATCGTACATGTATAAACGTATATGAAGTGAAGTGCAGCCGTTAGAATTTCTTAAAATTTTAAGAGTTTTAACCTCTAATTCTAGAGCCCCAGTAGAAGGAGAAGTTCGAGAAGAAGTTCTGAATGCATGATATATTATAATGTGTTGGAAACAAATTGTCGGTCCAGTTTTATAGAAATTGCTCTTAGTGTTTAAAAACTGTTGCCCTAGCCCTTAATACAGAACCTCATAAAATTGATGGTTCATTGATTGTGGAGAGTGATAAAGTGAAACAAAACTGATATGCACGATATGTTCTTGTTAAGGTGGAGTGAGAAGGAAATGTAAACATATCATAACAGTTGTTTCAATTAGATTGATCAGGTACATGATGTTCCTTTTCATCCATGACAGAATCATGTCAAAACTCATGGTTTTTTCTCCTTTCCTGCTGCGTGTTTCTTTATCGGGGAAAAACTATCTAAACTTGAAGAAATATCACATACAGAATTGAAGTGCTTATGGAATTAGCAGGAGGCTGATGTAAGAAAATAGGGGTTCGTCTATAGAAAATATGACTTGCTTAAAAAACAACTTTGCTGTATTGTCCTATAGTATAAATAATCAAGAAGATAATATGTAGAAATATTTTTTGAACTCTTTACCAATTCTGCAATAGCCAAGTACAGGTTTGTGAAATAATATGTTGTATGTGTACCTTAATTTTAAATGATCCTAAGAAGTAGAGAGAGCTTGTCGTAATCTGCTGTAATATCAAACCTTCGATACAAATTCTGACGTAAGAGGTTAAAGCGACTGTATGAATTACTTTCCTATATTTATTGGAATATATAAGATACAAGCCTTTCTTTTACTATTAGTTTCCTTCCAAACTCGTTTTCAAGATATATTTTCATTTGGTTTTCCTGAGGGAAGAAGTGATAACTATAACCTAAAGTTTGAAATTTTTCGCCCATAAATTGCTTCGGGGTACACAACTGTAGTCATTTCTGATCGAAATCATAATCAAGAGGATAACAATTTCAATTTTCCCTTGAATATTTCTTCTAAACAAAATTTTATGAACAATAACGAAATTATTACACTGAAATACGTTAAACGCTTTGTTTACTACTATCTTAGCTCTATTTCGAATTCAACCGCTAGAGTGCGTATCGCTGGTCAGCAGAAGCCAATCGCCCGAGTTACAAGCAGTCATGCTAACCGCTTGTCGCTCATTCAGCGCTGTACGGCCTCTACGTTCGTTGCGTTGTGACTTGCGACTTTGTTTATACCTACTGCCCTCGAAATTGAAGCTCGCGTGTGTCGTATTGTATGATTATTATGGGATCAAAGCAGAAGTCCGCTGTATGGAATTATTTCCATAAAAATAACGATAAGAAATTTGCGACTTGCAATATTATTTGTAGAAAAGTTTTGGCTTATTATGGCAGTACTTCGAATTTAAAGCAGCATTTAAACCGGCTTCATCCGACATTAAACTTACAGAACAACAAACAATACCATTTCAGGTAGCAATGAAAATGCACAAAATTTAGCTTATCCTGGAACTTCCGGAAATGCTATACCGTTCAAAAGACCAGCCAAACAATTGAAACTTTCCGTGTCTACTTCTGGAAAGGTTCTTTCAGATACAAAAATTGCGAAAATTGGTGCAAGTTTGGTGAAAATGATAATAAGAACTATAGGATGAGAATTCACTCAAAGATCGCGATTATCTATGGTTAATGCCGGGCGAAAACACCGAATATAGGGCTTGTACTCAAACATTCAAATAACCGACACAGCCGATTATTAAGATATCACCCGTCGCTCGAGAAATCGAATTGAAGAACACATGACTCATTTCGATTATCGAGTGACGAGCGGTTTTTTTGATAATCCAGCAGTGTCGATTATTTGAATAATCGAGTGATTTTCTACTCGAGTGATCCCAACACTAATTAATACACTCAAATGAATATATTCATCTGAATTCCTATGGAACTCCTTTTTTATATGATGATGGACGTTACCAATCAACAAATTAAATAAATTATACGAGGGCGAATCAAATATAAACTAGACTTCACGCTTTTCAGACAACCTCCAGGGCCGGCGCTAGTAAATTTGGCGCCTGAAGCAATTAATTTACGGGCGCCCCTAGCCCTATCATACCCTAAATAGGAAAAGTCAGCTAGCGAAAAATTCCGCCCCCAGAAAGCTGGCGCCCTGAAACATTTGCTTCACTGTTTCACCCCTAGGAGGAGAACGCGCATGCTTTGTTGTCTGGAAGGTTTGTCAGGAACAGGGGAAACACGTGGACTCGCCTCATCGACTCTCTCGATTTCCACTGTAACCATGTTTGATCAAGAGCTACCATCGTCAATTGCGTAACGTGTTGTAATCAAGTTTCTCGCCGCAGAAGGCGTAAAACTGTCTAAAATCTTGAGGCGATTGACTGCCCATGTTCGGAGAAGAGACACTGTCTCGAGCCAGAGTATTTGCATGGCATAAACAGTTCGTGGATGGTCGTGATCGTGTTGAAATTAACAGCCATGACCGCAGCAAACAACATTGGCAGTGTTCAACGGCTTATTGTAGACGACAGACGTCATGCCATTTCTGAAATAGCAAGTGAGGTCGGGATAAGTTATGGGAGCAATTACTCCATACTTACAGAGGAGTAAGATCAGAGTAAGAAATAAAGATAGAGATGCCCCTACGCGTGAATAGTACTGCATTGTAATCAACCAAGCATTTGAGTGAGATGGAAAGCATTTTACTGCCGCACTGAGGTGAAGTAAACAATTTTCATTTCTACTATTCCTGAATATAATACAACATTTTCGTAATTTTGCCTTTGCTTTAATTACCGGCGTAGCCTTAAGTAGCAATAAATTGCTACTAAATCAGTAAAATAATTCACTTTATGAACGTCAATTCGAAATGAAAATGTTAACACATTGCATCCAGAAACTAAAGACCAACATACGATATTGCCAAACTGACAGAATTGTCTGTAACAGACGCAAGCCGTTAGCATCAGAGTAGGAGAGCGGTAGACCAATTATACCAATACGAAATAAACATACGGTACGAGTTCGCAACGCCGGAATGTTGTTCACGTGCATAAACAGATTCTACTTGGCTGCATAACAAATGCGCGAAGGCACCTCTAGGTTTACTTTTTACTCTGAGGGAGTAAGGCCGCGTCCGCATAGGCAGGAGGCTTGCTTAGCGCCTAGATGTTTACTTGGATAGTCGCTAAAGCTACGGTTTCCTAGAAAAGCGGTGCCGTTATCTAGCGGCCGTCATTTTGCGGTGGTTAATAACGACCCTTTTTGCGGTGACCAACCTGTGGTTTCCTAGGAAGTAGTCCGACCGTATTCAATCGTCACTCAGTGGTCAATACTCACTCGAGAGTAGTAGATTGTGCACTGGTGAAAAATGGACGGTTTGGGCATAGCATTATTAATATTTTTGGATGATGAAGAGCCATCAGAAGACGAAAACAATCGTTTGGAGGAGAGTGTCATGTTCAAAAATCGTGAAACTGAGCTTCATCTGGGCTTGTCTATACTCTTTGCATTTTATATTATATAAAGCTTCATGATTCTTGACAAAATCAATCAATTGTTCATCATTTTCACTCGTCCAATTCACGTTTCCACTCATTGTATGCACACCGCTACACGCGAAAAACGTTGAACTACTGTTCACCACCGCTATGACGGTCGTCATGCAACTGACGGCACCGCTATTTGACGTTACGGTGACACTCAACGTACTCTAGGAAACCTACCCCGATGTTATTCATAGAGAACGTATGGTAGACATCACCCAACGTTATATTACGGCCGCTAGATAACGCCACCGCTTTTCTAGGAAACCGTAGCTTAAGCGATCAGCTAGGACCATGCGATTAGTGCGACACGTCGCGTACATTTCAAAACGTTAGTTTTACTGATAGACTACAGGCCCATGTTGAAAAAATTATGGGTCATTTGAACCACCAGGTGACCTATCTAGAACGATATGAGAGCATAAAATAATAAGATTCAGCACTATGCCGTCACTTGTAAGCTGTCCAACTGAGTGCAGGTGAGAATTCGAAAGTAAAGGTACAGTGGGTACATTTTGGTCACATATTTTGTACGGCATTCTTAACATCGATAGATCCGTGAAAAATAATAAGAAAACGCGTAGCGCCGTAAAAAAATGTGGAGCCACAAAGTCGAAATTTTTTTTTTAATTTTCCGACAGTTACCAGGGTAAATTTGATCATTTGATTTTGTACGGCATCCGTGTCATACTGTTTCAATACTGCTTCTAATCCATTATTCCGCAACGCCGTACAAAAATCATGCGACAAGGGGAAAAAATCTAGGGTTGCAATCCCCCCTCTTTCCGTAGTCCAGGGGGTGATTTGACACAACATGAAATAAATTTATTTTGAAAGTATTTTATGCGAAGATAATATTTTTCATATGCCGTACATTTTCGCTGTTTCAAAGGGGAAAAAAAGAAAAACTCAATTTTTTGTACTAATTTTCATAGTCTTTTCGTGATTCTAGGTTCCTAGTTAGAAACTATGTTGAATATGGGTTTGTATTCTATCTGTTTATACCAAAATATAGACATATTGTCACTGATAATACCAAAAAACAACATATTCTTGAGAAGTACTCATGACACTGAAGTTTGCAGTACAAAATCATGCCACAAGGGGTCTGCTAACTTCAGTGTCATGAGTACTTCTCAAGAATATGTCGTTTTTTGGAATTATCAGTGACAATATGTCTATATTTTGGTATAAATAGATAGAATACAAACCCATATTCAACATAGTTTCTAACTAGGAACCAAGAATCACGAAAAGACTATGAAAATTAGTACAAAAATATTGAGTTTTTCTTTTTTTCCCCTTTGAAACAACGAAAATGTACGGCATATGAAAAATATTATCTTCGCATAAAATACTTTCAAAATAAATTTATTTCATGTTGTGTCAAATCACTCCCTGGACTACTGAAAGAGAGGGTATTGCAACCCTAGATTTTCCCCTTGTCGCATGATTTTTGTACGGCGCTGCGGAATAATGGATTAGAAGCAGTATTGAAACAGTATGACACGGATGCCGTACAAAATCAAATGATCAAATTTACCCTGGTAACTGTCGGAAAATTAAAAAAAAATTTCGACTTTGTGGCTCCACATTTTTTTACGGCGCTACACGTTTTCTTATTATTTTTCACGGATCTATCGATGTTAAGAATGCCGTACAAAAATATGTGACCAAAATGTACCCACTGTACCTGTACTTTCGAATTCTCACCTGCACTCAGTTGGACAGCTTACAAGTGACGGCATAGTGCTGAATCTTATAATTTTATGCTCTTATATCGTTCTAGATAGGTCACCTGGTGGTTCAAATGACCCATAATGTTTTCAACATGGGCCTGTAGTCTATGAGCTACTCGTTAAATGACTCGCTAGGCTCTAGGCGCTAAGTAAGACTCCTGCCTATGCGGACGCGGCCTAAGGTGGGATCCTCGCCTTCTTACAGCTGAACAGAAATTACATAATTTCAGGTGTGTGGGCGTCTTCTTGAACGATTTCAGGAACAAGGAGACCAATTTCTCAGTCAGATTATCACCAGTGGTGGACCACTACACCCCAGAGTCTAAACAAGCGAGTAAGGAGTGGAGAAACAAAAACACGTTGCGCAATTCGGATTTATCATTTGCTCAAACATCGTCACAGTGGACACCGAAAGGGTCGATGAGGCGAGCCCACCTGCTTCCCCTACTAATGGCAAACATACCCAACAACAAAAACATCAGGAACGTTCTCCCTCCACTATTGTGTCTAAAAAGCGAAAATTTATATTTGATTGGCCCTCGTTGAAACAAGGAAGGTTGATCTTAGATGAGAAAGTTATCATCATTCTCGACATCAAGGGTTCATATTACCTGTTTATGAATGGTACCTGGATTCAAATCTAAGACACGAAGATCTTGCAGATTCGTTAAAATTGTCGTATTGGAATCTTCATCACAATTTCGACTGCTATTCCTTTCACTGCAATTTCAGATATTCTGAATTTTTCAGTAGAAATGAGTACTTTGAGTTCCTTGAATTTCAATCTAAGTTTGGTGTTGATTACTTCGTATTTAGTGCCAGCACGTGTAGGGTCTGGAAGGAAAATTTGAATTTAATCGAAATAAGAATAAAATCTGAGTATTAGTTATGAAACACACTGCTCAACAATTGATAGGGATCACTTACTCGTTCTAAATTTATTTCTGAAATATTCGCTCCAAGATTATAAATTTAGTCAGATATCAGAGTATTTTCGGTTGATAATATGGTTCACTTGAGAAAAGAATGAAAAAATGGAAAGTTGAAGAGAAAAAAAGGCTTCATTAGGAACACTCAAAATTCTGTGTTTGAATAACATAAACATTTTATGATGAAACCACAAGAAGGCTGAAGTTTCGGTTGAGCTAGTACCTAGTTGGTCCCCCACGAGCTCGTCTCAAGCATTCTACCCTACCAGGCATACTTTCGATCAAAGGATTTATAAAATTTTGGGACAAATTCGTCCAAATATCCCGTAAAGCGTTAGAAAGGTCTCCAGGTTATTGATCGGTTGTTCTAAGGTTGACAATTGTATAGACATCTCAGATCAGACATGTTCGATGCAATTCATGTCTGGAGAGCGAGTTGGCCAGTCCATCCTATCAATAGCATGAGTTTCTAGCGCTTCATTAACCAGACGACTACGGCGTGGACGGGCATTATCGTCAATTAAAATGAAATTCTCGCCCACGGCAGCCGCAAACGGAACAATTATGGGTTCAATAATGATATCGTGATATCTCTGGCTGGTGGTGTTCTGCAGAACAACCAACTCTGTGCGTTGGTTTAAAAACAAATGCCTCCCCACCATACACATATTGAACCTCCGCCAAAAGCTGTTGTGGGTACCATAAACTGTTCTGCATACCTTCGACCTCTTTCCCTCCAAGCAAGAATACTTCCATCGGAGTTGACCAAACGAAATCTAGACTCATCCGTAAATAAACATCGGCTCCAATCTTCAAGTGTCCAATTGCGGTGCTCCTCGGCCCATTGCCGTCGATGAACCGGTGTTCCCTATTCAAACGGGGATGTTGAACCCTCCTACGTGCTCTCAAACCACGAACATGTAGTCGTCGTCTTACAGTCTGGTTCAAAATTAGAACTCTCAGTGATCTATTGAGCCGCGACGCCGGGTAAGTGGGATTTCTCCTAGCATTGAGGATCAAAAGACGATCTTGGGTAGCTGTTGTACTGCGCTGCCGACCTCCCCCATGAACATAAGCTACTGAGTCGTTTTGGATGAACCTATTCCAAGCCCGACTCACGACACTTTGCGAAACATTCAACCGCCGGGACACTTCTCGCTGGGACAAACCTTCCTGTATCCACCGTATGATTTGGTCCAGTTGCACAGGAAGCAAACGTCTTCTCGGCATGACTGATAAGCTGATATTGTTCTCATTTCTTCAATTATTGTCACCTTATGTGTTTGAACGAAAGGAAAATACAGATTTAATAACAAATACCACATTGCTTTTCACTCCACCTGTAACAGTCTACAGATAATAATCGATTTTGTGAACAAGAGCCGATGAAGTAAGGAAGACTTTGATATAATCAACTCCAAACATCTAACCTTTTCCTTAGAGAACATATAATGTACAGATATTCATGAGATAACTTGAAAAATATACAAATGAAGAGAAGTTTATAAGTGACCCCTAGCAATTGTTGATCAGTGTAAATAATAAAAGCGGACCCAACAGACGTTGTCCTGCATGATTTTCAAGCTTCACAAAAATTCATTCAAGTCGATCCAGCTGTATAGATTCCAGTATAGATAAATAACCTAGATATCGACTACAGCGCTATCTGCCGGGTTGATTTGTGTGCCGCTTGGGAGGAGTACAGTGATAGTGTCCGATAATGATGGTTAAGTGCTTCTGCTACATTTTCTTATTTGAAAGAGACAGAAAAAAATTAAGATAAATCTTGAGCAGGAGCTTTTGAGCGATCGTTCATTGGTGAAGAAATGAGGCTATTACCTCATTAACCAAATCGTACAGGGTGTTCCATAAAATACGAGCATTCAATATTTCTGTTCCTCAAAGTCTCAAACAAAACGAAACGAACTGAAATGAAATTTTTCTACCACATGCAAGAATTTGTGGTCTGTTAACAGAGAATCATATAACATTCATTTGCAGATTGGAAAGAAGAATCTTTATATTTTCATTACAAGATACCCGATTGATTGAAATTTGTATTGTGAATGTTCATGCAAAATTTCTAGAGGATCGTATCATCAGAACCATAGAATTTAATTTCTTTGATCGTCAATTTTTACATATTTCAGTTTTTGAATAATTTTCAGAGTATTATTCCGATCGTGCTAAGATTTTGCATTTATATATTCAGTATCAATCTCAAGACCTATACAAAAATTTGATGTAACAGCTTCATTGTTCTAGTAAACGAGCGCTCAAAAGCACCAGCTCAGGACTATCTTGAATTTTTTATTTTCTAGTAGAGCTGGAAACTTGAATTTTCCGCAATTTTCTTGTAGATACTCGCAGAGGATCAACCACGGGTATTCTTCAATATTCCTGTTACATTATACAGGGGTTATCTCAAACATTGGTCTTCATTACAATTCAAATTTTCGAACATATACGACAATCCATGTGACTAAAGTCGGGTTTCACAAAACTACAATCAGCTTGATTATTGAAATGTCATCATTTCTGTGCAATTTTCAGTTCATTTTTGACATATACCATAGAAAAAATTCTTGAACAATACAAGGATTTCAATTTATAATTCTATTTTATGAAACTTCTTCTCAAAAAAGTTTCGATAATGTAACAAGAGTATTGAAAAATACCTGTGGTTAGTCGTCTGTGGCTACCTACTCAAAAATTGCACAATTTCAAGTTCATAGCTTTACTAGAATAGGGTTGTTGACTATTTTTTGGAATTCATTTTATTTTGTAGATAAACCCTATACAAACACGAAAATATTACTTTTTTCTTAAAAATATAGTATTTGCCAATTAAAAATACGTTGAAGAAAAGAGAATTAATTTTCCCGCGGAAACGGCACGTTATGATGATTACGTTAATAGTCGGTAGACATCATAGACTAACTAAATTTTTAGTTTGTCAGTTTGTCTATGGTAAACATACTTTCTGTCAAAGCGAACTGATTTTGCCTGATTCCTTGTGGAAAAGTTCAATTTAAGCCTTCAAAATGAATATGTCGGTCTATAAAAGCTGAATGAGGTGTTTCTTTTATTTGTAATAATAAATATGAGTTAAAAGTTTGCTACTTACAGAGAGACGTTTTTAAGCTCCACTGCACAAAAATCTTTGTTTTCAGCAAAGAAACTTGCGACCATCAGGGAATCAATCTTCGTTAAGTTACTTCACTTCTATTACCCTTGATGAATCCTATCTCCATTATAAAGAAAATTGTAGATTATCGTTCTTGTAACGAATATCGAACTATTCTGTTCTCTTTCAGCTTTCAACTTCTTGAGTTCAAACATAGATATGATATTCTATATATTTACTATGGTTCAAGTCACAATTGACTTGGGCAATCAAATCGTTCGTTTTGAAGTAAGACGATGGTTTATGTCAAAAATGAACTGAAAATTGCAGAGAAATGATGACATTTCAATAATCAAGGTGATTGGAGTTTTGTGGAACCCGGCCTATGAATGTATTTTGTTGATTTGAGCACCGAACATTCGAATTTGCAATGACAATACGGCATAGTGACGTCAATTACCTCTGATTGGCGTTCGCAGTCACGTGATAGTTGATAATAAATAACATAATTTGAATCAGCTTTATTTAATTCAACGAGAATAATAAGATCACTAAAATGGTTTTTTAGGATTGCAAAAATTTCCTTCTATGAGGAAAACCTCAATTTATATGAATTCGTACCATGAGTCAACATCCCTATTTTAGAAAAAAATAGAAACTGAATTTTAGTCGCCATCTTCTAGGAATGATATCTCGAAAAAGGGTGGGCCGAGGAAATTTTGTTATAGGGAAGATCTAATACAAATTCATACGAGTAATCACCTCCTGAAGTTTGTCTCATGAATTTGGAACCACCCTTTATGTCGTATATACAGATTTGGAAATTCACATCGAAAACATACAATATACAATGCATCAGACAGAGAACTCTTCCCTCCAGTTTCACAGATGAATAATCGAGATAATCAAGAGCTGTAACTGAATGAATTCCGTTGTCTTATTGCAATAATCTAGTCTTGTCTCTCTCTTATCGTTAAGAGGAGCGTAATAGGGATGTTGACTTCTTTTGGAATTTATTTTATTTTAAAGATAAACCTGATACAAACACGAAAAATGACTTTTTTCTTAAAAATATGGTAATTGCCAATAAAAATGAGTAAATGAAAAGACCATTCAAAAATCCCGCGGAAATGCTCAGTAAACTTTGACTTCTGTCAAAGCGAACTGATTTTGCCTGATCCCTTGTGGAAAAGTTCAATCTAAGCCTTCAAAATGAATAGGTCGGTCTATAACTGCTGAATGAGGTGTTTCTTTGATTTGTAATAATAAATATGAGTTATAAGTTTACTACTCACAAAGACGATTTCACGTTTTTAAGCTCCGCTGCACAAAAATCCTTGTTTTCAGCAAAGAAACTTGCGACCATAAGGGAATCTCTCTTCGGTAAGTTACTACTATTACCCTTGATGAATTCTATCTCCATTATAAAGAAAATTGTAGATTATCGTTCTTGTAACGAACTAGATATTCTGTTCTCTTTCAGCTTTCAACTTCGTAAGTTCGAATCATAGATATGATATGTTATATATTTACTATGGTTCAAGTCACAGAACAGTGGGGTTCACAAAGCTTGATTACAATCAAATCGTTTATATTGAAGTAAGTCGATGGTTTATGTCAAAAATGAACTGAAAATTGCAGAAATAATGACATTTCAATAATCAAGGTGATTGGAGTTTTGCGGAACCTGGCCTATGAATGTATTTTGTTGATCTGAGCACCGAACATTCGAATTTGCAATGACAATACCTGGAAAGTGACGTCAATTACCTCTGATTGGCGTTCGCAGGCACGTTATAGTTGATAATAAATAACATAATTTAAATCAGCTTATTTAATTCAACGAGAATAATAAGATCACTAAAATGGCTTTTTAGGATTGCAAAAACTAAATGAATTTTGCTCCTCCGACGATAAGAGAGAGACAAGACTAGAATATTGCAATAAGACAACATAATTCAGTTTGTTACAGCACGTCATTGTCTCGACTATTCATCTATGCAACTGGACGGAAGAATTCTCTGTCTGACGGATTGTATCGTATGTTTCAGGTGTGAATTTCCAAACCTGTATATGTAGACTAATTGAAGCTCGTGACAGATAAAATCTTATCATACCATGATTTACTCACCAGGTCTGATATTCATCACATCCCCAATTTCGGCCATTGTCTGAGACAGGTGCGATATACTGCTCATCATTGAAATGGTCCTCTTTAATTGAGACACCGAGGAAGTAACGGCTTTAACATCTTGCGCTTTCGAATCCTCCAGGTCGTTCTGAAGTTGGGTTTGGAATTGAATCAGGGACAGCAAACCCTCTTGGTGGAGATTCACGTTGATGACTGACACTTCTGCAGTTAGTTTTATTTTACAGGAGTTGTGCGTGGTATGGAAATCTGGAGCTTTTTCGTCTACCTAGAAATTATTTATTTATTACTTAATCATTGGTGTACATATTGGGGACATGACAAACATGAAACTATAACATTATACCGCCACTTTTTTCAGTAGAATTCACTGAGAGAGAGAAAATATTTATTGCTATAAGCAAAGGGCTATCGACCGGAGTCCTTCTGCCCATTTATAATACACTAGCAGACCCAACAGACGTTGTTCTGTATACACAAAAATTCATTTAATTCTATCCAGCCGTTTAGTTGCAGAGTAGATGACTGACCTAAATAATGACTACAGCGCCATCTGTTAATCTGATTTGTGATCATAAACATACGGTCATCAGGCAATCCAAAATACATTCATACATCTATTCGGTACCCTCTCCTACCCGCCTAGTGGCTACCTCGGAGACGCATTTTGGTGCGATTTCATCTTCAACCTGCCATATCTTTTGATGTATTCATCATAATTGAATGATGTAAAAGGCAATTTCGTTCTAAATTAAATACTGGATATGAACGACGTATTTAAATGGATAAGTTTTCATAAAAATACTCCCAAATAATGCATAATTTTGAGAAACACATATTCGTAATCGCCCGAGTTGCAAGCGATCATGCTAACCGCTTGTCGCTCATTCAGCGCTGTACGGCCTCTACGTTCGTTGCATTGTGACTTGCGACTTTGTTTATACCTACTGCCCTCGAAATTGAAGCTCGCGTGTGTCGTATTGTATGATTATCATGGGATCAAAACAGAAGTCCGCGGTATGGAATTATTTCCATAAAAATAACGATAAGAAATTTGCGACTTGCAATATTATTTGTAGAAAATTTTTGGCTTATTATGGCAGTACTTCAAATTTAAAGCAGCATTCAAACCGGCTTCATCCGACATTAAACTTACAGAACAACAAACAATACCATGTGAAACTGTTTCTTCAGGTAGCAATGAAAATGCACAAAATTTAGCTTATCCTGAAACTTCCGGAAATGCTATACCGTTCAAAAAACCAGCCAAACAATTGAAACTTTCCGTGTCTACTTCTGGAAATGTTCTTTCAGATACAAAAATTGCGAAAATTGATGCAAGTTTGGTGAAAATGATAATAAGAACTATCGGATGAGAATTCACTCAAAGATCGTGATTATCTATGGTTAATGCCGGGCGAAAACACCGAATCTAGGGCTTGTACTCAACCATTCAAATAACCGACACAGCCCGATTATTAAGATATCACCCGTCGCTCGAGAAATCGAATTGAAGAAGACATGACTCATTTCGATTATCGAGTGACGAGCGGTTTTTTTGATAATCGAGCAGTGTCGATTATTTGAATAATCGAGTACTCGAGTGATCCCAACACTAATTTAGAGAATCGTATTCTAATACGATTCTCTAAATAGTTTTTTATGACTAGTAGGAGATAATTGGTACATTTTAGTTGGTGTAGTTTATACAGGGTGTCCCGTAATTAGACCGACAAACTTCTAGTGGACATTATAGATAATATTTTAGACAGATTCGACCCAAATCATATAATGCAAAATTGCTTCGTTAAGGAGCTAGTGTCCTTTGAAGATGACGTCCTGTCCACACTTTTTGCCACATATTCGCAAAACGGAGTTACATAAAGTGCTGAAAGTTTACACATTGGCTAATATGGAAAATACGCATCGATTAGATTGAGTACATTTCTTTCATGTCAAGCACAATCGTATCATTTGGGGGGGGGGGGGCGAAGGGTATTTTTAGTTAAAACTTTTTTAACTTTCATTATTTCGCAAGATTTACATCATATTCATTAACTCTGATGTTTTTTTCTTGAAAAAAGATGCCTAACCATTATCAAGTGAAAATAAATTCAAAACAAAAGTGAACATTGAGTACTTAGTGAAAAGAGAGAAAATTTCAAATCTATTTTTTTCAGAAATGGTGCATCTGGGCGTTATTATACAAGAGCATCTTTTTTCAAGAAAAACATCAGAGTTTATGAATATGATGTAAATCTCGCGAAATAATGAAAGTTAAAAAAGTTTCAACTAAAAATACACTTCGCCCCCCCAAATGATACGATTGTGCTTGTCATGAAAGAAATGCACTCAAACTAATCGATGCGTATTTTTGATGTTAGCCAATGTGTAAACTTTCAGCACTTTATGTGACTCCGATTTGCGAATATGCGGCAAAAAGTGTGCACACTAGCCCCTTAACGAAGCAATTTTGCATTCTATGATTTGGGTCGAATCTGTCTAAAATACGATCTATAATGTCCACTAAAAGTTTGTCGATCTAATTACGTGATATCCTGTATAGTAAGCCTTTGTGCCAGACACTGTCAAACGCTTTATTAATAGCCATGAATAATGCTGCAGATTTCCTTACCATCAATGCAGAAATTCGTATATTAGATGTTAGAACAGCCAGTGGATGATTGGTAGAAGTTTTTTCACAAAAGCCAAATTTTTTCACCAAGCAGTGCTGAGAGGCGGTTTTTTATTATCTTTTCCAAATTTTCAGACAATACCGATAAAAGTGTGATTGGTCTATACCAGATACTGAAGAGTGATGTTGTTATTCATTAAAATATGTAATCAATTTTGCTTTATTACATTTTGTTCTAGCTCATCGGTTTTCTGAGATCCCCTCACTAGACAACGAATTTAGGACACCCATCTTGAATGTTTTGGGCATGAAACGTGCGACAAAGAAAATCACGGTAATGTACCAGCTTAACATCAGTGCTTGTTCGTGAATCTTTTGCTGAAAACAACACTGTAATGATGCCTCAATCACTGTATTCACCTGATTTGGGTACCAGCGACTTTTTTCCAATCCCAAAACGGAATCGACCAATGAAAAGAAACCGTTTAGAAACAAGAACGAGCTCATGCTCATGATATTAGAGAGTTATCGTAACCCAAATAAAGGACTAACTTCATTAAAGAATCCTGTAATGAAAGATCCCACAAGGTTGGTCTGACATTTGAGTTATCGGAATGACTTATTTTCCTGTCAACTTTATTGAGGCATTTCCTTTATGTTGATACTTGTGACAATTCATGTGTTGCCCAAGATACTTTATTGAAATATCCGGAAAATTGAATTTTTTGGACCGAAGGACAAATTTCTGGAAGTCTGCGAGTCCAAAAAACTATTTTCAAGCGTGTTGCGTACAATATACAAACTTTAATGACTAATTTCATATGACCTGTTAGCCGTTAGGTTAGGTTATGATAATGTTCAACTGTATTTTTCAAAATTTCACTTCCCGGTCGAGTCCTAGTACGTACTTCCCGGACTAGACCAGGAAATGCAAATTTCTCGAAGAAAAAGGGCGGTTGCCGAAAAATAATTTTTTATTGAATGAAATTGTCCATTTCTCACTTCTTCCTACATTTCAGCATTCATGAAGGAATTCTTCGTCAACACTTCCCCCAATAATATCACTACGTTCTCATAAGTGAATTTGAGACATTCATTTTCAATCTCGCTATTAATTTTTTCACAATATACGATATCAAATACTCTACTGACTCTATACTTCTTACGAACTTCAAATTGATCAGCGCACCAAAAAAAGTAGTACCTGACCAGGGTCAATACCTGGTGCCTGACATAAAGTAACCCAAAAGGATGAGAGAACTGTCAAAAAAGGGATATTTCATTTAAATACGGATGTCCTTTTCTCAAGTTAAGTAAGGGAGGCCTGTATTTTATTAAAGGCCACCTTAAAATCTGTGGGGATTTATCTGTTCCCACAACAAATTACAGATCACTGCATTGGCGCTACCAACCATGTTGACGCTACCCTCCAACAGAGAGCGCCACAAGCACCAGTCTCAACACTACGGACAGTAGCGCATAGATGGCTCCACGGACGGGATATATCTACAAGTTGTCTTCCCTAAATTCCTAAAACACGTGTTTTGTCGAACTACAGACGGAGTAGATAGAGTAGTGTTATAGTTATATTATATTTGTGTTTTTATTATATTTCTATTTCTACATGTTTTCACTGGTCTATTTTATATTCCCATCTAACTAGGAGTAGGCAGATTGAGGCCTAGTTAGAACACCCGCATCTTTCCTCTAGCTAGGAGTAGGCAGATTGAAACCTAGCTAGAGCATGGTGTTGTTATTATCCCGGGTTAGTCAGGAGTAGGCAGATTGAGGCCTGATTAATCCGCGGTATCGAGCAAGTCGTCACCCAGTCCCAACAAATCTTTCTTTGATGCGCATAATCAAATGTCATAATAAAGGAATCTTTATTTAACTTGGGCCTCTATTTGTGTTTCGATAACTCTCTATTGATGAATCAATACTCTCCAGAAGATAATGAAAAATCACCTTTTCTTCTTCTTTTGAACAGAAAACCATATACTTACCAGTATAAACTTCTATACCGCTAACATGAATCCACTTTGTTACAAATTGAAGCAGCGATTACGTGGTACAATGGCCCTAAACAGGCGCCAAAACATAACCTCGAAAAGTTTAAATTATGACTAGTCAAATGAAAATAACTAAAAATCATAACCTCAATTTTTCACGTATTGTCAAATTTCGAGTTTGCACATGCGCAGATGATTGAAGGGGCCATTGGAAATGGTATCTAGATTGCTTCAACTTTTATTTCACGTTAGCAGTATAGAGTTTTATAGTACATGCAGAAAACCTTCATCGATACTTATCTCACTTACCTGCAAATATTTCATGCTTATAAGATCTTCCGTGTCTAAATTAGGCACTGATATTATGTCAATAACATCGGTGGGTCGGAATTGTTTAAATTCTATGGAGGCCAAGCTGACGCCGACTGCAAGGCTGTATTTTTTCTGTGTCAGGTCGCATTTCAAATTCTGGACCATCAATGTAGCGATATTTATCAATGGAGATGATGAATCTTCCTGATGACATAAGGTAAGTTTCAATTCTGAAAAAAATGGTAAATAAATCATGTGAACATACCGGGTTCTTTTGAGACTAGTCATTACACCAAAAATCCTTCATAAGCGAATAAAATGAACCCAAAATTTATTAGGATTTTTAGTCCAGTCATTTAAGCTTAAATTAGGTAAGAATCTCGGAATTCGAGATACCCAGCTGTAAGTCTTTAAATACTTGTATACTGACACCCTAAAGTTGTCTCGAAACCTACATATGGTAGGGTGTGAGCACGGCCTTCTAAACCTCCTGTCTTCAGAAGATCGTGGTGTGAGCGACTATTAAACTTTAAGGTCAAAGGTCACAAAAATCGTTTTTTTGCGCTTATTTTTAAAGAAATCTCATTTCCTATGGGTTTTTTTGCTATTTGTATTAATTGTCAATATCGTAGAATACAAAATTCTCTACAAATTTTGTTTTAAATCATTTTTGATACGGGGAACCGTTTTTGAGATAGAGGGCGGAGAGCGCGCGGTCACAGCATCACTTCGTCAACCGGCGCCTCTGGTCGAAAGCACTATGTATATACAGTTGCTGAACTATGGATTAATCAATTATTATGAAAATTTGTCAATCTTTATCCTGTTCTTCGTCGTCTTCCGGCTGCTGGTAAGTTTTAAACTGGTCTTTATTACCGTCTTCAACGACATTTGTCTCAAGTTCTTCCATGATTTCGGGGTCAAAGGTACCATCTTCGTTAATGTCGCTTCGATATGGTAGAGCATTGAGACAAGTTTGCCCATTACATTGGCCACAAGCTAAAGAGCATTGCAAGCCTGCTTTCCTGCATCCGCATTGCGAACCACAACCACCCTTTCAGTTGCAGAAAAATGTTCAAGCAAATCTTCTGGAGCAGGTGGTGCAATTGTCATGAAAGACTTCAGAAAATCGTTTCGCATAGCCCAACCCCATATCTAGGGTTCAAATCATGCCCTAACCAAGTTTGAACTTGATAATGCACACGTTTGAAATGTTGATGAGCAGCTGCACTTGTTGATCTAAAACTGCTCATATTATGAGTAGTTCTAGAAATACCGGGAGATATTCCAGTAACAAAAATGGACAATAATTTCCTTTTCTCGTTTAGAATACAACATATTAGACTAACGTCCTTCAAATTTTGAGAGTGCTGTCATTAGCCGTTTGGCAAATACACCAGCCAGCGTGAAGTTGGTACCACTTCAGGTCCGCAGCCCTGTATAAACTGTTCTTCGAATTATTGTTCGATCAAGTGTGTTTTGAGCATTACCGCTAATTGAATACTATACTTTATCCATGACTTCTTCAGTAAAATTCGAATTAATCTGCATTTAAAAAAATTTGAACAGTTGTCAAAAGCGTTGACAACATTTCGTCCAACCGTCAAACCTCAGTACTCTGTGGTCGGGAATCAAATCACGGCCGAATTCATAGTTCACCCTTGAGGGCGAGTGTGAGTGTGAGATCGAGTGTGAGTAGCTGTTTCTGTTTCATAAATCATACTCAGTGAGTGGAGTGTGAGTTTTTCCAGCCTCAACTTGAGGGACGGCGCTAGTACCCTTGAGATGAGTTTACGGTCATTCTGACAGGCTCTCTTCTACCGTTCCGGATATTTTTTGGTTATATTTTGTTTACATCTTAGCGAATGGGGTAATGAATATTGGAGTTTCGTTATAAAATGTAGGATTTTGATCATATTTTCGAATCTGACAGTGAAAATGAGAGTAATAAACAACCGTATACGAAAAAGCTGCATTCAAGATGTGGAGAATCCCCTAGAAATTCACTGCTTTTTCTCAACTGAACACACATATTATATCTGCTGAAGTGAAATGCCCAAATAAGTAAATGCAAAATATAGATTAATATACCTATTACCCTTCAATATGAGGTTTCATCTTCTGAGGAATACATCCCTTAGGAATAACAGGAAGATAATCCAATATGAGTTTTTGGAACAATGATGTTTTTGTGAATACCCCTCTTTAACTTTGAATATTTAAAATTTCTGGGCACCTGTGGACATGCGTGTTTCGTTACTTCGTACACGTTTGACATTGGGGGTACAACAACCTCACTTTTCCTATGTAAATATAACAAACTCACGAGAGATTTTGGTGTTTCTCAAGTGTTTGAGTTGATTTATTTGTTCTTTGAACTGAAGAATCGTGAAAATGGGCCCATCAAATTATTTATTATGTTCAGATCATATCCATTGAGGACGATAAATATTAGTTTTGGGCATTCACCTTTATCAAATGCAGAAGATTTATCTTTCTAATATGGCTCATTCCGAAGATGAAATGTATCCTGATATTTACTACGTTTTCATGGAATATTCAATTCGATTTGAGTTCAATACTCACTCATATCTGTTTTCATGATGCACATTTAAATGGGATTCAAATCGTTTTGAAATCGTTTCGATTTGAAGCTTTATCTGTCACTTGTCAAATGTCATATCTGCAGCGGGAACGCGAGGAAAGCCAATCATAAGAATTACTTCAGCCTCTTTCCATACATTTCTGTTCATACTAGCCTAAACACTTTCCTCGTTCGAATGCATTTTGATTTTGAAATATGTCAAACATCACAATATTGCTCATTCTCCAATTCGATACCCGTTTTCATGTGCATGTGCATTTGGATTGAAATTTCGATACGCTCCCGAAAAAAGCCGTATCGGAACTAAAGCTCGATACGATTTCAATACCCGTTTTCATGGCGTATTCAGTACAGAAATCGTATTCAAATCGTATTGGATTCTCCATGAAAACGTACTAATTATTATCCATTATTTATTAGAAAATATGAGTGCTGGTTCAATGAATGGAATGATATTTATTCTTGAATATATGGAAAGGAAAAAAATTATCATTGGACGAGAAGTATTAACAAGGTATGGTGAAGTATGCTCCAGACATTATTATTCAGGTGAATAAAACATTGAAAATCTTTTACAGGTTACCATTTGATAGGATGGTGGTTATGATACAATAATATTCCATTACTTGACCACCAGTTTATTGCACCAGAGGAAGCAGTTGAGATGTTGAGTACGCTCAAAACAAAACTGTGAAGACAAAGATTAGCCAGTGTCAAACCTAATATTTGGACTTATGAGAAGGAAATATATAATTTTATTGGATGTACCTACTTCTAATTCACCTGTTAGAGAAAAGACGAGTAATCTTCATTTACTCGTCAACTGACAAAATTGTTGTGATAGTTTGATAGTTTACAGAGGGGTTACAGTCCACTGCGACCTTAAGGTCTATTGTGCCCCCTTACAGAGCTGTTCTGGCCAAAAACCTTCACAGCTCGCCTTCCAGTTCCAGAGATCTAATGAAATCTAGTAACAAATTGTTGTGATACCACAAGTTTTAATAAATATATCCCTGAAATGATATCACTCAACTAAAACTTCTCTGGACTTATTTCAATTTGCAGTATATCTTTCGTTTTTATATGAAACGAGTAAAAGCTAACGTATAATGGATATCTTCACTATTTTAGAGAAAATAGCATAAACATACTCATTTCTTACTTTTTATTATTACATTAATTATCATTTCACAATAGATAATGAAGTTTTTATACGTTGTGAATAAGTGGAATTCAATTATTCATTTTCGTAGTCATAATTTTAAGAAATTCATTATGGATTTCAAGAGCTTTCCTTTCGATAAACACATCACATTTTTCCTTTCGATATATTGAAGAATCAATATTATAAATATCATTTGACTTGATGCAGCAGCATTCATTGTTCCCACTTAATAATTGGTAATATCAGGATACATTTTATCTTTGAAATGAGCCAGGTAAGATGGATAAATATCTTCCTTTTACAGTTGTAAGTTGGTAAATTCCCAAAACTGATATTTTTCTACACATCGTCCTCGATGAATATGATCAGAACTTAATAAATAATTTGAAAGGTCCATTTTCACGATTCTTCAGTCCAAAGAACAAATAAATCAACTCAAACACTTGGGAAATAACAAAATCTCTCGTGGTTTTGTTATATTTACATAGGAAAAGTGAGGTTGTTGTACCCCCACCTGTCAAACTTTCACGAGGACCAAACAAATATTCGACCATATTCGTCATTTATCGGCGTTGCCAAGTCTATTTTTCAACAAGATCTTCACTCACGTAAGTATACTCGGAGTACGCTTTATGAAATAGGCGCTAAGGGTGAGTGCTGAGTAGCCCTTATCGGAGTAGCACTCGGACCCTCAGCTTGAGGGACGACTATGAATTCGGCCCTCAGAGTCTCAAACTAATCAAATCAAGTACTTTCGCAACTTCAAAAATTACGTTTTCCAAAACTAAATCTGGAATGAAGCGCTAGAACGTTATCTTGATGGCTGAAATAGAGTTCCCGATCGATCCTACTTTTTATTCATTTTTTTTTAAGCAATTTCATTTTTCCTAGGTATTTTTATTAGCGGGTGTTATGGGCGGGTGTTATTATAACACTTGCTTTTCGGTTCATAGACATGTCTACGGTTGTGTTATAGCTACCATCACACATAGAAATTAGTTTGATAATTGACATATTACTCTATAGAAGTGGATAAAATATTTCATCTCACCTTTCATTACGAAATCCACATCAAGATTTATAAGTTCGTTTGCAAGGTCATCAACACTTGCTTCCCTATGAGTACTTTTTATCTTTCGGTGCGAAAGGTTTTCTTGTGCTCCAACTAACGTTTTAAACATGCTTCCTTTGCTGGATGACCGTTTTATGGTGACCTGTGAAAAGTTGTAACCAATTCAATAAATATTTGGTTAACGGTTTAGTTTAGATTGACTACCAATGAAACTTAAAACTCGCTGAAATTGTAGATGAACTGTGCATTCCCAGTATGTTGAAACGTGTTTTTTCCTCGTATGACAAAGTCAAGAGCAGTGTTAAATATACCGGGTGGCCCACCACTGACGCGATTGTTGTTTTGAGAGTGTGAATGATGATATTTTGAGAATATTTTTTGTGGTGAGTGTAGGGTGATCAAAAACATAATTTAAAATTATTTCCATATATACAGGGTGTTTCAATAAAAAATTACAGACATAAATTACACTTTTTAAAATGTAACACCCTATATAATATATGACCTCAAAAATGAAAAAGCAAGATCAAATTATGAACACAGTGCATATTTTATGCACCATTTACGAGAAAATTGGGAAAGATTTAGAATGTGGAGTCATTTTAAATAGTAATTTTTGAAGGAACCACTTACGCAAGCGATACAGACAATATTTTTTTGAGTAAACATATTAGCTAGTCCCATAAAGTGAAAAGAAATTGAACTCCATAATTAATTCTCAACATCTAATACGAATAATAGCTAAAAACTTTCTTATTTCACAAATGGCACGCCCGATATTTCTTCATCTCGTTGGAAGCGAAAATTAATTTCGGAACTTTTTTCATAAGGTTTTTCTATACCTAAACCTGATACTTTTTCAGCAACTTCCGATTTTCATTCAAAACCAACAATTCAGAGCAGTGATAATCAGAGAAGAATTTTCTATGATGACCGATTTGACAGTTGCAGAATAAATCTCAGAGAATTAATTAATCAGAATACCTGTTCATTGTGTAGTGAAATTGAAAATCGAGATTTGCTGAGAAACTATAGGGTTTATGTAGAGAAAAATCTCAAGAAAAAAGTTTTGAAATTAATTTTACCTCATGAATTAATATTTTAAATGACTCCATTATACTAAATTTTTCGTAAATGGTGCGTCAAATGTACAGAGTGAACTGAAAAAACTAATCATAATTTGATCTTGCCTTTCCATTTGTGAGTTCATACATAGGGTGTTACATTTGAAAAGTGTAAATTAGATCTATACCCTCGAAATGACAATCGTGTCAGTGGTGGGCCAATTATTTACTTAAATATTTCAAATAATCAATTGATTAATGAAAATGCGATCCTTCTAAACTAAGAAAGACTGCCACCTGTTGGTTTCACCAATGTTGTTCAGGAGGCCAAAATGAACTCAATGAAACTCAATGACACCTACATCTGATCGATGTAGGGGAAAGTTCGAAGGTACTACTTCAGAGCTGACCCAAAACGTCATTGATATCATCAATCGGTGGTGTCAAGAGGGCTTTAACGTCAATCCAACCAAGACGGTTATTGTTCCATTCACACGTCGTAGGAAGCTAACACTTGTAGCACCGGTGTTGAAGGGAATAAAACTAGAGTTTTCCGATGAGGTCAAATATCTGGGGGTCACTTTAGATAAGAAACTCAATTGGAACTCTCACCTTAATAAAGTGATTGCCAAATCTACAACGGCGTTTTGGATATGCCGTAAGTTATTTGGCAAAACTTGGGGTCTGAAGCCTCGTATGATCCACTGGATCTATACAATGGTGGTAAGACCTGTTATCACATATGCCTCTTTAGTTTGGTGGACTAAAACTGAAGAAAAGACAAGCCAGCAGAGGCTGAATAAGCTTCAAAGACTGGCTTGTCTAGGCATTACAGGATCTCACCCCGCTGCACATTTATGTTAAGAAAGAAGGTCTCATGAGTGCCCTAAGAATGGACCAAATAGTGCCTGGCAAGGGACACGGAAATATTTTAAAATCACTCGGTGGTGAACTCCCTTTACTACCGAGGGATTCCATGTCAATCGAGTATGACCTTGACGCCAACTACGAAGTGATCATAGGTGATCGCCAAGAAAGTGTGGAAGGTTTGTCTCGACTTCGTAAAAATCATCTCATCTGGTACACAGATGGGTCCCTAAGGGAACGAGGAGCAGGCATAGGCATATACGGTCCCAAATACAGGGAATCGGTGCCTTTGGGAAAGCCAATAACAACGCTCCAAACTGAAATTCTGGCCATAGAAAGATGCGCCCAAGTCTGTCTGTCCAGACAGTACAGGGTATCCCATTTTGGGCACTTTTACGGGATATCTCCGTTATTTTTAACGTTAGCGGGATGCGGTTTTCGCGACAGTGTGCTACTTTTTTGTGAAACTAAAGATGGCGCAATCAGTTTTTGCATAGCTCTCTTAGTTTTTGCTCTACAGGGCGGAAATGAAAAGTATCACTTTTTAATCACCTCCGTATCTCAGTTGTGATTAAACTTGAAGAAATGGTTGAAACGCATTCCTATAAAATTTTTTCCGTAGAATCCAGTGGCGTAGTCAGTTTTTCAATTAAACTTTCCGTTTTTGAGTTATTGAGCAAACATATGTTTTTTTAAATTGGACACCCTGTATATTATTTTTTATTCTTATCGAGCACAATCTCAGCTTTTCAAAAACATATTACTTTATGCATTTATTTTCAAAACCAACCTCAGAATGCAAGATTTTGTAATTAAATTGTCAATAACTAAGTAGTAGGCTATGACTGTTCATTAAAAACAAAAAGTAAATGTCAAGATTTCGTTAGAAATCGAAAATAATGTTAACATAATATCTAGATCACAAACAAGCATGTCATATCTCTCGTAATTTTCGTAAGCAGGCGTAATGAGAAAAACTTAAAACTGATAGCGTTTTCTTTTGGGAAAACTGGTGCGCACCAGAATTGCCCTAGTGCGATCTGAGTGCAATGTTTTATGAGCATTCCATTGTTCTTTGTACCAATAGAACACAAAAAATTGCACTGGGGTAATTCTGGTGCGCACCAGTTTTCCCAAAGAAAACGCTATGAATCATTAATATGATATAATAAATAATAAAAACTGAAAGAACTGTAAACTTTTGAACCAACCGACAAAGCTTTGACATTTTTTTGTTTTTAATAAACAGTCATAGAGCCTACTACTTAGTTATTCACAATTGAATTACAAAATCTTGAATTCTGAGCTTGGTTTTGAAAATAAATGCATAAAATAATATGTTTTTTAAAAGCTGAGATTGTGCTTAATAAGAATAAAAAATAATATACAGGGTGTCCAATTTAAAAAACATATGTTTGCTCAATAACTCAAAAACGGAAAGTTTAATTGAAAAACTGACTACGCCACTGGATTCTACGGAAAAAAATCTATAGGAATGCGTTTCAACCATTTCTCCAAGTTTAAGCACAACTGAGATACGGGAGGTGATTAAAAAGTGATACTCTTCACTTCCGCCCTGTATAGCAAAAACTAAGAGAGCTATGCAAAAACTGATTGCGCCATCTTTAGTTTCACAAAAAAGTAGCACACTGTCGCGAAAACCGCATCCCGCTAACGTTAAAAATAACGGAGATATCCCGTAAAAGTGCCCAAAATGGGATACCCTGTACAAGGGAGCCAGAATTTGCATTGCCTCTGATAGTCAGATGGCACTGAGGCAGCTTATAGCCGTTGATTGTAGATCAAGGACCATTTGGAGCTGCAAACAGTCCCTCAAAACACTGGCGGAGTACAACAAGCTAGTTTTAGCTTGGGTACCTGCCCACCAGAACATTGAGGGAAATGAGAGAGCTGATGCCCTTGCAAAAAGAGGAGCAAACACACCCTTCACCGGACCCGTGCCCTCCTGTTGGGTATCACCTACACTGATTAGGGCAGAGGTCGGTGTTTGGGAAAAAAGGGAGAAACACTCTTACTGGAAAAACACATCCGGTCAAAGACAAGCAAAGAGACTAATCGAACCTTCCAAAGAGAAGGCTCAACAAGCTCTATCGTTGTCAAAAAACGAGTTAAGGCTGCTAATCGGCCTTCTCACAGGGCATTGTCCTGTGAGATATCACCTACACAAGATCGGTAAAAGAAAACTCCGACATTTGTAGGTTATGTGAATCAGCCCCTGAAACCACCGAGCACATACTATGCCGCAAACCAGACTTACTCTACTAGGTGGCGCGTTATTAACGCCAGCCGACATAAGAGCGAAGTCTCCTAAGGACCTTATTGGTCGTAGTGCAGAAGGGTAATCAACGTGCCGATCGACCACTATCTAATCTAAATCTACAACTGATCGATATCTGCGGTACCCCAAAATTCGAATATGTATTTACCATATAGGGTGATCCAAATATTTAACGTGATACTTTTCGAATGGTACCTGTATCAAGTGTCTTACTTCACTTACCGGAATTTCAATTTCAGACGTATCTTGAGCCGATGGAAATGGAATGCTATTTATAAGGGCGTAAAGAAGGAGTATTTTCGCATCAGACATTGTGACATCGATAGAGGGCAGTTCACCTTTTATTTTGGTCAATGGAAGTCTTGGATCATCGACGATTAGACATTTGTGGAACATCAAATTTAAGCTGACTGGAACCAGAACGTGCATGTCCGTTTTCGTCGATTCTTTCAGGCATGATTTCCAATCTTCATCTCCCTGAAATTGGTCAAACTTATTTATTCAGTTCTAAATATACGAAGTTCAAACATATGTACGTATTCAGGGCATTCAATTATTAGAACTCATCCACAAAGAAATTTTTCATTCATATGGTATAACGAGATTTTCAACACAAAGATGTAGCAACAAAAATATAATATGGGTGACTCTCACATAGGGCGCTAGTTACACCGTTCGTGCCTGGTGGTATTGAACATAACTTTTTTAAGGCTAGATTTATCAATCAGCAACATAGCGGCGTTTATGAAATATCATGTAACGACTGTCAATCATTTTACATTGGAGTAACAACAAGGAATATGAAAAGATATTCACAGAATATCAAAAAATAGACCTAATTTATCTCATGGAACTCAATCACACAATAACACCAGGTAATTATAAAGGATTAAGAAGCCGATAATTTTGACTTCTGCGTTCGCCATATTGATATATAATTAATCACTACGTCGTTGGTTAGGCAGATTAATAGATTAGCACCGTGCGATCAGCAAAAATTAAATAAATTAAATTAAATCAAAATAAATTGACAATTATGACCTTGCGCCACTTAGCAGCGACGCCGCCGAAAATGTTCAGGTATCGCAAATTTTTTCCAATGTCATCCCATTACATGATTACACCATTATTTTAGACATCTTAGAATGAACGGTGTTACTAGCGCCCCCCATGAGAGCTAGTGTAAAAACAAATTCATAGGATGAATCAGCTTTCAAAACAGTGTTGCCAGTAGTTTCGGCAAAATTCTAATAAAATGTTTTCTTCAACGCCCTTTATCTTGAATACGGATGTTGTTACGGATTTTCACTGAGCAAGACCCAAATATATTTCAGTTTTCTACCTATCCTAGAGACGGGATGCGTTTTGGCATTCTTCACTACGCTGCAGCGCATGCATGGTGTTGCGACGCGGTAAATAATGACTGAACGTATGCTCTCTCTATTCAGACATGTATTGTCTTACCACGGCTCAGCGCAGGCAGGTGAGGCAGGCGTTCAGACGTATCAAGGGAATAAATTATTCGAAGTGGCCGTCTTTAAATTGTATAATAAAACTTCACCATGGACTGCTATCAGAATTTAGGAAGAATGTTATCTACGGTTTATGTCAATCTCAACTTCAACTCAAAGATTAATCTCGTTACTCGATCAAAACAGGAACTTCGATGGCTGTCGAGAAGTGGATCCGATTTTCTTTGCCAAAAGGTCCAAATATGTACTCTTCTATATTTTGATGTTTGATGTCATAAACAAACAATTCAGATATTTAGAGCAATCCTATTGGTCCTAGGTGAAAACAGAATGTACCTTTTATCGTAAATATACTTTTCTATTGCATAATACTATATTATTCAATGAGTACGTAATAATTACTATTATTCATGAGGGTCAATTCACCAGAGTGAATATTACTAGTTATGTGCGGATAGAATACTACACTTTTTTTTTTTTCCCCCCCCCTTATGGGACAGCCAGACTTAGGCTATATCTCCCAATCTCTTCGTTCTTTGAACTGGACGTTGACACCCACAAACATCCATGTCCTTGCCGGGATTCGAACCCGGGACCCCTGGCATCCCAGGATACTACACTTTGTCCATAACTGCATTGTTGAAAATCGAATCTGCATTTTCAACAATGAAAATAGTAATCGTTGACATAAAGTTTTCTATGTTCACTGAAAATTACAATCTCACGATAAACGTGAAAAATTTCACTTGATATCGATTCCATGAAATGGATATTCAGTCGGACCTCCTCAATTTTATTCATGTATCAAAAAAAATTTCTGTGAAAAAGAACATTTCTGTTCAGCCGACATCACTGAGTCGAAGAAAAATTAGAGGTGGTTTGACCTGCGACGCAAAGCGCATTCAAAAAGGAAAAGGTCTTTGAAGAAAAATATTGATCTTAACAGACCAAATGCAAAATCGCATACACTTGTAGGTATTATACGTTAGTGGATTTTGCATTTGCATTCGATGTAGTCTTTTGTATATTCGTATTAAAAAAACGGATTTTAGCTATACTTATTACTTACCATATTGTTATACATATTCTTATTTCTATGTTTATTAGTATTATTTACCGTATATTATTTTTTATATTTTAGTATGGCATAAACCGTTTTTGGCTGAAGTATATTTTTGTTATTTTTACGAACTGCAAATTTGAACATTTTTGGGATTGAAAAGCGCGAAACAATGTTTCGATAACGCAGCGTATCAATATTACAATAGTTACTACATCTGAACGCCTGCATGCGCTGAGCCGTGGTAAGATATGTCTGGATAGAGAGAGCATACGTTCAGTCATTCTTTACCGCGTTGCAACACCATGTATGCGCTGCAGCGTAGTAAAGAATGCCAATACGCAGACGGGATCACGTTAAATTTGTTAAATATTTGAATTTCGGTGACCAGCAGATATCGACCAGATTTTGGTGTCATTGTATTCATTGAGTCTTCCTGAACTACATTAGTAAAAGCAACAGGTGGCGGTCTGTGTTAGTTTAGAAAATATGGATCCCCAAAGTTCCAAAAATGTTCCATCTTCAAGTACTGTTTTCACTATAAAAACACAAATTCACTGCTTCAATTCAGCCCATTAATCACCTTCGCACATTCAAATAACTATTCGAATAATTTTATTTTAGGTATATTCAATAATTAATGCAGATTCATCGAAATTCTAGAGCCACCACATATCCAAAAATTCTAAAGAAGGCACGCCGTTTTTAATGGTAGATTTGGCACTGCCGCAGATTCATTCGCGCTAATATGTAAGATGCCTTCCCGTAATTCCTGCCATCATTTGATATGTCACTCGCCGAAGGACGGAGCAGTGGTGCCAAACCTACCATGAAGAACGGTCTTTCCTTACAATTTGGGGATATGTCATACCTCTAGATTTCCGATGTTTCTGCATTATTTATTGAATATAGCTGAAACGAAACTATATTCGAATGTTCAAAGTTGATTTATAGACTAAATCGGAGGATTGAATTTGTGGTTTTATAGTGAAAAAAGCGACGTGAAGATAGAACATTTTTGGAACTTTGGGGCCATATTTTCTAAACCAAGACAGACCGCCACCTGTTGGTTTCACTAATGTTGTTCAGAAAGACTCAATGGATACAATGACACTAAAATCTGGTCGATAACTGCTGGTCACCAAAATTCGATATTTACCTTTTTTCTAAACACACAATATACACTGCGCAAAAAAATTAACGAACATTGTGGAAATCTCAAATTCATTCTACAACTGAAGGTGTTCTCCATGATAATTATTTTTATCAGAATTATGCATGCATATGTTATCCACTTTCAACGTTTTTCTTCAATACAGATGTTTTTTCCCAGCAGGAATAAAAAAGATGAGATTATCAGATTTTAAATGTATTGGCTCCATTCTGAAATCAGTTGTTCTCGATCAATTCTAGTGATCAATAATTTTTCTTTCGTATGATTTTCTACACACGATCGCTATGCAACGCCAACCACGCAATTTGACCCAAGAGGAATGTGCCCAAGCGGTAGTTTTGCGAGAAGAAGGGTGGACATACATAAGAATTGCAGAAAGGTTTGGAGTTTACCATACAAGTTAGTGTGTCCAGAATGTTGCAGCGATTCAGGGAGACAGGTATGAATGTCCGAAGCCCAGACAGGGTAGACCACGGGTAACAACTGCCATTCAAGAACGTTACTTGAGAGTTTCTTCGTTGTGACTACGGTTTGGAACCGCTCGCCTCCTTCAAAATCAGATTGAGCAAACTCATGGGGTCCAAAGTAGCACTCAGACAATAAGAAATCGCCTCAGAGAATATGATTTAAGGCCTCGTGTCGCGGCAAGAGGCCCAGCTCTTACCCCAGCCCATCGGAGGGTGCGTTTGGATTTTGCGAGAGAGCATATCCATTGGGAAGAGGCTGATTGGGAAAGAGTTCTCTTCACAGATCAGATGAGTCTAGATGCTGCCTCTACCTTTGTGATCGACGTTCCCTTGTATAGAGACGTCCATATGAAAGATATGCTTAGTGCAATTGCCAGAATGCTACTGGTTACGGGGGAGGATCGATTATGGTATGGGGTGGAATATCTTTGACTACTCGCACAGACCTAGTGGTCGTTGATAATGGAGCTATGAATGCTAATAGGTATATAAGGAACATTCTTGAAGAGCATGTAGTGCCATTTGCCCCATACACTGGTGAAAATTTCATTTTTATGGACGATAATGACGTAAGCGCATCGTCTAGGAGTACCTTGAAGAGGTTGAAGTCTCTCGAATGGAATGGCCAGCAAGAAGTCCAGATCTCGATCCGATTGAGCAGGTTTGGGACAACCTCAATAGAAGACTGAGAAGTTCAGAAAATCATCCGGCTACTCTTAATGACTTATGAATCAAACTCTGGGAAGGATTAGATCAGAACATTTTAAGATCACTCATTTTGAGTATGAACCCTCGTTGCCGAGCTGTAATTAACGCAAGGGGTGGAAATACCAAGTATTAAATCACTTATCAGCATTCCAGTATTTTGAAAATTGTTTTTTTCTCTTCTTACACATAAGATTCGGTGAAATCCTGAAAATTTTTCTTCCATATAATGTGTCTTGTTTTGTTCAAAACCTTCCCGAGAGAACATAAAAAATAAGTTATAAAGTCAATGTAGAGTTAACCATAGACAAACTAAAAATTAGATGAGCCACTCGTATATTCCGCGCCATCTGTCGAAGGAGGAGACTAATACACGAAAAAATTATTTTCAATTTGATAGTTAGATGTCGTTGCATTCATGGAAATCCTATTGAGAAAATAGTAAGTATGTAAATCATTATTATCAAAAAACCTTTGAATTGTCAACTGACACAAGGAGTGGTTTGACACGTTCTTTTTGAAATATAATAAATTTCGATATGCCTGCAAGAGTGAAGACGTTCTGTGTTATTGGATGTGAAAATCCAGATGCAAGAAGGTAATTATAAAATTTATATGTATATTCTGTTACCTATAAGAATTAAGATACTCGTAGTTTTCAAAAAAGTTTTTCGTGTATTCAATAAGTTTAGTCGGTAAATACTCATATTTTGTATTATTAAATTCATTATTGTTAGTTTTTGAAAATGTTTTCAATGCAATTATTAGTTTATTGATTAGATATTTTTAAAATAAATCTGTATTTTCAATTGGTGATACCTATTTCAGTTAATAAATTTTTATTCTATCCAGAATTTGATTATTGATCCTCATTTCTCGATTCCAAAAGAAAATCAGATGAAAGTTCGTTGCAGGTATTATTTTCATGAAAATAAATTTCCTCACTCATCGATAACTTGCACGAATCCATTTCTGATTTCCTTTTGGAAATTGAATTTCAAAAAACTTTTTGCCTCTTTTATATGGGTGTACCTACCTATTCAAAAGGTGCACTACAGAATTCTTTTTGAGGCAACTTTACGATACAGATTCCTTTTTCAATTGAGCTTTTTTCACGAATTAGTAATGTTGTACAAAAACAGATGGCGTTGAAGCTTGTTCTACTAGTGTCTCATCTATTCTCCGTTTAGTTAGTCTATGGAGTTAACTTTCATTAAAATTGAGATTTTCAGAATGTGCGTTAATTTTTTTGCGCAGTTTATTTCAGCGTTGGAAATAAAATTGGTCGCAACAAATGAAATCAAATGACTCAAACTAACCTGAGACAGGAGAATCTGAAGCTTGGTGAACTCCAAACGAAATTGGTCGTAACTTTGATGCGTCATTTCCCTCATTATTTCTGCTTGTTCTTTACCCTGCGCCAACATCCTGCGAATATTTATAGACGACGGCTCTCGATCGATCGAGTAGATCTTCAAGTTACCTAGGTTGACAACGATTACGTTCTCGCAAGACGTGTATTTGCCTCCGTAGGGGATGAGAACGATCGGAGCTTGCATATCTATTTTTATGTCCAACAGGGTGTGCTGCTCGATGGCGTACTGAAGACCGGCAGCCGATTTTTCTCGGAAGTTTTCGACCCTTTCGGCTGCCGCGGCTTGCAATCTGAAAATTATAATCATCAGAATCATTTTGTTGACGAAAAATTTCATAAGAACAACTTCTTTTCGCAACGACATTTGGAAGTATGGACAGTGTTATTTTGTCTGTTATTTATACTGTGATAGCTGCCAGATTCCAGTTACATGTTGGAATCCCCCTGTATTCCTATAATATATGTAAGAAAGCTTACACTTTCTTAATGTGTTTTTCATTTTCGAACAAAGTCGTCGGCGTTTATATATTTGTCAAATTGAAATTTCATTGTTATTGTCAAAAGTTGTGAATACGAACATTGAATGTAGTTTCTTGTTTTCAGGTTTGTTAAGATATATGTAGATTACTGATGGTATTGAATAAATAATGCTTGTTTTCAGAATAAGAAACACATCTTGTTTTGTTTCAACAACATAACATCCATACTAATATTATAAATGCGAAAGTAACTCTGTCTGTCTGTCTGTCTATCTGTCTGTTACTCTTTCACGCCTAAACGGCTGAACGGATTTTGATTAAATTTAGTATGGTGATAGATGATAACCTAGAAATGGTCATAGGCTATAAATAATCACGCCATCGTTCTTAGGGGGTAGGCAGTAGGCAGATAACTGAATTGAGTTAGTGATTTTTAGTCGTTTTGTTGGGACTTTTGCTCTTTCACGTCTAAACGGCTGAACAGATTTTGATGAAATTTAGTAAGTTAATAGATGGTTACCTAAAAACGGATATAAGATCGAAATGATCACGTCATCGTACTTAGGGGGTAGGAAGTAGGCAGAAAACTGAATTGAGTTAGTGATTTTTCTATGGTTTTGCTGGGAGTTTTGCTCTATCATGCCTAAACGGCTGAACGGATTTCGATGAAATTTAGTATGGTGATAGATGATAACCTAGAAATGGTCATAGGCTATAAATAATCACGCCATCGTTCTTAGGGGGTAGGCAGTAGGCAGATAACTGAATTGAGTTAGTGATTTTTAGTCGTTTTTGTTGGGACTTTTGCTCTTTCATGTCTAAACGGCTGAACAGATTTTGATGAAATTTAGTAAGTTAATAGATGGTTACCTAAAAACGGATATAAGATCAATATGATCACGTCATCGTACTTAGAGGGTAGGAAGAAGGCAGAAAACTGAATTGAGTTAGTGATTTTTTTATGGTTTTTGCTGGGAGTTTTGCTCTATCATGCCTAAACGGCTGAACGGATTTTGATGAAATTTAGTATGGTGATAGATGATAACCTAGAAATGGTCATAGGCTATAAATAATCACGCCATCGTTCTTAGTGGGTAGGCAGTAGGCAGATAACTGAATTGAGTTAGTGATTTTTAGTCGTTTTTGTTGGGACTTTTGCTCTTCACGTCTAAACGGCTGAACAGATTTTGATGAAATTTAGTAAGTTAATAGATGGTTACCTAAAAACGGATATAAGATCGAAATGATCACGTCATCGTACTTAGGGGGTAGGAAGTAGGCAGAAAACTGAATTGAGTTAGTGATTTTTCTATGGTTTTGCTGGGAGTTTTGCTCTATCATGCCTAAACGGCTGAACGGATTTCGATGAAATTTAGTTAGGTGATAGATAGTAACCTAGAAAATGATATGGGCTATTAATATTCATGCTATCGTACTTAAGGCGTAGGCAGTAGGCAGAAAACTAATTAAGTTTCACGCCTTAACGTCTGAACGGATTTTTATAAGAATTGGTTAATATAAAGATAGGATCCTAGGCACGGACACAGGCTACTTTTTACGGCGGGAAAATACCTCATTCCCACGGAAATCTAGCGTGATCGTGTCAAGAAGCGCATGACGCCATAGCTACTGAAATGATGATTTGATGTTTTTTTTTTAACTGAGTGTTACTAAGACTTCAATTTAGTATTTGATCACTTTTCTAACTTAGAGGGTCGGTAGGCGGACGAAGTCGCGGGTAAAAGCTAGTTATATATATATTTTGCTCACTCTAGTAGGAGAATAATCGTTTATTTTCTAAGTTAATTAGATTAGATAAGGCATTATTGTACTCAATGTTGTAACTTGACTTGATATTTAAAACATCTATGATGAATGCATTATTCATTAGACCACCAGAGAAAGCTTTGAGCAGGTGCTTTTGAGAGATCGCTTAAGATTTATGCCAAATATATAAATACAAAATCTCAGCACGATCAGAATAATATTCTAAAAATTATTCAAAAACAGAAATATGTGAAGGCTCGAAAATTAAAAAAATTCAATTCTATTGTTCTGATGATCCGATCCTCTTGAAATTTTGGATGAACATTCAGTTATATTAGTCTTTATACACAAAGTGAATTTTACTCGAATCAGATATCCTGTTATGAAAATATGGAGATTCTTCTTTTCTATATTCCAATTGAATTTTCTACGGTTCAGATGATGCCATCTTCTTGAAATTTTGCGTGAACGTGCAGCGTATCAACCTTCATTTACAACATAAATATCACTCGAATTCGATATCTTGTTATGGAAATATGAAGTTTTTTCTTTTCAATTTTTCAATTGAATTTTCTATGGTTCTGTTCACACTATGACCACAAAATTGCATGAGGCTTATTATGTTCAGTCTGAGATATTGAGGAACAAAAATTTTGAATGGCCATATTTCATGGAACACCTAGTACGATTTGGCTGGTTAACGAGCTTAACCGAGGCATTTGGGTACCGAACTCACCCTGAAAATCTCAAGTCTCTAGGACAATCCCTTCGAAAATTATCGTGCTAACGGCCGGCCGGACGGATGGACCCACGGACAGAATTGAATTTGACCACGAATTCGTCATCAGGGAGTCGAACCCTATCGTTTGAGACCATTTTCGGCTCAAAATACAAAAATTACAGACATTTGGGCAAAACGATAAGCACCCGTTTAAGTAAAAATCGATCAAAAATTTTCACATTTGCCTGAAGATGACCCCATTTTCAAAAAGGTCGAAAAATATGTAGCGTTTGCATAAATGTTCGGAGTAGACATCCAGTCTCCAATGAATATGATGGATGACAGATTGAAACAACAAATTGTTTATTTCTTGAATCATCAGGAAATGATTTCATTTTATATTTGTTTAGAAATTTTCCTAGTTAAGATAAAAAATTTAAGAAAAGCCTTCATTGACAAATTAAATTTCACTTGAATCGGTTATCCTGTTATTGAAATATCGAGATTCTTTTTTTCAATATTCCAATTGAATTTTTTATGGTTTTGTTGATACTACGACCACAAAATTCTCCATGAAAATTCAGTACAACAGTCTTCATTCACAAAAAAATTCAATTGAATCGGATATCTGTTATGGAAATATAATGATTCTTCTTTTCAATATTCCAATTGAATTTTTTATGGTTCTGTTGAAACTATGACCATAAAATTATGCATGAAAATTCAGTATAACACTCTTCATTCACGAAAAAAAATCAATTGAATCGGATATCTGTTATGGAAATATAAAGATTCTTCTTTTCAATATTCCAATTGAATTTTTTATGATTCTGTTAGCACTATACCACAAAACTCTGCATGAACATTCAGTGTGTGCATCTTTATTCATAAAATAAATTTAATTCAAATCAGATATTTTTTTATGGAAATATGAAGTTTCTTCTTTTCAATATTCCAATTGAATTTTCTAAGGTTCTGTTTACACTATGGCCACTAAATTTTGCATGAAGTTTATTATGAGTATCTTGCATATGGCAGCAACATTTAATTTCGGCGGGCTTCGTTTTGTCTGAGATATTGAATGGCCATATTTTATGGAACACCCTGTACGATTTGGCTGGTTAACAAACTTAACGGAGCAATTTGGGAAATGAAAAATTTCCAGTCTCTAGGACAATCCCTTCGAAAGTTATTGTGCTAACGGCCGGACGGACAGAATTGAATTTGACCATGAATTCGTCATCAGGGAGTAGAACCCTATCGTTTGAGACCATTTTCGGCTCAACATTCGAAAATTACAGGCATTTGGGCAAAATGATATAGCACTCGTTTTAGTAGAACGAGCGCTCAAAAATGAAATACTTACTGTTCCAGTGCGTTATCATTTTCAATGCGGAATATTTCAACGATTTTGTTTATCGTTACGGCATCGTAAATGATCGTTATAGGCTGTGCTGTGAGATTCAATCTCTGATCGCATTTTTTATCCAAAGGATTCGTTTCGAAAGTGGCTTCCAGAAGAGCGCTGTCACCACCACCAGTCTCTGACGTTATGAGATTTGGTATGAAGTCCTCTTGTTCCAGACCGAAACTTGTGAATTCATCTATTTTTACGTGGACCCTGAAAAACAAGGATAATGGAATTATTTCGGCGTGCAAACCCTTGCATAGGGTTCTGAAGGTTCTATATATACTGATGGACAAAATAAGCGCACCCCCTAAAATTTCGTTAAATTTTAACAATGGATATCTTCCCAATCTTTAGTCGGATTTCAATGGTTTTTTTCTCTCAATTGTAGCTCTGTTATTGTAAAATTTCCTCCATTAAACAGAAGTCCAAAAAAAAAATCTTCGTGTTGTACAGGGCGTTTAAATAATGTCATGTTTTATTGTCAAATTTTAACGTCTTCTGTGGGCAATGCCAGGTTGCTGATGCATATTAAAACCATGAAGAGTTGTAGCCTAGTATCTCTTAAGTATTTTGTTTTTTTTAAAAACAATTTATCTTGGAAACGTCCAGAGATATTCAACATTTATCGAATTTGTATTTTATGCATTAGCCATGAATATCTTCGCAACCATTTGTCCGATTTGAATGAAATGGAGGATGTTATAAAAATGAGAATATCTCTGGAAGGGTACAAGTTAAATTGCTTTTTAAAAAAGCAAAATACTCAGGAAACATCAGGCTATATCACTGTATAGTTTTTAGATATCTGGTATTGCCCACAGAAGGCTGTAATTTAAAAAAAACGAAAATTTAAACGCCCTGTATAGCATGATACATTTATTTTTCTGAACATCTCATTGTAGTATGATATTCGCCAACAAAGAGCTACAATTAAAAAAACATTTAAATCTGACAAATGGTTGCGAAGATATTCATGGCTAATGCATAAAATACAAGAGTTGATAGAATGTTGAATATCTCTGGACGATTCCAAAATAAATTGGTTTTAAAAAAACAAAATACTCAAGAGATACCAGGCTACAAAGCTTCATTGTTTTTATATGCCTCAGCAACCTGGCATTGCCCACAGAAGACGTTTAAATTTGACCATAAAACATTACATCATTTGAACACCCTGTACAACATGAAGATTTTATTTTTTGGACTTCTGTTTAATGGAGGAAATTCGACAATAACAGAGCCACAATTGAAAGAAAAAAACACTGAAATCTGACTAAAATTTGGGAAGATATCCAATGTTCTATCACTCAGAGCGTGCAAACCCTTGGTTAGTGGATCAAAGTTTATATTAATCGGTACAGTAATGGCGTGCAACCATATGATAGTGGACTGGGGGTTCCGTTGAATCGCCTGTCAGTCAAAGCGTGCAAACCCTTGGGTAGGGGACTAAAGGTCAATCCACACATTTCAGTGACGTGACGTACTGTAGACTGACATTCGGTAATAAAATATATTGGAAAATACAAGTGTCTTTTCAAATCGAAGGGAAAAGACGGCGCGTTGCCAAACATGTCGGGGTGTCAATTCTCGGGATTACTCGTTCGACGAACGTATACGTTCGTGACATTTTGAACGTAAATTTTCGGAAAGTGAAAAAATTTTATTCGTTCGGAATGAATGTACACTTCAGTTGGAACGAGTAGTTGACGATATGCTTGGGAATTAACTTTCTTTGAACTATTAGTTCGATTTTACTGGCTCACGAAAGTATACGTTCATGAATGAGTGATAACGGGGCACGGCTGCCAGGAGAATATTTCAATTTTGACAAATGTCATATGGGATGTACTCAGTCTTATTTATTTTGTTCTTTCTCATTCAAAAGCGAGATCTTCAGAGCAATCCATTTCGCAAGACAATAATATTCACGTCAGTTACCAGATCCCATAGCCCATACGTGGGTGGAAATGAGGAATGTGCTCTAACTGATGCGTTCGTATTGGGAACATATTCATTTTCTGTGTTTGGATATTTCTCTTTCATTCATTTCGGATTGTATTTATTTATTCTTATCAAAATCGCATATTTGCGGTTCATGTGGTACTTTTTTGGCAAGATCTTTGCATTTTCTTTACAGGCGTGCAGAAATTTTCAAGATTTTATTTTTTTGAAGAATTAGTTAGTTCAAAGAGGTTTTCAGTATGTGCACTTTGTCGTGGCTCATTTACTTTGATACGATGGTACCTGATGAAATTTGTCACCGAATGAAAGTCGACCCTTACGGTTTCGTTCATGTACAAGTTTTAGCTTACAAACCAATGGAGAAAAAAAATTGAGAGACATTGGAAATTCAAAACTGCGTTGTCAGAAATCTGTGTTTAAATTGAAACATTCTATCGAAAAGTTACATTAGATCATAACTGGAGCGCAGTGTTTCACACATTCTAATTTTTCAAGTGAAGGGGTTGAAAGTTGTGCATGAACAAAACTGTAATGGTCAACTTTCATTTGGTGACAAATTTCATCAGGTACCATCGTCTTAATGTAAATGAGCTATGCACATATTGAAAACCTCTTTAAACTAACTAAGTAAAAAAAAAATTCTTGAAAATTTCTGCACGCCTGTAAAGAAGATACAAAGACCTTGCATGACCCACTTTCCCTATTCAAAAAATTTAGAGGGTTGATGGGGATGGCACATGGTGCAACAAAAATCCTTCAAAAATGCATAAAAATTTGGTAAGAGTGAAAAATTGACCTGTTTCACGATTTTGTTGCCAAATATTTTCTTCTGATAAAATATATTTGTTCCATAATTTTGACGCTCACTGTTTAGTGAGATGAGTTGTGTACTCACTTCATAGCTTTAGCAGTAGCCCTGCTGTCATATCTACATTTGACACCTTTCAGTTCAGTGAATAAGGCCGTTTTAGTGTTCATCTCTTCGTCCTTGATTTCAAACTCCAGCGTTCTGAGTAGAACTGTCGCAGTCATATCAACGTAACTTTCAGGGTAGATTGGAGGTGGAACACCAGCTTGATAACCAATAGCCTTGTACAGTTTTTGCTTTTCTTCCGAACTTAAATCTTCGTCAGATTCTGGAGAAAAATTCTCGATTAGCGTTTTTATCTTTAAATATTCATTCATAATCAAGCAACAGTTCCGCAACCAAAAAGAGGTAAAATTGCTTTATTCATTTTTGCATTCATGATGAATACAGTTCAAACGAATGGTGCGAAGAAAAAATTTAATCAGGTGTGATTATCTGAAAGTTTTATATTTCATCGATAAATGAGAAGGACAAAATCAATAGTGATGTCTATTATAGTTAAATGTCAGTTATTAATAATAAATTATAATTGTTTTGTATTTATTTATGACTTTTGATTTCTACCTCTTATTCGATTTAAGAAGTTCTAAAATGATCACCGTCATATTTTATTTTTTAACGAACTATGTTTCGGAATATCCAAGAACTTGGTATCGTTCTGAGAGTGAAAATGTCCCTAGTCAACATTATTTCCAAAGAGGAAGCAAATAATTCAATAAAGTGACCAGTGAATACCTTCGAATCAACATTACTTACGTTAACTATGTCTTAGCGTCAAGATTGAAATTGCTTAATGTTTAGATTTCTCAACCCAAAAATAACCCAGTATAATCCATTCACGAAAATTTGAGCGCATAGTAGGCGATTGTTTATTTATCTGAAGTTGGCAGTATTTGCTGTCATAACGTAAAATAAAGTCAACGTTGCCGAATGTATCCGGCCTCGTCCGACGACCTTCCGAGTTATCAGAGAACTCTATGCAATATTGACAACATTGCTCTCATCAATCTGACAGGAAAATGAACAACATAACGTAAAATTTAATATACACAGTGGAATATGCCAAATTGTCATGGCCAACCGACAGCTCAAAGTTTCGTGAACGGACTATAGGTCTACTTACATCGTCAGCTCTCTATGTTGTTGATTTTAATCAAATAATATTATTCTCTACTTTCATAATTAATATTTTCTCTTGTGTTATCCGCGTTAGACCTTTAATTGTATTACTTACTTTGTCCATCTTCAGGTTCAGTTTGTTCCTGACTGCTTCCCCACATCCAACCAAACCATCCTTTTTTCGGTTTATTCTCCTCAAGTCTTCTCAATCTGTCAGCTTCAAGTTCAACTCTTTGCCTTATTACAACAATATTGAATATATCGAGTTTTTCTTCCATTTCGTCCATCTCGGCATCTGAGGTATTCGCCTGAAAAAACATGGATATATAAGTGTCTGTATTACAGAATAAAAAACCCTTTGAGATTTTAGAAAATCTAACTTGAAAATTTGAGAAAGCCTGAGCAGGTGCTTTTGGGCCCAAAGTAAGCGTTTGTTCATTTATCTGAGATTGGCAGTATTTGCTGTCATAACGATGAACAAAGTCAATGATGCCGAATGTATCGGTGTCCCGAATTCGTTGTCTAGTGAGGGGATCTCAGAAACCCTTGGAGCTAGAAGGAAATGAATGGCACATTTTCGGGCTCGATTTTTGAGAGATTTAATTTGGTGAAAACCGTAACCTTGTAAGTTCAACCGTTTTCGAGATATTAGCGAACATTGGAAAATGGCGTGAAATGAAAAGTTCTCATAACTTCTTTATTACGGGCGCGATGAACATGAAACGAAAACATTATACAGGCACTTCTTTTCGTAGAATTCATTGATGTAATCAAATTTTTTTTATTGCGTTTTTTTTCGAAGTTATAATAACAACTTGTGTTTTTTTAAATGTGAACCATAAAAACTTGAATAACAGATGGAACCTTCTTTTTTTTTTCCTTTTCAAAAATATATAACTTGATATATAAATTTCTTATTAAACTGTAAAAAAACATCAAAAGTTTTATTTTCACACGAAAAATCAAATGGTTGTCTAAATATGATAATCTGTGAACATCAAATGATTAATAGATAAGAACAGATAACAAATTTTTCATAAATATTGTGTGAAGTCCATTTTGGTCAATGCAAAGCTCACACCTTCTTCTGACATTGCGGATAGCATTTTGGACGTGTATCCTGGATACACTTCTTAGTGCATTTTCTGTATTAATCATCAATATTTCTACAGTTTCATTTTCAAATTTATAAATTTTGTCCTTTAAATGTGACCACAGGAAAAATCCAGTGGTGTTAAATCCGGTGACCTTGGTGGCCACTGTACTGGACCAGATAAATTTTGGCTCCAATTGGTTCGGAACTTCTGGTCCAGTATGGTGGCCACCAAGGTCACCGGATTTAACACCACTGGATTTTTTCTGTGGTCACATTTAAAGGACAAAATTTATAAATTTGAAAATGAAACTGTAGAAATGCTAAGGCCTTTATCTTGTATATATAATTCACCTTCAAAGGTGAAGAAATTTTGTTGCAAGCAAAGGACCGCCAACCGAAAAACGCAGTCTGCCAACTCGTTGGAAATCGATGAGTTATAGGGGATTGTTATACGAAGGAACTTAACACTTTAAAATATTTGGCAGTTAAGAATGGTTATTCACCGGACATCATAGATGACTTAATAGCTAGGAAAAATCGATCAACAGGAAGTGTTAGTACTTCCCAAACAACTACACGATACTGTAGCATCCCATTTTATGGTAGTGTATCACACAAAGTTGCTAGCATTATTAACAAACTTGATGGGGTTAGGGTTAGTTTTAAAGCCCAGAATATTCTAGGACAATCTCTGATTAACAACAAATGCAGGGTAGATAAGTTAGATAAGCCGGGAGTCTACTCGTTGGAGTGTGGGGAGCCTGGTTGTAACGTGGTTTACGTTGGAAGAAGTGGTAGATCGCTGAGAACAAGAACTAGAGAACATTTAGCATGCTTAAAGAACCCTAACAATAACCGTTCTATCTTTGGTTGCCACCTGAGGGACGAAGATCATAGATTTAACATCGATGATAACACGAAACTGTTACACTACTGTGAATTCGGTCCTAGACAAGAAATTTTAGAGGAGGTGGAGATATTTAAACACATGAAGGACAGGCGGTTTAACACGTTAAATGGTATGTTGACGAATAATTTTAAGGACACCTACAAACTTCTAACCTCTAATGATTGACCAATTTTTTTACAGACAACTATATGGATGTTGTGTTTTTTGTTTTGTGCTGTAAGTTCACTTTGAATTTTGTTTTCAATCTAATTTTAATTGTATGACTTTGTGAAATACTGTAGGATGAAGAAAAAGAACTAACTACTCTGTGGTTTGTTGTTGTGGGTTGATATTGACATGTCTGCCTTTCTTTGAAGTGTTGATGAAACATAGGATCTGGTTGAACATCTTGACTTCCGTCCTGAAATTCAAAAAGCCTGAAACTTTTACGCTTGTTTATGTTGGTTCTCAATGGTTTGATTTGATGACTCTTTCATTTTATTATATGGATCCGTGGAACCAAATTTGTAAGTTCCGTTACTACAAGAAAATTTAACATCTGGCTTTCCAGGCAACTTACGTTTTTTCTTTTATTTACTTTTATTGTAATTTTTTAGATCCTGTTGGTTTTTGAGAATGGCGAATGCCGAAACATGTCAAACCTAGGAAAATAAACAGAGTTCCACATTTTTGAAGAAGTTTTTAAACGTTTTCCCTTTTGTTTGTTATTCAAATGCTTATGGTTCACATTTAAAAAAACACAAGTTGTTATTATAACTTCGAAAAAAAACGCAATAAAAAAAATTTGATTACATCAATGAATTCTACGAAAAGAAGTGCCTGTATAATGTTTTCGTTTCATGTTCATCGCGCCAGTAATAAAGAAGTTATGAGAACTTTTCATTTCACGCCATTTTCCAATTTTCGCTAATATCTCGAAAACTTGCAAAGTTACGGTTTTCGCCAAATTAAATCTCTCAAAAATCGAGCCCGAAAATGTGCCATTCATTTTCTTCTAGTTCCAAGGGTTTCTGAGATCCCCTCACTAGACAACGAATTCGGGACACCCGATACCTGGCCTCGTCTCACGAGCTTCCGAGTTATCAGAGAACTATATGCAATATTGACAACATTGCATATCATTTTGACAAGAAAATAAACACCATAATTAAAATTTCAATGTACACAGTGGAATATGCCAAATTGTCATGGCCAACCGACAGATGAAACTTTCGTGAACGGACTATATTTCCTCGGAATTCCTAGTGCTAATTCACAGAAAATTCCCTAGATGTCGCCAGGAAATCTCAGAAATTACAGTGACTATATTACCACAGTGGCAACAACTCGTGTCTCATTTTCTATTGGTTAGCCGCCATGTTTCGGAGGTGCGCAGATTGCAGATTTAGTTAATGCATGTTTTGTTGCCTACAGATTGAGGATAGGGTCGAAAAAGACTTCTATAGAGTGTTATGAGATAAACAATTCAAAAATACTGCCAAAAACGTCTTGACGAAATATGGCGGAGTTTTGGCAGTTTTATGACCAGTTGTCGCCACTGTGGTAATATAGTCACTGTATCAGAAATAAGTTTTCCAAGTGAATTGTCCTACTAGGTATCCGAAATACAATGATAAAATGTCCTACATACTTACAGTTCGACCAACAACTTTGTCAAGATAAATCTGCTGATATGTCCTGCATAAATTCCGATGAGCGCAAATGTGATTCCAATCCCAATTATTCCTCCTTCTCCTAACCTCACCTTCCAAAACGCACTTGAAAGCGAACTGCCACCACTCCTTGTAGTGCCCTCTGTAGCTGGGTAGATCCGGACGGTACTTCCTGTAGGGATCTGCTTTGATCATTCGATCCATTGCGTTCGTCAAAGCGATGATGTCTTTGTATTGCGTTTTACTGAGACCTATGTAAAGTTTTTTCAGGTCTAGGTTCACGTGTACCTTCGGTATAGAATATGCCGGTTCGTCTTGTTCCGGTTTTTGATTCAGTTTTAACCTTGCAGAGGCGTTTATTGGTCCCAGAACTGAAAATAGGGGAAAATATTGTTAATATTTTTCATGATATTGTCAATATTGATATTGTCAATATTGTATATACGGACTTCAGCAAGGCCTTTGATCGTGTGCCGCATAGACAACTTCTGAGAAAGCTCTCCCATTTCGGAATTTTGGTTGACATAATCGCTCTCTTGGAGTCTTATTTGTGTGATCGTGTGCAATTTGTTGAATATGAGGGTGTGAGATCGGTTTTGTTTACGGCCACCTCTGGAGTTCCACAGGGTTCGAATTTGGGACCTCTGTTGTTTCTTTTATTTATAAACGACATCTCAGATATTATTTTTCGGCAACCGTCCGGGAAGTACCCACTTTCCGGACGCTTTTTCTTTGAGAAAGAAGCCTTTCCCGGCCTAGTCCGGGAAGTACGTACTTCCCGGACTAGGCCGGAAATTGAATCCCTTCAATATCAGTAATTGCTCGAATTTTAATATAAATATTAATATAAATAAGAATTAGAATGTTTCTGTTAATATGTGATATTTTCTGTTCTGTTTAATTTAAATAAGAATTAAAATATATAAAAAAGAAATGTGTCGTCTCATTGATTTGTTATTCTAGACGGTTGCCGAAAAAATATTGTACGCAACACGCCCGAAAATGGTTTTTTTGGACTCATAGACTTCTAGGACTCGCTTGCGCTCGTCCTAGAATTTTGTCTATTCGTCCAAAAAAACCCTATTTTCCGGACTTGTTACGTAAATTACTATTTTCCGAGAAACTCCTGTTTGCTGATGATCTCAAATTATACAGAAGAATAAAGAACTTTCTTGACTGCCTTCTACTGCAGAGTGATCTCAATAGATTACATAAATGGTGTGTTGATAATGGACTTTTTTTGAACATTGACAAGTGCAAAACCATATCATTTGCAAGGAAGGCGTCACTAATAGTCTTCGATTATAAGGTAAATAACCAACTTTTAACTAAGGTTAGTCAATTCAAAGACTTGGGGATTACTTTCGATCAAAAATTGACCTTCTCTGTGCATATAGAAAGCATAACAGCTAGCGCCATGAAAACTTTAGGTTTTATCATTCGTAATTGTAGAGAGTTTTCATCCTTAGAGGCAATTTCTTCTGTTTATTGCTCATTGGTTAGAACTAAGTTAAATTATTGCAGTTCAGTGTGGAATCCTTGTCAGGCAAAGTACGTAGCTTGTATTGAGAGAGTGCAGAAGAAATTTCTTAAGTTCACCTTTCTGAAAAAGCATGGCTTTTATCCAGCTCGAAATTATAATTATAATTCTCTTTTGGATGAGTTTGGATTCAGTTCACTCAGAAAGGTACGCGAGATTAATGATTTAGTGTTCATATATAAATTACTTAATAACCGGATTGATTCGTCGCTTCTACTTTCCTTAGTACTCTTTCATGTTCCTCGTTTTGCGTCAAGATCGCCTGTACCTAACACTCAGCACCACTTTTTTTGTCCGCTTACTACAATGTGTAGGAGTTTTAATAGCCTCAGTGATGTTGATATATTTTTTTTGTCTTTGCCAATGTTTATTCGCTCAGTGTCGAGTGTTCTGCAGAATTAGTTTTTGTTTGTATTCAAGATTATGTTATTTTGGTTTGTAATTAATGTGCGTACATATTAAGTTCGGGATAAAAAAATTTTGTATACACCTGTAATTGGACTTCGGTCTGTTGGATGTATTATTTCTAAATAAATAAATAAATATTGTAAAGGGTTTTCCAATAAGAGGTGTTATTTTGAATAGCCCGCTATTTCGGTAGATGCCACGTTTGCAACTGTCATTTTTTGACATTTGACAAACTACGCCATTAATAAAAATAGAACGATACACGCTTCAAGAACGAATTGAAATTATTAAAATTCACTATAAAAATGGTGTAAATTTGGCTGAGATGGTCCGTTAAACTAGAACATTTTTAGGTCGTCGTGAAGCACCTTGTCGGACCGCAATAAAAAAATTGGTGAAAAATTTGAGCTGTTGGGACAAGTTAGTGATGTGAAGAATAAAACCCGTGCACGTACCTCAAGAACAGCCGTGAATATTGCTGCTGTAGCCGAAAGTGTTGAAGAAAACCCAGGTTTGCCCATTCCTCGCCGTTCTTTGGAGTTAGGCATTTCACAAACGTCATAACACCGTATTTTGCATAAAGATCTGGGTCTTAAGGCCTATAAAGTTCAGTTAACACAAGAACCATTGATCTTTTGCGGGAAAAGATTCCGGACCGTGTTATCTCTCGAAGGGGTAATCACAATTGGCCAGCGAGATCTTGTGATTTAACACCTTGTGACTTCTTCCTTTGGGGCTACAAGAAGAGAAGGTCTACGCTAATAGCCCAGCGTCGATTCAAGACCTCAAAGATGGAATTCGTGAGGCTATCGATGACATAGGGCAGCCACTTTGCGATTTGGTTATGGAAAATTTCATTAAAAGGATATAGTCCTGTAAGCGTGGTCGTGGTGGTCATTTACCTGATGTTATTTTCCACTATTAACATTGCTTATTGAACTTTGGAATGTACAGAGTGATCATAATTAATTCTCAAACATCTACTGCGAATAATGGTTAAAAACTTTCTTATTTCAAATGGCACCTTATTAAAAAAGTTTCGAAATTAATTTTTGGGTTCAAGGAGATGAAGAAATACTGGGCGTGCCATTTGAGATAAAAAAGTTTTTGACCATCATTCGCAGTAGATGTTTGAGAATTAATTATTATCACACTGTACATTCCAAAGTTCAATATTTCTCCCTTTATGGGGCTAGCTAATTTGTCTACTCAAAAAAAATATTGTCTGTATCGCTTGAGTAGCTGATTCCTTCATAAATTACTATTCAAAAGGACTCCATATTTCAAATTTTTCGCGATTATCTATCTCATCATAATTTGCGCTTGCCTTTACTTTTTGAGGTCATATATACGATGTCACATTTAAAAAAGTGTATTGGAACAGCCTGTATGTATGGAAATAATTTTAAATTGGAAATTATTCAAAAAATGAAATATGTAAAGAAACAATAATTGAAAAAATTAAATTCTATGGTTCTGAGGATAAGATCCTCTCGAAAACTTGCATTGAGTGTATCAGTCTTGATTCATAAAATAAATTTCACTTGAATCGGATATCCTGTTATGTGAATATAGAGATTCTTCCATTCAATATTCCAGTTGAATTTTCTATGGTTCTGTTAACACTATGGCTACAAATTTTGCATGGAAATTCAGTAAATCAGTCTTCATTCACAAAAAATATCACTCAAATCGGATATCCTATTATGGAAATATAAAGACTCTTCTTTTCAATATTCCAATTGAATTTCAATGGATTTGTTAACATTATGACCACAAAATTTTGCAAGAACATTCAGTATATCAATCTTCTATACTAATATTATAAAGAGGAAAGATTTGTATGTTTGTGGGTTTGTGGCGTTGATATGAGATAACTCATAAGCTACGTGACCGATTTCAATAATTCTTTCAATGCTACATTATCCTTGAGTAACATAGGCTATATTTTTCACTCGAGAAAATTGAGGAAACCTACTACAACTGCAATGATAATAATTATGAGTACCAAAATCAGCTATTTTCAGGTGCGCTGCGAAAACCGTAAAGGTATGTCTACACCGGAGTGCTGCATTGTGCGGCACAGTTGCGAACAGTGTGCGGCACAAATGTTCGTCGCGGTGTAGTCGTCCAGGCGAACAGCAACAAAAGTACACGAACTTTGTGGAAAAGTTCGCGCGTACAGTTGCATACTTTTGTTCGCTCATATTCTCCACCGGTGTAGACGGCTCGACACACACACACATGTTTCTGCGAACTCATTTTTGTTTCCGCTACGATAGCGAAAACATTATTTGTGCGCGAAAAATATGGAGGGGAATAATGCGAAAATAATTGAATTTATTAAAGAAATCGAACTCCATCCCGCACTGTGGGACTGTAATCAAGGAGATTACAAAAATATAAATAAAAAACATGATGCAATATATTTTCTTTCAGCACGCTTATCAACGCCTTACACACCTCAGGTACAATGATAGATATGAGTTGTTTTGAAACTTTGAATAAATACATCAAACTTGCGAAAGAATCTCCTGTTGCAAGATATCTTAAGGTAATTACTAGCCTTATTGAACCCCCATTCACCTAGTCACGGAATGCCTTGGCATTACGAGCCTGAGGAGGAAATGCCTTGGACAAGAAACTTGTAAGAGTGAGGAACTAGCCTCGTTGAAGTCTTCACAGTTACTAGATTTCATTAGATCTCTGGAACTGGATGGCGAGCTGTCAAGGTTTTTGGCCAGAACTGCTATGTAAGGGGGCACAATAGACCGTAAGGTCGCAGTGGACTGTAACCCCTCTGTAAACTATCAACTATCAACTAGCCTTATTGAAACTGGGACACATTTTCTGTAGTTTGTTTCTCGTTTCGCAATCCAAGGAGTTACAGCAGTAATCAGGAACTCAAAATCTTCGGACGATATTCGGGTGAAATTTTTAAATCCACTCAATGGGTCTACTTTCATCTCTTCCACAAATCGATTTGTTTCTTCATTGCGACGTTGCAAAAAGGGCCTCACCCAACATCGTTGTTTTTTCTTTTGTTTTTTTCGAGCAAAGTGCATACCACAACACACACTGCAGCACAAAGCATCACGTTATCTTGATCCTCCATATTCAACGATTGAAGGAAAGCGAAACACTGAGAACAGTGAGATCTTGTTTGTGCACACTGTGCGCATACAAAAGTTACACACAGTGCTGCACTGTGCGCGTACAAAAGTTACGCACAGCTATTTCGGTGTAGACGGTCTCAAAATGTGTTGACAATTTGTGCGCGTACAGCTGAAGTGCTGCACAAAATGTTCGTGAACAATTGTGTCGCACACGATTTTGGTGTAGACGTACCTTAAGACGTACGTGGAAACAATGTATGACGGAAATGTACCTCTTTAATAGTTCTACAAAAAAGTCCGCGATAGCATATATCTATCTTTCAAGATTTACTCGGTATCACCTTTTAAAGTTTTCCGAAAGTTTCTAAAATTATGCATTATTTGGGAGTATTTTTTTTATGAATACGCTATTGATCTTTATCCAATTAAATACGTCCTTCATACTCAGTATTTAATATAGAACGAAATTGCATTTTACATCATTCAATTATGATGAATACATCAAAAGATATGGCAGGTTGAAGATGAAATCGCACCAAAATCGAATTGCGTCTCCGAGCACGATACACAAACACCGGTATGCCGACGCGCATCGAGATGTGACGTCACGAGGAGAATTTCCATTGCATTTGCGGGATGGAAGTGTTAGAACTCGAGGGAATGATTGGAAATTGGAATAATGCAATTAATCGCAAGTTTCATTGAAAATGCAATCAAATAACTATTTCAAATGAAATTACTTCGATGTCTTTGTTGATCCTGGAATATATCTATGAAGTTGTATAAATATGGATGTTAGTGCTAAGTATTTACGAGTATTTGTTAATAGAGAATAAATTATTCAAGTTTCATTTAAAAACTTCGAAAAACTGAAAATATTTTTATCATGTTTAGGAAATTTTTATGAATGTCATTTATAATTCGTGAATTTGGAAAGTTTTTTGTCCATTTTTTTCTTCATATTCTGAAAACTGATCTTCTTATTCAGATCCCGGTGTCTTAAGTTGGTACGCATTCTGCTCAAAACGGTAGGTTTTAAAAAAAGTGGTCAGTAGGGCGTTTGTAGAGAATTAATTAACCTATAAAATGAGGTATCGATCGTCCTGATCGAATGAGCACAGACCGATTTATTTTCATTAGAAGATGAAAAAATGTAATTTTCCATCTCCTCCCAAGTTTATTCGAGATTTTCAAAACGATAGGTTATAGAAAAAAGTGGTCAATAGGGCGTTTGTAGAGAAATGATCTATATCTTTACTAATATTATACTTATAATATAAAGAGGAAATATTTGTATGTTTGTGGGTTTGATACGGGTTAACTCATAAGCTTCTAGAGATTTCAATAATTATTTCACCCTTAAAATGCTACACTATCCCTTAGTAACATAGGCTATACTTTTCACCCGAGAAAATTGAGGAAACCTACTATAACTTCAATGATAATAAATATGAGTACCAAAATCAGCCATGATCAGCTATTTTCACGTGCGTAAGACGTACATGGAAACAATGTATGACGGAAATGTACCTCTTCAATAGTTCTACAAAAAAGTCTGCGATAGCATAATATATATCTATCTTTCAAGGTTTACTCGGTATTACCTTTTAAAGGTATCCGAATGTTTATCAAAATTATGCATTATTTGGGAGTATTTTTTTATGAATACGCTATTGATCCTTATCCAATTAAATACATCGTTTATACCCAGTATTTAATTTAGAACGAAATTTCCTTTTACATCATTCAATTTTGATGAATACATCAAAAGATATGGCAGGTTGAAGATGAAATCGCACCAAAATGTCTCCGAGGTAGGCACTAGGCGGGTAGGAGAAGGTACCGAAGTGTGAGGGATGTTTTGTATGAATGTATTTTGGATTGCCTATGACCGTATGTTTATGAGCACAAATCAGATAAACAGATGGCGCTGAAGTCGTTATTCAGGTTATTCATCTGGTCACTTCATAAATTACTATTCGAAATCACTCCATATTTTGAATTTTTCGTGATTTTCTTGTAAATGGTGAATCAAATGTACAGAGTGATCTGAAGAAACTCATCATAATTTGAGCTTGTCTTTCTTTTTTTGGGGTCATATATAGGGTGTCACATCTGAAAAAGTGTAACTTTGGTCTGTATCTGTGTATTGGAACACCTTGCATATAAAGGGTGAATCCTGTTGAACTGTACATACTTCACACAGAGATAGAGGACACTTTTCTGGTTTCAAAAAGACCCCACATGAAAGGTCTCAAACGATTCGTTTGAATTATACAGGGTGATTTCCAGTTTTGGGTCATATTTTCAAAATGCTCTATTGGACGAACGAATAATCACAAATTCATCAAATTTGGTACGTAGGAGGACTGTATCAATCTCCATACAGCTGAGTTAACAGATTGTCAGTTTCCAGGACCGGGCTCTATTTTTCTGATATTATCGGAATTTATGAAAAAACACCCTGTTGATGAAAAAGTCAATAAACCTGTCATGACAGTTCAAACTACACTGAAAACTCTACAATGAAGAGTATTAAAATCACGTGGCACACCTACAAATTTAGAGAAAAAAAATATTGAATATGCGTACTCGGAGATAAATTTCTTGGACGGGCCTAATTCACATGGAAAACCATACCCAAATGTGTCAAAAGTTGAAGACAGGAGAATATTATCAGTTTAAATCCTCTCCATATTCAAATATTCCAATATTCAGGTAATTTTCGTCAGTTTCCAGGACCGGACTCTATTCTTCTGATATTATCGGAATTTATAAAGAAAATCACCCTGTAGATGAAAAAGTAAATAATCCTGTCATGGCAGTTCAAACTACACTAAATACTCTTCAATGAAGAGTAACAAAATCACGTGGCACACGTACAGATTCAGAGAAAAAAAATTGAATATGGGTACTCGGAGATAATTTTTTTTGTACGGCCTAATTCACAAAAAAAGCATACCCAAATGTATGAAAAGTTGAATTTAAATGGTTAAGATCTTCTACGCATTCAAGTATTCCAATATTGAGGGACGGACTCCCATTTCAGATTGGGTTTTTCAATAGATGATAGGTCGAAAGATTCGCCCTGAATGTCGAAGACCCCAAAAAACTGTTACGGGAGACCGAACAACATTAAATAACCTAAAAGAAATTTTCATGAAATCGCGAGACACACAAATAGATTTAACAAAAAAATTTAATGATCGTACTCAGAGATAATTTTTTTGGGCGGCTGAAGTTTAGTAGAAGAACTATACCGAAATGCATGAAAAGTCGAATATTATCAGGTATAAGGCATAATCCCTGGATTGTAGGTTATTTAATGTTGTTCGATCTCCCGTAACAGTTTTTTGGGGTGTTCCATATTCAGGGCGAATCTTTCGACCTTTCATCTATTGAAAAACCCAATCTGAAATGGGAGTCCGTCCCTGAATATTGGAATACTTGAATGCGTAGAAGATCTTAACCATTTATATTCAACTTTTGATACATTTATGTGTGTTTTTTTTTGTGAATTAGGCCGTACAAAAAAAATTATCACCGAGTACCCATATTCAATTTTTTTTTCTCTTAATCTGTAGGTGTGCCACGTGATTTTTAGTCTTTATTGAAGAGTATTTAGTGCAGTTTGAACTGCCTTGACAGGTTTATTGACTTTTTCATCTACATGGTGATTTTCTTTATAAATTCCGATAATATCAGAAGAATAGAGTCCGGTTCTGGAAACTGACGAAAATTACCTGAATATTGGAATATTTGAATATCGAGAGGATTTAAACTGATAATATTCTCCTGTCTTCAACTTTTGATACATTTGGGTATGGTTTTCCGTGTGAATTAGGCCCGTCCAAAAAATTTATCTCCGAGTACGCATATTCGATATTTTTTTTCTCTAAATTTGTAGGTGTGCCACGTGATTTTATTACTCTTCATTGTAGAGTTTTCAGTGTAGTTTGAACTGTCATGACAGGTTTATTGACTTTTTCATCTACAGGGTGTTTTTTTTCATAAATTCCGATAATATCAGAAAAATAGAGTCCGGTCCTGGAAACTGACAATCTGTTAACTCAGCTGTATGGAGATTGATACAGTCCTCCTACGTACCAAATTTGATGAATTTGTGATTATTCGTTCGTCCAATAGAGCATTTTGAAAATATGACCCAAAACTGGAAATCACCCTGTATAATTCAAACGAATCGTTTGAGACCTTTCATGTGGGGTCTTTTTGAAACCCCTCTATCTCTGTGTGAAGTATGTACAGTTCAACAGGATTCACCCTGTATATGGAAATAATTTTAAACTGTGATTTTGATTACCCTACACTCACCACAAAAAAAGATTTTCAAAGTATCATCCTTTACACCAGTGGTTCCCAAACTTATTTGATCCACCGCCCCCTTTTAATAAAAAACATTGCTCAGCCCCCCCTTAATATTAATATTGAGCTTTAAGGTAAGCCACCATCAAGCAAAGGTGAATCAAGAAACATACTCTCATTCCATTAGTGTTTTGAATGGGAATTCGCAGGCAAATGCTCTCAAGTGACATCAATTAGAAAAACAAATCGTATTGAAACCTGCAACATGAAATATTTTTTGTTATATTTCTTGTTTCATGTTTCAATTTCTGTCGTAACTAGGTATAGAAATCTGCAATTAGGTATACTTGGTCGCAGGTTTCAATACGGATTAGCTTCTCTCTCTGACGTCACTCGAAACGCATTTGTCTGCAGATTCCCATTCAAAACACTAATAAACTTAAGAACATATCTCTTGGTTCAAATTCATTTGACGTACGGCTTGCCTATTATTTCTACCTTTTTCTCTAATATAGTGAAGAAAGATGTGAATCAGAAGCATTGAAATTTGAAGTTGTGAACCTCTTTATTGAAGAAAAAGTTGATACAAAAAAATCTCAATGCGAAGGATGAACCTGGTGGGCTGCTACCAATTTTGTAATATTTGCTTAATGCTTCCAATATCATTCTTAAATCACCGCCATTGACTACTAGCAAACGGTTCCTTTTTTTGTTAATACATTTTTAACTGCACTGAATCCGCGTTCCGCTAAATACGATGACAGGAATGCAATAAGGAAATTCTGAATTACAACCCATATTTCAGGATAAGCCCTACGGATCTCCTTTTGCAGCCAGAATTATTGATAGCCGCTCTCGAATTTAAATTTCAATTCATCATTCGTTATAATTTCTTCTTGTATCTTTGGAGATTCTGCTGTGTCTATATTCGAAAAAGGATCCAAAATCCAGTCAGGTATGTTCATTTCCAAAATATCATCGAATCGTCAGGGGGTTTCTCTCCAAATTCTAACATGAATATAAAAACTTACCCCCTACCGCCCTAAAGCACCCGTGGCCATCACCGCCCCCCTGTTACCCCACAGCGCCCACTTAGGGAATCACTGCTTTACAACCCTCAAAATGAGCATAGCGTCAGTGGCCGTTATATATTATATTCTTTTGAAATCAAGAGCTAACATAATACAACACATAAAACAAAAATCCTTACTCGGGTTTGTGCAAACGGACGGGGTACCATACTATTTTTACGTATGATACCAGAGCACAGGGAAAAACCTCAGTAGAAAAACCCTGTTCTCGCGTTCTACCAAATAATATGGTTTGTCTCTTTCAAATCGACTAACACGGGCAGTCCGACGCATTCAGTTAATGCGTCAACTGGGCGTAATACTCGATGCGAGTACTGTAGGTTCCCTACTACACTGCTAGATTAAGCCCCTCCCAACAATAAGAGAGAGAACAAACTACTTTATTCCAGCAGGTCGTTTATTCAGAGAGTTACGAATCACGTGAACCTTTCCATTATAGCACTGGTCATTTTGACATAAGTTTGTCCCACGTTTTTTATCATTATTCCGAAATTGAATGCGATGTTTAGGATGAAATACCACTATTTAAATCTATGGGAAATGATTACCCTTCAATAGGGTCCTGTAGCGGTCTTAGAAGAACAGGAGATTCGAAAATCATCACTTGAATGACAGACCTGGTTTTAAACACCCTCCTGGCCCAAGAGCAAGAATTTAGTATTTTGTATCTGAATATTGAAGGTTTATATTCGAATAGTTTTAAGTTTCAATTTGTAAAAGCGGCGAGGCAGGGTTTTATCTATTGAGGTTTTTCCCTGTGCTCTGGTATCGCCAAAATGGTAGGTACCCTGTTTTGCACCAACGTCAGCTAGGGATTTTTTGTTTCATGTATTGTATTTTTGTATATACAGGGTGAGTCTTTGACTTGTACATATATTTTAACCGTTATATTCTTGGGTCGAAAGAAAACACTTTTTCCTCTACCATTTTTTCCGATTCGGCCTAAAAAGAAGATATAGCCCTTTTTGTTTTCAGAATGAGCTATGCCGCACTGGTAAACTAACCACTGAATTTTGCAAGTACGTGATATAGCATTCAAACCTTCGAAATAAGCTATTGTATCAAAGAAACGAGTAGATATCCATTCGAAATTTTCAAATAAGCTGCTGTATTAATGAAAGAAATATGACTTACTTTTTTAATACCAGTTGTATATTTTCTAAATGCAATGATTGATTCATCCAAAATTTTGCTAGTGATGAAAAGCAGAATAATCTCTTCTTGATGGTATACTTCATTTTTGATTATATCGGATTAACTTTTAAACCACCTATTTTAGCTATAGCATTCATTTCCAATATCTCTTGAAATCTTCCGAAATCAAAACAACTTAACCATAACACGCATGACATTTCACGTTCATAAAACACCACTTGGGCGATTGAATTTCAAGGGGTGTGCCGCATGGTAAAGTCACAGACACGACACTAGATTCTTTGACATCGGTGTTCTGTGGTCAGTTTGTTCTTCAAAATCATACGACTTCATGAATAATAACTTATTAAGGTCATTTTAGTAGTAATAAATATGATGAATAAATGAGAAATGAATGTATTCTAACGTAATGTGAATTTGGATCAACGTATGTCGAAGCTCAACGAAACAAAATTGCAATAGGTACTTCGAAAGTGGTGTGGAAATTTGCTTGAAAGATAAGGATTTACACTGAAGAAGTATAGAGGTGACCTTATCATTGTAACCCCATTTTTAAAGAAAAATCCGCCAGTTCTCTTACCATTCATTATTACAGATAACAAATTCTCGAATTATTCTTGAAATTTGTCAAGTGACCACAGGAAAAATTGAATTCTGTGAATATTTCCGACAGAGAGTTGCATTCAGCCAAAGTACCCCCTTTTTCGAATTTTTAAGATTTTTTCTTTTTTTCAAACATCGAATTACTCGGAATTTTGTAGTCGGGAAAGATTAATCATATTCATGAAAAACTATGTTTCAAAAATCATTTCATTTGAAGGAATCGTTTGCGAGATATTACCGAAAATTTATGCTTTTCATGGATTTTCAACAGCCTGTATCTTTTTAACCAGGCCGAATCGGAAAAATGGTAGAGGAAAAAAGTGTTTCTTTTGACCTCAGGAATCTACGGTTAAAATATATGTACAAGTCAAAGACTCACCCTGTATAGTGTGTATTTGGTAATGACTTAGCGATAATTTAAGGGCATCAAATATACGTAACTTTATCGACAAAACGCCCATATTGGGGAGTTTACCCCCTCAGTTTTGGAGAAGCTCCCTTTTTTTAAATTTACTTTTTTATTTTAGTTGTCCCTTCCTAATAAATCGATATCTTTGGACATGAAGGTCCTACAGATGTGAAAAAAATGGTTTTTGGAAGATGATACTACCGCCTTTTATTAAAGTGGAACAATATATTCTTTTTAAAAAATTTTAGTAAAAAAATATACTGATTTTCTTAGTAAAATTCGTAATAGTACAATAACTAGCACATTGAAGTATAATTTTTCTAATGAGCTAACACGCAAGGATATTAGCTACTAAACGATACCAACATAATTTCTGTAAGTTACATATTTGGGAAGTAATTGCTGTTCGAACATGACCCACATGAAAATTGATGAATAAAAAAACCTCACTACTTTACTTTCGATAAGTTTCAATGATCAAACAAACAAATTAATCATAAAAATTGCTCAAATGGCCGCCTCTGCTCTGTAGACAGGCAGTGGCCTCCATGACGACCTGTCTTGTGTCTTTTGTTAGCATAGTGATCATGTTCGAACAGCAGTAAACTCTCAAATTATGTAACTTACAGAAATAGCTATATACTTGCGTATTAAATTGTTGAAAAAAAATTATTCTTCAATGTGTCACTTCTTGTACTATTGCGGATTTACTAAAAGAAATCAGTACATATTTTAACTAAAACTTTTTTAAAGATTTTTTTTATGACGTTACAAGTTGGATGTTTTCATATTGTTATACATACTTCAATGAAAGGTGGTGGTAGTATCATCTTTCAAAAAACATTTTTTTTCACATCTGTAGGACCTTTATGCCCAAAGAAATCGATATTTTTGGAAGGGTCAACGAAAATGAAAAAGTAAATTTAAATTGGGAGCTACTCCAAACTAAGGGGGTTATCTTTCAAATTTGGGTGTTTTGTCGATAATAATTAGGTATATTGATGCCCTTAAATTATCGCTAAGTCATGACCAAACACACTGTATATACACTGGTCAACTTCACGGCAAAATTCTCTCTCTCATGCATCGAATTTTGTATGTTTCCGATGTGAATTTCCAAACCTGTCATGGTGGTCATTTGAATGTTATTTTCCATACATAATGGCATTGTGCAACCTTTTTTAATCACTAGATTGTATCACACCTATGAGAAAACCTGTTTTACGACGATTATTGCAGGACTTTTCTGAGTGAAGTGGTAAATAATAAAACAATTGAATTAGAATTGAAACTCCAGAAAGTTTTTATGGGTTTTAAAAGAAATAACTAATAAAAAAATAGGAACTTACTATAATTATATCCATTAGGAGTGGACTTAGTAGAATCTGTTGCAATACCCTTTGTGAGGCAGTCAACCATATCGATAACAGGTTATCGGAATAAGTTTCTGTGCCACAATTCCAATAGACAGCTAAAGAATCTAGAGATACTATCTGAAAATTAAAAAATATAAAAAAGAAGAATATCTTTCATTTGAGAAAAATACCTTGAATATTTTTGTGATATTTTCCTGTGTTATTTTTGGTTCCAAAGTTTCATCGGTGCTCAGAACATTCAGTTTTCCCAGTGTAACACCAAGAGCAAAAGGTGATTAGGGATTTGTAATTTTATCTTCATATCGAATATGAATATTTTTTATATTCAATTGAAGATTTTTGATGATCTGTGTTATAAGTGTTTTCAACAATGTGTAGTCGGCCTTTGAACTGCAAGATAAAGTTTAACAGATTATTAATAGGTTTGTTCGCGTCGCAGTTCTCTGTTGTTCTGGGTACAGAGAGAACTTGGTTCCAGAACTCAGGGAACTCAAGCAAATTGTTCTGTGGCACGAACGGCTGGGAACTGGAAACCATCGTTTGACATTTGGCGGACATCGGATTAAAACAACAATCAACGTCATTTTTTCCATGTAAAATGTAAATAAAGCAAATCCACGAGGGATTTAGGTGATTTTCAAGTGTTGGAATTATTCCTTCTTTGGATTGAAGAAGCGTAAAAAAGAATTTATCAAATATTGTTCAGATCATACTCATCGTGGAAAAATATCAATTTGGCCATTCACCCTTGTCAACTGCAGAAGGAAGATATTATCAATCTAATGTGGCTCATTTCAAAGATAAAATGTATCCTGCTCTATCAATTATTAAGTGGAAACGAAGAGTGATGCTGTAGTGAACCAAATTATTTTTATAATATTATCTTCAATATATGAGAAAAAATGATCATTTTGGTTTCTTGATATGAAGGCTTTGTGAATTTCATGATAAAATTGTTCAAACAATTCAGGATTTCATGAATTTCAATTATTCATAAAGCAAAATCCGTCTTAATTAGGTTTCTAATTTGAAAGAAAACTCAATTATCTAATACAAAAAATAATTTTTTCAACAAAACAGAGAGTTAGAAATATTTGTTTATGCCTTTTTCTATTGAATGAGGCGAGGATGTGAATTTCAGGTTACCTTTTACTCGCATCATATAAAAAACAAAAAATATACTGCGAATTGAAAGAGCCTCCAGATAAGTTTTAGAACTAGTGATATAATTTCGAGGCATATATTTATAAAAATTAAGTTATCACAACAATTTTGTCAATTAAAGAGTAGTCTTCATCTTTTCTTTTACGAGTGAATTGGAAATGCATCCAATAAATCCTATATTCTTTCCTATCAGTCAATTATCCACTCTTCTGACACTGGCCTCTTTGCCTTTTCAGTTTCTTCTGCTCTCAATTGCTTCCCCTGGTGCAAAAATTGATACTAATGAAATATTATTTGATCACCTTCCTATGAAATGGTGTACCTGTAAAAGATTTTCAATGTTTTCTTCACCTGATCAAAAATGTCTGTCTTTCCATACTTCTTGTCTAATGATCATTTTGTTCCTTTTTATATGTTGACGAATAAATACCTATTATAAATATCATTCAATTCACTACAGCAGCTCTCTTCATTTCCACAAAATGATCGATAATATCAGAATACATTTAATCTTCGGAATAAGCCACATTAGATAGATACATTTTCCTTCTGCAGTTGACAAGGGTGAATGCCGAGAACTGATATGTTTCTACATATCGTCCTCTGAGTATAATCTCAACTCAACAAATAATTTGATGGATCCATTTCACGATTCTTTCTTCCAAAGAAGAAATAAATCAACTCTAACACTTGAAAAACACCAACATCTATCGTCGAAACCAATTCAGAATGTTTGTTTATTTACAACACTTGACGTTAGGTTAGATCACCTGTCACTCTGTCCGCTGATCTTTCTACGGATCAGGAACAGTAGGAATAGTACCGAACAGTTCCGAATTGCGGCGCGAACAAACCTATTATTACAAACTTGAATAGTTTCAAAACATTGAAACTACAGTAATAAGGGTAGTTACCTTTTTCCTTTTCTTGTTCCAATTTCTTTGCCATTTCAACATTTTTGATTAGGACTTTTTGGCTTCGAGAGCTTTTGCTTTTTCTTTTTCAGGATCATATTTGGTTTGTTTATTGGTGCGGCAAGCAAATAGATATCTTCCACATTGATTACAAAAGCTGCACCGTATAAGTTTTTCCAAGGTATTTTGAGAACCAGTTTACCTGAAAGGAAAAAAGAATTCTTTCAATTTTAACAATCAAAGACAACTCCTGAGCTTGGTTATCTCAAAAACTTCCTTCAATCGCTGTAATATTTTTCAGCCATTTGATTGAGGAAAACCAACTGAAATTCTCACCTATTTTTCCATAAATGGTTTGAATGGGCAAATCTAAATTGTTCAGGGCAGATTGTTTGAGTTGCAGATTTTTGAGTAAAACATCCCCTAAAAATGATTCCATTTAAACAAAAACTAAAAATTATGAGAAATGAACAACTTACCGCCCCATATTCCCACGTTCAGTTGATTTGTATCCCAAATTTCCCACATAATCCCCAAGAACAATGTTCAAAACTTGAACTAACACACTTTCGAAAAACCATTTTGGTTGAATATTTCCGCTACCTGAAAAATCGTTTACAAACACTTCGCATGTACACGATATCAGGTGTGGTTTCGTATCAATGAAATTATTTTTAGTAATGATATCACTCTCATTAGACACCTCTTTACCTACTGAATATAATAATTATGTCTAATTACAACCCGATTGGGTCAGATCAGATAATTATCATCGTCATGGTTCAATTTAATTCTTTCGATAGAATAGAAAGACAAATTGTAGATTTCAGTAAAATTTAAATTGAATAATGAAAATCTTTATTTAGAAACTCAATTGACAACCCCCACTCATGTCAAAATAAATATGACGTAATTGAATTGACATGACAGATGTGAATGTTGTGTTGCATAACAACAACAAATTATGATGCTTAATCGCATGTTCGTACAAATATGTACGGGTTTTTCACTATAATTTGACCCCCCCTTTAACTTTGTACTAAAGGAGATACAAAAAATGTTTCGTGTAAAAGTTCCACGAAATCAACTGAGGTTTTTTGATATGAGTCCAGAAACTGAAATATATACAGGGTGGCCAACATATGATGGCAACATCATTTTTTCAAATGGAACATCCGTATTTTTTCCATGTTTGGCTAGCTCTTTTCCCCTGATTTCGAATATGTAACATATGTTGGTCTATCTTTTTTATTCTGAGAACCACAGAGTTTCAAATTTTAAGAACCACCTGCCAAGATCTGTAATCATTTACAAGTGGCAGAGTGCGCGTTTACTGAAAATGCTCATTGAATGCAACTATATTTTCAAAAATGGACACCCTGTCCTGTATATTCTTCCTTTTTGAATAGGCTATTTCCTCCTGATCTCGAATATAAATGCGTATGTGGATGTGTCTCTTCAATTTTCAGAGTTTCAAAGTTTTGAAATGATGACACCGAATAAAAAAATATGTGAAATACCTACGAAATTCTTTATATCCAAACAATCTACTTAAAAGTATTATTTTAGAATGAATACTTAACAATTACTTAACCAATGAAAATGATAAACTATGGTAGTATGGTAAGAATAACATCAACTAAAGAAATTGCTCAAAATGACCACCTTCATTCAATACACATAGTTCATATAGTTGTCTCAAGTTGTTTAGACTATTTTTGATAGCATTATTATGGCTCTGATTGAAGTCAGAAATTAAAACTTCAAAATTTGTTTCTAATAATCACAATATTATCATTATTCTTTGTGCGTTGACGGAATTAGTTCCGAATTATGGGTTTTTTAAATTGATTGATTTATATCATTAACATTATTCTCCGCTTTCATTAATTGTCATTATTGCTGAAGTAAATTTGTTCCTTTAGGAACGGAATAAAAAAACGTGTTCAACGGGTTGTTGTTAAATCGGGATTATTTGTGGCCATAAAATAGGTGCGCCATAACCACTCCAAAGATCAAATTGGCTACTTAAATATTCACGAACTTCCCAAACGCTTTGCCAGATGGTTATTGAAGTTTGAAACTCTGTGGTGCTCAGAAAAGAAAGATAGACCAACATATGTTACATATTCGAAATCAGGGGAAAAAGAGCTAACCAAATGTGGAAAAATATACAAGGTGTTCCATACGAAAAATGAAGTTGCCATCAACATGTTGGTCAACCTGTCTATATTTCAGTTTCTGGACTCATATCAAAAAACCTCAGTTGATTTCGTGAAACTTTTGTATGAAACATTTTTTTGTATCTCCTTCAGTAACAAAGTTAAAGGGGGGTCAAATTATAGTGAAAAACCCGGTACCTAGGTCGAATGAACTCGCTAATATTATTGTTTATTTAAACAATGCTAATATAATTGGTTAAACAATGAGAATCTGTTTCCGTATTATAGAAGAAAAAATGTTGTACAGGGTTGGCAAATTTTCTAGTCAGTTGGAAAAATTTTTAAGCTGTTGGAAATGTTTTGAAAAAGTGAGAAAATTTTGAAACAGTTGAAAAAATTCAATGGGGTTGGTACATGTGGTGAAACTACGAATCTTCATAAATGATTGTTACATGTAGGTTGGTTTTTTTATGCGTAGTATACAAATTTATAGTTCAGTCACATTATACAATTTCTTTCCGAGTGACATCAGCCTTAAATCACAGTATCGTTTATAAGTGTACACCGGAATATAAACATTTATATATAATAGCATTGTTTAAACAATGATATAGTCAAACACTAACTGCGCAGTTACATAACATATGTCGGAGATTTGTGTTTACCAGGTCATTAATTGGCTAGGCGACGTATTGTGTGTTGCCTGACGTAGCTGTAGAGATTTTAGTCGGATTTCCCCGCACATAATGGCATTGAGAAGATAGTTACTCGCCTGCTAAGGGCATTGGATGTGCGTATGGGGCTGGTACCTATTAGAATTATGTGGCAAACTTTGAATTTTTAGGGTCCAGGGTCCATCCTAATACGCCCTCTTAGCGGATACTTGAATAATTACTTATCGGTAAAGAGGTTTTCTACTTCTGCTATGAACCTAATTTTTATGACGTGAAGTTTGACGAATCGAAACATTCGAAACTGAGTAAATTCCAACACATGTTCGTCGATGAATAGAGTAAGCCAGGGTTCCAGTTGGGAATTTTATTACTTGAAAATTTTGACAGTTCTAAAAACCAATCAAATCTTATGATTTTTATCACATGGAACAATTAACCCAATCATGTCACATTACATCGAAAATTGCATTCAATGCAGTTATCAATCACCATGACAGCACAGTCTCACAACATAATTCCGAACAAAATTGAAAATGTCACGTTTTGGCAATGTTAAATGTATAAATGCGCTTATCAAGGAAAACATTCCAGAAATACTTCCTATAGCCACAAATATATTTGGGGAATATTTATGGAATTTTTTGCGTGCGCGAACGAGCATACGAATTGAATGAACACAGAAGCTTAGAAGAATTGGCGTTGATACTCAAAGATTGGGCGGTCAATATGAGAAAAAAAGACGGGACAGAATTCAAAGAAGCAACGGTGGAATGTTTCGAGCAAACTCCTACAAGAAAAGTATTATAAGGACTAAACATTATGATTCACCCGTTCCAAAGCATAATATTTAAACCAGCCCGAGATGCCCCCGCGATGCAATTCGAAAAAAATTGCAAAAAAATTGCAAGCAAACCCATGTAAACGTAAATCCAGTTCAGTTTCGTTAAATTTGTCTGAAGTTAACAAAATAATAATGCTATGGGATGAAATACTCCTGAAGGCCTTATGCGTAAATTTTACCATATTGCTGCAGTCGAATTAGCGTGGAGAGGAGGAGAGGCAGTTGCTTGAATGGTGGATTTTTTTTCAAGTTGAAAAAAATAACGATGGCTCTCCAACAAATCGCATTGAATACAATCCAGTATTTAGTAAAACGTGCCAAGGTGGTTCTAAAAGTTGCACAAGTAGTAAATGGTTGATTTCCCAATAGTAAAGAGAGAAAGCCCTGTACGTCTTTTTCATAAACTTATATCAAAACGAGGTGAAAATATTACCTCGCCACGACTATTCTAAAACCAATAGACATTGGAAAAATCAAAATGACAAATGGTACGATAATGTACCTGTTGAAGAAGAAATACCATAAATGGATGGACTAAATCTGCTGCCGAAGCAATTGGCTTGAACATAAAGGACAAAAAGATCACAAATCATTCCAATAGATCAACTGCTGTTAGCCAATTGGCAAAAGTGGTGTGGAAGAAGAACAGCAATTGCTGAAAATTACTGGTCAAAGCAATCAAAATTCCATTAAACCATACCTGAACCTCGATCAAGAACACCACAACAAGATCATAAATATTATGCGTGGTAATAGTTCTAATGTAGAGAACAGCAACGAATCTAATGTTACGTTAAATTTTAGTAATTGTACTTTCACTAATTATTGTACTTTTAATAAATAAATAAATAAATGTTTTGTTGTGCTGAGTTATACAGTTTTTTGTCAAAAAATTTTCTTCCGAATATCCCTCGGACATTGACAAATGCCTTATAATTTTATGACAAATATCTCAAGCTCATTCCTTGGTAACAGCCCTCAGCCTTCGGCTTCGGGCTGTTACCAAGTAATGAGCTTTCGATTGTCATAAAATTATCTCGTCTATTATCAATGTCCTAGGGATATTACTACTGATAATTACAGGGTCTGTTTATGTTATGCGATTCTAGTTTTCTATTCTAAGGTAGTGAAGGGAATAAGTTGAAATTTGAATCGTAGTTGAAGGCAAAATATGAAATAGAAAAAATGAATATAAGAATAATTTTTGGTTTTTGCTAAATTAAACGTGTTTTAAATTGAATCGCAAAACGTGAATATTTGGTTAGACTTTATTTTGAACAAGTTTTTTTGATAGCCATGAATTCTCTTCAAACAAATGCGACGAATAATTAGTACCAACGTGAGGGTCTTTGCACTCACGAAAACTATGATAAAAACATTACCTATTTAAAAAGTTATCGCAGCGAAATTGAGGCGTTTCCTCATTATTAAATTATTTCGGTTCAGAATACGACTGAAGAAAATCGCATGTATAAACCATAGAAAATTCAATGAAAATTCGAAAACAAAAATTGCTATATTTCCAAAACAAGATATCCGTTCAAGTGAAATTTATTTTGTGTATGAACATTGAACATTGTATACTGAATGTTCATTCAAAAAGGGTTCGCATCATCCGAAACATAGATTTGGTTTTTTTAATTGTCAATTTTTACATATTCCAGTTTTTTAATACTTTCCAGAATATTATTCCGATCGTGGTGAGATTCAGCATTTATATATAAGCATCAAGTCCTATACAAATTTTTCGGCGTTTTAAAGCCTCATTGTTCCGCCAACGAGCGTTCGAAAGGGCTCTCTTAATTTTTTATACTTATATTGCAATGGAAATTTCAATTAAACGAGAAGTGATCAGGGTAACGAATGGTCTTTTGAAAATTTTGCTTACAATTATGAATTTCTAGGATATCTTGCTTGGTTTGAACTGATGATACCTCCTGTAGCGTGAAAATACGATGAGTTCTCCTGAAAATGGCGTTAAAAAATGCAAGAAAAGTCCCGAACAGGTACTTTGAGCGCTCGTCTATTAGTAGAGGCAATTAATTCATCACATCAAAGTGTATGGGACTGAGATTCATGCTTAGTATATGAATGCAAAATCTAGGCACGACCGGAATTATGTTCTGGAAATGATTAAAAAAATGAAATATGTAAAAATCCAGTAATAACATTAAATTAAATTATATGGTTAACATTATAGCCACAAAATTTGCAAAAGGCTTATTTATGGGCATCTTGCATGTGGCCGGCAAAATTTCATATCGATTGGTTTTGTTTTGTCTGAGATATGGCGGGACGGAAATTTTGAATGGCCATATTTTATGGAACACCTGTACGATTTGGCTGGTTAAAGAATTCTCAAGTCTCTAGAACAAACAGAACAGAATTGTATTTGACTCGGATTCGTCATCACAAGGTAGAACCCTATCGTTTGAGGCCGTTTCGGCTCAAAATCGTTAATTAGAGACACAAACCGAATATTATATTATTATAAAGCCTTGTCATTCTCAACGTGTAAGTGTGTACTGCAGTTTATGGTCCGGCGGAGTCTTGGGACCTTAACTAATTATTCAACTTGGCGCTATCGAGAGATGATTAACCATTTTTTTATGACCGGAATCTGTTTGTATGGATATGGACAACGTTTTACTTCAACCACAGCCGTCTCTATAGACGGCTGTGCTTCAACAAGACAGCACTAAGTACGTGCCACTCAACCAACTTAAACGTTGATCGAGCTTTTACGGAACAAGCTTGGTGAAAGAGAACGACTCCGCCAATAGCCCATTGTCGATTCAATACCTCAAAGACGGAATTCGTGAGGCTATCGAGTACATAGAGTAGCCACACTTTTCGATTTTGTTATGGAAAATTTCATTAAAAAGATATTGTTCTGTGAG
>CM024243.1:61669463-61836005 GCA_013421045.1 Propylea japonica | reverse complement strand
AAACTCACTGAATTTCCTAGATCTGAACATAACACTAAAGATGAGATGATAATGTTTTTCTTTTCGAAATCTACAGGAAGCCAACACAACTAACACCATCATTCCTTTTAGCTCCTACCACGCACCCACAATGAAGAGAGCCGCATTTAGATTTTTATTTCATAGACTTTTTAACACCCCTTTAACACAGAAAATTATAGGGAAGAACTAGGTATAATATACCAGTAGGCAGGGAAAATGAATATTCTGAATCATATATCGACGAAATTCTAAAATCAATGAAAGAAAAGAAAAATTCTGGATAAAATCTACCCCCCACACACCGTCAGGAAATATTTCATATCGACACACCGTACTACAAAGATCTACATGAAAAACTAAAACATACTTAGAGAAATACAATTATACACTAACAACAAATAAACGACACAAAAAAATAGCGGATATACTGATCAATAATAAAATGAAATCTAAACTTGAACAATCAAGCGGAGTCTATGAAATAACATGCACAAACTGCCCTTCATTTACATAGGAATGACAACTCGTAATGTAGAAAAAAGATTCAAAGAACACAAAAGAAATCAACCCCATTCCGCTTTAGGCCACATTTTAAACGATACCGGACATCATATCACATTAGATAATCTGAAAATACTTCATAAAGAAAATAACTACCATAAAATTATATTACTCGAACAACTAGAAATTTTGGAAAAATAAAGACAACCAATTTTTACTAATGATAATATAGAATTCGACAGAAGAAGCATTTTCAAACTCATAGATTCCTAAAAAAACAACAATAAATATAAAATTCAAAAATTCCCTACCAATAGACCACATATGTTAACATATTAGATATCACATTTCGCATATATCCTAGTTTCATATTCAGTTGACATTCCCACAAGATAGATATATTCGTAAAAAGGTTGACTAGATTTTGGAAAATTTTAACAATTCTAACAGAGAAGGACCACTTTAATGTTTTTAAACTGTTGTGTTCGTTTTAATTCAAGACAGTAAGTTGCATACTCTCGCCTGAATAAATACATGTTCTACATTTGTATACTTTCAGCTGGCCTGATGATGGAATAATTCCGAAATCGATAGCCAAAGATTTTATAAGCAATAAATAGTGTGTTTTATTTTATTTATTTTTCATTTCTTAATCTATTAACTGAAGGAATTCACCATAAAATATTGTTTGTGTTTTATACTGTTTCATTTTCAATACTTATTCATATGTTGTTGGCACTATTTTGGAGTAAAACATTAAAAAAGTCTATTTAGTTTCAATGAAAGCACACATCCACACTAATTTCATATTGATTCATAATGTAAGTATTGTTTGGGGAATAAATATTGTTTTCCGCCGACCTCGAAATAAAAGGCGGTTTTAATGTGTACGAAATTGATCATTAATGACCCATTTTAATGCTCCATTTTTTGGCTATTTTAATTTTTAATGTGCAATCCTCATGGCAACCGTTCACAAAGTATTCAGAAGCACTACGAGAAATGTCAAAACTCTACTGGAACATAGATACATAGAAATTTCATTATGACAAATGTATGTCTTGTGCAGAATGAAAATGTATTTCGATCAAGAATTCATACACAAATTATATTGAGATCATCGGAAAAATCTTGTAATAAACTCGGTTATTAATCGAGCGACTAATGGTCTCGAACTATTAAATCTCTTGACCATTAGTCGCTGTCTTTAATAACCTAGTTTATTAAATAACTATTTTTAAGTTTTTGTTTGAGTGAATAAAAATTAAATTCTGAAGCATATTTGAAAAATAGGTTTACCTAACCTAACCAGGAATATCTATGTTGAATATTGTTTCCGAAGTAGGAAAAGGATTATTGAATTTTTCAAAACAACAAATACTTGCTACAAAAAGCGACCCTAACAATTCTCGGCACCTACAAAGTCAATTGCCAAAATGTCGACACCCCCGGCCCCGAAATTGATTCCTGGCTACGCCCTTGCCTATAATATAAGTCGAATTTTGGCGATGTAACTACAGCTTACCACAGCTTACCAAACGTATCGTCATCAGGGATACGATTTATTGCCGTTATTGACTCAAGAATTCAACACAAGAGAAACGAAGCATGTTTTTCTTTTTTCCAATGACATTGATTAGAAATATATTGCCAATAATAATAGGTACATTTCAGATTTCGAAACTTCAGTCGTATTCTGAACCGAAAATTTAATAATAAGGAAAACGCCTCAATTTCGCTGCGATAACTTTAAATAGGTAATAATGTTTTATCATATAGTTTTCGTGAGTGCAAAGACCTCACGTTGGTACTAATTATTCGTCGCATTTGTTTGAAGAAGAATTCATGGCTATCAAAAAAAACTTGTTCAAAATAAAGTCTAACCAAATAAATTCACGTTTTGCGATTCAATTTAAAACACGTTTTTTAGCAAAACCAAAAATTATTCTTATATTCAATTTTTTCTATTTCATATTTTGCCTTCAACTACGATTCAAATTTCAAACTTATTCCCTTCACTACCTTGGAATAGAAAAACTAGAATCGCATAACATAAACAGACCCTGTAATTTTCAAAGTACATAATAAAATTCCCAACTGGAACCCTGGCTTACTCTATTCATCGACCAACATCCAACATGTGTTGGAATTTACTCAGTTTCGAATGTTTCGATTCTTCAAACTTCACGTCATAAAAATATAGTTTCATAGCAGAAGTAGAAACCTCTTTACCGATAAGTAATTATTCAAGTATCCGCCAAGAGGGCGTATTAGGATGGAACCTAAAAATTCAGAGTTTGCCACATAATTCTAATAGGTACCGCCACATTGTACGAACATGCGATAAATCTTCCTCATATTTGTTGTTGTTATGCAACACAACATTCACATCTGTCAATGTCAATTCAATTACGTCATATTTATTTTGACAAGTGGGGGTTGTCAATTCAGTTTCTAAATAAAGATTTTCATTATTCAAATTTACTGAAATCTACAATTTGTCATTTCTATTCTACCAAAAGAATTAAATTACATGACGATGATAAATTATCTGATCTGACCCAATTCGGGTTGTAATTAGAAATAATTATTATTCAGTAGGTAAAAGAGGTGTCTAATGAGAGTGATATCATTACTAAAAATAATTTCATTGATAGGAAACACACCTGATATCGTGTACATGCGGAAGTGTTTGTAAACGATTTTTCAGGTAGCGGAAATATTCAACCAAAATGGTTTTCGAAAGTGTGTTAGTTCAAGTTTTGAACAGTGTTCTTGGGGATTATGTGGAAAATTTGGATACAAATCAACTGAACGTGGGAATATGGGGCGGTAAGTTGTTAATTTCTCATAATTTTTAGTTTTTGTTTAAATGGAATCATTTTTAGGGGATGTTTTACTCAAAAATCTGCAACTCAAACAATCTGCCCTGAACAATTTAGATTTGCCAATTCAAACCATTTATGGAAAAATAGGTGAGAAATTTCAGTTGGTTTTCCTCAATCAAATGGCTGAAAAGAATATTACAGCGATTGAAGGAAGTTTTTGAGATTACCAAGCTCAGGAGTTGTCTCTGATTGTTAAAATTGAAAGAATTCTTTGTTCCTTTCAGGTAAACTGGTTCTCAAAATACCTTGGAAAAACTTATACGGTGCAGCTTTTGTAATCAATGTGGAAGATATCTATTTACTTGCCGCACCAAACAAACAAACCAAATATGATCCTGAAAAAGAAAAAGCTAAAGCTCTCGAAGCCAAAAAAGTCCTAATCAAAAATGTTGAAATGGCAAAGAAATTGGAACAAGAAAAGGAAAAAGGTAACTACCCTTATTACTGTAGTTTCAATGTTCAAAACTATTCAAGTTTGTAATAATAATAATCTGTTAAATATTCAACTATGTAGTGGCAAAGAGGACAGGGAAAATAAAATCCTTAGTGAGATGCCGACGTTTTGACCTTTATTTCTGGTCTTTTTCAAGGCTGGAAACAGAACGACATTGAAAATATGGGGCGTAGCATAGTGCCATAACATAAAACAGTGTAATTTAGTAGGTGTAGAAATAAAATACAATAATACAATAAAGTAACATAAAAACATACTTAAAAACCCATACCTATTCATATGGATTATCCCTCATAATATTCTGAAGTGGACATAAAACTGTGTTGTCAATTTTTTTAAAAACTCGATATATAGGTACCGGGTTTTTCACTATAATTTGACCCCCCCTTTAACTTTGTTACTGAAGGAGATACAAAAAAACGTTTTTTATAAAAGTTTCACGAAATCAACTGAGTTTTTTTGATATGAGTTCAGAAATTGAAATATATACAGGGTGGCCAACATATTGATGGCTACTTCATTTTTTCAAATGGAACACCCTGTATATTTTTCCATGTTTGGCTAGCTCTTTTTACCCTGATTTCGAATATGTAACATATATGTTGGTCTATCTCTTTTATTCTGAGAACCACAGAGTTTTAAATTTTAAGAACTACCTGCCAAGATCTGTAATCATTTTACGAGTGGCAGAGTGCGTTTACTGAAAATGCTCATTTTTGGAGTTATAATAACGTCAATGGGAAGATATACAGGGTGAACAACATTGAATGCAACTATATTTTTTCAAATGGGACAACCCTTCCTGTATATTCTTCCTTTTTTTTATAGGCTATTTCCTCCTGATTTCGAATATAAATGCGTATGTGGATGTGTCTCTTCAATTTTCAGAGTTTCAAAGTTTTGAAATGATGACACCGAATAAAAAAATATGTGAAATACCTACATAATTCTTTATATCCAACCAATTTACTTAAAGTTTTATTTTAAAATGAACACTTAACAATCACTTAACCAATGAAAAATGATAAACTATGGTAGTATGGTAAGAATAACATCAACTAAAGAAATTGCTCAAAATGACCACCTTCATTCAATACACATAGTTCATATAGTTGTCTCAAGTTGTTTAGACTATTTTTGATAGCATTATTATGGCTCCGATTCAAGTCAGAAATTAAAGCTTCAAAATTTGTTTCTAATCATACAATATTATCATTATTCTTTGTGCGTTGACGGGATAGTTTCGAATTATGGGTTTAATATTGGTTGTTTATATCATTAAATTATTCTCCGCTTTCATTGATTGTCATTATTGCTGAAGTAATTCTTTTCCTTCAGGAACGGATATAAAAACGTGTCCAACGTTGTTAAATCGGGACTATTTGGTGGCCATAAAATGGGTGCGCCATTACCAATCCAAAGATCAAATCGGCCACTTAAATATTCACGAACTTCCAAAACGCTATGCCAGATGGTTATTAAAATTTGAAACTCTGTGGTGCTCAGAATAAGAAAGATATACCAACATATGTAACATATTCGAAATCAGGGGAAAAAGGGCTAACCAAATATGGAAAAATATACGATGTGTTCCATTTGAAAAAATGAAGTTGCCATCAAATATTGGTCACCCTGTATATATTTCAGTTTCTGGACTAATATCAAAAAACTCAGTTGATTTCGTGAAACTTTTGTATGAAACATTTTTTTGTATCTCCTTCAGTTAAAGTTAAAAGGGGGGTCAATTTATAGGAAAACCGGGACATTCGTCAATAGATAAAATTATTCAAAATCTTCATTAAAAATTTTAGGGTATTAAAGGTATTCTATAGTAAACAATTGAACAAGTTTCCGTATATCTGAATTTACAGAGGTCGAGCGTCATATGGTAATCTAAGTCAGAGAGAAACGGGTATGTCCTGGAATTCATCTCTGAAATTAGATTACCATATGACGCTCGACGCTCGTCAAGATGCAGATAATATCGGAAACTTGTTCAATGTTTTTATGGAAATACCTTTCAATACCCCAAATTTAAGAAAGATATTGAATAATCTTATCATGGACAAAATGACCAGATATATCGAGTTTTCTTAAACAAATGACGACACAGTTTCTATGTCCAATTAAAATATTATGAGATAATCCATATAGTTATGAGATCATCTTCTCTAGGAATTGTAGACGTCAACAGCCAACACCTCGGTCCATCCCAGGAATTGTACTCGAAAGTGTCGACATGCAATGTATGCACTTTTAGCTTTCTTTTGAGAGTGGACATTAGATTTAGTTCAGTTAGGAAGTAACTTCCATTAGACTCACTCCAAATCTTAATCTGTTAAATTTATCAATTCTTTATCTGTTAAGTTGTAATTGATATTTTGGAAAGAAATAAATCTTTTTAAAAACAGACTTTAAGAGACGGAAATCATAATTGGCGCTGCGAACAGGATATCGCAACGGGGTTTTAGTGAAAAGTGACTAAAATTAGTTTCCGCTTCGAAAACGTTCGACGTCTCCGAGGAACTCCCGTTGAGTTTTAACTCTTTGTGCGATATCGTCAAAACCACCATCAACATCACCTTCAACCCGGAAGGAAATCCAACTTCAACCGGAAGGAATCAACCTACCCACTTCGACCAAGAAGGAAGGAACAACCCACTATAGGATGCAAATCTTGGTGTAAGTCCTTCAAACCCATCCAATTTTTTCTTTTTCCTTTATCAGTCTAATGACAGATACAAATTCTTCTCAAGAATTAGAGATAATTGCTGAGGATTCAGAAACTTTAGAATTAGGTTCACATATTCTTAGAAATAGTAGATTTCAACCTTACCCTAGAAGAAAAATGAATTCTAACCAAGCTTCTTCTAATACAGTAAACCCAATCGAAGTAATGTCTAGACAGGACTTACAATTGTTATTAAACTCAATTCCGGAATATTATCCCGGCCAAAATCTATCAATTTTCATAAACGAAGTAGATAATTTATTGACGCATCTGCAAGGCAGATTGAATCAAGATCTAACTTACGCACTGAATTTTTCGATAAGATCAAAATTGAAAGATGAAGCTAGGGACTTCATAGCTTTTCAAAATGCCTCTGATTGGCCCAATATCAGAAGGGTATTATTGCAAAGGTATGGAGATCAACGCAATGAAGACTTATTAGTGTCCTCTTTATCACAATGCGTACAACAAAAACATGAAACATATTTAGACTATTATAGTAGGATTTCAAAAAATTTGAGCGATTTGTTACAACATTTAACCCTGAACATAAGAGACCAAAACTATTTGTTATACAAACAACAAGATATTCAGAAACTAGCACTCAAAACATTCCAAATAGGTATTCTAGAACCATACAGATCTTACCTTAGTAACTTCAACTGCATTAGTTTAGAAGACTGTATTAATAGATGTCAATTTTTCGACAATAGAAAGCAGGAATGGGAATACTGCGAATTTCTGCGGAAATCTCAAGAACAACCAAAAAAAAATTATAAATATACTAATTCACCTCAAAATTCATATCCGACTCGTAATTACCACGAATTCCCGAAAGCTCAAAATCGGAATCAAAATTTCAATCCAAACTTTCCAAGCAACGCTCAAACATTTCTAACCTAGTACCAACGAATAACCAAAATTTGACAAATTATAAGCATCAATCTCCTCCTGAAAATTCTGGAAATCCAAACGGCTTTCCTTATTGCATTAACACACCAATTCCTAATAACAGAGGATACCGACAGCTCGCGAAGTGTTCGGACCAAAACCAGGTTCTAGTATGTCCAAAAATCAACAAAAGCCAACTCCTATGTCTATTTCGACTAGAAACACTTTTAGGCAACCTGCCGCTCAGTCGATCTCGACGAGAAATTTTTCACAAAACAAACCGACAAGAAATTTTATTTCCGAAGAATTATTTAACGTTCAATCCGAAGGTGGAAATCCTGAAGATTTTGAATCAGAATTTTATGATCCAAACGTTAATTCTCAAGATGACTATGAAAATAATCTTACAGAAGAAGAAAATTTTCAGATAGCTGCCTTGGAATTCCCAGAAACATAGATCTAAATTGTGTCAAAATTAAGTCCAAATTGCCCTACATTTATTTACCAAAAATTGACCTCAAAATTTTGATTGACTCAGGAGCAACAAATTCAGTCATTAATTCAAAACCCGCGTTTGAAAAATTCTTCCAATTTTATACAAAGAAAAATTTAGCGTCTCTGGCTTAGGAAACACAATCACTTCAGATAATAATTTAAATATACCAATTTTATACGAATTAGGAATTTTTGAAAATATTCATTTACATGTAGTTGATTGGCATCAAAAATTTGACGCTCTATTAGGAACTTCTGATCTCCAAAGATTAGGTGCGAAAATTGATTATAAAACTCATACATTAGAAATTAATGATCTAAAAATACCTTTCAACCTCGAATATTCATCGTCCAAACTGAAACCGCGTAATGAAAAAGCAAAAAATTTTATTAAAATACCTGTTTCCATAGAAAACGGAAATGTCCTTCTACCTGAAATAAACTTTCAACAATTTTCAACTCCAGAATGTATTGCTCATGCTAGGAACGGATTTTGCACTATACCAATTTCTCAACCAATAGAAAATGAAGTACAAATTAATTTTGTAGAAAGAATACCTGTGAAATCGATTCACGAAACAGAAATATCAACCCCTCCATTAACACATCAAAATTTTAAACTTGCGAAAAACATAAGAACTGCTCACATGAACTCTGAAGAAAAAAGAGAAATCTTCAAAATATGTAATAAATTCAAGAATATTTTTTATAACGAAGATTCAGATCTTTCATTTAGTAATACAGTCAAACACAAAATTCGAACAAAAGATGAGGAACCTGTTTACGTAAAATCTTTCAGACACCCTCATCACATGAGGAAAATTATTCAGGAACAAATTCAAAAATTACTTGATGACAAATTATACGTCCGTCAATTTCACCTTATAGTGCTCCGGTATGGATCGTTGACAAGAAAAAAGACGCATCAGGTCAAAAGAAGTACAGAATGGTTATAGATTATAGACGTCTTAATGATAAAACCGTCGAAGATAAATACCCTTTACCGAGAATAGAAGAGATTTTGGATAACTTAGGCAAAAGTTGCTATTTTTCTACAATCGACATGGCAAAGGCCTTTCATCAAATTGAAATGGATCCTGAATCCATAGAAAAAACTGCATTTACTGTAAACAATGGCCATTATGAATACCTTCGAATGCCTTATGGATTAAAAAACGGCCCGAGTACTTTTCAACGTGTAATGGATAATGTTCTCAAGGAATACCTGCATATTTTTTGTTTTGTTTACATGGACGACGTAGTCGTATTTTCAAAATCATTGCAAGAACATATTTATCACCTGAAACTAATTTTTCAGAAAATTCAAGAATATAACCTTAAAATTGAACTCGACAAATGTGAATTTTTGAGTAAAAACGTAGCATTCCTAGGACATGTCATAACACCTGAAGGAATATCGCCAAATCCATCAAAATTAGAAACTATCGAGAAATATCCCCTACCGCGTTCAGTTAAAGAAATAAAGTCGTTTTTAGGTTTAATAGGTTATTACCGACGTTTTATACAAAATTTCGCACATATCGTTTCACCATTTACAAAATGCTTGAAGAAAGGAGCAAAAATAAATTATCAAGATCCGGACTATGTTTATGCTTTCCAACAATGTAAAGAACTATTGACAAACGCCCCAATTCTGGTCTACCCAGATTTTGAAAAACCTTTTAAATTAACAACAGATGCTTCAAATGTAGCCATTGGAAGTGTTTTATCACAGTCAAACCGCCCTATAGCCTACTATTCGAGAACTTTGAACTCGGCTGAAAGAAATTATTCAACAATTGAAAAGGAATTATTAGCAATTCTCGATTCAACAAAACATTTCAGGCCCTATCTTTTTGGACAAAGTTTTACAATCGAAACTGACCATAATCCTCTTGTATGGCTTTACAAAATTAAAGAACCAAATTCCCGCCTCATACGTTGGAAATTAAAATTAGAAGAATTTGATTTTAAAATAATTCATACTAAAGGCAAGGAAAATAAAGTTGCCGATGCACTTTCACGAATTGAAATACATAATCGAGAAAACGAATCACTTTTATCTGAGGATGATCTGAATGTAGAAATATCGTCCATCTTACCAAATGTAAATGAACTTCCCGAACTAGGTGACGAAGAATTAGAAACCATTCTGAACTCTCAAAATAACGAAAACCCTCCTGTAAACGAGGAACATGAAAATCCGAACAATGATAATAACTCTGATGCTACTATTCACTCTACTCAAGAAGACAACGGAAAAGTTATCCCAATTACGGAAACACCTGTTAATATTTATCCCAATAGAATTATTATGAATATTGGTGAACAATTCAATTTGAAATACACTAAACCTTTTGGAAAAAATACGTATTGTGTATCAATAAGACAAAATTGTATGACAAACGATTTTTCGAACCTATTCAAAGAAATTCTGAGACCAAACGAATCTTATGGAATTTATTTCAGAGACAATAAATTGCGTTTACCCCTCGTCAGATTTTGTAAAGAAACATTGAATTACTCTGCAAAACTTGTAATCAGTAATAATTATTCATTGGATGTTACCTGTGAAGAAAATCAAAAAGAAATCATTTCAGAATATCACGACAAAAATCACAATGGCATTTCAGAAAGTCATAAATTTTTATCAAAAAAGTACTATTGGCCAAAAATGAAAAACAAAATAACAGAAATAATCAACAAATGTGAATTATGTCTTCAGTCGAAATACGAGAGACATCCCTATAAATTGAAATTCTCTGGTCCACTTCTTGCGAAAAGACCATTTGAAATAATCCACTTAGACACTTTTTCCTTTCTAAATTCAAAGTTTTTGACTATAATAGATCTCTTCTCTAAATATGCTCAGTCATATCTAGTCAAAGATGGTACAGCACTTACAATCCTCAATAAATTACGTCATTATTTTTCGCACCATAATATCCCCCAAAAAATTGTCTGCGACGAAGGAAGAGAATTTCACAACAAAACTTTCACGGAATATTGTAAATTGAACAAAATTGATCTTCACTTCACAACGGTGAATAATCCAAGTTCAAATTCTCCTATTGAGAGATTTCATTCTACAATCTTGGAAAAACTTCGAATTTTAAAATTGAAAAACCCTAATGAAAATCCTTCAAATCTTATGATTACTGCAACACTGATCTATAATCAATCAATACACTCAACTACCGGCTATTCTCCATTTAATTTACTTTATGGTCCCTACGAAAAACTACCAGAATTTGATCTGAACATGACCGTTTATGAACAGTATAATGAAAAAAGGAAACAAGAAATATTACCATTTTTTGACCATATTTACCAACGGAATAAGGAACGAGGACAGAAAACATTGAATAAATTAAACGAGAATAGAAATGACCCTCCCGATTTAGAACAAAGAGAAGTCTATGTTGAAAGAAACAGGCCCAGAAAAACTGACCCTCCTTTTGAAAAAGTTAGAGTCGATCAACAACAACAAAATAAAATCAGTGGTCTTACCCAAAAATCTAGAGAAACCACAGCTCATATCAAGAAAGTCAAAAGATTAAGGAATAATACTTGTTCTTTTCAGGATACCGCTAATTCTCCTGATACGGACCCCAACCAACCAGGCCCTTCAGGTCAACAAAATAATCAGTAATGGATACTTTGAAGAATCTCTTTGTAATGCCAAAATTCTTGACCACTACCACAATTTCCTTTTTTTCATAAACATAACCAATTTACAAATTAATTATGATCAACTCAATTACAACTTTATTGCTCTACAGAAAAATCGTACCATCGATGAATTATCTCACAGAATTTATGTTCAATTGAAATCAAATCTAGTTCAAATCGAACAAATATTACATAAATTTTTCAACAGAAAAATTAAAAGAGGCTTGGCAAATTTCATTGGAAAAGGAATTAAATTCGTAACCGGAAATCTAGATGATGATGACCTCAAGACCATTAACGAAAACTTAGAGAGCCTTCATCGAAACAAAAATTCTGAAATTGAAAGAATAAATAAATTAACTTCATTCGCTAACCATTTAACGCAGAGATATTCTGAAGACTTAGCTCTGTTGAACAATAACATTTTTCATACAAAAATACTTTTTGAAAATATCAAATCAACTGAGGAATTTAGAATCATTATCGAATACCAGATACTACAATCAGAAGAACTATTAAATACTTTACTAATGATTGAAAGAACACTTAGTTTCGCAATGAAAGAAATACCAAATTTAGAAATTATAAAACTTCAAGAACTTCAATTAATCGTTACTTATTTGGAAAGAATTTATAAACCACAGCAATTATCACCAATTGATCAAGTTCACCTGTATAAAATAATAGAATTTGCGAAAATTTCTGTCATAGGAACTGATGAAACCATTACATTCCTCCTTAAAATTCCTATCCTCAAAACCTTGATTGCAAACTACTCCAGAGTGTACCCTTTACCTAATAACCAAGATATAGCTGTAATACCTCCAAAGAAGTATTTAATCAAAATCAAGAATGAAGAGTATTGGACCGATGAAGTATGCGACTCCAGATTAGGCAGTTCCATGGTTCTATGTCACCAACAACCAGTCAAAGAAACTTGTACCCTAGCATCACCAGACCGGTGCCAAACTGTTTTAATAGAAAATAACTACAAGATAATTCACATTCTGAAGAATAAACAGCTTCTTACACTGTTCAAGAATCCACAGACAACACTTGAAGATTGTCATGGAATTATTACGAATAAATCTATCCAAGGAACAAACCTGTTGAATTCCGATTGCAAAATTATCATCGAAAATTCAATATTTGACAATACAGTACCAATTTTTGAAATTTACACTGGAAAAATTTCAAATCTCCCATTGAACTACAACTACAAGGTAGATCTTCAATTGAAACATTTATCAGAACCAACTTCAATTCTCCAAGAAGCTGAAAAACTTCAAGACCAGCCCCTGTATTTGCAACCGACATCTCAAATAATCCACATAACGACAAGTGGTATTTTGCTTTGTTGCATTATCACCGGAATAATTCTAATTATAAAGAACAGAGCAAGAATTTCCGAAGTTCTCTTCAGTCCCAGGAAGATCATCCGCATAGACCTTGAAGACAACACCAGGAAAGAAAGCGATAACGAGGACGTTATCTAAACTAAGCGGGGAAGAGTTATGAGATCATCTTCTCTAGGAATTGTAGACGTCAACAGCCAACACCTCGGTCCATCCCAGGAATTGTACTCGAAAGTGTCGACATGCAATTATGCACTTTTAGCTTTCTTTTGAGAGTGGACATTAGATTTAGTTCAGTTAGGAAGTAACTTCCATTAGACTCACTCCAAATCTTAATCTGTTAAATTTATCAATTCTTTATCTGTTAAGTTGTAATTGATATTTTGGAAAGAAATAAATCTTTTTAAAAACAGACTTTAAGAGACGGAAATCATAATTATATGAATAGGTATGGGTTTTTAAGTGTGTTTTTATATTACTTTATCGTATTATTGTATTTTATTTCTCCACCTACTAAATTACACTGTTTTATGTTATGGCACTATGTTACGCCCCATATTTTCAATGTCGTTCTGTTTCCAGCCTTAAAAAAGACCAGAAATAAAGGTCGAAACGTCGGCATATCATTAACGATTTTATTTTCCCTGTCCTCTTTGCCACTACATAGTTGAATATTTAAAAAGTCAGGACACGAATACCAGTGATGAATTATAATCTGTTAAACTTTATCTTGCAGTTCAAAAGGCCGACTACACATTTGTTGAAAAACTTATAACACAGATCATCAAAAATCTTCAATTGAATATAAAAAATATCCATATTCGATATGAAGATAAAATTACAAATCCCGAATCACCTTTTGCTCTTGGTGTAACACTGGGAGAACTGAATGTTCTGAGCACCGATGAAACTTGGGAACCAAAAATAACACAGGAAAATATCACAAAAATATTCAAGGTATTTTTCTCAAATTAAAGATATTCTTCTTTTTTATATTTTTAATTTTTTAGATAGTTTCTCTAGATTCTTTAGCTGTCTATTGGAATTGTGGCACAGAAACTTATTCCGATAAACCTGTTATCGATATGGTTGACTGCCTCACAAAGGGTATTGCAACAGATTCTACTAAGTCCACTCCTAATGGATATAATTATAGTAAGTTCCTATTTTTTATAAGTTATTTATTTACCACCCATAAAAACTTTCTGGGAGTTCAATTCTAATTCAATTGTTTTATCATTTACCACTTCACTAGAAAAGTCCTGCAATAATCGTCGTAAATGACAGGTTTTCTCATAGGTGTGATACAAAGTGATTAAAAAAGGTTGCACCATGCCATTATGTATGGAAAATAACATTCAAATCTACTGTGATAAATATACAGGTTTGGAAATTTACATTGGAAACATACAAAATTCGATGCATGAGAGAGAGAATTTTGCCGTGAAGTTTACCAGGGAGATTTTTTGAGTGTTTCATTAGACGTTTTCGAGGAAAGAATTGTAATACAGATTCAAGATTTTGGATTTTCGTTTTAGAGTACATGAACTTTAATTGTAAAATTAAAAAATATTTTCAAGAAGAATCTACTTCCGGTTTCACCGGAAACGAATGTAACTTCGTTATTTCAAATGCAACACCCTGTATATTTATACATATTCGAATTCTTCGTTCAATTCTACACTGATTTGATGTATGATATGTGCAACCACTCAAGCGGTTCTTGAATTATAGCCTGATTATCAAATTTTTTGAAAAAAATGTTGTCACAAATTAGTGTCCATATCTTCAAAATCCCTCATTACAAGAATTTCTTTTTGCGAAAGTGGAACAAAAGAAAGTACGCTGATACTGTTTCTTGTATAACTTATGAGGAAATATTATACAGGGTGTCTGAAAAAGGGCCCCAAAGTGAGTCTCAATAAAACTATGAAATCTCACTTTTTTCAAATGGCAACCCTATAATTTTGTCATTCCAATCGATGCTCGTCAAAAACCAGTTAGGGTGTCTCGAACGTTTCATGCCTCAAAAATCAGTATTTAATAATAATATAATAATAATAATAATAATAACAAGCTTTATTTCAAGTAAAGTAGAAATGTGTACATAACTTCTTGAAATGAAATAGCGTCAAAAAAAAAGAAAATTTCAATTATCTACTGATTAGAGGGGTCCTGTTCCAGCTCCTCACATCATACATCAAAAACTCTTCAACCGTGTATGGTTCGATTTGTATCAAAAGCTTAAAAATTTGCTTTTTAAAGCTTTTGAGTGTGGTTGTTTCTTTTATGTGATCTATAATTTTGTTGTAATATCTTATACAACTATATTCTGGTCCCTTTTCTGTTAATGTAAGCCTATGATGTGGATATATCAACTTTGTTGTCCTTGTGTTGTAGCTTGTTGTAGTTTTACTCTGAAAGTAGTCCCTGTTCTTGAAGACAAATATAAGGCACTCTTGTATGTGAATTGCAATTGCAGTTAGCAGGCTATTTTTCCGAAATATTCCTCTGCATGATTCCCTACTTTTCATTCGCATAATTGTTCTAACAGCTCTCTTCTGCATCACGATCCATAGTGTTTCCACTTCCATAAAATATAATTCCATACCTTAGTTTTGATTCAAATGTAGCCTGATAGATTATCTTAATGGATGATGGGTCTAAATATCTTCTTAAAACACCCAGTGAGTAGCAGATGGAAGCTAGCTTGGTGCATAGCAATGATATATGTTCGCTCCAGTTTAGATTTTCATCAATTATGAGACCCAGGAAGTGTCCAGAATTTTGCAGTAAGACTTTGTTGTTATTGAGTTGGATCTGTGATGGTGTTAGAAAACCGGAATGAGCAGTCTTCAGAAGAATGGCACATGTTTTTTCTACGTTCATACATAGTCTGTTGGATTGGAACCATTGCATAGTTTGTTCCAAAGTGCTTTGAACAATATTTGAAATTTCAGGGAAGCTGGATGCACTCAGCGTTAAGTTGAAATCATCTGCATAGTTTATCATATGATGTTCAACTTTGTTGTATAAGTCATTGATGAAGATGATAAAAAGTACAGGACCAAGGATACTCCCTTGTGGAACACCAAGTTGTATGCATGCTTCTTCGGATATAGTTCTTGTGCCATTAACATCGATAGCGACCCTTTGCTTACGATTAGATAGGTAGGATTTAAACCATTCTTTTTCTGTATTTCTTATTCCATAGTAGTCCATTTTTGTCAATAAATGATCGTGGGTTAAAGTGTCGAAGGCCTTAGATAGGTCCAGTAATAGAGCCACCACTACTTTGGAGTCTTCCAAGCCATTTAGTACATTTTGAATGAATTCGAATGCGGCTGTAGTTGTTGATTTACCCTTCACATATCCGTGTTGTGATGATTTCAGGATTTTCTCCTGCATGAGAAAAGTCACTAGCTGTTCACAGATGGCTAACTCTAATATTTTTGAGAAAGTAGGAAGTATGCTGATAGGTCTATAGTTTTCGGGTTTATCCTTTTCACCTTTCTTGTATATTGGCTTTATGAGGGCTTGCTTCAAAAGTTCCGGAAAAACACCATATTTCATTGAATTATTAATGAGATAGGTTAGTGGAGTCGCTATTTCTTCCATACAGTATTTTACGGTTTTCATTGGAATATCATCTATTCCTGAACTATTTTTATTCTTGAGCCTTCCTATTAATTTCAATGTTTCTTCCTTTGTTATTGGGTGAAAATTAAAGTTATTATCATTTCTTTTGAGGTCATGTTGAAATGGTATATTTTTTTGGTGACTTATTTTCTCTTCAGCTGCTGTTGCAAAATGCAGATTGAATTTTTGTGCCATTTCGGTGGGATTTGCAGGAATCTCTTTACTAGAATTATTTTTTATTGTTGCAACTGTTCTCCAAAGGGTTTTCATTTTGTTGTCAGAATTTAGAATATGCTGTTTAAATTTATTGCTTTTTTCTTTTCTTAACAATTCGTCATATTCTTTTTTAACTTCCTTGTAGGATTTCATGAAAGCATGATTAAAAGTTTTACAAACATGTAATAAGTCGAGTCTGGTCTTACAGTTTATTATTTCCTCACTTCTTGGTTTTGCAGATTTTTTCGTAGCAACTTTCATCTTTCTCATTGGACATGCCTGGTCTAGCTTGTTTTTGAATAAATTTGTAAAGGTATTCCATTGTTCCTCAACCAACTCATCTGGAATGTTGTATAAAATATTCCAATCCAGGAGCTTCAGACTTTCTGCTAAATTTTGCAAGTGGTTTGATGTTATAATTCTTTTATATTGGTATTCCTGATTTTGCTGTATCTGCTCCTTTATTGTTATCATCTGGGCTGTATCGTGATCTGAAATGTTCGTTTTTATTAATTCTGCTGTAAAGTTTTGTTGGTTGATGAGAATATTGTCTATGCAAGATTTACTGTATAACGTTGATCTTGTTGGCTCGTTGATGCTAGCTTTTATTCCATATGAATTGAGTAAATCAAGGAACTGGATTGTACTTTTGTTAGATTTATCAAGGAGGTTAACATTAAAATCGCCTGCAATAATTACTGTTTTGTTTTCCCAACATATCATCTGAAGAAGCTCTTCAAATTTTTTCAGGAATTTTTTAGTTTCCCCTGGAGTAGTATACAGCGATATTAAGGTGATTACTTTAGTACCTATCTTCATGTCAACTGAGGCAATCTCCAGTATCTTCTCAATTGAAAGTTTAACTATGTCTTTCCTTTCTTGATATTTTATACCTTTCTTTAAATAAATGGCGCTTCCCCCATGTTTGAATTCGCTGCGACAGAAGGCACTTGCTATCTGGAAACCTTTGATGTTATGGTTATGTAGTTGTTCAAAACTTTTCCAATGTTCAGTTACACATATTGCTTTCAAATTGTCCAAAGTTTGAATCATGTCTTCTATGTTATCGATTGCATTGGTTATAGACTGAACATTTTGGTGAAGAACCGAAATTGTATCAGTGTATTCAGCTGAATTGGGAGACAACAGCCTCTCTCCTTCCTGTTCCAGGTTTTTGAAATAAATTCCGGAAGGAAAACTCTCTCACGATGACACCCTCAGGCCAGATCTCAGGACTACAGATTGATTTAAACAACTCATCTGTTTGTACCCCAACACTGAAAGCTGAATTGCTACCTTGCGTATTCAACTTTTTTACCTCTATTTCCTCATTTCGATTCATTTCTCCAAGATAATCTTTTATTTGTTTTTCAGTAATGTCCTTGCCTTGAATCCTGCCAACATAGATCCATTTCCGTTTGGCTGCTCCCTTTATTATAGAGTTCGTCGTTTTTTTTGAGCCTGTGCATATTACTTCACTCCTAGGTTTAGTTTTATTTTTATTACGTACAATCGTTGTCCATTCCCCATCCTGTGCTGACGTTTGTTTGTTGTTTACACTGATTTGGCGTTCTATGTTCACATAACCTTTTTGATTTTTTGACGTATCAACTGCATCAGTTCTGTGAGAGGGTAGTTCCAATATTCTGTGTGCCGTCTTTTTGGCATATGACATTTCATTATTTTTCTCATTCCTTGTGTCTTGGCTTTGACTTTTGTTATCATCTTTATATTGTCCACTTTTTTCTTTGTTTACATTTTTAACCTTCTCATTTTTTTCAACATCTTCAGTACGATTTTTCAGAAGTGCATTATTTTCCATTAGTATTTTATTTTTTTCTCGAGATTCCTTAAGTAACTCTTTGATGTATGTTAATTCAATGCTCAGAACATCTTTTTCCTTTCGAAGTTCGTTGATTTCTCTAGCGAGTTTTCTGATGTTTCCTTCTTCGTGCTTGCAGTTTGTGGATTTTTGGCCTGCGGCCTGATCCATGCATTTAGGGTGGAAAATTTCAGAGCACTTGTAACACTCCACTGGTTCCACTACTTTTTTCTTGCATTGAACGCATTTAAATTCACTTTCTCTGCCAGTTTTGACAGAGTCACTTTCAAACTGTTCGTCTTCGCCCGCCATCTTGAACATATATTTTGGCCGTTATTCAATAAAATTAGAATTTCACGATTAAAGACAGGTTTCGCACAGTTTGTAAGCTTGCAATTTTGAATTAGGCTATGTTAGGAACTATCATTCTTACTTTTTCTTACAGATCAAGCGCTAAGCATAACATGCAATAATAATTTCACTGGAATGATATAACAAGGGTATGTTTTTTATTTGCGGCAAATGTAAAAAATTCGTAGAACAGGTAATTAGAAATTTAACGAACGAAATTCACATTTACTGACTTTAACGGAATCAAAGTTCAGGAGGTATAAAAACAATTTTCTCCGTACTGGAGCCCTTAGCCCTAGACGGACATGAGTGAATAGGTACAGTAATAGATAATGAATGATCTGTTACTGTATTCACACGATTCCGTTTTAGGTTAATGCTTCCACTACGGAGAAAATTGTTTCGATACTCTTGAACTTCGATTTTGTTAAAGGTGGTAAATGTGGATTTCTTCGTTAAAAGTTCTGACTGCCCTTTCTAATATTTTGTTACATTCACCAAAAATGAAGAACATATTCAATACATCACTGTTACTGTATTCATATTTTGCATAGTGACCGATGAATCAAAAAAGTATAAATGACAGTTCTCTAAAATGCATTATAAATCAACAGACACAGCCTTCTTGAAAATTTCTATCCTAATAAATGCATGGTTAGACTAAGAAACCTTGATTCAATCCTGAAATTCGAATTTTGTTCAATAACGGCAAAACTACATACTGATTTTAGAGGCATGAAATGTTCGGGACACCCTAACTAGTTTTTGACGAGCCATCGATTGGAATTACAAAATTATAGGGTTGCCATTTGAAAAAAGTGAGATTTTATAGTTTTATTGATACTCACTTTGGGGCCCTTTTTCAGACATCCTGTATAATATTTCCTCATAAGTTATACAAGAAACAGTATCAGCGTACTTTCTTTTGTTCCACTTTCGCAAAAATAAATTCTTGTAATGAGGGATTTTGAAGATATGGACCATAATTTGTGACAACCATTTTTTTCAAAAAAATTGGTAATCAGGCTATAATTCAAGAATCACCCTGTATACAGTGTGTTTGGTCATGACTTAGCGATAATTTAAATGCATCAAATATACCTAATATTATCGACAAAAACACCCCCTTAGTTTTGGAATAGCCCCCATTTTAAATTTACTTTTTCATTTTTGTTGACCCTTCCAAATAATATCGATTTCTTTGGGCATAAAGGTCCTACAGGCTACAGATGTGAAAAAAATGGTTTTTTGAAAGATGATACTACCACCTTTCATTGAAGTATGTATAACAATATGAAAACATCCAACTTGTAAACGTCATAAAAAAAATCTTTAGAAAAGTTTTAGTTAAAATATGTACTGATTTTCTTAGTAAATCCGCAATAGTACAAGAACTGGCACATTGAAGAATAATTTTTTTTCAACGATTTAATACGCAAGTATATTAGCTATTTCTGTAAGTTACATAATTTGAGAGTTACTGCTGTTCGAACATGATCACTACGCGAACAAAAGACACAAGACAGGTCGTCATGGAGGCCACTGCCTGTCTACAGAGCAGAGGCGGCCATTTTGAGCAATTTTTATGATTAATTTGTTTGTTTGATCATTGAAAATTATCGAAAGTACAGTAGTAAGGTTTTTTTATTTCATCAATTTTCATGTGGGTCATGTTCGAACAGCAATTACTTCCGAAATATGTAACTTACAGAAATTATGTTGGTATCGTTTCGCAGCTAATATCCTTGCGTGTTAGCTCATTAAGAAAAATTATACTTCAATGTGCTAGTTCTTGTACTATTACGAATTTACTAAGAAAATCAGTATATTTTTTTACTAAAATTTTTTAAAAGAATATATTGTTCCACTTTAATAAAAGGCGGTAGTATCATCTTCCAAAAACCATTTTTTTCACATCTGTAGGACCTTCATGTCCAAAGATATCGATATTATTAGGAAGGGACAACTAAAATAAAAAAGTAAATTTAAAAAGGGAGCTTCTCCAAAACTGAGGGGGTAAACTCCCCAATATGGGCGTTTTGTCGATAAAGTTACGTATATTTGATGCCCTTAAATTATCGCTAAGTCATTACCAAATACACACATATATATTCTTTTGAATTGAGAGTTAACAAAATACAATACATGAAACAAAAAATCCCTAGCTGACGTTGGTGCAAAACAGGGTACCATACCATTTTGGCGATACCAGAGCACAGGGAAAAACCTCAATAGATAAAACCCTGCCTCGCCGCTTTTACAAAATTGAACTTAAAACTATTCGAATAAATACCTTCAATATTCAGATACAAAATACTAAATTCTTGCTCTTGGGCCAGGAGGGTGTTTAAAACCAGGTCTGTCATTCCAAGTGATGATTTATCGAATCTCCTGTTCTTCTAAGACCGCTACAGGACCCTATTGAAGGGTAATCATTTCCCATAGATTTAAATAGTGGTATTTCATCCTAAACATCGCATTCAATTTCGGAATAATGATAAAAAACGTGGGACAAACTTACGTCAAAATGACCAGTGCTATAATGGAAAGGTTCACGTGATTCGTAACTCTCTGAATAAACGACCTGCTGGAATAAAGTAGTTTGTTCTCTCTCTTATTGTTGGGAGGGGCTTAATCTAGCAGTGTAGTAGGGAACCTACAGTACTCGCATCGAGTATTACGCCCAGTTGAAGCATTAACTGAATGCGTCGGACTGCCCGTGTTAGTGGATTTGAAAGAGACAACCATATTATTTGGTAGAACGGCGAGACAGGGTTTTTCTACTGAGGTTTTTCCCTGTGCTCTGGTATCATACGTAAAAATAGTATGGTACCCCGTTTTGCACAAACCCGAGTAAGGGATTTTTGTTTTATGTGTTGTATTATGTTAGCTCTTGATTTCAAAAGAATATAATAATATAACGGCCACTGATAGACTGAGAGCTGGCTACGGAGGGGTAAGGGTCACTAGGTGCAAGGGTAATTTTATCGTTCACAGGTTCGATTGTTACCGACATAGCGTAAGGCGGGCAGCCAGAAGGCACACTGGAAGAATAAGGGAAGGGTAGGGGGTTAAACATGCAATTTTTTTACGAAAAAAAAGTCATAAGGTGCAAAGATGGCAATTTGTAGAATAAGAGAAGGTGGTATGAGTAAGCAGGAAGAAACATTGCCAGAAGGCTGAGTGGAAGAATAACGCGAAGGGAGGGGGTTAAACATGCATATTTTTTTCGAAAAAAAAGTCATAAGGTGCAAAGATGGCAATTTGTAGGATAATAGGAGGTAGTATGAGTAAGTAGAAAAAAACATTGCCAGAAGGCTAAGTGGAAGAGTAACGCGAAGGGAGGGGGTTGAACATGCAATTTGTACGAAAAAAAATCATGAGGTGCAAAGATGGCAATTTGTAGAATAAGAGAAGGTGGTATGAGTAAGCAGGAAAAAACATTGCCAGAAGGCTGAGTGGAAGAATAACGCGAAGGGAGGGGGTTAAACATGCATATTTTTTTCGAAAAAAAAGTCATAAGGTGCAAAGATGGCAATTTGTAGAATAAGAGAAGGTGGTATGAGTAAGCAGGAAAAAACATTGCCAGAAGGCTGAGTGGAAGAATAACGCGAAGGGAGGGGGTTAAACATGCATTTTTTTTCAAAAAAAAGTCATAAGGTGCAAAGATGGCAATTTGTAGGATAATAGGGGGTAGTATGAGTAAGTAGAAAAAACATTGCCAGAAGGCTAAGTGGAAGAGTAACGCGAAGGGAGGGGGTTGAACATGCAATTTGTACGAAAAAAAATCATGAGGTGCAAAGATGGCAATTTGTAGAATAATAGGGGGTAGTATGGGTAAGTCGGAAAAAAAATTGCTAGAAGACCAAGTGGAAGAATAACGCGAGGGGAGAGGGTTAAACATGCAATTTTTTTACGAAAAACAGTCATAAGGTGCAAAGATGGCAATTTATAGAATAATAGGGGTAGTATGAGAAAGCAGGAAAAAAAAATTGCCAGGAGGCTAAGTGGAAGAATAACGCGAAGGCAGGGGGTTAAACAAGCAACTTTTTAACGAAAAAAAGGCATAAGATGCAAAGCTGACAATTTGAAGAATGATCGAAGGTAGTATGAGTAAGTTGGAAAAAAATTCAAAAAGGCTAAATGGAAGTATAACGAGAGGCATTTATCCAAAGGACCAAAGGTGACATGAAATATCTCAAATATGTAAACGAAGTGCCAGATTCTTTCAATAAAATGAAATATCGAGAAGGCTACCGATGCTCTTTGTATCGCTGATATCTTTGTCATGCTTCCACTTAGCATTCTGACAATTTTCTTCATTCTCCTACTTGTACTATCTCCGTTTATTCCACAAATCGTCCATTTTGCACTTTATGACTATTTTTTTCAAAAGAAAGATGCTGGTTTAACTCCTTTCTACTTACTTATACTATCTATCTCCGATTAGAATAATCGGAGATAATTTTGTAGATTCAAAATGCCATCTTTCCAACTTATGACTTTTTTCGAAAAAATAGATGCATGTTCAACCCCCTTCCTTCACGTTATTCTTCCACTTAGCCTTCTGACAATGTTTTTCCTACTTACTCATACTACCCTCTTTTATTTTACAAATAGCCAGCTTTGCACCAAACGCCTTTTTTTCGTTAAAAAGTTGCTTGTTTAACCCCCTCCCTTCGCGTTATTCTTCAACTTAGCCTCCTGGCAATTTTTTTTTCCTGCTTTCTCATACTACCCCCTATTATTCTACAAATTGCCATCTTTGCCCTCATGATTTTTTTTCGTACAAATTGCATGTTCAACCCCCTCCCTTCGCGTTACTCTTCCACTTAGCCTTCTGGCAATGTTTTTTCCGACTTACCCATACTACCCCCTATTATTCTACAAATTGCCATCTTTGCACCTCATGATTTTTTTTCGTGAAAATTGCATGTTCAACCCCCTCCCTTCGCGTTACTCTTCCACTTAGCCTTCTGGCAATGTTTTTTTCTACTTACTCATACTACCTCCTATTGTTCTACAAATTGCCATCTTTGCACCTTATGACTTTTTTTTCGAAAAAAATATGCATGTTTAACCCCCTCCCTTCGCGTTATTCTTCCACTCAGCCTTCTGGCAATGTTTCTTCCTGCTTACTCATACCACCTTCTCTTATTCTACAAATTGCCATCTTTGCACCTTATGACTTTTTTTTCGTAAAAAAATTGCATGTTTAACCCCCTACCCTTCCGTTATTCTTCCAGTGTGCCTTCTGGCTGCCCGCCTTACGCTATGTCGGTAACAATCGAACCTGTGAACGATAAAATTACCCTTGCACCTAGTGACCCTTACCCCTCCGTAGCCAGCTCTTAGACTATGACGCTATGCTCATTTTGAGGGTGTAAAGCAGTGATTCCCAAAGTGGGCGCTGTGGGGTAACAGGGGGGCGGTGATGGCCACGGGTGCTTTAGGGCGGTAGGGGGTAAGTTTTTATATTCATGTTAGAATTTGGAGAGAAACCCCCTGATGATTCGATGATATTTTGGAAATGAACATACCTGACTGGATTTTGGATCCTTTTTCGAATATAGACACAGCAGAATCTCCAAAGATACAAGAAGAAATTATAACGAATGATGAATTGAAATTTAAATTTGAGAGCGGCTATCAATAATTCTGGCTGCAAAAGGAGATCCCTAGGGCTTATCCTGAAATATGGGTTGTAATTCAGAATTTCCTTATTGCATTCCTGTCATCGTATTTAGCGGAACGCGGATTCAGTGCAGTTAAAAATGTATTCACAAAAAAGGAACCGTTTGCTAGTAGTCAATGGCGGTGATTTAAGAATGATATTGGAAGCATTAAGCAAATATTACAAAATTGGTAGCAGCCCACCAGGTTCATCCTTCGCATTGAGATTTTTTTGTATCAACTTTTTCTTCAATAAAGGTTCACAACTTCAAATTTCAATGCTTCTGATTCACATCTTTCTTCACTATATTAGGGAAAAAGGTAGAAATAATAGGCAAGCCGTACGTCAAATGAATTTGAACCAAGAGATATGTTCTTAAGTTTATTAGTGTTTTGAATGGGAATCTGCAGACAAATGCGTTTCGAGTGACGTCAGAAAGAGAAGCTAATCCGTATTGAAACCTGTGACCAAGTATACCTAATTGCAGATTTCTATACCTAGTTACGACAGAAATTGAAACATGAAACAAGAAATATAACAAAAAATATTTCATCTTGCAGGTTTCAATACGATTTGTTTTTCTAATTGATGTCACTTGAAGAGCATTTGCCTGCGAATTCCCATTCAAAACACTAATGGAATGAGAGTATGTTTCTTGATTCACCTTTGCTTGATGGTGGCTTACCTTAAAGCTCAATATCAATATTAAGGGGGACGCTGAGCAATGTTTTTTATTAAAAGGGGGCGGTGGATCAAATAAGTTTGGGAACCCCTGGTGTAAAGGATGATACTTTGAAAATCTTTTTTTGTGGTGAGTGTAGGGTAATCAAAATCACAGTTTAAAATTATTTCCATATACAGGGTGAATCCTGTTGAACTGTACATACTTCACACAGAGATAGAGGACACTTTGCTGGTTTCAAAAAGACCCCACATGAAAGGTCTCAAACGATTCGTTTGAATTATACAGGGTGATTTCCAGTTTTGGGTCATATTTTCAAAATACTCTATTGGACGAACGAATAATCACAAATTCATCAAATTTGGTACGTAGGAGGACTGTATCAATCTCCATACAGCTGAGTTAACAGATTGTCAGTTTCCAGGACCGGACTCTATTTTTCTGATATTATCGGAATTTATAAAAAAAAAAACACCCTGTAGATGAAAAAGTCAATAAACCTGTCATGACAGTTCAAACTACACTGAAAACTCTACAATGAAGAGTAATAAAATCACGTGGCACACCTACAAATTTAGAGAAAAAAAATATTGAATATGCGTACTCGGAGATAAATTTTTTGGACGGGCCTAATTCACACGGAAAACCATACCCAAATGTATCAAAAGTTGAAGACAGGAGAATATTATCAGTTTAAATCCTCTCGATATTCAAATATTCCAATATTCAGGTAATTTTCGTCAGTTTCCAGGACCGGACCCTATTTTTCTGATATTATCGGAATTTATAGAGAAAATCACCCTATAGATGAAAAAGTCAATAAACCTGTCAAGGCAGTTCAAACTGCACTAAATACTCTTCAATAAAGAGTAATAAAATCACGTGGCACACGTACAGATAAGAGAAAAAAAAATTGAATATGGGTACTCGGTGATAATTTTTTTTGTACGGCCTAATTCACAAAAAAAACACACATAAATGTATCAAAAGTTGAATATAAATGGGTAAGATCTACGCATTCAAGTATTCCAATATTCAGGGACGGACTCCCATTTCAGATTGGGTTTTATCAATAGATGATAGGTCGAAAGATTCGCCCTGAATATGGAACACCCCAAAAACTGTTACGGGAGATCGAACAACGAATAACCTACAATCCAGGGATTATGCCTTATACCTGATAATATTCGACTTTTCATGCATTTCGGTATAGTTCTTCTACTAAACTTCAGCCGCCCAAAAAAATTATCTCTGAGTACGATCATTAAATTTTTTTGTTAAATCTATTTGTGTGTCTCGCGATTGAAAATTTCTTTTAGGTTATTTAATGTTGTTCGGTCTCCCGTAACAGTTTTTTGGGGTGTTCGAAATTCAGGGCGAATCTTTCGACCTATCATCTATTGAAAAACCCAATCTGAAATGGGAGTCCGTCCCTGAATATTGGAATACTTGAATGCGTAGAAGATCTTAACCATTTAAATTCAACTTTTCATACATTTTGGTATGTTTTTTTTGTGAATTAGGCCGTACAAAAAAAATTATCTCCGAGTACCCATATTCAATTTTTTTTCTCTGAATCTGTACGTGTGCCACGTGATTTTGTTACTCTTCATTGAAGAGTATTTAGTGTAGTTTGAACTGCCATGACAGGATTATTTACTTTTTCATCTACAGGGTGATTTTCTTTATAAATTCCGATAATATCAGAAGAACAGAGTCCGGTCCTGGAAACTGACGAAAATTACCTGAATATTGAAATATTTGAATATCGAGAGGATTTAAACTGATAATATTCTCCTGTCTTCAACTTTTGATACATTTGGGTATGGTTTTCCATGTGAATTAGGCCCGTCCAAGAAATTAATCTCCGAGTACGCATATTCAATATTTTTTTCTCTAAATTTGTAGGTGTGCCACGTGATTTTAATACTCTTCATTGTAGAGTTTTCAGTGTAGTTTGAACTGTCATGACAGGTTTATTGACTTTTTCATCAACAGGGTGTTTTTTCATAAATTCCGATAATATCAGAAAAATAGAGTCCGGTCCTGGAAACTGACAATCTGTTAACTCAGCTGTATGGAGATTGATACAGTCCTCCTACGTACCAAATTTGATGAATTTGTGATTATTCGTTCGTCCAATAGAGCATTTTGAAAATATGACCCAAAACTGGAAATCACCCTGTATAATTCAAAAGAATCGTTTGAGACCTTTCATGTGAGGTCTTTTTGAAACCAGCAAAGTGTCCTCTATCTCTGTGTGAAGTATGTACAGTTCAACAGGATTCACCCTTTATATGCAAGGTGTTCCAATACACAGATACAGACCAAAGTTACACTTTTTCAAATGTGACACCCTATATATGACCCCAAAAAAGGAAAGATAAGCTCAAATTATGATGAGTTTCTTCAGATCACTCTGTACATTTGATTCACCATTTACAAGAAATTTATGAAGTGACCAGTTACGCAAGTAGATGAATAACCTGAATAACGACTTCAGCGCCATCTGTTTATCTGATTTGTGCTCATAAACATACGGTCATATGCAATCCAAAATACATTCATACAAAACATCCCTCACACTTCGGTACCTTCTCCTACCCGCCTAGTGCCTACCTCGGAGACATTTTGGTGCGATTTCATCTTTAACCTGCCATATCTTTTGATGTATTCATCAAAATTGAATGATGTAAAAGGAAATTTCGTTCTAAATTAAATACTGGGTATGAACGACGTATTTAATTGGACAAGGATCAATAGCGTATTCATAAAAAAATACTCCCAAATAATGCATAATTTTGAGAAACATTCGGATACCTTTAAAAGGTAATACCGAGTAAACCTTGAAAGATAGATATATATTATGCTATCGCAGACTTTTTTGTAGAACTATTGAAGAGGTACATTTCCGTCATACATTGTTTCCATGTACGTCTTACGGTTTTTGCAGCGCACGTGAAAATAGCTGATCATGGCTGATTTTGGTACTCATATTTATTATCATTGAAGTTATAGTAGGTTTCCTCAATTTTCTCGGGTGAAAAGTATAGCCTATGTTACTAAGGGATAGTGTAGCATTTTAAGGGTGAAATAATTATTGAAATCTCTAGAAGCTTATGAGTTAACCCGTATCAAACCCACAAACATACAAATCTTTCCTCTTTATAATATAAGTATAAGTATAATATTAGTAAAGATATAGATCATTTCTCTACAAACGCCCTATTGACCACTTTTTTCTATAACCTATCGTTTTGAAAATCTCGAATAAACTTGGGAGGAGATGGAAAATTACATTTTTTCATCTTCTAATAAAAATAAATCGGTCTGTGCTCATTCGATCAGGACGATCGATACCTCATTTTATAGGTTAATTAATTCTCTACAAACGCCCTACTGACCACTTTTTTTAAAACCTACCGTTTTGAGCAGAATGCGTACCAACTTAAGACACCGGGATCTGAATAAGAAGATCAGTTTTCAGAATATGAAGAAAAAAATGGACAAAAAACTTTCCAAATTCACGAATTATAAATGACATTCATAAAATTTCCTAAACATGATAAAAATATTTTCAGTTTTTCGAAGTTTTTAAATGAAACTTGAATAATTTATTCTCTATTAACAAATACTCGTAAATACTTAGCACTAACATCCATATTTATACAACTTCATAGATATATTCCAGGATCAACAAAGACATCGAAGAAATTTCATTTGAAATAGTTAGTTGATTGCATTTTCAATGAAACTTGCGATTAATTGCATTATTCCAATTTCCAATCATTCCCTCGAGTTCTAACACTTCCATCCCGCAAATGCAATGGAAATTCTCCGCGTGACGTCACATCTCGATGCGCGTCGGCATACCGGTGTGTATCGTGCTCGGAGACGCAATTCGATTTTGGTGCGATTTCATCTTCAACCTGCCATATCTTTTGATGTATTCATCATAATTGAATGATGTAAAATGCAATTTCGTTCTATATTAAATACTGAGTATGAAGGACGTATTTAATTGGATAAAGATCAATAGCGTATTCATAAAAAAAAATACTCCCAAATAATGCATAATTTTAGAAACTTTCGGAAAACTTTAAAAGGTGATACCGAGTAAACCTTGAAAGATAGATATATGCTATCGCGGACTTTTTTGTAGAACTATTAAAGAGGTACATTTCCGTCATACATTGTTTCCACGTACGTCTTACGGTTTTCGCAGCGCACCTGAAAATAGTTGATTTTGGTACTCATAATTATTATCATTGCAGTTGTAGTAGGTTTCCTCAATTTTCTCGAGTGAAAAATATAGCCTATGTTACTCAAGGATAATGTAGCATTCTAAGGGTGAAAGAATTATTGAAATCGGTCCAGTAGCTTATGAGTTATCTCATATCAACGCCACAAACCCACAAACATACAAATCTTTCCTCTTTATAATATTAGTATAGAAGATTGATATACTGAATGTTCTTGCAAAATTTTGTGGTCATAATGTTAACAAACCCATTGAAATTCAATTGGAATATTGAAAAGAAGAGTCTTTATATTTCCATAATAGGATATCCGATTTGAGTGATATTTTTTGTGAATGAAGACTGATTTACTGAATTTCCATGCAAAATTTTGTAGCCATAGTGTTAACAGAACCATAGAAAATTCAACTGGAATATTGAATGGAAGAATCTCTATATTCACATAACAGGATATCCGATTCAAGTGAAATTTATTTTATGAATCAAGACTGATACACTCAATGCAAGTTTTCGAGAGGATCTTATCCTCAGAACCATAGAATTTAATTTTTTCAATTATTGTTTCTTTACATATTTCATTTTTGAATATATTCCAATTTAGAATTATTTCCATACATACAGGCTGTTCCAATACACTTTTTTAAATGTGACATCGTATATATGACCTCAAAAAAGTAAAGGCAAGCGCAAATTATGATGAGATAATCGCGAAAAATTTGAAATATGGAGTCCTTTTGAATAGTAATTTATGAAGGAATCAGCTACTCAAGCGATACAGACAATATTTTTTTTGAGTAGACAAATTAGCTAGCCCCATAAAGGGAGAAATATTGAACTTTGGAATGTACAGAGTGATAATAATTAATTCTCAAACTTCTACTGCGAATGATGGTCAAAAACTTTTTTATCTCAAATGGCACGCCCAGTATTTCTTCATCTCCTTGAACCCAAAAATTAATTTCGAAACTTTTTTAATAAGGTGCCATTTGAAATAAGAAAGTTTTTAACCATTATTCGCAGTAGATGTTTGAGAATTAATTATGATCACTCTGTACATTCCAAAGTTCAATAAGCAATGCTAATAGTGGAAAATAACATCAGGTAAATGACCATCACGACCACGCTTACAGGACTATATCCTTTTAATGAAATTTTCCATAACCAAATCTCAAAGTGGCTGCCCTATGTCATCGATAGCCTCACGAATTCCATCTTTGAGGTCTTGAATCGACGCTGGGCTATTAGCGTAGACCTTCTCTTTCTCGTAGCCCCAAAGAAGGAAGTCACAAGGTGTTAAATCACAAGATCTCGCTGGCCAATTGTGATTACCCCTTCGAGAGATAACACGGTCCGGAATCTTTTCCGCAAAAGATCAATGGTTCTTGTGTTAACTGAACTTTATAGGCCCAGATCTTTATGCAAAATACGGTGTTATGACGTTTGTGAAATGCCTAACTCCAAAGAACGGCGAGGAATGGGCAAACCTGGGTTTTCTTCAACACTTTCGGCTACAGCAGCAATATTCACGGCTGTTCTTGAGGGACGTGCACGGGTTTTATTCTTCACATCACTAACTTGTCCCAACAGCTCAAATTTTTCACCAATTTTTTATTGCGGTCCGACAAGGTGCTTCACGACGACCTAAAAATGTTCTAGTTTAACGGACCATCTCAGCCAAATTTACACCATTTTTATAGTGAATTTTAATAATTTCAATTCGTTCTTGAAGCGTGTATCGTTCTATTTTTATTTATGGCGTAGTTTGTCAAATGTCAAAAAATGACAGTTTCAAACGTGGCATCTACCGAAATAGCGGGCTATTCAAAATAACACCTCTTATTGGAAAACCCTGTACAATATTTATTTATTTATTTAGAAATAATACATCCAACAGGCCGAAGTCCAATTACAGGTGTATACAAAATTTTTTTATCCCGAACTTAATATGTACGCACATTAATTACAAACCAAAATAACATAATCTTAAATACAAACAAAAACTAATTCTGCAGAACACTCGACACTGAGCGAATAAACATTGGCAAAGACAAAAAAAATATATCAACATCACTGAGGCTATTATAACTCCTACACATTGTAGTAAGCGGACAAAAAAAGTGGTGCTGAGTGTTAGGTACAGGCGATCTTGACGCAAAACGAGGAACATGAAAGAGTACTGAGGAAAGTAGAAGCGACGAATCAATCCGGTTATTAAGTAATTTATATATGAACACTAAATCATTAATCTCGCGTACCTTTCTGAGTGAACTGAATCCAAACTCATCCAAAAGAGAATTATAATTATAATTTCGAGCTGGATAAAAGCCATGCTTTTTCAGAAAGGTGAACTTAAGAAATTTCTTCTGCACTCTCTCAATACAAGCTACGTACTTTGCCTGACAAGGATTCCACACTGAACTGCAATAATTTAACTTAGTTCTAACCAATGAGCAATAAACAGAAGAAATTGCCTCTAAGGATGAAAACTATCTACAATTACGAATGATAAAACCTAAAGTTTTCATGGCGCTAGCTGTTATGCTTTCTATATGCACAGAGAAGGTCAATTTTTGATCGAAAGTAATCCCCAAGTTTTTGAATTGACTAACCTTAGTTAAAAGTTGGTTATTTACCTTATAATCGAAGACTATTAGTGACGCCTTCCTTGCAAATGATATGGTTTTGCACTTGTCAATGTTCAAAAAAAGTCCATTATCAACACACCATTTATGTAATCTATTGAGATCACTCTGCAGTAGAAGGCAGTCAAGAAAGTTCTTTATTCTTCTGTATAATTTGAGATCATCAGCAAACAGGAGTTTCTCGGAAAAAATAATATCTGAGATGTCGTTTATAAATAAAAGAAACAACAGAGGTCCCAAATTCGAACCCTGTGGAACTCCAGAGGTGGCCGTAAACAAAACCGATCTCACACCCTCATATTCAACAAATTGCACACGATCACACAAATAAGACTCCAAGAGAGCGATTATGTCAACCGAAATTCCGAAATGGAGAGCTTTCTCAGAAGTTGTCTATGCGGCACACGATCAAAGGCCTTGCTGAAGTCCGTATATACAATATTGACAATATCATGAAAAATATTAACAATATTTTTCCCTCTTTTCAGTACTGGGACCAATAAACGCCTCTGCAAGGTTAAAACTCAATCAAAAACCGGAACAAGACGAACCGGCATATTCCATACCGAAGGTACACGTGAACCTAGACCTGAAAAAACTTTACATAGGTCTCAGTAAAACGCAATACAAAGACATCATCGCTTTGACGAACGCAATGGATCGAATGATCAAAGCAGATCCCTACAGGAAGTACCGTCCGGATCTACCCAGCTACAGAGGGCACTACAAGGAGTGGTGGCAGTTCGCTTTCAAATGTGTTTTGGAAGGTGAGGTTAGAAGAAGGAGGAATAATTGGGATTGGAATCACATTTGCGCTCATCGGAATTTATGCAGGACATATCAGCAGATTTATCTTGACAAAGTTGTTGGTCGAACTGTAAGTATGTAGGACATTTTATCATTGTATTTCGGATACCTAGTAGGACAATTCACTTGGAAAACTTATTTCTGATACAGTGACTATATTACCACAGTGGCGACAACTGGTCATAAAACTGCCAAAACTCCGCCATATTTCGTCAAGACGTTTTTGGCGGTATTTTGAATTGTTTATCTCATAACTCTCTATAGAAGTCTTTTTCGACCCTGTCCTCAATCTGTAGGCAACAAAACATGCATTAACTAAATCTGCAATCTGGGCACCTCCGACGAAACATGGCGGCCAACCAATAGAAAATGAGACAGGAGTTGTTGCCACTGTGGTGATATAGTCACTGTATTTTCTGAGATTTCCTGGCGACATCTAGGGAATTTTCTGTGAATTAGCACTAGGAATTCCGAGGAAATATAGTCCGTTCACGAAAGTTTCATCTGTCGGTTGGCCATGACAATTTGGCATATTCCACTGTGTACATTGAAATTTTAATTATGGTGTTTATTTTCTTGTCAAAATGATATGCAATGTTGTCAATATTGCATATAGTTCTCTGATAACTCGGAAGCTCGTGAGACGAGGCCAGGTATCGGGTGTCCCGAATTCGTTGTCTAGTGAGGGGATCTCAGAAACCTTTGGAACTAGAAGAAAATGAATGGCACATTTTCGGGCTCGATTTTTGAAAGATTTAATTTGGCGAAAACCGTAACTTTGCAAGTTTTCGAGATATTAGCACTAAGCCCTAGTGTGAAACTAGATTTCACATTGCATTTGTTTTAAGGCGCCTACAGACGACATGGCAAGCATCGGCCAACGTCCACTCGTTCCAACGTTGGCGCATCGTGTGTATGCAAACATATGGCAAGGCGAGTCCCACGTCGGTGCTGGCAAGGGTTCGCCTAGCAAGGCGAACGTTTGAACGAGCGGACGTTGGCCCAAGCTTGCCATGCCGCCCCAAAAACGCCGCTACAGACGGCATGACAAGCCTCGGCCAACGTCAGATCGTTTCAGCGTTCGATAGAGACGGCATGGCAACGGCCGCTCGTTCAAACGTTGGCGCATCGTGTGTATGCGAAGCATATGACAAAGCGAACTTCACGCTGGCGCTGGTCAGGGTTCGCCTAGAAGGCGATATTTTTGACACACATCAAAGGGGTTTGTTGAAATCCGCCTGTGTATATGATTTTTGAAACATAGATAAATTGAAAATAGTATAATCATCGAATCAGTACACATGACACCCTGAGCTCAATGAAGCTAGTAAGGCAAATATGTCGAAAATTAATAGGAAAAATTCTGAGGATAGACCATTTTTTGACCATGTTTCACCATCTTCTACTTTTGTTTGAAAACCCTCCATAAAAAAAAATATTGCGGTGTTTCTATCGGATTCTCGAAATTTTAGAATTTCGGAAAAACAAATATCGGGTGTCCCAAGGTGAGTGGCCTATTAGACGTCTCTGTGGAACTTGACATATTTGAAATTTAAAAATTGGAATTATAATATTGTACGGAATTCTCTACTGAGCTGAAATATTTTTAAAGTTTGAGCGCTTCCGGTTATACTCTCTGATATAATTGAGTATTCAATTCTGAATACATTCACATTGAAATTGTCATGTTTTTTCAATGAATTTTCAAAATATCGATGGAAAACTGGAAAAAAGTCAAATATTCGTAGTCAATATTAGGTTTATTTTTCTTTTTCTCAACATCCTGAGCGTGAACCGTTCTCATAACATCAAAGTAGAAGAATATGGAAAGGTCATGCATCTTTTAAATTTCATAAATATCATCACAGGGTGTTTGGAATTTTGTGTTAAAAATTGTGATCGATAATTCGCCATAACTTCTGTTTTTCAAATTAGAACCCCATTTTTTTCCACCCTTAGTACAAGAGATTTCAAAATTGAATAAAGTGACGTCTTTCCATTGAAAAAATTACCTGTAGAAAGTTCCAATCATTTTTAGATACCTATTCTAGAAAAAAAACTATGGAACATTTTCGAAATCGATGAGATATCGAAATTTAGTTTTAACTTAAAAACAACATCGTGAAATGGCTTCCACTAGGTAGTGGTGTTTTCATGGAAATCGAGCCAGGGTCCCCTTTCAACATTTTCACCTATCTAGTCTAGAAGTACCAGAAACAGCCAAAATCAAGCATTTTGGGATACCTTGTACAGTTATTCTTGGGACACCCTTTTCCCAGGTACTTATAGATCTTCGTTTAACAGTGCTTGAGCGCCTTTTACTTTTTTCGAAAGCCCTTCTTTCCGAGTGTTCAAGAATCAAGACGACGATCTAAAAATAGCCCGGTCTAAAAATAGATCCGAAGAACGAGCCCTTCTATCGCACCCTAGCATCAAGTGTTGGGTACTTCGTCGACGTTTCACTGGGAGAAGGTAGTACGATTCCAACATTCCAAAAATACGCATCTAAACTACTTAAAGTTAAAATCTGTATAAATTGTTTTACGTTTGTGTAAATAAACCTGTGTTACAAAAAGTCTTATAAGTCAAGACATTTCTATACACCGAGAACTTCAAAAAAATATAGGGATATATTGAAAATAGTGTATATGTTTTTCCGAAATCCATTCTTCATGTAAATATATTAAAATACTCGCCCTTCCTACAAACTCAATTCATTTTCACGGTCGCAGAGCTACCACCAGATGAAAAAGTTATAGAAAAAGAATGGCAAGATAAAAACATGACATGTGTATCGTAGTCTATGATGTGAACCGTCATCAATGCACGAATATCGAGCGAAAACCAACGTGTCTATAAAAGTTCGCCTAAACGTTGGCCGAGGCTTGCCAAGCCGTCTGTAGCCGCATTTATAGGCGAGCCCTGGCCAGCGCCAGCGTTCGATTCGACTTGCCAAAAGTTTTGCGTACACACGATGCGTCAACGATTCGCGTTGCAACGAACAAACGTTGGCCGAGGCTTGCCTGTCGTCTGTAGGCGCCTTTAAACGATTTTAAACGAAGTTAATAATCAAAATCCGACTTGACTTGACTCGACTGGTCTGGACTGGCTTGGTGCGAAATGGGGCTTAGACAACCATTTGATTTTTCGTGTGAAAATAAAACTTTTGATGTTTTTTACAGTTTAATAAGAAATTTATATATCAAGTTATATATTTTTGAAAAGGAAAAAAAAAGAAGGTTCCATCTGTTATTCAAGTTTTTATGGTTCACATTTAAAAAAACACAAGTTGTTATTATAACTTCGAAAAAAAACGCAATAAAAAAATTGATTACATCAATGAATTCTACGAAAAGAAGTGCCTGTATAATGTTTTCGTTTCATGTTCATCGCGCCCGTAATAAAGAAGTTATGAGAACTTTTCATTTCACGCCATTTTCCAATTTTCGCTAATATCTCGAAAACGGTTGAACTTACAAGGTTACGGTTTTCACCAAATTAAATCTCTCAAAAATCGAGCCCGAAATGTGCCATTCATTTCCTTCTAGCTCCAAGGGTTTCTGAGATCCCCTCACTAGACAACGAATTCGGGACACCCGATACATTCGGCATCATTGACTTTGTTCATCGTTATGACAGCAAATACTGCCAATCTCATATAAATGAACAAACGCTTACTTTGCGCTCAAAAGCACCTCCTCAGGGCATTCTCAAATTTTCAAGTTAGGTTTTTCTAAAATCTCTAAGGGTTTTTTATTCTGTAATACAGACACTTATATATCCATGTTTTTTCAGGCGAATACCTCAGATGCCGAGATGGACGAAATGGAAGAAAAACTCGATATATTCAATATTGTTGTAATAAGGCAAAGAGTTGAACTTGAAGCTGACAGATTGAGAAGACTTGAGGAGAATAAACCGAAAAAAGGATGGTTTGGTTGGATGTGGGGAAGCAGTCAGGAGCAAACTGAACCTGAAGATGGACAAAGTAAGTAATACAATTAAAGGTCTAACGCGGATAACACAAGAGAAAATATTAACTATGAAAGTAGAGAATAATATTATTTGATTAAAAACAACAACATAGAGAGCTGACGGATGTGAGTAGACCTATAGTCCGTTCACGAAACTTTGAGCTGTCGGTTGGCCATGACAATTTGGCATATTCCACTGTGTATATTAATTTTACGTTATGTTGTTCATTTTCCTGTCAGATTGATGAGCAATGTTGTCAATATTGCATAGAGTTCTCTGATAACTCGGAAGCTCGTCGGACGAGGCCGGGTACATTCGGCAACGTTGACTTTATTTTACGTTTAGACAGCAAATACTGCCAACTTCAGATGAATAAACAATCGCCTACTATCCGCTCAAATTTTCGTGAATGGACTATACTGGGTTATTTTTGGGTTGAGAAATCTAAATATTAAGCAATTTCAATCTTGACGCTAAGACAAAGTTAACGTAAGTAATGTTGATTCAAAGATATGGAAGGTATTCACTGGTCACTTTATTGAATTATTTGCTTCCTCTTTGGAAATAATGTTGACTAGGGACATTTTCACTGTCAGAACGATACCAAGTTCTTGGATATTCCAAAACATAGTTAGTTAAAAAATAAAATATGATGGTGATCATTTTAGAACTTCTTAAATCGAATAAGAGGTAGATTTCAAAAGTCATAGATAAATACAAAACAATTATAAAGTATTATTAATAACTGACATTTAACTATAATAGACTTCACTATTGATTTTGTCCTTCTCATTTATCGATGAAATATAAAACTTTCAGATAATCACACCTGATTAAATTTTTCCTCTTAATTCGCACCATTCGTTTGGACTGTATTCATCATGAATGCAAAAATTAATAAAGCAATTTCACCTCTTTTTGGTTGCGGAACTGTTGCTGGATTATGAATGAATATTTAAAGATAAAAACGCTAATCGAGAATTTTTCTCCAGAATCTGACGAAGATTTAAGTTCGGAAGAAAAGCAAAAACTCTACAAGGCTATTGGTTATCAAGCTGGTGTCCCACCTCCAATCTACCCTGAAAGTTACGTTGATATGACTGCGACAGTTCTACTCAGAACGCTGGAGTTTGAAATCAAGGACGAAGAGATGAACACTAAAACGGCCTTATTCACTGAACTGAAAGGTGTCAAATGTAGATATGACAGCAGAGCTACTGCTAAAGCTATGAAGTGAGTACACAACTCATCTCACTAAACAGTGAGCGTCAAAATTATGGAACAAATTTATTTTATCAGAAGAAAAATATTTGGCAACAAAATCCTGAAACAGGTCAATTTTTCACTCTTACCAAATTTTTATGCATTTTTGAAGGATTTTTGTTGCACCCTGTGCCATCCCCATCAACCCTCTAAATTTGTTGAATAGGGAAAGTGGGTCATGCAAGGTCTTTATATCTTCTTTACAGGCGTGCAGAAATTTTCAAGAATTTTTTTTTAATTAGTTAGTTTAAAGAGGTTTTCAATATGTGCATAGCTCATTTACATTAAGACGATGGTACCTGATGAAATTTGTCACCAAATGAAAGTCGACCATTACAGTTTTGTTCATGCACAACTTTCAACCCCTTCACTTGAAAAATTAGAATGTGTGAAACACTGCGCTCCAGTTATCATCTAATGTAACTTTTCGATAGAATGTTTCAATTTAAACACAGATTTCTGACAACGCAGTTTTGAATTTCCAATGTCACTCAATTTTTTTTCTCCATTAAATGGTTTGTAAGCTAAAACTTGTACATGAACGAAACCGTAAGGGTCGACTTTCATTCGGTGACAAATTTCATCAGGTACCATCGTATCAAAGTAAATGAGCCACGACAAAGTGCACATACTGAAAACCTCTTTGAACTAACTAATTCTTCAAAAAAATAAAATCTTGAAAATTTCTGCACGCCTGTAAAGAAAATGCAAAGATCTTGCCAAAAAAGTACCACATGAACCGCAAATATGCGATTTTGATAAGAATGAATAAATACAATCCGAAATGAATGAAAGAGAAATATCCAAACACAGAAAATGAATATGTTCCCAATACGAACGCATGAGTTAGAGCACATTCCTGATTTCTACCCACGTATGGGCTATGGGATCTGGTAACTGACGTGAATATTATTGTCTTGCGAAATGGATTGCTCTGAAGATCTCGCTTTTGAATGAGAAAGAACAAAATAAATAAGACTGAGTACATCCCATATGACATTTGTCAAAATTGAAATATTCTCCTGACAGCCGTGCCCCGTTATCACTCATTCATGAACGTATACGTTCGTTAGCCAGTAAAATCGAACTAATAGTTCAAAGAAAGTTAATTCCCAAGCATATCGTCAACTACTCGTTCCAACTGAAGTGTACATTCATTCCGAACGAATAAAATTTTTTCAATTTCCGAAAATTTACGTTCAAAATGTCAGGAACGTATACGATCGTCGAACGAGTAATCCCGAGAATTGACACCCCGACATGTTTGGCAACGCGCCGTCCTTTCCCTTCGATTTGAATAGACACTTGTATTTTCCAATATATTTTATCACCGAATGTCAGTCTACAGTACGCCACGTCACTGAAATGTGTGGATTGACCTTTAGTCCCCTACCCAAGGGTTTGCACACTTTGACTGAAAGGCGATTCAACGGAACCCCCAGTCCACTATCATATGGTTGGACGCCATTACTGTACCGATTAATAGGAACTTTGATCCACTAACCAAGGGTTTGCACGCTCTGAGTGATAGAACATTGGATATCTTCCCAAATTTTAGTCAGATTTCAGTGTTTTTTTCTTTCAATTGTGGCTCTGTTATTGTCGAATTTCCTCCATTAAACAGAAGTCCAAAAATAAAATCTTCATGTTGTACAGGGCGTTCAAATGATGTAATGTTTTATGGTCAAATTTAAACGTCTTCTGTGGGCAATGCCAGGTTGCTGAGGCATATAAAAGCAATGAAGCTTTGTAGCCTGGTATCTCTTGAGTATTTTGTTTTTTTAAAAACCAATTTATTTTGGAATCGTCTAGAGATATTCAACATTTTATCAACTCTTGTATGTTATGCATTAGCCATGAATATCTTCGCAACCATTTGTCAGATTTAAATGTTTTTTTAATTGTAGCTCTTTTGTTGGCGAATATCATACTACAATGAGATGTTCAGAAAATAAATGTATCATGCTATACAGGGCGTTTAAATTTTCGTTTTTTTTAAATTACAGCCTTCTGTGGGCAATACCAGATATCTAAAAACTATACAGTGATATAGCCTGATGTTTCCTGAGTATTTTGCTTTTTTAAAAAGCAATTTAACTTGTACCCTTCCAGAGATATTCTCATTTTTATAACATCTTCCATTTCATTCAAATCGGACAAATGGTTGCGAAGATATTCATGGCTAATGCATAAAATACAAAAGTTGATAAAATGTTGAATATCTCTGGACGTTTCCAAGATAAATTGTTTTTTAAAAAAACAAAATACTTAAGAGATACTAGGCTACAACTCTTCATGGTTTTAATATGCATCAGCAACCTGGCATTGCCCACAGAAGACGTTAAAATTTGACAATAAAACATGACATTATTTAAACGCCCTGTACAACATGAAGATTTTATTTTTGGACTTCTGTTTAATGGAGGAAATTCGACAATAACAGAGCTACAATTGAAAGAAAAAAACATTGAAATCCGACTAAAGATTGGGAAGATATCCATTGTTAAAATTTAACGAAATTTTAGGTGGTGCGCTAATTTTGTCCATCAGTATATCAGGTGTCCCAAGGTGAATGGCCTATTAGATCAAATTGGCGTGTTACGAAAATGACTCTTGTCCGCTCAATATTTGAGATTTAAGTCCAAAATTTAGCAAGTCATTAGATATTGATCTGATCTATGTCATTGCTTTTCAATTATAGTTGTCAGTTATACAGGATGGACCAAAAAAAATCATCATTTGCCAAGTTACAAAATCTGATAGGCCACTCACCTTGGGACACCCGATATATAGAACCTTCAGAACCCTATGCAAGGGTTTGCACGCCGAAATAATTCCATTATCATTGTTTTTCAGGGTCCACGTAAAAATAGATGAATTCACAAGTTTCGGTCTGGAACAGGAGGACTTCATACCAAATCTCATAACGTCAGAGACTGGTGGTGGTGACAGCGCTCTACTGGAAGCCACTTTCGAAACGAATCCTTTGGATAAAAAATGCGATCAGAGATTGAATCTCACAGCACAGCCTATAACGATCATTTACGATGCCGTAACGATAAACAAAATCGTTGAAATATTCCGCATTGAAAATGATAACGCACTGGAACAGTAAGTATTTCATTTTTGAGCGCTCGTTCTACTTAAACGAGTGCTATATCATTTTGCCCAAATGTCTGTAATTTTCGAATTTTGAGCCGAAAATGGTCTCAAACGATATGGTTCTACTCCCTGATGACGAATTCGTGGTCAAATTCAATTCTGTCCGTGGGGCCGTTTGGCTGTCCGTTAGCACAATAACTTTCGAAGGGATTGTCCTACAGACTTGAAATTTTCAGGGTTAGTTTGTTTCACAAATGGATCGGTTGGGTTTGTTAACCTGCCAAACCGTATATAGGGCGTTCCACAAAATACAGTAGAGACTCGATAATCCGGATCAATTAATGCAAGAGATGATCCGGATTAATGAGGAATCCGGAATACCGCGTCTTACATTTTAGTAAAGATGCAATTTAAAAAAACGGTTGAAATAAATATAGGCTTTATAATCGAAACCATTAAACAAATATATTATTTGGAATAATTAGATATTTTACGTTTTCTACTGTAAGGGAAAAAGAATGCTGAACAATAGCTATCTGCTGTATATCTTTCAGAAGCTGAATATCAGTAATTGCCATGAGTTATGGAATAAACAGACTGCATCGAATTGATCTATGCTCTAAATGCATTTGCTAACATTATCCCCGTCTTCGAGGATCGAAAAAATATGTGTTAAAAGGCCTTTTCGGTATTTCAGTTTTGTTAATTTAATATCATTATGATCCATATGCTGCATCAAAGCTGTATGGTTTGGAGGTAGAAACATTCCATTTCACTAATTAATTATTCTTGTCTGACTTTTTTTTGTCTTGTACCATTGTGCACTATTATATACCAAAAGAACGCCCGATCGTCGTCATATAAATTGAGTTGCGACAAGTTAGAACCGTAAACCACGTATGCAATGATCGGAAATTCGGATTATTGAGTCTTGCAATCCGGATTATAAGGACATAATACAATGTTGACGGCAATCCGGACTACTAAATATCCGGATTATCGTTCTCCGGATTATCGAGTCTCTACTGTATGGCCATTCAATATCTCAGACAAAACGAAACCCATCGAAATGAAATGTAGCGGCCATATTCAAGATATTCATAATAAGCTTCATGCAAAATCTTGTGGCATAGTCTGAAAAAAACCATAGAATTCAATTTCTAAACAAATATAAAATGGAATGATTTCCTGATGACAATTGGTGTGTATTATAATGTTATTGAGGCTATTTCCATAATTTTATAATCTACTTGAAATTTCGTTACATTGGGAAATACACATATCGTCAAAAGTTTTGTCCCTCAAGGATCAAAAATTTTACCCAAATATCTTATTTTTGAGCTCTCGTTCTACTTAAACGAGTGCTATATCGTTTTGCCCAAATGTCTGTAATTTTTCTATTTTTTACATAAACACGACACAAAGCAAACAAATCCAAGAAAACGAATACACAGAAGGGTACCGTCGAAGAAAAACAAGAACTTATCACGGAAAAAACACACGGGGTTTTCGGAAACTTACTCTTTCACTAACTATGTTTGCTATGTGTCGTTTTGTTCATGTTTACTTTCTTCTTTTCTTGTTCGGTTATACTGTCCTTGGCATTAAAACTACTCGATTTAGTGTTTGAAGTCTGTCTGTTCTGAAATATTGCTCCGTAGCCCCTTCTGTTGTTGTTCAGTTGCAGATGTGTCACTTTACCATATGTGTAGGTTTCTGTCGATTTATTATTTGACGTTTCTGAGATTGGCTCTTTGAACGTTCTGTTTGTAGATGCTCTGTTTTCAATGATGTTTACCTTTTTTTGGGTTCTCTATTTTCCAGTATTTAAATTTTTACTAAAGAAGTTTGCTGAAAAATTTCAATATTTCATTTTTGTCCCTCATTTCTTTCAGTAGCTGTCAGGGGTATCGTATTTTCATAGCGTTTTCCTCTGTTTTTGTTTCTTTTGTGCCCTCTTGTTCACCTGCAACATGAATAAAACATTGTTTCCACACAAAAATTTCAAGTTTGTTTTTCTTTTCGCACATGTTTGATGGAAAATCGCGAGGTATTTTATTTGCAGATTTTGTTGTACAACATTCATAGAACTGTGTATCTCGGACATTTTCATAAAACACCTTCGCCATTTTCTCACTATTCAAAAGTTGCAAAATCAGGTGATTCAGGACTTTTGACGATGTGTGTAAAAGCCATCTCTGTTCCTTATTCTAATGAATAATGCATTTAATGTTTTAAATGTTCATTCAGCGATTGGAGGCTTATTTTTTTACTTAATAAACTTTGATTTTCAAAACAAGCTTTGTTGACTATTGACCAAAGTCGACAATGTCAAATCAGTGGTGATCGAATTTCGGTGACCAGCAGATATCGACCAGATTTTGTTGTCATTGTATTCACTGAGTCTTCCTGAAAAACATTAGTAAAACCAACAGGTGGCGGTCTGTCCTAGTTTGGAAAAATGGACCCCCAAAGTTCCAAAAATGTTCCATCTTCACGTCACTTTTTTCACTGTAAAACACAGATTCACTGCTCCAATTTACACATTCAAATAACTAAAAGTTTCATTTCAGGTAAATTCAATAATTAAAGCAGAAACATCGAAATTCTAGAGGTATCACATCCACAAATTCTAAGGAAAGCCCGCCGATTTTAATGGTAGATTTTGCACCGCCGCAGATTCATTCGCGCGAATATGATACGCCTTCCCGCAATACCTCTAGACTATCAACCGTAAATACGGTTGATAGTCCGGTCTATTTAGACCAAAAAATGAGAGTGAAGTTACATAAAGTCCCAACAAGCTGAATTTCAGTGAAATTGTTCAAAATATAATTATAAACAATGTCTAGAAGTTCCCCATCATTCCCCTGTAAGGAAAAAAATTAATTCAAGGTCAAAGGTCAAAAAAATGAGTTTTTCGCGATTTTCAGCAAAACGGTGAGTTTTATCATGAAAGTACCTCAGACAAAAATTGTAGATCATAAAATTATCTATAAAAAATGTATCAATACTTTTTTTCTTACGAGCCACCGTTTCTGAGATATAACGATTCAAAAAGTTATAACTACGCGCTAAGTACACTACCTCATAGGTGGCGTGGAAACGTGTGCATATTATGACGATAACGACTTTTATAACTTTTTGAATCGTTATATCTCAGAAACGGTGGCTCGTAAGAAAAAACGTATTGATACATTTTTTATAAATGATTTTATGATCTACAATTTTTGTCTGAGGTACTTTTATGATAAAACTTACCGTTTTGCTGAAAATCGCGAAAAACTCATTTTTTCGACCTTTGACCTTGAATTAAATTTTTTCCTTACAGGGAATGATGGGGAACTTTTAGACATTGTTTATAATTATGTTTTGAACAACTTCACAGAAATTCAGCTTTTTGGGACTTTATGTAACTTCGAATGTCTAAATAGACCGGACTATGAATTCAAGCACATTATCAATATTTTATTGGAAATAGCGGAATGGTATTCATGCATACAGTCAATTTTCAGAACATAATTTATTCTGCTTTCCATCAAAAACATAATGATTAACCTTTTGAAAATGAGACTAGGTACACATATACAAGATGTCAAGGAAAAAGTACCATTTTGCCAGGCGATAGAAGGCCATAAAAAATGAAAAAGGTCGCAGGAATAATATATGTCCTGAACTGCTTCCTTTAAGAAATACAGGGTGTTAAAGTTAATTTTTTTATTTGTTGTTTTCTTCAGACCTTTGGAGAAGTAATAATTGAACAAAATGTGATATGCGAGGGTTTTGTATGATGCAGAATCCAAATATCTTATAAGTCTTTAGATTACTAATTAACTAAAAAATAAAAAGTGGTTACAGTTCAGAGACCTCAAGGTCTATTGTGCCCCTTTACAGAGCTGTTCTGGCTACACCCTCCACAGCGGGCCTTCCAGTTCCAGAGATCTAATAAAATCTGATATCTGTGAAGGCTTCAACGAAAACTAGTTCATCACACTCAAAAGTTTCTCGTCCAAGCTATTATCTTCTTAGACTCGCAATGCCAAAGCATTCCGTGATTAGGTGAATTGGAGTTTCTTTCTCCTCCCCACAGAACCTACACTCGCCAACCCTCACTTTTTGCCAGTCATTTTCATTATTTTGTGTTTTTTTTATTAATATTTTGATTAAATTCCTTGCTTTTGGTTGTTATTGTGAGTAGGTTACTTTGGCGCTTCTGGACAATTTGCGTGCATCACAACTTTTCGATGCATTTAACCGGCAACCGGTCCTAGCGACTTCATTAAAGAATACCTTTTTGAAGGAAAAAAGATAGAGGAATCACTTTTACTACTCCAGAATGACATACATTGTGAGGCAAAATGATTTAAATGTGGAATCCTGTATGTGACTTCCTCTATAAGTAATCTAATAACTAGTAAGATATTTGGATCATACAAAACCCCCGCATATCACATTTTGTTCAATTCTTACCACTTTGTCCAAAGTTATAAAAAACAAATAAAAAATGAACTTTTACACCTTGTATTTCCTGAAGGAAGCAGTTTCCAACATATTATATTCATGGGGCTTTTTTTCATATTTATGGCCCTCTATTGCGTGACACTATGCATGGTACATTTTTCCTTGACACCCTGTATATTGGAAATGCATTTAAGAAAATGAATGACCACCAGATTTCCAAAAAAAAAATTGTGAATTTGACATTATCAACCAGAAAGAGAAAGATAGAAATAACAGTATTCTTTTTTGCTTTTTTCTCATTGAATATTTGCATCGGGCTGCGCCATTGGGTTTCCCTAATGTTGTTCAGGAAGTTAAAGTTTTAATCAAAACATGTGTTGATTATACGAGTTTATCGAATCTTTATGAATCATCGCTACAGACCAGGAAATTTTCCATAAAAACTGACACTGAATTCATTCAACACAGCTTACAAAGTGGCTTTCCATCATAATTTGGATTTTCACGAGGGTTTCGAGAGAATCGTTCAAAATTTTTTTGCTCGAAATCGTTGGTAGATACGACAAAACTACAAGAGACCGAAAAGTTTAGTATAAGAACAAAGCTTCTTTTTACATTTTTTCAAATTAACAGTTGCTCACCAAAAAAAAGTTCTGCAGAAGAACAGGTGGCAGTGTTCCAGAAAAAATATCACCCTGTAGATCTTCTATCAAAATTGCCATGTCACGTAGTGAGAACTCTCAAATGTAATATCTATGCCAAATTTCAGTTGAATATCTTGTGAAGTGTAGATACTATGAGAAAAAAACTTGAAAAAATTCAAACTTCAACACTCTGTATCTCGAAAACGAAACATTTGCGATCCCATGTTTATGGGACTTTTTTTCTTAAACTCACTTAAGGAATCTCCCCTTTTTGTTTGTACGTTCAATTTAGGAACACCTGTATATTAAAGGAATACAGGGGGGGTTTCATCATGTAACTGGAGTCTGGCAGGTATCACAGTGTGAGTGACAGACAAAATAACACTGTCCAAACTTTCAAATGTCGTTGCGAAAAGAAGTTGTTATAATTTCTTATGAAATGTGTCGTCAACAAAATGATTCTGATAATTATAATTTTCAGATTGCAAGCCGCAGCAGCCGAAAGGGTTGAAAACTTCCGAGAAAAATCAGCTGCCGGTCTTCAGTACGCCATCGAGCAGCACACCCTGTTGGACATAAAAATAGATATGCAAGCTCCGATCGTTCTCATCCCCTACGGAGGCAAATACACGTCTTGCGAGAACGTAATCGTTGTCAACCTAGGTAACTTGAAGATCTACTCGATCGATCGAGAGCCGTCGTCTATAAATATTCGCAGGATGTTGGCGCAGGGTAAAGAACAAGCAGAAATAATGAAGGAAATGACGCATCAAAGTTACGACCAATTTCGTTTGGAGTTCACCAAGCTTCAGATTCTCCTGTCTCAGGTTAGTTTGAGTCATTTGATTTCATTCGTTGCGACCAATTTTATTTCCAACGCTGAAATAAACTGCGCAAAAAAATTAACGCACATTCTGAAAATCTCAATTTTAATGAAAGTTAACTCCATAGACTAACTAAACGGAGAATAGATGAGACATTAGTAGAACAAGCTTCAACGCCATCTGTTTTTGTACAACATTACTAATTCGTGAAAAAAGCTCAATTGAAAAAGGAATCTGTATCGTAAAGTTGCCTCAAAAAGAATTCTGTAGTGCACCTTTTGAATAGGTAGGTACACCCATATAAAAGAGGCAAAAAGTTTTTGAAATTCAATTTCCAAAAGGAAATCAGAAATGGATTCGTGCAAGTTATCGATGAGTGAGGAAATTTATTTTCATGAAAATAATACCTGCAACGAACTTTCATCTGATTTTCTTTTGGAATCGAGAAATGAGGATCAATAATCAAATTCTGGATAGAATAAAAATTTATTAACTGAAATAGGTATCAACAATTGAAAATACAGATTTATTTTAAAAATATCTAATCAATAAACTAATAATTGCATTGAAAACATTTCAAAAACTAACAATAATGAATTCAATAATACAAAATATGAGTATTTACCGACTAAACTTATTGAATACATGAAAAACTTTTTGAAAACTACGAGTATCTTAATTCTTATAGGTAACAGAATATACATATAAATTTTATAATTACCTTCTTGCATCTGGATTTTCACATCCAATAACACAGAACGTCTTCACTCTTGTAGGCATATCGAAATTTATTATATTTCGAAAAGAACGTGTCAAACCACTCCTTGTGTCAGTTGACAATTCAAAGGTTTTTGATAATAATGATTTACATACTTACTATTTTCTCAATAGGATTTCCATGAATGCAACGACATCTAACTATCAAATTGAAAATAATTTTTTCGTGTATTAGTCTCCTCCTTCGACAGATGGCGCGGAATATACGAGTGGCTCATCTAATTTTTTAGTTTGTCTATGGTTATATTATAATTATAATTTTCAGGATTTCACCGAATCTTATGTGTAAGAAGAGAAAAAAAAACAATTTTCAAAATACTGGAATGCTGATAAGTAATTTAATACTTGGTATTTCCACCCCTTGCGTTAATTACAGCTCGGCAACGAGGGTTCATACTCAAAATGAGTGATCTTAAAATGTTCTGATCTAATCCTTCCCAGAGTTTGATTCATAAGTCATTAAGAGTAGCCAGATGATTTTCTGAACTTCTCAGTCTTCTATTGAGGTTGTCCCAAACCTGCTCAATCGGATCGAGATCTGGACTTCTTGCTGGCCATTCAATTCAAGAGACTTCAACCTCTTCAAGGTACTCCTAGACGATGCGCTTACGATGGGGTCTGGCATTATCGTCCATAAAAATGCAATTTTCACCAGTGTATGGGGCAAATGGCACTACATGCTCTTCAAGAATGTTCCTTATATACCTATTAGCATTCATAGCTCCATTATCAACGACCACTAGGTCTGTGCGAGCAGTCAAAGATATTCCACCCCATACCATAATCGATCCTCCCCCGTAACCAGTAGCATTCTGGCAATTGCACTAAGCATATCTTTCATATGGACGTCTCTATACAAGGGAACGTCGATCACAAAGGTAGAGGCAGCATCTAGACTCATCTGATCTGTGAAGAGAACTCTTTCCCAATCAGCCTCTTCCCAATGGATATGCTCTCTCGCAAAATCCAAACGCACCCTCCGATGGGCTGGGGTAAGAGCTGGGCCTCTTGCCGCGACACGAGGCCTTAAAGCATATTCTCTGAGGCGATTTCTTATTGTCTGAGTGCTACTTTGGACCCCATGAGTTTGCTCAAGCTGATTTTGAAGGAGGCGAGCGGTTCCAAACCGTAGTCACAACGAAGAAACTCTCAAGTAACGTTCTTGAATGGCAGTTGTTACCCGTAGTCTACCCTGTCCTGGTCTTCTGACATTCATACCTGTCTCCCTGAATCGCTGCAACATTCTGGACACACTAACTTGTATGGTAAACTCCAAACCTTTCTGCAATTCTTGTGTATGTCCACCCTTCTTCTCGCAAAACTACCGCTGGGCACATTCCTCTTGGGTCAAATTGCGTGGTTGGCGTTGCATAGCGATCGAGTGTAGAAAATCATACGAAAGAAAAATTATTGATCACTAGAATTGATCGAGAACAACTGATTTCAGAATGGAGCCAATACATTTAAAATCTGATAATCTCATCTTTTTTATTCCTGCTGGGAAAAAACATCTGTATTGAAGAAAAACGTTGAAAGTGGATAACATATGCATGCATAATTCTGATAAAAATAATTATCATGGAGAACACCTTCAGTTGTAGAATGAATTTGAGATTTCCACAATGTTCGTTAATTTTTTTGCGCAGTGTATATTGTGTGTTTAGAAAAAGGTAAATATCGAATTTTGGTGACCAGCAGTTATCGACCAGATTTTAGTGTCATTGTATCCATTGAGTCTTTCTGAACAACATTAGTGAAACCAACAGGTGGCGGTCTGTCTTGGTTTAGAAAATATGACCCCAAAGTTCCAAAAATGTTCTATCTTCACGTCGCTTTTTTCACTATAAAACCACAAATTCAATCCTCCGATTCAGTCTATAAATCAACTTTGAACATTCGAATATAGTTTCGTTTCAGGTATATTCAATAAATAATGCAGAAACATCGAAATTCTAGAGGTATGAAATATCCACAAATTCTAAGGAAAGCCCTCCGTTCTTCATGGTGGGTCTGGCACCACTGCTCCGTCCTTAGGCGAGTGACATATCAAATGATGGCAGGAATTACGGGAAGGCATCGTATCATATTCGAGCGAATGAATCTGCGACAGTGCCAATTCTACCATTTAAAACGGCGGACTTTCCTCAGAATTTTTGGATATGTGGTGGTTCTAGAATTTCGATGAATCTGCATTAATTATTGAATATACCTAAAATAAAATTATTCGAATAGTTATTTGAATGTGTGAAGGTGATTAATGGGCTGAATTGAAGCAGTGAATTTGTGTTTTTATAGTGAAAACAGTACTTGAAGATGAAACATTTTTGGAACTTTGGGGGTCCATATTTTCTAAACTAACACAGACCGCCACCTGTTGCTTTCACTAATGTAGTTCAGGAAGACTCAATGAATACAATGACACCAAAATCTGGTCGATATCTGCTGGTCACCGAAACTCAAATATTTAATAAAAAAGGGTGATCCCGTCTGCGTATTGGCATTCTTTACTACGCTGCAGCGCATACATGGTGTTGCAACGCGGTGAAGAACGACTGAACGTATGCTCTCTCTATCCAGACATATCTTACCACGGCTCAGCGCATGCAGGCGTTCGGACGTAGTAACTATTGTAATATTGATACGCTGCGTTATCGAAACATTGTTTCGCGCTTTTCAATCCCAACAATGTTCAAATTTGCAGTTCGTAAAAATAACAATAACATACTTCAGCCAAAAACGGTTTATGCCATACTAAAATATAAAAAATAATATACGGTAAATAATACTAATAAACATAGAAATAAGAATATGTATAACAATATGGTAAGTAATAAGTATAGCTAAAATCCGTTTTTTTTAATACGAATATACAAAAGACTACATCGAATGCAAATGCAAAATCCACTAACTTATAATACCTACAAGTGTATGCGATTTTGCATTTGGTCTGTTAAGATCAATATTTTTCTTCAAAGACCTTTTCCTTTTTGAATGCGCTTTGCGTCGCATGTCAAACCACCTCTAATTTTTCTTCGACTCAGTGATGTCGGCTGAACAGAATTGTTCTTTTTCACAGAAATTTTTTTTGATACATGAATAAAATTGAGGAGGTCCGACTGAATATCCATTTCATGGAATCGATATCAAGTGAAATTTTTCACGTTTATCGTGAGATTGTAATTTTCAGTGAACATAGAAAATTTTAGGTCAACGCTCTTGATTACTATTTTCATTGTTGAAAATGCAGATTCGATTTTCAACAATGCAGTTATGGACAAAGTGTAGTATTCTATCCGCACATAACTAGTAATATTCACTCTGGTGAATTGACCCTCATGAATAATAGTAATTATTACGTACTCATTGAATAATATAGTATTATGCAATAGAAAAGTATATTTACGATAAAAGGTACATTCTGTTTTCACCTAGGACCAATAGGATTGCTCTAAATATCTGAATTGTTTGTTTATGACATCAAACATCAAGATATAGAAGAGTACATATTTGGACCTTTCGGCAAAGAAAATCGGATCCACTTCTCGACAGCCATCGAAGTTCCTGTTTTGATCGAGTAACGAGATTAATCTTTGAGTTGAAGTTGAGATTGACATAAACCGTAGATAACATTCTTCCTAAATTCTGATAGCAGTCCATGGTGAAGTTTTATTATACAATTTAAAGACGGCCACTTCGAATAATTTATTCCCTTGATACGTCTGAACGCCTGCCTGCGCTGAGCCGTGGTAAGACAATACATGTCTGAATAGAGAGAGCATACGTTCAGTCATTATTTACCGCGTCGCAACACCATGCATGCGCTGCATAGTAGTGAAGAATGCCAAAACGCATCCCGTCTCTAGGATAGGTAGAAAACTGAAATATATTTGGGTCTTGCTCAGTGAAAATCCGTAACAACATCCGTATTCAAGATAAAGGGCGTTGAAGAAAACATTTTATTAGAATTTTGCCGAAACTACTGGCAACACTGTTTTGAAAGCTAATTCATCCAATGAATTTGTTTTTACTCTAGCTCTCATAGGGGGCGCTAGTAACACCGTTCATTCTAAGATGTCTAAAATAATGGTGTAATCATGTAATGGGATGACATTGGATGAAATTCGCGATACCTGAACATTTTCGGCGGCGTCGCTGCTAAGTGGCGCAAGGTCATAATTGTCAATTTATTTTGATTTGATTTAATTTATTTAATTTCTGCTGATCGCACGGTGCTAATCTATTAATCTGCCTAACGAACGCAGAAGTCAAAATTATCGGCTTCTTAATCCTTTATAATTACCTGGTGTTATTGTGTGATTGAGTTCCATGAGATAAATTAGGTCTATTTTTTGATATTCTGTGAATATCTTTTTCATATTCCTTGTTGTTACTCCAATGTAAAATGATTGACAGTCGTTACATGATATTTCATAAACGCCACTATGTTGCTGATTGATAAATCTAGCCTTAAAAAAGTTATGTTCAATACCACCAGGCACGAACGGTGTAACTAGCGCTCTATGTGAGAGTCACCCATATTATATTTTTGTTGCTACATCTTTGTGTTGAAAATCTCGTTATACGATATGAATGAAAAATTTCTCTGTGGACGAGTTCTAATAATTGAATACCTTGAATACGTACATATGTTTGAACTTCGAATATTTAGAACTGAATAATTAAGTTTGGCCAATTTCAGGGAGACGAAGATTGGAAATCATGCCTGAAAGAATCGACGAAAACGGACATGCACGTTCTGGTTCCAGTCAGCTTAAATTTGATGTTCCACAAATGTCTAATCGTCGATGATCCAAGACTTCCATTGACCAAAATAAAAGGTGAACTGCCCTCTATCGATGTCACAATGTCTGATGCGAAAATACTCCTTCTTTACGCCCTTATAAATAGCATTCCATTTCCATCGGCTCAAGATACGTCTGAAATTGAAATTCCGGTAAGTGAAGTAAGACACTTGATACAGGTACCATTCGAAAAGTATCACGTTAAATATTTGGATCACCCTATATGGTAAATACATATTCGAATTTTGGGGTACCGCAGATATCGATCAGTTGTAGATTTAGATTAGATAGTGGTCGATCGGCACGTTGATTACCCTTCTGCACTACGACCAATAAGGTCCTTAGGAGACTTCGCTCTTATGTCGGCTGGCGTTAATAACGCGCCACCTAGTAGAGTAAGTCTGGTTTGCGGCATAGTATGTGCTCGGTGGTTTCAGGGGCTGATTCACATAACCTACAAATGTCGGAGTTTTCTTTTACCGATCTTGTGTAGGTGATATCTCACAGGACAATGCCCTGTGAGAAGGCCGATTAGCAGCCTTAACTCGTTTTTTGACAACGATAGAGCTTGTTGAGCCTTCTCTTTGGAAGGTTCGATTAGTCTCTTTGCTTGTCTTTGACCGGATGTGTTTTTCCAGTAAGAGTGTTTCTCCCCTTTTTCCCAAACACCGACCTCTGCCCTAATCAGTGTAGGTGATACCCAACAGGAGGGCACGGGTCCGGTGAAGGGTGTGTTTGCTCCTCTTTTTGCAAGGGCATCAGCTCTCTCATTTCCCTCAATGTTCTGGTGGGCAGGTACCCAAGCTAAAACTAGCTTGTTGTACTCCGCCAGTGTTTTGAGTTACTGTTTGCAGCTCCAAATGGTCCTTGATCTACAATCAACGGCTATAAGCTGCCTCAGTGCCATCTGACTATCAGAGGCAATGCAAATTCTGGCTCCCTTGTACTGTCTGGACAGACAGACTTGGGCGCAACTTTCTATGGCCAGAATTTCAGTTTGGAGCGTTGTTATTGGCTTTCCCAAAGGCACCGATTCCCTGTATTTGGGACCGTATATGCCTATGCCTGCTCCTCGTTCCCTTAGGGACCCATCTGTGTACCAGATGAGATGATTTTTACGAAGTCGAGACAAACCTTCCACACTTTCTTGGCGATCACCTATGATCACTTCGTAGTTGGCTTCAAGGTCATACTCGATTGACATGGAATCCCTCGGTAGTAAAGGGAGTTCACCACCGAGTGATTTTAAAATATTTCCGTGTCCCTTGCCAGGCACTATTTGGTCCATTCTTAGGGCACTCATGAGACCTTCTTTCTTAACATAAATGTGCAGCGGGGTGAGATCCTGTAATGCCTAGACAAGCCAGTCTTTGAAGCTTATTCAGCCTCTGCTGGCTTGTGTGATAACAGGTCTTACCACCATCGTATAGATCCAGTGGATCATACGAGGCTTCAGACCCCAAGTTTTGCCAAATAACTTACGGCATATCCAAAACGCCGTTGTAGATTTGGCAATCCAATTGAGTTTCTTATCTAAAGTGACCCCCAGATATTTGACCTCATCGGAAAACTCTAGTTTTATTCCCTTCAACACCGGTGCTACAAGTGTTAGCTTCCTACGACGTGTGAATGGAACAATAACCGTCTTGGTTGGATTGAGGTTAAAGCCCTCCTCCTGACACCACCGATTGATGATATCAATGACGTTTTGGGTCAGCTCTGAAGTAGTACCTTAGAACTTTCCCCTACATCGATCAGATGTAGGTGTCATTGAGTTTCATTGAGTTCATTTTGGCCTCCTGAACAACATTGGTGAAACCAACAGGTGGCAGTCTTTCTTAGTTTAGAAGGATCGCATTTTCATTAATCAATTGATTATTTGAAATATTTAAGTAAATAATTGGCCCACCACTGACACGATTGTCATTTCGAGGGTATAGATCTAATTTACACTTTTCAAATGTAACACCCTATGTATGAACTCAAAAATGGAAAGGCAAGATCAAATTATGATTAGTTTTTTTCAGTTCACTCTGTATATTTGACGCACCATTTACGAAAAATTTAGTATAATGGAGTCATTTAAAATATTAACTCATGAGGTAAAATTAATTTCAAAACTTTTTTCTTGAGATTTTTCTCTACATAAACCCTATAGTTTCTCAGCAAATCTCGATTTTCAATTTCACTACACAATGAACAGGTATTCTGATTAATTAATTCTCTGAGATTTATTCTGCAACTGTCAAATCGGTCATCATAGAAAATTCTTCTCTGATTATCACTGCTCTAAATTGTTGGTTTTGAATGAAAATCGGAAGTTGCTGAAAAAGTATCAGGTTTAGGTATAGAAAAACCTTATGAAAAAAGTTCCGAAATTAATTTTCGCTTCCAACGAGATGAAGAAATATCGGGCGTGCCATTTGTGAAATAAGAAAGTTTTTAGCTATTATTCGTATTAGATGTTGAGAATTAATTATGGACACTCTGTATATTCCCGAGTTCAATTTCTTTTCACTTTATGGGACTAGCTAATATGTTTACTCAAAAAAATATTGTCTGTATCGCTTGCGTAAGTGGTTCCTTCAAAAATTACTATTTAAAATGACTCCACATTCTAAATCTTTCCCAATTTTCTCGTAAATGGTGCATAAAATATGCAGTGTGATCATAATTTGATCTTGCTTTTTCATTTTTGAGGTCATATATTATATAGGGTGTTACATTTTAAAAAGTGTAATTTAGGTCTGTAATTTTTTATTGAAACACCCTGTATATATGGAAATAATTTTAAATTATGCTTTTGATCACCCTACACTCACCACAAAAAAATATTCTCAAAATATCATCATTCACACTCTCAAAACAACAATCGCGTCAGTGGTGGGCCACCCGGTATATTTAACACTGCTCTTGACTTTGTCATACGAGGAAAAAACACGTTTCAACATACTGGGAATGCAGTGTTCACCTACAATTTCAGCGAGTTTTAAGTTTCATTGGTAGTCAATCTAAACTAAACCGTAAACCAAATATTTATTGAATTGGTTACAACTTTTCACAGGTCACCATAAAACGGTCATCCAGCAAAGGAAGCATGTTTAAAACGTTAGTTGGAGCACAAGAAAACCTTTCGCACCGAAAGATAAAAAGTACTCATAGGGAAGCAAGTGTTGATGACCTTGCAAACCAACTTATAAATCTTGATGTGGATTTCGTAATGAAAGGTGAGATGAAATATTTTATCCACTTCTATAGAGTAATATGTCAATTATCAAACTAATTTCTATGTGTGATGGTAGCTATAACACAACCGTAGACATGTCTATGAACCGAAAAGCAAGTGTTATAATAACACCCGCCCATAACACCCGCTAATAAAAATACCTAGGAAAAATGAAATTGCTTACAAAAAAAATGAATAAAAAGTAGGATCGATCGGGAACTCTATTTCAGCCATCAAGATAACGTTCTAGCGCTTCATTCCAGATTTATTTTTGGAAAACGTAATTTTTGAAGTTGCGAAAGTACTTGATTTGATTAGTTTGAGACTCTGAGGGCCGAATTCATAGTCGTCCCTCAAGCTGAGGGTCCGAGTGCTACTCCGATAAGGGCTACTCAGCACTCACCCTTAGTGCCTATTTCATAAAGCGTACTCCGAGTATACTTACGTGAGTGAAGGTCTTGTTGAAAAATAGACTTGGCAACGCCGATAAATGACGAATATGGTCGAATATTTGTTTGGTCCTCGTGAAAGTTTGACAGGTGGGGGTACAATAACCTCACTTTTCCTATGTAAATATAACAAAACCACGAGAGATTTTGTTATTTCCCAAGTGTTTGAGTTGATTTATTTGTTCTTTGGACTGAAGAATCGTGAAAATGGACCTTTCAAATTATTTATTAAGTTCTGATCATATTCATCGAGGACGATGTGTAGAAAAATATCAGTTTTGGGAATTTACCAACTTACAACTGTAAAAGGAATATATTTATCCATCTTACCTGGCTCATTTCAAAGATAAAATGTATCCTGATATTACCAATTATTAAGTGGGAACAATGAATTCTGCTGCATCAAGTCAAATGATATTTATAATATTTATTCTTCAATATATCGAAAGGAAAAATATGATGTGTTTATGGAAAGGAAAGCTCTTGAAATCCATAATGAATTCTCAAAAATATGACTACGAAAATGAATAATTGAATTCCACTTATTCACAACGTAAAAAAACTTCATTATCTATTGTGAAATGATAATTAATGTAATAATAAAAAGTAAGAAATGAGTATGTTTATGCTATTTTCTCTAAAATAGTGAAGATATCCATTATACGTTAGCTTTTACTCGTTTCATATAAAAACGAAAGATATACTGCAAATTGAAATAAGTCCAGAGAAGTTTTAGTTGAGTGATATCATTTCAGGGATATATTTATTAAAACTTGTGGTATCACAACAATTTGTTACTAGATTTCATTAGATCTCTGGAACTGGAAGGCGAGCTGTGAAGGTTTTTGGCCAGAACAGCTCTGTAAGGGGGCACAATAGACCTTAAGGTCGCAGTGGACTGTAACCCCTCTGTAAACTATCAAACTATCACAACAATTTTGTCAGTTGACGAGTAAATGAAGATTACTCGTCTTTTCTCTAACAGGTGAATTAGAAGTAGGTACATCCGATAAAATTATATATTTCCTTCTCATAAGTCCAAATATTAGGTTTGACACTGGCTAATCTTTGTCTTCACAGTTTTGTTTTGAGCGTACTCAACATCTCAACTGCTTCCTCTGGTGCAATAAACTGGTGGTCAAGTAATGGAATATTATTGTATCATAACCACCATCCTATCAAATGGTAACCTGTAAAAGATTTTCAATGTTTTATTCACCTGAATAATAATGTCTGGAGCATACTTCACCATACCTTGTTAATACTTCTCGTCCAATGATAATTTTTTTCCTTTCCATATATTCAAGAATAAATATCATTCCATTCATTGAACCAGCACTCATATTTTCTAATAAATGATGGATAATAATTAGTACGTTTTCATGGAGAATCCAATACGATTTGAATACGATTTCTGTACTGAATACGCCATGAAAACGGGTATTGAAATGGTATCGAGCTTTAGTTCCGATACGGCTTTTTTCGGGAGCGTATCGAAATTTCAATCCAAATGTTGCACATGAAAACGGGTATCGAATTGGAGAATGAGCAATATTGTGATGTTTGACATATTTCAAAATCAAAATGCATTCGAACGAGGAAAGTGTTTAGGCTGGACCTAGTATGAACAGAAATGTATGGAAAGAGGCTGAAGTAATTCTTATGATTGGCTTTCCTCGCGTTCCCGCTGACAGATATGACATTTGACAAGTGACAGATAAAGCTTCAAATCGAAACGATTTCAAAACGATTTGAATCCCATTTAAATGTGCATCATGAAAACAGATATGAGTATTGAACTCAAATCGAATTGAATATTCCATGAAAACGTAGTAAATATCAGGATACATTTCATCTTCGGAATGAGCCATATTAGAAAGATAAATCTTCTGCATTTGATAAAGGTGAATGCCCAAAACTCATATTTATCGTCCTCGATGGATATGATCTGAACATAATAAATAATTTGATGGGCCCATTTTCACGATTCTTCAGTTCAAAGAACAAATAAATCAACTCAAACACTTGAGAAACACCAAAATCTCTCGTGAGTTTGTTATATTTACATAGGAAAAGTGAGGTTGTTGTACCCCCAATGTCACGTGTACGAAGTAACGAAACACGCATGTCCACAGGTGCCCAGAAATTTTAAATATTCAAAGTTAAAGAGGGGTATTCACAAAAACATCATTGTTCCAAAAACTCATATTGGATTATCTTCCTGTTAATTCCTAAGGGATGTATTTCTCAGAAGATGAAACCTCATATTGAAGGGTGATGGGTATATTAATCTATATTTTGCATTTACTTATTTGGGCATTTCACTTCAGCAGATATAATATGTGTGTTCAGTTGAGAAAAAGTAGTGAATTTCTAGGGGATTCTCCATATCTTGAATGCAGCTTTTTCGTATACGGTTGTTTATTACTCTCATTTTCACTGTCAGATTCGAAAATATGATCAAAATCCTACATTTTATAACGAAACTCCAATATTCATTACCCCATTCGCTAAGATGTAAACAAAATATAACCAAAAAATATCCGGAACGGTAGAAGAGAGCCTGTCAGAATGACCGTAAACTCATCTCAAGGGTACTAGCGCCGTCCCTCAAGTTGAGGCTGGAAAAACTCACACTCCACTCACTGAGTATGATTTATGAAACAGAAACAGCTACTCACACTCGATCTCACACTCGCCCTCAAGGGTGAACTATGAATTCGGCCGTGATTTGATTCCCGACCACAGAGTACTGAGGTTTGACGGTTGGACGAAATGTTGTCAACGCTTTTGACAACTGTTCAAATTTTTTTAAATGCAGATTAATTCGAATTTTACTGAAGAAGTCATGGATAAAGTATAGTATTCAATTAGCGGTAATGCTCAAAACACACTTGATCGAACAATAATTCGAAGAACAGTTTATACAGGGCTGCGGACCTGAAGTGGTACCAACTTCACGCTGGTGTATTTGCCAAACGGCTAATGACAGCACTCTCAAAATTTGAAGGACGTTAGTCTAATATGTTGTATTCTAAACGAGAAAAGGAAATTATTGTCCATTTTTGTTACTGGAATATCTCCCGGTATTTCTAGAACTACTCATAATATGAGCAGTTTTAGATCAACAAGTGCAGCTGCTCATCAACATTTCAAACGTGTGCATTATCAAGTTCAAACTTGGTTAGGGCATGATTTGAACCCTAGATATGGGGTTGGGCTATGCGAAACGATTTTCTGAAGTCTTTCATGACAATTGCACCACCTGCTCCAGAAGATTTGCTTGAACATTTTTCTGCAACTGCAAGGGTGGTTGTGGTTCGCAATGCGGATGCAGGAAAGCAGGCTTGCAATGCTCTTTAGCTTGTGGCCACTGTAATGGGCAAACTTGTCTCAATGCTCTACCATATCGAAGCGACATTAACGAAGATGGTACCTTTGACCCCGAAATCATGGAAGAACTTGAGACAAATGTCGTTGAAGACGATAATGAAGACCAGTTTGAAACTTACCAGCAGCCGGAAGACGACGAAGACCAGGATAAAAATTGATAAATATTCATAATAATTGATTTATCCATAGTTCAGCAACTGTATACATACAGGGTCTTTCACGAGGAATCTCACCCATATTTATACGGGAAACTACTGAACGTAGTTTCATGAAATTGAGCACTTATAAGTATTTCACGATGCTGATGAAATCTAAAATATTTTCAAGGCATGAGCACCTCCGGTTTTTCCGAAAATGACGTCAACTTCCGTTTTTCAAATTAGAACACTTTTTTTTGCAGAAATAGATTCCTTAGAAAAATTTCAAGTTATTTTGATGTGAGATTTTTCAGTTTTGGTTGGAAAATTCTCTCTGAGCTGGAAAATTCGAAAAAAATCGAAAATAGAGCTCCGCTGAAACAAGAATAACTTCGAGGTTTTTGGATGGAAAATTTTCATTTTTGGGATTTTTCAAGATGTAAGATTGATGTATCCACTTTGAATATAGAAATTGCGATTCATGATACAGGGTTTGAAAAAATCGCTTTCAAAGTTAGGGATGACAAAATCGTGAAAAATCAATTTTTTCAAATTAGAACCCCATTTTTTATGACAGATAATGAATCTACGTTAAAAAATAAGGTAAATATTAAGTTATTAGTGACCAGCAGATATCGACCAGATTTTGGTGTCATTGTATTCATTGAGTCTTCCTAAACAACATTAGTGAAACCAACAAGTGGCGGTCTGTCTTAGTTTAGAAGATATGGGCCCCCAAAGTTCCAAAAATGTACCATCTTCACGTCACTATTTCCACTATAAAAACACAAAAACACTGCCCCGATTTGGTCTATAAATCACCCTCGAACATTCACATAACGATTCGAATAGTTTCATTTCAGGTAAATTCAATAATTAACGCAAAAAAATCGAAATTCTAGACGTACCACGTAACCACACTTTCTTCTGAAAGCGCGCCGTTCTTCAAGGTAAGTTTGGCACCGCCGCATATTAGTTCTTTCGGGAGTGACATATGAACAGCTGTTTTAGAATCAGCTGATCGGAAACTGTTTCGGTTTGAATCTGATCTAATTAACCTAGAATAGGTTCATATAATATAATGTGCGTACATTACCATTATTCATAAATTAATATCTGATTGGATTTTATTTCAACTATTATAAGGATATGATATAATACCTCAGATCAATAAAATACTATTTTGTTGATCTGAGTATAATATCAATAGCTATTAGGTGTCTGACTGCATATTTTTAGGAGTTTCTAATTGTATAGACATATTCGTATAAGACCTTTCAAGATTATTTAGGGGTTTTATGAAGAATAATTGTAGGCTATGAATTATTTATCGAAGTTTGAATGATTTATGTTGATATTTAGGTTGTCAATCTGATGTTAAAATGTAAATTTCGATTTCAATCTTAACACACTTGATGAACAGGTGATTCATTCAGATTTAAATATTATATAACTAACTACCTAAATTGAATTTAATATCTCTGAAAACTGGAAGCTTCAGGCAAGTGAAAGTTTTGGGTTGTGTTCTTTTATTTATCACCTAATAGTGAAATGGCAGAAAAATAAAGCAATGAAAGGTATATATAGTAGAGCAATCAATGAAAAACCAAAATTGGGTGTGACCACTTAAACCGCTGACCGCTGACCATCGACTGATTGATAGAATAGAAATAGAAGGTTAGGGGTTGCCGATGGCGCGCTCTTCCAAGAATTATATTAACCTAAATTAAAATTGAAAATCCTTTATAAAGTATGCAGATAGCGACATACCCAGATCGCAATTGCCATGTACGAAATGAAGATCAACCAAATATGTATAAGTAATCATAAAATAAAATATCGATATCCTGGTTTTCAGTTTCCAATTAGCTGTTTCGCGCTAAGAAACGTAATTCCCGCCATCATTTTATATGACATTTGGCAAATCGTGCGCACAGATAAACAAACCCCAAGTCTTTGACAATGCGGCGGTGCCAAACTTACCTTGAAGAACGGCGCGCTTTCAGAAGAAAGTGTGGTTATGTGGTACGTCTAGAATTTCGATGTTTTTGCGTTAATTATTGAATTTACCTGAAATGAAACTATTCGAATCGTTATGTGAATGTTCGAGGGTGATTTATAGACCAAATCGGGGCAGTGTTTTGTGTTTTTATAGTGGAAATAGTGACGTGAAGATGGTACATTTTTGGAACTTTGGGGGCCCATATCTTCTAAACTAAGACAGACCGCCACTTGTTGGTTTCACTAATGTTGTTCAGGAAGACTCAATGAATACAATGACACCAAAATCTGGTCGATATCTGCTGGTCACTAATAACTTAATATTTACCAAAAATAATGTGAGTGTATGCATCACACCCTTGCCCTAAAAAGGATATGTTCTGAGTTATTCACAAAAAACTGTTTTTCGTCTTGAATTTTCAGCTATTTCTTTTCCCTGTTATTTGAACCATGCTGTAGATTTTTCACCCCTTCTTGAAACCGACTTCAAGTTACTATTAGGTGAACCATGGCAAACTCTCGCAGTTATAACTAGAGAAGATGCTCAAAGTTTTGACCCTTAATTTCTAGACATTTATTTATACGTCTCAGGAATGCTTCGTGCGTTGCTCTTCTTATTTCATCGGGAGGAAGAGATCTGCAAAAGTGTTTAAAAACCAAATTGAGTTTCAAAACTATGAATCTAAAAATCTAAACAAACCTGAACGCATTTCTGACTCGTTCTATGCAGTCCTCTTTATCAGTCAGGGGAGTTGAGTAGACAATATTTTTTATCCTACCCCAAACATAATAGTCTAAAGGAGTTCATAAGGAATTATTTATTTATCACTGGAGAGAAAACCGATGGCCGATTAGTTGAAATAAATAGGTTTCCGATACAAATTCGAATCAAAATTCGCCATCTATTTAGGCAACCTGTAACTTTTTTCTCTTGCATATTAGGGTAGTAAAATCTAAAACATGGTTTAAGTAACAGTTCCTGAAAATTTCATCTTTTTGGCGTGAGGGGAAAAGAAATAGCTGAAAATTCAAGACGAAAAACAGTTTTTTGTGAATAACTCAGAACATATCCTTTTTAGGGCAAGGGTGTGATGCATACACTCACATTATTTTTTAACGTAGATTCAATATCTGCCATAAAAAATGGGGTTCTAATTTGAAAAAATTGATTTTTCACGATTTTGTCATCCCTAACTTTGAAAGCGATGTTTTCACCCCCTGTATCATGAATCGCGATTTCGATTTTTAAAGTGGATACATCAACCTTATATCTTGAAAAATCCCAAAAATGAAAATTTTCCATCCAAAAACCTCGAAGTTTTTCTTGTTTCAGCGGAGCTCTATTTTCGATTTTTTTTTTAGAATTTTCCCGCTCAGGGAGAATTTTCCCGCTCAGAGAGAATTTTCCAACCAAAACTGAAAAATGTTACATCAAAATAAATAAATTTTCTAAAGAATCTATTTCTGCAATAAAAAAATGGTGTTCTAATTTGAAAAACGGAAGTTGACGTCATTTCCGGAAAAAACCGGAGGTGCTCATCAGCATCGTGAAATACTTATAAGTGCTGAATTTAATGAAAATACGTTCAGTAGTTTCCCGTATAAATATGGGTGAGGGTCCTCGTGAAAGACCCTGTATAGTGCTTTCGACCAGAGGCACCGGTTGACGAATTGATGCTGTGACCGCGCGCTCTCCGCCCTCTATATCGAAAACGGTTCACCGTATCAAAAATGATTTAAAACAAAATTTGTGGAAAATTTTGTATTCTACGATATTGATAATTAATACAAATAGCAAAAAACCCATATGAAATGAGATTTTTTCAAAAATAAGCGCAAAAAAACGATTTTTGTGACCTTTAACCTTAAAATTTAATAGTCACTTACACCACGGTCTTCTAAAGACAGGAGGTTTAGAAGGCCGTGCTCACACCCTACCATATGTAGGTTTCGAGACAACTTTTAGGGTGTCAGTATACAAGTATTTATAGACTTACAGCTGGGTATCTCGAATTCCGAGATTCTTTAATAATTTAAGCTTAAATGACTGGACTAAAAATCCTAATAAATTTTGGGTTCTATTTATAAGCTTATGAACGATTTTTGGTACAATGACCAGTGGGTATGTTCACATGATTTATTTACCATCAATTTTTTTTTCAGAATTGAAACTTACCTTATGTCATCAGGAAGATTCATCATCTCCATTGATAAATATCGCTACATTGATGGTCCAGAATTTGAAATGCGACCTGACACAAAAAAAATACAGTCTTGCAGTCGGTGTCAGCTTGGCCTCCATAGAATTCAAACAATTCCGACCCACCGATGTTATTGACATAATATCAGTGCCTAATTTAGAGACGGAAGATCTTATAAGCATGAAATATTTGCAGGTAAGTGATATAAGTATCGATGAAAGTTTTCTGCATGTACTATAAAACTCTATACTGCTAACGTGAAATAAAAGTTGAAGCAATCTAGATGCCATTTCCAATGGCCCCTTCAATCATCTGCGCATGTGCAAACTCGAAATTTGACAATACTTGAAAAATTGAGGTTATGATTTTCAGTTATTTTCATTTGACTAGTCATAATTTAAACTATTCGAGGTTATGTTTTGGCGCCTGTTAAGGGCCATTGTACCACGTAATCGCTGCTTCAATTTGTAACAGAGAAGTGGATGCATGTTAGCGGTATAGAAGTTTATAAGTATATGGTTTTCTGTTCAAAAGAAGAAGAAAAGGTGATTTTTCATTATCTTCTGGAGAGTCTTGATTCATCAATAGAGAGTTATCGAAACAAAAATAGAGGCCCAAGTTAAATAAAGATTCCTTTATTTTGACATTTGCTTATTCGCATCAAAGAAAGATTTTAAGGTGGCCTTTAATAAAATACAGGCCTCCCTTACTTAACTTGAGTAAAGGACGTCCGTATTTAAATGAAATATCCCTTTTTTGACAGTTCTCTCATCCTTTTGGGTTACTTTATGTCAGGCACCAGGTATGTACCCTGGTCAGGTACTACTTTTTTTGGTTCACTGATCAATTTGAAGTTCGTAAGAAGTAAAGAGTCAGTAGAGTATTTGATATCGTATATTGTGAAAAAAATGATTAGCGAGATTACATATGAATGTCTCAAATTCAATTATGGGAACGTAGTGATGTTATTGGGGGAAGTGTTGACGAAGAATTCCTTCATGAATGCTTGAATGTGGGAAGAAGTGTTATTAGTTAATAAAAGTTAGTATATTGTACGCAGTTGATAGTTAGTTGATAGTTTACAGAGGGGTTACAGTTCACTGCGACCTTAAGGTATATTGTGCCCCCTTACAGAGCTGTTCTGGCCAAAAATCTTCACAGCTCGCCTTCCAGTTCCAGAGATCTAATGAAATCTAGTAACTGTGAAGGCTTCAACGAGGCTAGTTCCTCACTCTTACAAGTTTCTTGTCCAAGGCATTTCCTCCTCAGGCTCGTAATGCCAAGGCATTCCGTGACTAGGTAAATGGGGGTATTGTACGCAACACGCTCGAAAATAGTTTTTTCCAGAAATTTGTCTTTTGGTTCAAAAAATTCTATTTTCCGGATATTTCAATGAAGTATTTTCGGCAACACAAGTGTCAACATGAAGGAAATGCCTCAAGGAAGTTGACAGGAAAATTAGTCGTTCAGATAACTCAAATGTCAGACCAACGTTAAGGGATCTTTTATTACAGGATCCTTTCTCTAATATCCATTTCGGCCAGATAAAATGCACGTATTCCAGCGTTTCTTATAATCTTCGAAGTACTTCTGATAAGCGTTTTTCGATATGGGGGTGAATACGGTGGTTGAAGCATAATTACGTGTTGTTTTCAGCAAAAGATTCACGAACAAGCAATGATGTTAAGCTGATACATTACCGTGATTTTCTTTGTCACACGTTTCATGCCCAAAACATTCAAGAAATATGTACCGGGTGTCCTAAATTCGTTGTCTAGTGAGGGGATCTCAGAAACCCGATGAGCTAGTACAAAATTGATGACTTCAATGAATTCTACTGAAAAAAGTGCCTCTATATTGTTTTAGTTTCATGTTTAAGACTTCGTCAATACTAACGAAGTTATGAGAACTTTTCATTTGAAGCCATTTTCCAATTTTCTCTAATAGCTCGAAAACGGTTTGAATTAAAAGGTTGCGGTTTTCACCAAATGAATTCTCTCAAAAATCGAGCCCGAAAATGTGCCACTCATTTCGTTCTAGCTCATCAGGTTTCTGAGATCCCCTCGCTAGACAACGAATTTAGGACACCCGCTACGCCAATGATTAGGTAATAAATAAATCATTTCTAGGTTGACGAAAAAGCTCCAGATTTCCATACCACGCACAAGTCCTGTAAAATAAAACTAACTGCAGAAGTGTCTGTCATCAACGTGAATCTCCACCAAGAGGGTTTGCTGTCCCTGATTCAATTCCAAACCCAACTTCAGAACGACCTGGAGGATTCGAAAGCGCAAGATGTTAAAGCCGTTACTTCCTCGGTGTCTCAATTGAAGAGGACCATTTCAATGATGAGCAGTATATCGCACCTGTCTCAGACAATGGCCGAAATTGGGGATGTGATGAATATCAGACCTGGTGAGTAAATCATGTTATGATAAAATTTTAGCTGTAACGATCTTCAAATAGTCTACATATTGGGACAAATAATTACCGATGTAATCACCGAATCAGCTGTTCCCGAAACGAGTATGTTTCGTGCACGTCTAAGCAAAACACGAGAGATTCTAGTGTTTCTCAAGTGTTTCAGTTGATTTATTTCGTCTTTGGACTGAACAATAGTGAAAATGGACCTATGAAATCATTTATTAAGTTCAGATCGTATTCATCGAGGACTATATGTAGAAAAATATCAGTTTCGGGCATTCGCCCTTGTCAACTGCAGAAGGAAGATATTTAACCATCTAACTTGGCTCATTTCAAAGATAAAAAGTATTCTGATATGATCAGTAATTTAGTGGAAACATATAGTCCTGCTTCAGTGAATCAAATTATATTTATAATATTTATTCTTCAATATATAGAAAGAAAAAAAAAGACAATATTTGTTATTGAAATGAAAGCCAATGAATTCAATGATGATTTTATTACAGAAATGAAAGACTTTATGAAAATGAACAACTAAATTTCAATTATTCACTACGTAAAAAACTATTTTTATTAAATACAAATTATAAAAATCAATTAATATTTTGTCGTAAGTAAAGCATTTATCATTCTAACAATCCAACATCCTGGTATAAATAAAAACTTAATTATCTAATAAGAAATGATAATTAATTTCACAATACAGAATTAACGTAAGTATGTGTATTCTATTTTCTAAAAAAAAGTGAATACTTCAGAAAGCAGTTACCTTCTACTTATCTCAAATAAAAAACAAAAGATATAATGCAAATTGAAAGAACATCCAGCCTAAGTATTAGCCAAGTGATATGATTTCAGGGCATATATTCATAAAAACTTAAGTGATCACAACAATTTTGTCAATTGACAAGTAATCTTCATCTGTTTTCTTTAACGAGTGAATCGGATATATCCAATAGTGTACTATATTTCCTCCTTTAAGTCCAAATATGAATACTGAAACTGGCTAATATCTCTGTTCTTTATTTTGACTGCACTTTACGTCTGAAACGCTTCCTCTAGTGCAAACTGGTGATCAACTGATAAAATATTATTTTTTCATAACCATCATCCTATAAAATAGTGACCTGTGAAAGAACTTTTTAGAGCTGCCTCCATAAACACAACAATTAGTGTTCTTCACTGTATTTTCTTTAGGCATCTTCAAATCAGATTTAAAACCAACTAACTAGACAAAGATTATAATAAACACACAACATAAATCGCACTTCCCATTTCTTAGGCACAAACATTCGAATGTCAGCCGCGTTTTCGAATACTCGTTTCGGGATAGTTCTACGTAACGCCGCTAGGGTCGCATAGAGTTGTATTTTTTCAATACAGGTTTGGAAATTCACATCTGAAACATACGATACAATGCGTCAGACAGAGAATTCTTCCGTCCAGTTGCATAGATGAATAGTCGAGACAATGACGTGCTGTAACAAACTGAATTATGTTGTCTTATTGTAATTACGCTCCTCTTAACGATAAGAGAGAGACAAGACTAGATTATTGCAATAAGACAACGGAATTCATTCAGTTACAGCTCTTGATTATCTCGATTATTCATCTGTGAAACTGGAGGGAAGAGTTCTCTGTCTGATGCATTGTATATTGTATGTTTTCGATGTGAATTTCCAAATCTGTATATACGACATAAAGGGTGGTCCCAAATTCATGCAACAAACTTCAGGAGGTGATTACTCGCATGAATTTGAATTAGGTCTTTCCTATAACAAAATTTCCTCAGCCCACCCTTTTTCGAGATATCCTTCCTAGAAGGTGGTGACTAAAATTCAGTTTCTATTTTTTTCTAAAATAGGGATGTTGACTCATGGTACGAATTCATATAAATTGAGGTTTTCCTCATAGAAGGAAATTTTTGCAATCCTAAAAAACCATTTTAGTGATCCTATTATTCTCGTTGAATTAAATAAAGCTGATTCAAATTATGTTATTTATTATCAACTATCACGTGACTGCGAACGCCAATCAGAGGTTATTGACGTCACTATGCCGTATTGTCATTGCAAATTCGAATGTTCGGTGCTCAGATCAACAAAATACATTCATAGCATGGACTTATATTATAAATCTATGATTCATAGGCCGGGTTCCACAAAACTCCAATCACCTTGATTATTGAAATGTCATAATTTCTCTGCAATTTTCAGTTCATTTTTGACATAAACCATCGACTTACTTCAAAACGAACGATTTGATTGCCCAATCAAGCTTTGTGAAACCGACGGTTTTGTGACTTGAACCATAGTAAATATATAGAATATCATATCTATGTTTCAAACTCAAGAAGTTGAAAGCTGAAAGAGAACAGAATAGTTCGATTATTCGTTACAAGAACGATAATCTACAATTTTTCTTTATAATGGAGATAGGATTCATCAAGGGTAATAGTAGTAACTTAACAAAGATTGATTCCCTGATGGTCGCAAGTTTATTTACTGAAAACAAAGATTTTTGTGCAGTGGAGCTTAAAAACGTAGAATTGTCTCTGTAAGTAGCAAACTTAACTCATATTTATTATTACAAATAAAACAAACACCCCATTCAGCTTTTATAGACCGACATATTCATTTTGAAGGCTTAAATTGAACTTTTCCACAAGGAATCAGGCACAATCAGTTCGCTTTGACAGAAGTCAAAGTATGTTTACCATAGACAAACTGACAAACTAAAAATTTTGTTAGTCTATGATGTCTACCGACTATTGACGTAATCATCATAACGTGCCGTTTCCGCGGGAAAATTAATTCTCTTTTCTTGAACGTATTTTTTATTGGCAAATACTATATTTTTAAGAAAAAAGTAATATTTTCGTGTTTGTATAGGGTTTATCTACAAAATAAATGAATTCCAAAAAATAGTCAACATCCCTATTCTAGTAAAGCTATGAACTTGAAATTCTGCAATTTTTGAGTAGGTAGCCACAGACGACTAACCACAGGTATTTTTCAATACTCTTGTTACATTATCGAAACTTTTTGAGAAGAAGTTTCATTGAATAGAATTATAAATTGAAATCCTTGTATTGTTAGAGCACTAGAAAGATAGGTATGCCAGACAGGCTGACTGGGTCCAACCATAGACTCGAAAATTACAGATCACTCGCAAATTTTCATCGCCATCTATCGGGGTTATGCACCAACATGCATGCCGATTACAGGATTAAAACCTCATTTGATTACAGATTTCATTTATTCGATTACAGATTTCATTTATTCGATTACAGATTTCATTTCATTCGAATTGTTCTGTAATTTTCGAGTCTGTGGTTGTACCCAGTATGGCTGTCTGGTATACTCCCCTTTTTAGAGTCTTAGTATTGTTCAAGAATTTTTTTCTATGGTTTATGTCAAAAATGAACTGAAAATTGCACAGAAATGATGACATTTTAATAATCAAGCTGATTGTAGTTTTGTGAAACCCGGCTTTAGTCACATGGATTGTCGTATACGTTCAAATATTTGAATTGTAATGTAGACCAATGTATTGAGATAACCCTTGTATAATGTAACAGGAATATTGAAAAATACCCGTGGTTGATCCTCTGCGAGTATCTACAAGAAAAATGCGGAAAATAAAAAATTCAAGATAGTCCTGAGCTGGTGCTTTTGAGCGCTCGTTTACTGGTAGAACAATGAAGCTGTTACATCCAATTTTTGTATAGGTCTTGAGATTGATACTGAATATTGCAAAATCTTAGCACGATCGGAATAATACTCTGAAAATTATTCGAAAACTAATAATGTAAAAACTTCACGATAAAAAAAATTAAATTCTATGGTTCTGATGATACGATCCTCTAGAAATTTCGCATGAACATTCACAATACAAATTTAATCGAGTCGGGTATCTTGTAATGAAAATATAAAGATTCTTCTTTCCAATCTGCAAATGAATTTCAGTTGGTTTCGTTTTGTTTGAGACTTTGAGGAACAGAAATATTGAATGCTCGTATTTTATGGAACACCCTGTACGATTTGGTTATTGAGGTAACAGCCTCATTGCTCCACCAATGAACGATCGCTCAAAAGCACCCGCTCAGGACTTTTCTTAATTTTTTTCTGTCTCTTTCAAATAAGAAGTTGTAGCAGAAGCACTTAACCATCAATATCGGACACTATCACTGTAGGTACTCCTCCCAAGCGGCACACAAATCAACCCAGCAGATAGCGCTGTAGTCGATATCTAGGTTATTTATCTATACTGCAATCTATACAGCTGAATCGACTTGAATGAATTTTTGTGAAGCTTGAAAATCATGCAGGACAACGTCTGTTGGGTCCGCTTTTATTATTTACACTGATCAACAATTGCTAGGGTCACTTATGAACTTCTCTTCATTTGTATTTTTTCAAGTTATCTCGTGAATATCTGTACATTATATGTTCTCTAAGGAAAAAGTAAGATGTTTTGAGTTGATTATATCAAAGTCTTCCTCACTTCATCGGCTCTTGTTCACAAAATCGATTATTATCTGTAGGCTGTTACAGGTGGAGTGAAAAGCAATGTGGTATTTGGTTTTAAATCTGTTTTTTTCTCTCGTTCAAACACATAAGGTGACAATAATTGAAGAAATGAGAACAATACCAGCTTATCAGTCATGTCTAGAAGACGTTTGGATCCTGTGCAACTGGACCAAATCATACGGTGGATACAGGAAGGTTTGTCCCAGCGAGAAGTGTCCCGGCGGTTGAATGTTTCGCAAAGTGTCGTGAGTCGGGCTTGGAATAGGTTCATCCAAAACGACTCAGTAGCTTATGTTCATGGGGGAGGTCGGCAGCGCAGTACAACAGCTGGCCAAGATCGTCTTTTGATCCTCAATGCTAGGAGAAATCCCACTTACCCGGCGCCGGCGTCGCGGCTCAATAGATCACTGAGAGTTCTAATTTCGAACCAGACTGTAAGACGACGACTACATGTTCGTGGTTTGAGAGTACGTAGTAGCTTCAACACCCCCGTTTGAATAAGGAACACCGGGTTCATCGACGGCAATGGGCCGAGGAGCACCGCAATTGGACACTTGAAGATTGGAGCCGATGTTTATTTACGGATGAGTCTAGATTTCGTTTGGTCAACTCCGATGGACGTATTCCTGCTTGGAGGGAAAGAGGTCGAAGGTATGCAGAACAGTTTATGGTACCCACAACAGCTTTTGGCGGAGGTTCAATATGTGTATGGGGAGGCATTTGTTTTTAAACCAACGCACAGAGTTGGTTGTTCTGCAGAACACCACCATGACCAGCCAGAGATTTCAGGATATCATTATTGAACCCATAATTCTTCCGATAATGCCCGTCCACGCCGTAGTCGTTCTGGTTAATGAAGCGCTAGAAACTCATGCTATTGATAGGATGGACTGGCCAACTCGCTTTCCAGACATGAATTGCATCGTCTGGTCTGAGATGTCTATACAATTGTCAACCTTAGAACAACCGATCAATAACCTGGAAGACCTTTCTAACGCTTTACGGGATATTTGGACGAATTTGCCCCAAAATTTTATAAATCCTTTGATCGAAAGTATGCCTGGTAGGGTAGAATGCTTGAGACGAGCTCGTGGGGGACTAACTAGGTACTAGCTTAACCAAAACTTCAGCCTTCTTGTGGTTTCATCATAAAATTTTTATGTTATTCAAACACAGAATTTTGAGTGTTCCTAATGAAGTCTTTTTTTTCTCTCCAACTTTCCATTTTTTCATTCTTTTCTCAAGTGAACCATATTATCAACCGAAAATACTCTGATATCTGACTAAATTTATAATCTTGGAGCGAATATTTCAGAAATAAATTTAGAACGAGTAAGTGATCCCTATCAATTGTTGAGCAGTGTATTTTATAATTAATACTTAGATTTTATTCTTATTTCGATTAAATCCAAATTTTCCTTCCAGACCCTACACGTGCTGGCACTAAATACGAAGTAATCAACACCAAACTTCGATTGAAATCAAGGAACTTAAAGTACTCATTTCTACTGAAAAATTCAGAATATCTGAAATTGCAGTGAAAGGAATAGCAGTCGAAATTGTGATGAAAGATTCCAATACGACAATTTTAACGAATCTGCAAGATCTTCGTGTCTTAGATTTGAATCCAGGTACCATCCATAAACAGGTAATATGAAACCCTTGATGTCGAGAATGATGATAACTTTCTCCTCTAAGATCAACCTTCTTTGTTTCAACGAGGGCCAATCAAATATAAATTTTCGCTTTTTAGACACAATAGTGGAGGGAGAACGTCCTGATGTTTTGTTGTTGGGTATGTTTGCCAGTAGTAGTGTGCCAGTAGTAGGGAAGCAGGTGGGCTCGCCTCATCGACCCTTTCGGTGTCCACTGTGACGATGTTGAGCAAAAGATAAATCCGAATTGCGCAACGTGTTTTTGTTTTCTCCACTCCTTACTCGCTTGTTTAGACTCTGGGGTGTAGTGGTCCACCCATGTTTCGTCACTGGTGATAATCTGACTCAGAAATTGGTCTCCTTGTTCTGAAATCGTTCAAAAGAAGACGCCCCAACACCTGAAAATTATGTAATTTCTGTTCAGCTGTAAGAAGGCGAGGATCCCACCTGGCGCACACCTTGCAGTAACCTTAGGCCGCGTCCGCATAGGCAGGAGTCTTGCTTAGCGCCTAGAGCCTAGCGAGTCATTTAACGAGTAGCTCATAGATACAGGCCCATGTTGAAAAATTATGGGTCATTTGAACCACAGGTGACCTATCTAGAACGAATAAGAGCATAAATTATAAGATTCAGACTATGCCGTCACTGTAAGCTGTCCAACTGAGTGCAGGTGAGAATTGAAAGTACAGGTACAGTGGGTACATTTGGTCACATATTTTTGTACGGATTTTAACATCGAAGATCCTGAAAAATAAAAAAAGCGCCGTAAAAAATGTGGAGCCACAAAGTCGAAATTTTTTTTTAATTTTCCGACAGTTACCAGGGTAAATTTGATCATTTGATTTTGTACGGCATCCGGTCATACTGTTCAATACTGCTTCTAATCCATTATTCCGCAGCGCCGTACAAAAATCATGCGACAAGGGGAAAATCTAGGGTTGCAATACCTTCTCTTTCAGTAGTCCAGGGAGTGATTTGACACAACATGAAATAAATTCATTTTGAAGTATTTATGCGAAGATAATATTTTCATATGCCTTACATTTTCGTTGTTTCAAAGGGGAAAAAAGAAAAACTCAATATTTTTGGACTAATTTCATAGTCTTTTGGTGATTCTAGGTTCCTAGTTAGAAACTATGTTGAATATGGGTTTGTATTCTATCTATTTATACCAAAATATAGACATATTGTCACTGATAATTCCAAAAAACGACATATTCTTGAGAAGTACTCATGACACTGAAGTTAGCAGACCCCTTGTGGCATGATTTTGTACTGCAAACTTCAGTGTCATGAGTACTCTTCAAGAATATGTGTTTTTTGGAATTATCAGTGACAATATGTCTATATTTTGGTATAAATAGATAGAATACAAACCCATATTCAACATAGTTTCTAACTAGGAACCTAGAATCACGAAAAGACTATGAAAATTAGTACAAAAAATTGAGTTTTTCTTTTTTCCCCCTTTGAAACAACGAAAATGTACGGCATATGAAAAATATTATCTTCGCATAAAATACTTTCAAAATAAATTTATTTCATGTTGTGTCAAATCACCCCCTGGACTACGGAAAGAGAGGGGATTGCAACCTAGATTTTTTCCCCGTGTCGCATGATTTTTGTACGGCGTTGCGGAATAATGGATTAGAAGCAGTATTGAAATAGTATGACACAGATGCCGTACAAATCAAATGACCAAATTTACCTTGGTAATTGTCGGAAAATCAAAAAAAAAATTCGACTTTGTGGCTCCATTTTTTTACGGCGCTACACGATTTCTTATTATTTTTCACGGATCTATCGATGGTAAGAATGCCGTACAAAAATATGTGACCAAAATGTACCCACTCTACCTGTACAGGGTGGGCATATTTCGATGTTTTAGCACTACAATTTTTAAACCAGAGGAGATAGACGAAATCTGATACCCACTTCTCGATCTCTTTTTCTGAGAAACTAACGAGAGTAGTATTCATTTTTGGCTACCTTCTTTTGTTTTCGAATTATTAGCGAAAATTGGAAAGTGGCAATATCGAAAAAAATTCATATCTCCGCTAATACTGATGATAGAGCTCTGAAATTAAAACATTAGACAGGTACTTTTTTACGTAGAATCCATTGGCGTACTCGCCTTTTTTGCTCCATTTCTAATTACGGAGCTATGACCCAAAGTTATGTTTTTTTAAATGGAAACTAGATTTTTGTGGCATTTTCTTAAAGATTAATTTTTTCTGATTTCAAAAAATATACAACATTGTATGGTTGTATCAATATGAGTATAGAAAATGGTCAAAAACCTATTTTCATTTGAGTCTCAATATTTTCTATGGTTGACGAGCACAGAAAAATGAAGCTTCCTATAACAAGAGCAGCCTCCTTCCGTCAATCTCATTATTCTATGCTTTTAACTAATTTCTCCAAAAAATTTGAACATGGATATATTTCATAAAAACTTATATCTTGAAATGGATTGGAAATAACAAAAAGATCCACATGATCCTCCGTTTCAATCGATATACTTAGTTATAATGAGATGCAAGAGAATATTTTATTGCACTCCAGAATAAATACGCACAAGTGCTCAGTAGTCTATTTCAAATCGCATATGAAATAATGCATATAGATATGATGAAGTTATCAATTCAATCAGAAAAGTAATAAGGAAAAATATTTTTCAATACCTAATAGTGATTACAATAAAGGTCAGTAGGTTATAACTAAGATGTCTTATTTTAGACATCTTAGTTAGGTATAACTTAGAATGAGGGATCAAGTTTCACAGCAAGTCATCTTGGAGAAATTGAGTAAAGAGCATAGAAATGAAAAGAATACTGGAAAGATATTGTGGTAATCATACGATGCTAAATTTTTCTGTGCTCATCAAACAGTTGAAACCATAGAAAATATTGAGACTCAGATGAAAATAGGTTTTTGACCATTTTCTATACTCATATTGATACAAACCATACAATGTGATATTTTGAAATTAGAAAAAATTAAGCTTTCAGAAAATGGCACAATAATTCAGTATTTCCATTTAAAAAACATACCTTTGGGTCATAGCTCGTAATTAGAAATGGTGAGAAAGAGACGAGCACGCCACTGGATTCTACGTAAAAAAGTGCCTGTATAAAGTTTTAATTTCAGAGCTCTATCATCAGTATTAGCGGAGAGATATGAATTTTTCTCCATATCGACACTTTTTCAATTTTCGCTTCTAACTCGAAAACAAAAGAAGGTAGCCAAAATGAATAATACTCTTGTCAGTTTCTCAGAAAAAGAGATCGAAAAGTGGGTATCAGATTTTGTCTATCTCCTCTGGTTTAAAAGTTGTAGTGCTAAAACATCGAAATATGCCCACCCTGTACTTTCGAATTCTCACCTGCACTCAGTTGGACAGCTAACAAGTGACAGCATGGTGCTGAATCTTATTATTTTATGCTCTCATATCGTTCTAGATAGGTCACCTGGTGGTTCAAATGACCCATAATTTTTCAACATGGGCCTGTAGTCTATCAGTAAAACTAACGTTTTGAAATGTACGCGACGTGTCGCACTACTCGCATGGTCCTAGCTGATCGCTTAAGCTACGGTTTCCTAGAAAAGCGGTGGCGTTATCTAGCGGCCGTAATATAACGTTGGGTGATGTCTACCATACGTTCTCTATGAATAACATCGGGGTAGGTTTCCTAGAGTACGTTGAGTGTCACCGTAACGTCAAATAGCGGTGCCGTCAGTTGCATGACGACCGTCATAGCGGTGGTGAACAATAGTTCAACGTTTTTCGCGTGTAGCGGTGTGCATACAATGAGTGGAAACGTGAATTGGACGAGTGAAAATGATGAACAATTGATTGATTTTGTCAAGAATCATGAAGCTTTATATAATATAAAATGCAAAGAGTATAGACAAGCCCAGATGAAGCTCAGTTTCACGATTTTTGAACATGACACTCTCCTCCAAACGATTGTTTTCGTCTTCTGATGGCTCTTCATCACCCAAAAATATTAATAATGCTATGCCCAACCGTCCATTTTTCACCAGTGCACAATCTACTACTCTCGAGTGAGTATTGACCACTGAGTGACGATTGAATACGGTCGGACTACTTCCTAGGAAACCACAGGTTGGTCACCGCAAAGACGGTCGTTATTAACCACCGCAAAATGACGGGCGCTAGATAACGGCACCGCTTTCTAGGAAACCGTAGCTTTAGCGACTATCCAAGTAAACATCTAGGCGCTAAGCAAGCCTCCTGCCTATGCGGCGCGGCCTTACTCCCTCAGAGTAAAAAGTAAACCTAGAGGTGCCTTCGCGCATTTGTTATGCAGCCAAGTAGAATCTGTTTATGCACGCTAGCAATATTCCGGCGTTGCGAAATCGTACCGTATGTTTATTTCGTATTGGTATAATTGGTCTACCGCTCTCCTACTCTGATGCTAACGGCTTGCGTCTGTTACAGAAAATTCCTTCAGTTTGGCAATATCGTATGTTGGTCTTTAGTTTCTGGATGCAATGTGTTAACATTTTCATTTCGAATTGACGTTCATAAAGTGAATTATTTTACTGATTTATTGGCAATTTATTGTTGCTTAAGGCTATTCCGGTAATTATAGCCAAGGCAAAATTACGAAAATGTTGTATTATATTCAGGAATTGTAGAAATGAAAATCTCACCTATTGTTTACTTCACCTCAGTGCGGCAGTGAAATACTTTCCATCTCACTCTAATGCTTGGTTGATTACAATGCAGTACTACTCACGCGTAGGGGCATCTCTATGTTTATTTGTTACTCTGAGCTTACTCCTCTGTGAGTATGTAGTAATTGCTCCCATAACTTATCCCTACCTCACTTCCAATTTCAGAAGTGGTATTACGTCTGTCGTCTTCAATAAGCCGTTGAACATTGCTGATGTTATTCGCTGTGGTCATGGCTCTCATTTTCAACAAAATCACGACCATGCAAACACTCTGGCTCGCGACAGTGGCTCTTCTCCTAACATAGGCAGTCAATCGACTCAAGATTTGGCCAGTTTTAGCATTTTGTGGCGAGAAACTTGAATACAACACGTTGCGCAATTGACGTTGGTAGCTCTTGCTCAAACATGGTCACAGTGGACATCGAGAGGGTCGATGAGGCGAGTCCACGTGTTTCCCCTGCTCCTGACAAACCTACCCAACAACAAACGAAGCATGAGCGTTCTCCCCCACTATTGTGCCTGAAAAGTGTAAAGTCTCGTTTATATTTGATTCGCCCTCGTATAATTTGTTGATTGGTAACGCCCATCATCATATATAAAATGAGTTCCACAGAAATTCAGATAAATGTATTCATTTTGAGTGTATTAATGTATAAGCAACGTTTCGAATCGTGTGTTATTCTTCTTCAAGGCATGAATGAATTAGGAAACGGTAACATCAATAAAATGAACCGCTTGGGGAAACATCCGTTACTTGCCTCGTATGTGTAATAGTAATAATAGTGTTAATAAAGATATTATGTGATATTTCATGGAAGAATTTAAATGTAGTGCAAAGCTTGTAGTTGTAAATTGAGTTTTTGAATATTTAACGTAAATACTTATAAGTTCTTCCACCAAGCTGTTCATTTTATAAATGTAGCCGTTTCCTATTTTATTCATTGAAAGATTATTTGGACTGTTTCCATTATCTTGGATTGTTCTATCCAAAGTTTCGGCAAGCATTCGCCAGCCGTCCTCAGGGTAATCGCAAAATCTTATTTGGGCCAAATAATCTTTCAACAAATGAGCCATTATCGAGAATTTCCCGTTCACTGTTTATTAAGAAGAATAACACACGAAACGTTGGTGGTAGGTATATTTATATACTCAAAATAAAAACATTTTTCTAATTTCCTAAGAAATTCATTCAATTCATTTGATCTGCTTCTGAGGTATAATCAACGAATTTTGAGTCATATTTTTTTCAGGTTTTATCTGTAGTTGGAGAAGAAACATTGAACGCTAAAATTATAATGAGTAATATTGAAAATACAGCTCCCGATGTTCCAGATATTATAGTTGCTGCCAACATGGCTGGTTTGAAAATTTATTTCTTGAACTGGTACGTCACGAACATATTGGTAAGTTGCAAACTAATCAATGGTAAATATTTGAATTTTGGGCTCCAGCAGATATCGATCAGATTTTAATGTCATTGTATTCATTTTTTCATTTCTGATACAACATAAGTGAATATACAGGGCTTTCCTTTTAAGTTGGCCTATTAGACGTTTTAGGAGAACTAGTCAATATTTCGTTCTGAAATTTTAGGTGCAGCTTAAGGATAAAGAAACTCTTCGCCTAAAATATTTTTAAGTCGACAATGTTGCCACGTCTATCTCAAACACATATCTACTTTCTTATTTCAAATGGAACTACCTATATTTTCATTTATGTATTGATTCAATACCAAATTCGCAGTATAACCCACTAAAAAAAATTGTCTGCTATGCACTGTTGCTAAGTTATTCACAAATTCCTGAAACTTTTGACATTTGCATTTCCAGTTTGGAAATGCAATATCTCGATTATTTTTTATGCGAACAAAACCAAACTCAGCAGTCTCATAGTAAAGACTCCATGCATTCATGTGGTATATTCAGTATTTCGATACATCGTAAGGTTTTCGAAGATATTGTTCCGAAAATGTGAAACTCAAAATTGAAATATTTCGAGATTTTCAAATGGCAACCCCATATTTATTTCACAACATTCGATTCTTAATGAAGAATAAATGGCAGTCTACTTTTACACTAATTATTTATTTTGGATAGTTTCGAATGAGATGAAAAATACTGAAATTTTTCAGTATTTATAGTTCATGATCTATGTGGTCCTGTTTATGATGAAATGGTTCTATGATTATGGCGTGAATGTTGAAGTAGATTCCAAAATAAATAATTAGTATAAAAGTAGACTGCTATTCATTTTTTACATAGAATCGAATGTTGTGAAATAAATATGGGGTTGCCATTTGAAAATCTCGAAATATTTCAATTTGAGTTTCACATTTTCGGAGCAATATCTTCGAGAAACCTTACGATGTATCAAAATACTGATTATACCACATGAATGCATGGAGTCTTTACTATGAGACTGCTGAGTTTGGTTCCGATCGCATAAAAAATAACCGAGATATTGCATTTCCAAACTGGCAATGCAAATGTCAAAAGTTCCAGGAATTTGTGCATAACTTGGCAACAGTGCATAGCAGAGAAATTTTTTTAGTTGGTTATACTGCGAATTTGGTATTGAATCAATACATAAATGAAAATATAGGTAGTTTTATTTGAAATAAGAAAGTAGATATGTGTTTAGATAGACGTGGCAACACTGTCGATTTGAAACAATTTAGGCGAAGAATTTCTTCACCGTCAAGGCTGCACCTAAAATTTCAGAACGAAATATTCACTACTTCTCCTAAAACTTCTAATAGGCCAACTTAAAAGGAAAACCCTATGTATATTGAAAAATAATCTGGGAGGATTCTGCATTTCAGAAAATCTTTTTAGGTTTTCACTTCCAGTCTTGAAACAGAAATAATTAAAAAAATTTAATTAAGATGAAATGCTTCTGCGAAAATCTTTGCACTTATTTGTCAGGAGCAAATTTGTTTTGAAAAAAATTATTGCCTAACAGTAAAACTAAAGAATCTAACCTAACAGTAAAACTAAAGAAGGAAATAAATGAAAAGGATAATGTATCGTTTCGGTGTCTATATCAGACACCTTCTTCAGGAAAATTTGTAAAATCTCGGAATTGTGTATTTTTTAACATTAGTGAAACCAACAGGTCTGTCTTAGTTTAGAAGATATGAACCCCCACCTTAAGTCATTTTTTCTACTGCGAAAATACTGAATTACTGTTTTTTATAATATAATATTATAAATCCTTGACTTACATTCACATGAAGATTCGATGCGTTTGATTTCAGATAAATTCAATGACTGTAGCAAAAACATCGAAATTCTTAAGCAACCACATAATTAAAAATTCATAGTAAGTTTGGCTATAGAACAATGTTTCTGCAGTAAGTATTGAATAAACCTGAAATGAAACGCATTGAATCTTATACAGGGTGTCTATAAATGATTATAACAGCTAGGGCAGTTGGCATTGGACTATGTTAAATAACGGGTGTTTTTTTAGGAGGTTTGTTTTTTCGATAGATGTCGTTTTATTTTATGACGGTTGTTTTGACTGCTCAAAGTGGCATTTCTACTCAGTTTTGTTTGGCAAATCATTATGAATAGGTTAACTCCAGAAAAAACGTTTTCAAATCGTGGAAATTCATTTTCAAAATCAGTGTTCAATTAAAAATGTTTATAGAGCACTTCGTGAATTTATGGTGCACATAATCGTCCGTCAGAGACCACATAAAGAACGTAATTACCAAATTTCGGTCTACATTCACTCTTTTGGATGCCAAGCCACTGACAAGAAGGAGAAGAGTTCGTACAGAAGAAAATATTGCTGTCGTTGAGGCCAGTGTCGAAGACGCGTTACCGTGAATGGAAATCGATACAGAACCATGATCAATGAGTTTTTGTTGCCAAATCTTGAAGATATGGATATGGATGAAATGTGGTTTCAACAAGATGGTGCCACTTGGCATACAGCACGTGAAACAACCGGATTATTGAAAAAAACTTTCAACGATAACATTATTTCGAGAAATGGTCCGGTGAATTGGCCTCCGCGTTCGTGCGATTTGACGCCACTCGATTACTTTTTGTGGGGATACGTGAAGTCATTGGTTTATGTGGATAAACCTCAATCGATTGACGCTTTGGAAACCAATATTCAACGTGTCATTGCTGACATACGCCCTCAAATGCTTGAAAAAGTGGTCGAAAATTGGACCTCCAGAATGACATTTGTGAAAAATAGTCGTGGTGGACATATGCCACAAATTGTGTTTAAATGTTAAATGCCAAAACATTATCTACCAAATAAAAAAAAATGTTGGCCATTTCATAATTTTATATGTGTTTTATTCAAAAAACAAATCGGCAACCTCTTAAAAAAAACCCCGTTATCTATATTCTGATGTAAAACATTATATACTCCGTTTACGAAAGGTTGAGCACATAGTAGCGTTTCTTTATTTATCTGAAGTTGGCAGTATTTGCTGTCATAACGTAAAATAAAGTCAACGTTGCCGAATGTACCCGTCCTCGTCCGACGACCTTGCGAGTTATCAGACAACTCTATGCCATATTGACAACATAGCGTATCAATCTGACAAGAAAAGAAACATCATAACCTAAATTTCAATATACACAGTGGAATATGTCAAATTATCATGGCCAACCGACGGCTAAACCTTTCGTGAACGGACTATACAGGGTCTTTATAAATGATTGTAACAGCGCAGTTGGCTTTGGATTACAGAATACCAATCTCTCACCAATCAGAGCATAGCATGATCACAGAATTCTGTGGTTTGCATAATCCAAAGCCAACTGCGCTGTTACAATCATTTATAGAGACCCTGTATAAACAACTGATACTGTTTAGGCTTGTCATTCCGAAATAAATTCAATAATGTGAGTGGAATAAATGTTTAGACTTTGCATAAAAAACCATAAGATAAAATATTTTCTAAGTAACCCACGATGTTACAATCATTTATAAATACCCCGTATAAATGTTCAAAGAGGATTTATGAAACTAAATAAAAGCAGTATTCCAGTGTTTTATAATGCAAAAGGTTCTTGATTGTGCAACATTTTTGGACTTTGGGAAAACTTATCTTCTAAACTAAGACAGACTGTTACCTATTGGTTTCACTGATATCGATGAGGGCTCCAATATGAATACAGTGACACTCACCGAGATGTCGAGCACTTGGTCGACGCATCACCTCGCACAAAAGCTAAAAAATCACCTTTTTGTATTTCAAAATCGAAAATGAATGTTTGAGTACATCCTACTAAAAACTGAAGTTCTAGCTTTCAAGTCTTTTTTGGGTAACTTGCAGTAATTTCAGGAAACTGAATTTTATTGAAGCAGCATTCAGGACAACCATGTTAAAAAAATAAAAACTGCAAAAATACTCACTGCATAGGAAGATATGAATTTTAAACCTATACTCCATTCACGAAAGGTTGAGCCGTCGGTTGGCCATGGAAATTCGGCATATTCCACTGTGTAATAAAATTGTAGGTTATGTTGTTTATTTCTTGTCAGATTGATACGCAATGTTGTCAATATTGCATAGAGTTCTCTGATAACTCGCAAGCTTGTCGGACGAGGCCGAGTACATTCGGCAACGTTGACTTTATTTTACTTTATGACAGTAAATACTGCCAGCTTCAGATAAAAAGAAACGCCTACAATGAGCTCAACCTTTCGTGAAAGGACTATAGCTGGCAAAACGAATAAACCTATAGTCCGTTCACGAAAGTTTGAGCCGTCGGTTGGCCATGGAAATTTGGCATATTCCACTGTGTATATTAAAATTGTAGATTATGTCTTTATTTTCTTGTCAGATTGATAAGCAATGTTGTCAATATTGCATAAAGTTCTCTGATAACTCGCAAGCTTGTCGGATGAGGCCGAGTACATTCGGCAACGTTGACTTTATTTTACTTTATGACAGTAAATACTGCCAACTTCAGATAAACAAAGAAACGCCTACAATGAGCTCAACCTTTCGTGAATGGACTATAGCTGACAAAACGAATAAACCTATAGTCCGTTCATGAAAGTTTGAGCCGCCGGTTGGCCATGACAAGTTGGCATATTTCACTGTGTATATAAAATTTTAGGTTATGTTGTTTATTTTCTTGCCAGATTGATACGCAATGTTGTCAATATAACATGGAGTTCTCTGATAACTCGCAAGCTTGTCGGACGAGGCCGAGTACATTCGGCAACGTTGACTTTATTTTACTTTATGACATTAAATACTGCCAACTTCAGATAAACAAAGAAACGCCCACAATGAGCTCAACCTTTCGTGAACGGACTATAGCTGACAAAACGAATAAACCTATAGTCCGTTCATGAAAGTTTGAGCCGCCGGTTGGTCATGACAAGTTGGCATATTTCAGTGTGTATATTAAAATTTTAGGTTATGTTGTTTATTTCTTGCCAGATTGATACGCAATGTTGTCAATATAACATAGAGTTCTCTGATAACTAGCAAGCTCGTCGGTCGAGGCCGGGTACATTCGGCAACGTTGACTTTATTTTACGTTATGACAGCAAATACTGCCAACTTCAGATAAATAAACAAACGCCTACTATGCGCTGAAACTTTCGTGAGCGGACTATATTAAATTCTATTACTATTTTGCTCTGTACGATATCTACTGGACATTAAATTCAAATATGAAACCAATCAATTAGAAGAAACTTAACCATCATTTTTCCAGAATTTCTTGAATAACTTTCAAGCCGCCAAAGAGGCTATAATTCAAGCGTCGGCGAACGCCGCAGAAGTTGCGAAGCAAAAGCGCGCAAGAGGCTTACCAGAAGGCCACCAAAATTTCCCTCAACATCAACATCAAAGCGCCTGACATTATTGTTCCGATAAACTCGAAGGGCTTGGACGGTATCGCACTGGATCTTGGACATATAACGGTACTTTACAATACTAAGAAATGCCAATTTAAAGAATATTATATTAAAGCCAAATCTATGAAGCATCTGTCAGCAGTGATTAATATTTCATTAATTCCTTGTGATTAATGGGTATTATTATGGCCGAGCACAGAGATGTAAAATGGACGGATTTACAAAAGTCGTAGATAAATTTATAATCAACTTTTATTACAAAATATCGTATAATGTTTTTCGGGGTTAATCAATCTTCCCGTGCCATATGTCCAATTTATTTACAATAACTGACACTGGTTTATTTACACTATCCAGATTCATTTTCAGTCTGAAATTGTTCGGTGTTGACTTGATGTAAAGCTTATTTAACTTTTTTTTCACAACTGAACTGTAACTTTCCTGACTCCAACGCGCTCGTCTCTATATACGACACGTTCCTGTTCTAGAGCAATCTAGGCTAGTCGAGAGCATTCCTGGCGCCTTCTTGTTACGACGCGTAGCGAGTGTTCCAGAGCGACAGAGACACATACAGGGGGAATTTGCACGTTACAATACAATGAGAAGTTCATAAGAAATTACTCATGTGTCAACTTGACTTTTTCCACACATGTAATAGAAGGGACATATTAAAATGTTAAAGACTTCAAGAAAAATATTAAGTAGTCGTGCATAAGGTATAGTATTATACTCACGTATAATGTCTGTTATTCATTCGGTCATTCAGGCCACTTCACCGTGCGAATAATGGCAATCATTATACGCTCGTTGAATAATATACTTTAATTCATCTAGAGTGATACAATCAGTCCAACTTCGCTCGATACCTTTTGTGAAAAGATTTATCTCCTGAAATAGGCTTTAGTTTTGGCTTGACCTAATCATCCGATACTGATAATGTTTTTTTGAGTAGACACATTAGCTAGTCCCATAAAGAGAAAAAAATTGCATTCTGGAATGTACAGAGTGATCATAATTAATTCTAAAACAGCTACAACGAAAAAACGGTCAAGAACTTTCTTATTTCAAATAGCACGTCCGGTATTTCTTCATCTCGTTGAATCCAAATATTAATTCCGAAACTTTTTTCATAAGGTTTTTCTATACCTAAATCCCATAGTTTCTCAGCAATTCTCGATTTTCCATTCACTACACATTGGACAGGTATTCTGATTAATTAATTCTCTGAGATTCATTCTGCAACTTTCAAATCACTCATCATAGAAATTTTTTATATGATTATCACTACATAAAATTGTTGGTTTACTAGTTTTGAATAAAAATAATTGTCAATATTGCATAAAGTTCTCTGATAACTCGCAAGCTTGTCGGATGAGGCCGAGTACATTCGGCAACGTTGACTTTATTTTACTTTATGACAGTAAATACTGCCAACTTCAGATAAACAAAGAAACGCCTACAATGAGCTCAACCTTTCGTGAATGGACTATAGCTGACAAAACGAATAAACCTATAGTCCGTTCATGAAAGTTTGAGCCGCCGGTTGGCCATGACAAGTTGGCATATTTCACTGTGTATATTAAAAATTTTAGGTTATGTTGTTTATTTTCTTGCCAGATTGATACGCAATGTTGTCAATATAACATGGAGTTCTCTGATAACTCGCAAGCTTGTCGGACGAGGCCGAGTACATTCGGCAACGTTGACTTTATTTTACTTTATGACATTAAATACTGCCAACTTCAGATAAACAAAGAAACGCCCACAATGAGCTCAACCTTTCGTGAACGGACTATAGCTGACAAAACGAATAAACCTATAGTCCGTTCATGAAAGTTTGAGCCTCCGGTTGGCCATGACAAGTTGGCATATTTCACTGTGTATATTAAAATTTTAGGTTATGTTGTTTATTTTCTTGCCAGATTGATACGCAATGTTGTCAATATAACATAGAGTTCTCTGATAACTAGCAAGCTCGTCGGTCGAGGCCGGGTACATTCGGCAACGTTGACTTTAATTTACGTTATGACAGCAAATACTACCAGCTTCAGATAAATAAACAAACGCCTACTATGCGCTGAAACTTTCGTGAACGGACTATATTAAATTCTATTACTATTTTGCTCTGTACGATATATACTGGACATTAAATTCAAATATGAAACCAATCAATCAGAAGAAACTTAACCATCATTTTTCCAGAATTTCTTGAATAACTTTCAAGCCGCCAAAGAGGCTATAATTCAAGCGTCGGCGAACGCCGCAGAAGTTGCGAAGCAAAGCGCCCAAGAGGCTTACCAGAAGGCCACCAAAATTTCCCTCAACATCAACATCAAAGCGCCTGACATTATTGTTCCGATAAACTCGAAGGGCTTGGACGGTATCGCACTGGATCTTGGACATATAACGGTGACCAACAGATTCAACACCTTAGAAATGGAGGATAAAACTGGAAAAGGTCCTGTTATTGTTGATAGGTAAATTTGAAGAAGTAACACGTTGGGATGACAGTTTTTGGTCTAGCCAAAAAAACAACCTACTTCAATAATTATACGCGAGTAGTATACTATACTTTACTCCTTTATGAGCGTCTTTCAAGCGGAAATCTTAGCTATTGAAAGATGTCTAGATATAAATCTAGAAAGAAACTCAGAAGAAATCAGAAGTGTGATATAACCATACACTCAGATAGTCAAGCTGCTATTAAAGCACTGAGCTCCTACGTCATCGATTCTAAGATGATCTGGTAGTGCCGGAATAAACTCAAAGAGGTAGGCAAGAAAAATAAGGTCTTTTTAATCTGGGTTCCCGGCCACTCGGGAATCGAAGGAAATGAAGAGGCCAATACACTTGCCAAAGAGGGCGCACAAATGTCACTCATTGGCCCAGAACCCTTCTGTGGTATATCTAAATGTACCTATAAGAAAGAGATTCTGGAGAAGGAGAAAGCCGAGAGGGAAAAACTCTTGCAGAATCTCCCAGGGATGGATCATTCCACTGAGTTCCTTCGGAACTTCGAGACAGCGGGATCCAAAAGATATCTGGATCTTGGTAAGAAGCAATTACACCTCCTCACAGGCTTTCTTACCGGACATTGTCGCCTCAGGAAGCACCTGTTGAGGATTGGATTGTCGACACTGACGAGTGTAGGTTCTGTGGGAAGGAGGAAGAAACCCCCATTCACCTAGTCACGGAATGCCTTGGCATTACGAGCCTGAGGAAGGAATGCCTTGGACGAGAAACTTGTAAGAGTGAGGAACTAGCCTCGTTGAAGCCTTCACAGTTATTAGATTTCATTAGATCTCTGGAACTGGAAGGCGATCTGTGAAGGTTTTTGGCCAGAACAGCTCTGTAAGGGGGCACAATGGACCTTAAGGTCGCAGTGAACTGTAACCCCCCTTTAAACTATCAACTATACTATACTTTATCCACGACTACTGAATATATTTCTTGAAGATTTTAACATTTAGCGACCGTGCCCAGACCCTTCTATGACAAGCATGGAAAAAGTCAAGTTGACATATGAGAGATTTTTGGAGAACTGGTCATTGTATATTTTAATAAAACATGCTTTAATTGATATAATAAAAGTAGATTTGGCCCTCGATTGACAAGGTATACCCACTTTTTTAGTTGGAGTACTTTACAATACTAAGAAATGCCAATTTAAAGAATATTATATTAAAGCCAAATCTATGAAGCATCTGTCAGCAGTGATTAATATTTCATTAATTCCTTGTGATTAATGGGTATTATTATGGCCGAGCACAGAGATGTAAAATGGACGGATTTTACAAAAGTCGTAGATAAATTTTATAATCAACTTTTATTACAAAATATCGTATAATGTTTTTCGGGGTTAATCAATCTTCTTCCGTGCCATATGTCCAATTTATTTACAATAACTGACACTGGTTTATTTACACTATCCAGATTCATTTTCAGTCTGAAATTGTTCGGTGTTGACTTGATGTAAAGCTTATTTAACTTTTTTTCACAACTGAACTGTAACTTTCCTGACTCCAACGCGCTCGTCTCTATATACGACACGTTCCTGTTCTAGAGCAATCTAGGCTAGTCGAGAGCATTCCTGGCGCCTTCTTGTTACGACGCGTAGCGAGTGTTCCAGAGCGACAGAGACACATACAGGGGGAATTTGCACGTTACAATACAATGAGAAGTTCATAAGAAATTACTCATGTGTCAACTTGACTTTTTCCACACATGTAATAGAAGGGACATATTAAAATGTTAAAGACTTCAAGAAAAATATTAAGTAGTCGTGCATAAGGTATAGTATTATACTCACGTATAATGTCTGTTATTCATTCGGTCATTCAGGCCACTTCACCGTGCGAATAATGGCAATCATTATACGCTCGTTGAATAATATACTTTAATTCATCTAGAGTGATACAATCAGTCCAACTTCGCTCGATACCTTTTTGTGAAAAGATTTATCTCCTGAAATAGGCTTTAGTTTGGCTTGACCTAATCATCCGATACTGATAATGTTTTTTTGAGTAGACACATTAGCTAGTCCCATAAAGAGAAAAAAATTGCATTCTGGAATGTACAGAGTGATCATAATTAATTCTAAACAGCTACAACGAAAAACGGTCAAGAACTTTCTTATTTCAAATAGCACGTCCGGTATTCTTCATCTCGTTGAATCCAAATATTAATTCCGAAACTTTTTTCATAAGGTTTTTCTATACCTAAATCCCATAGTTTCTCAGCAATTCTCGATTTTCCATTCACTACACATTGGACAGGTATTCTGATTAATTAATTCTCTGAGATTCATTCTGCAACTTTCAAATCACTCATCATAGAAATTTTTTATATGATTATCACTACATAAAATTGTTGGTTTACTAGTTTTGAATAAAAATCGAAAATTGCTGGGAAACTATCAGTTTTAGGTATTGGAAAACCTGAAGAAAAAAGTTTCGAAATTAACTTTTACGTTCAACGAGATGAAGAAATGACGAACGTGCCATTTGAAATAAGTAAGTTTTTTCACCATTGTTCGTGGTAGATGTTGAGAATTAATTATGATCACTCTGTACATTCCAGAGTTCATTTTTTTTTCTCTTTATGGGTCTAGCTAATATGTATACTCAAAAAATAACGGTCGGTTTCGCTTGCGTAACTGGTTCCTCCACAAATTACTATTCAAAATGACTCCATATTTTGAGAAACAGGAATGAAATAATGTAAAATGCCTTCTTATTGGTGAAACTGTTTATTAGTGACTGCAAATAATTTGCCTGCTCGACTAGTTTCGATGGGTGTTTCCCATCATTTTCAAGAGCCTAGTAACGAGACAGCTGCAAAGAGAGAAAACAAAACAGATAATGAAAAACAATTGTCAATAAGAACAATAAACAACTCACGATGCAGCAGTCTAGCACAGTTCTCCAGCAGGGACAATATTTTGAATTTTTCGCGATTTTCTCATATGTGATGTATTGAATGTACATAGTGATCTGAAGAAATCATCATAATTTGAGCTTGCATTTCTTTTTTGAGGTCATATATAGGGTGTTACTTTGGTCTGTAACTCTGTATTGGAAAACTCTGTATACAGGGTGTTTCATCATAAACTGGACAAACATATATTTTCGTGTAGATGACATCGGGAGAACCATTTTTGCCTTATACAATATATCCCGTTTTCGAAGCATAAGCGAGATACAGGGTGTCAAACGTCATTTTCGAGCAAGATTCTTATGAGTGTGCTCAGTTATGTATAACACTTGGTGTAACGGTTTTTGGTCAAATCTCAGTATTTTTGGGTCCTCTACCCAGAAAAGTTGACGAACTCCGAAAAAAAATTTACAAAATGGCGGAAAATCTGCAATGTTCCAAATTTTTTTTTGCGGTTGTCAAATTGACTCTTGTTTTCTGAATGAACAAAATTTTCTAAGACTTTCTGTGAAAAATTTTTTCAAAAATCGAACACAATTTTTTTTTCACATGTCTACAGCGATGAGAAAATTTCACTCGAAATGGATGAAATTTTGTACAATTGTACTTCTTGTAATTATCAATCACGAATATGAAAACAGAATTGTAAAATATCGAACGGTTTCGTTACTACAGTCATTCAAATGTTTCGTTCGGACCTCTGAAATATTGAAAATAAAATTGTTTTGGGTTCTAGAGTCAAAATGATTAAATTATTGGCATGTCTAAACATTTTAGATGAATTTAAACGAAAAAAATCAGTGAAACTTAGTTGGGACTCGAAACGACCTAGGTATTAAATAGGGAAATGGTACTGTTCTAAGGATATTAATATTCGTTGCCAGGCAACAGTAGTTCATAGAGTTGGACTAGTATTTTAATTTCAGTGAATATAATTTAGCCAGTAGTCAAACTCTATGAAATACAGACTATCGTTGCCTGGCAACGAATATTAATATCCTTAGAACAGTACCATTTCCCTATTTAATACCTACGTCGTTTGGAGTCCCAACTAAGTTTCACTGATTTTTTTCGTTTAAATTCAATTTGACAACCGCAAAAAAAATTTGGAACATTGCAGGTCTTCCGCCATTTTGTAATTTTTTTTTCGGAGTTCGTCAACTTTTCTGAATAGAGGACCCAAAAATACTGAGATTTGACCAAAACCGTTACACCAAGTGTTATACATAACTGACCCTGTATCTCGCTTATGCTTCGAAAACGGGATATATTGTATAAGGCAAAAATGATTCTCCCGATGTCCTCTACACGAAAATATATGTTTGTCCAGTTTATGATGAAACACCCTGTATATGGAAATAATTTTGAATTGTGATTTTGGTTAACCTACCCTCACCACAAAAAAGATTTTCAAAATATCATCATTTACACCTTCGAAATGACCATGGAGTCAGTGGTGGGCTAGCAATTTCGGAAATTCACTGACACGGACGACACTGTACGGTGCTCTGTGGATGGAGAAAAATTCATAACGGATTACACTGAAGGGCGTGCAGCGCTGACAGCAACGTTGCCGTTACGTCACGGAAATGCCGTTTTAGCAACGGTATAATTCATAAAACGTATGATTTGAACATATTTTGAGCTGAGTACGGTTGAATGATGGTACGCAAGTGTGTCATTCGTGAAAAACTGGTTATTTGAAACCTACTGTTTTCATTAGATTTCATAGGTGAATTTTAAACTTGTAATTCAGCTGTAACGACGTGGACTGTGTTCTCAATTCAATTCAATTAACAGTTAACAATATATATTGCTATATTTGCTATATTTGTCACACATTGAAGGCTACCGATTGATATAACCTGGGCAGTGGGTAGCCTTTGAATTCGTTGTATTCTGCAGGAAACTGAATGAACATGAATTTTTTTATCGTACATTATTTTGAGACTGCTTTTTTTGACCTGTTGTTATGAATAGCTTGAACGTAGCACATAGAACATGGGCAGTCTTTAAATAATCTCGTAACTACAAATCTACCATTTTGTTCTTGAATCGTTCTATATGAAGTATTTTTTAATTGAAATTCTTCAATTCATGTTAGATATACATTTCGCAAATTCACAATAAATGTACAAATTCACTATAACAATTTTTATTTCAGATTACGTGTTACTCTCACAGATTTGAAATTATCGAAGGTGAAGTTGGATAATGAACATAAGATTGTCAACGAAGCAATCATTTTGGAACCGCTCTCTTCGAAGTTGATAATAAAAAGGAATTTATCAGCTTCTTGGTATAAAGTCATCCCGGATATTGACATGTCAGGAAACATCAACGAAATTAAGGTAGGAATTCGTCAGAGGGTTGCCTTTCATTTCCGTATTGGAAAGGGGTTGTAATTGAGATGTTTAAATGGGGAGATGGTGGGTGCACTGCTTCGCTTTTATTTCAGACATCATGGCGAAAAAAATGTAATATTAAGGAAAGTTTTCCTGTCGTTAGTGTGCGGTGTGCAAGAACATGCGACAGTGGAATTGTCTCTGATATAACCTAAAAACTATCATTTAAAATTGAAGAACGATATGAGCTAAATTTGAAATGCAGCGTCGATAAAATAAATTTTTCCGAATCTCATTTGAAATGGGCAATATCTCAGTAAGCTTATTCCTGAATTTGTTAGATCTTACAGTTTTTCATGTACGAGTGATTTCGCCATTAGTTTTAAACATTTCAGTTGCAATATAGCAACTGACAGCTTTATCCTAATCTTTGACATTATTGAGGTTATGAACTTTGAATTCAGAAAAGGTAATTTGAATTTCAGAACAGTAATATGTAATTCAGAAATAGGAAATTGAAATTCGAAATCGATTGCTTACTATCTATGTAATACAATTGAATGGACAAGCTCTGAATTACAATTTCCCTTTTCTGAAATTCGAAATGCCATTTCTGAATTACAACTTCGTTTTTCTGAATTCCAACTGCCTTATTTGAATTTCAATTTCTTCTTCTGAAATTAAATTAACTGTTCTGAATTTCAATTTCTGTTTTCTGAAATACAAGTTCACTGATAAGGGAACTTTGATTTCTTCGCCTAAAATATTTTTAAGTCGACAGTGTGGCCACATCTACCTCAAACGTAAATCCACTTTCTTATTTCAAATGGAACTACCTATATTTTCATTTATGTATCGATTCAATGCCGAATTCGCAATATAACCTACTAAGAAAATTCCTCTGTCGTCCACTGTGGCCAAGTTATGCACAAATTCCTCAAATTCTTGACATATTTTGGCTTTCGGTAATCGTGGCCCAATGATTATGACCATAGATCGTGGCTAGAAATCTTTCTCATTCGAAAACTATCCATAATAAATAATTAGTGTGAATGGAAATTGTGATTCATTTTTTATTTCGAATCGAATGCTGTGAAACAAATATGAAGTTGTCATTTGAAAATCTCAAAATATTTCAATTTTGAATTCCAATTTTTCGGAGCAAAATCTTCAAAAAATTATACGACTCATCAAAAAACGGAATGTACCAAATGAATGCTTGGAATCTGTACTGTTAGATTGCAGAGTTTGTTTTCATTCGCATAAATAATAATCTAGATATTGCATTCCAATCTGGCAAGACAGATGTCGAAAATTTCAAGAGAATTTTTTTTCAGTTTGTTATACAGTGAATTTGGTATTGAATCGATAAATAAATAGAAATATAGGTAGTACCATTTGAAATAAGGAAGTAGGTGTGCGTATAAGATAGATATGACAACAATGTCGATTTGAAAATATTTTGGGCGAAGAGCTCTTTCATCCCATCAAAATATTCACTAGTTCTCTAAATACGTCTAACAGGCCAAGCTAAAAAAGGACCCTGTTTGTCCATCAAAATAGAAAAAAAAATCAAAGTTTTAAATCTGCATACTGGATAGAAAAATAGATTCAGTCTTCCATGTTTCAGAATTAAGAGGTTACTTGTTTAAAACTGTATAATAAATTGTCCGAAGACATCAAACTGAGTAGGAGAGCTTTTGTTATAGAAAACGATATACAAATACACTTTTATGTGTTGTATTGTTTATTTTCTATACAGTAGAACCTCGATTAACCGAACTAATTGGGAATGAGACTAGTGCGGATAATCAAAAGTTCGGATAATCGAAATGTGAGACTTTACAACCCCGTGTGCGGCACTTTCCCGCCGAGATGCGAGATACTTCCTTGACAGAGATTTTCAATTAAGACCAGTCTCATCTGCATTATAAACATCTTCGCGAGTAAAACCTTCTTTTCCAAAAACGAGTTGAATTCCTTTTTGAACTCTTCAGCCGCACTTGAATTCGCTGATAGAGATTCCCCCTGAATTTGAAGCTCTCGTATTCCATGGCTCAACTTGAAATTATGAAGCCTTGAAATTATCTGATCCACCTAGTTTTTTATTCAACTCAAGGGCTTTCTCACACAAGAGGGGACCCGAATCGGTTCCCCCAAGCTACGCCGCTGTATGAACCAAGTAGAAAGAGCTTAATCTAGTTCTTGATCTTTTGCATTTTTCATAACTTTTCTTTTCTTCACACCGTCACTACTGTCCATCATCGATGAAAATGCTATGAGAGCATCTCGATTTTTTAAATATCGGTGATTGTTGATTTTTTCAACACCATAAAGACGTACTAAATTGCATTACTTTCACCCTTATCTGATTTAGATAATATTTCTATTTTTTTTTCCAACGTAAGAACAGTACGTTTTCGTTTGGAAGTTGAAAGGTGACTCGACGTTGTAGCCATTTCACAAGTGCATGCGAAATTTTCGCAAGCTCCTGCTGACTAATACGTAAGGTCCGACGTTCGATGAAATACTGAACATAGAGAAAAGAAACTATTTGTTCTATGATACTGAAACAGATCGAGATCGCGTCTCAACAAGCTCGATCAGTCCCGACCCTGATATAAGAAACATACAGATGTGGAAGAATCGGATGAAACACGGGAGTTCCAGTGTTAAATTCAAGCAGGCTCGGAGTCCAGTGGAACAGTGGAACAATCGAAACCTCAGAGCGATGCGATATTAAATAAGCGGCTGGTCTTGTTGGAATGGCATTCCTAAAGCTCTGATTAGGGTAAGATCGGAGCATTGGTTACAGCAAACGCTGGTATTTCGGTGGTTGTAGTCGCAAGACGTTGCCTGTGTCGTTGCCGACCGTAGCGTTGCTGTAACCAATGCTCCGATCTTACCCTTATCAGAGTTTTCAGAATACCATTCCAACAGACCAGCCGCTTATTCAATATCGCATCGCTCTGAGGTTTCGATTGTTCCACTGTTCCACTGGACTCCGAGCCTGCTTGAATTTAACACTGGAACTCTCGTGTTTCCATCCGATTCTTCCACATCTGTATATCCTTATATCATGGTCCCAACTATCGTCTGGCGGAAGATTCGGAAGAAATCGCCAACGTTCGGATAATTGAACGTTCGGATGCGGATGAGTCAACGTTCGGATAATTGAGGTTTCGGATAATCGAGGTTCTACTGTATCAGATTTTATCTTGATGTGTTGTTATACTTTTATTCTTCTTGACAAATTGTGGTATTGTATTTATGACGGTATATGTTTATAGTGTACACTTAAATTATGAATGAATTATTTTTATCATCATCCAAAATTTTTTCATGAATAATTTTTGAGCCATTTCAAATTGATTATTGAAATTTTCAGGTGAGATTCAGCCATCTCGATATGGCAACGGTCACAAGCACGGTGAATGGCAATTTAGCTGAAGGAACACAACAACATGCAATGTCCCTCAAAAGAAGTGTGTCCACTTCCAGTTTCCGAAACAGGGCTGTTGTTATCGGTTTAAACAATGAAACTGTTGATTCAGTTCTTGAACAAGAAGTGGAAGATGACAAAGAAGTTGTTCACACGACTTTGAGGTTTACTGTACAATGGACAAACTCGAAATTAACTGTATACTGCCCCAACAGTAAGTAAATCAAAACGTAACTTATATAGATTATCTGTTTTTATTCTGAAGGACTTTCCAACAGAGATAATGCATGAGATTTGAAATGGTTATTTATTAATTTATTAAGGACTACACCATTCTACAGCCTAAGCCAATTAAATAATGGAAAACTTAACAATGGAAAAAACTTAATAACTAATTAAACTAAAACAAGAACTTATCACAACACGGGTAATTTCAAGAAAATTATTGGGGTTTGCATCATTACAAAATTCAAATGCTTCAAGATCCGAAGCCATAAGACCAGCATTGTTTAAGGAGAAAATACAGGGTCTTTATAAATGATTGTAACAGCGCAGTTGGCTTTGGATAGCAGAATACCTCTCTCTAACCAATCAGGGCATAGCATGATCACAGAATTCTGTGGTTTGCATAATCCAAAGCCAACTGCGCTGTTACAATCATTTATAGAGACCCTGTAGTTGGTTACTCGCCCTGCTAAGGGCATTGGATGTGCGTATGTGGCGGTACCTAGTAGAATTATGTGGCAAACTCAAAAATTAGGGTCCAAGCAAATACGCCCTTTTGGCGAATACTTGAATAAATACTTATCGGTAAATAGGTTTTTACTTCGGCTATGAAACTACATATATTTTTTGACGTGAAGTTTGAAGAATCGAAACCCAGTAAATTCCAACTCATGTTCGTGTATGATGAATGAAGAGAGTATACCGGTTTCAGTTAGGAATTTTATTACTTTCATATTTACGGGGTCTGTGTATGTTATACGATTCTACTTTTGCTATTCTAAGATAGTGAAGAGAATGAGTTTGGAATTTGAATCGCAGTTGAAGTCAACTTGAAATGTTTCTTTTGGGATTTATCGTAAATGCGATGGCATCAAAGACTTGAAAAAACTTAATTTTCATTACGTGGCTTTAATTATTGATACCTTAATTATGTTATTCATTCATTTGAATTCAAGAGACAGACAGACAGGATGCCCAAATATCTTCAGCATAAACATATCAGAATATATAAAAATTCCTCAAATGATTCACTTCTTTTAAGTGAATACTATTTCTTTGCTACTAAGTTAAATATTCCTTTTCGCGATCTCACGATTAAATCGGAAATATTTCTCAAATCCTAACCCTTAGGGCTTCAGAGTAATAAACATTTTTATTACTTTTTTATTACAAGAGAGAGATTGAATTATTTTACTGCTTTGGTGGCGGTTTATTGTTGCTTAAGAGTATTTTGGTAATAATAGCTAAGGCAAAATTACAAAAATGTTGTATGATATTCAGATATTGTAGAAATGAGAACCTAACTCATAAGGGGTATTCGAAAACTTACTCGATTACTAACTCGGGTTGAATTTTGACAGCAAATTTATTTATCTGTCAATATTCAACCCGGGTTAGTAATCAAGTAAGTTTCCGAAAATTCCTATTATTTACTTCACTCCAGTGCTACAGTGAAATGCTTTCCATCTCACTCTAATGCTTTGTTGATTACAATGCGGTACTTTTTACGCGTGTGGGCACCTCTATGTTCATTTCTTACTCTGAGAAAACCATGGAGGTAAAGGAAGGGGGCAGGGAGCATATCCTATATTTCCCTTGATGCAAAAGTGCCATATTTGTATGGGCAACTTTGTGGCGGGAATTTTTTGGATTCATTAAAGCACCCATTCACTGAATAAGAAACCTTTTTAAACTAACACTTAATATCTTTCTGCTACAAACTGTAGAGAAAATGAACAAGAAATGGGGCACAAATAATAAAATTCAACGTTTAAAAAGTCGGCCATATTGGTGTGTCCCTTCTTTGTTTTGTGTTGTTTTGTTTACGTGACACTTGTCAAACGTTAGGCTCCCTCCACTTCCTTTTACCTCCATGGAGAAAACGACCTAGTTCTGCGATGGTTCCCTTTACCACAATGCCTTTTACGGTTTCCTCGTCAAGCCCCTAGATATTCAGAACAGAAAAAGTAAATGTGATGGAAATACCCCAAATAATATTTCAGTGAATATTCTGCTCACTGCTTATTTCCAACAGGAATCGAAAATATCTCTGAAGGTAGAGCCTACCTACCATCTCGCAAGATTTTCTCTGGAAGGACTATCTTGCAAGGGACGTCAGCTGTCAGACAGCACATTCAGTACGTCAATTCTTCTGTTAGATTGCAATTTAGATGACATGAGACCTGGCAGAGATCAGCTGATCAGGCGTCTCATCGAGAGAAGAAGCGACATGAAGGCTCTGTCGACCAGTGCGGATAGTGATAACACAGTGAGGAGTATGCTGGACATAACGTACCAACAAAAGAAAAACGAAATGTTCGGTAAGTACACCGCGCAAAAAAATTAACGTACATTATGGAAATCTCAAATTTATTCTACAACTGAAGGTGTTTCAATGATAATTATTTTTATCAGAATTATGCATGCATATGTTATCCACTTCCAACGTTTTTCTTCAGTAGAGATGTTTTTTCCCAGCAGGAATAAAAAATATGAGATTATCAGATTTTAAATGTACTGGCTCCATTCTGAAATCCATTGTTCTCGATCGCTATGTAACGCGAAACACGCAATTTGACCCAAGAGGAATGTGCCCAAGCGGTAGTTTTGCGAGAAGAAGGGTGGAAATACACAAGAATTGCAGAAAGGTTTGGAGTTTCCTATACAAGTGTGTCCAGAATGTTGCAGCGATTCAGGGAGACAGGTATGAATGTCCGAAGACCAGGACAGGGTAGACCACGGGTAACACTGTCATTCAAGAACGTTACTTGAGAGTTTCTTCGTTGAGACAACGGATTTCAACCGCTCCTTCAAAATCAGCTTGAGCAAACTCTCCCAGCTCTTACCCCAGCCCATCGAAGTCCGCGTTTGGATTTTGCTAGAGAGCATATCCACTGATTGGGAAAGAGTTCTCTTCACAGATGAGTCTAGATTCTGCCTCTACCTTTGTGATCGACGTTCCCTTGTATACAGACGTCCACATGAAAGATGTGCTAAGAGTAATTTCCTGAATACTACTGGTTTCCGGGGAGGATCGATTATGGTATGAGGTGGAATATCTTTGACTGCTCGCACAGACCTAGTGGTCGTTTATAATGGAGCTATGAATGCTGATAGGTACATAAGGAACATTCTTGAAGAGCATGTAGTGCCATTTGCCCCATAGACTGGTGAAAATTTCATTTTTATGGATGATAATGCCAGACCCCATCGTGCGCGCATCGTTCAGGAGTACCTTGAAGAGGTTGAAGTCTCTCGAATAGAATGGCCAGCAAGAAGTCCAGATCTCAATCCGATTGAGCAGGTTTGGGGCAACCTCAATAGAAAGCTGAGAACTTCAGAATATCATCCAGCTACTCTTAATGACTGACAGTGGGTTTCATAAAGCTTGTCGAGCAATCAAATCGTTGATTTTGAATTAAGTCGATGGTTTACGTCAAAAATGAACTGAAAATTGCACAGAAATGATGACATTGCAATGATCAAGGTGATCGGAGTTTCATGAAACACGGCTTTAGGAATCCAACTCAGAGAAATCTGGGAAGGATTAGATCAGAACATTTTAAGATCAATCATTTTGAGTATGAACCGTCGTTGCCGAGCTGTAATTAAAGCAAGGGGGGAAATACCAAGTATTAAACTCTTATCAGCATTTTGAAAATTGTTTATTGCTCTTCTTTCACGTAAGATTCGGTGAAAATCCTGAATTTTTCTTCCATTTAATGTGTCTTGTTTCGAGTTAACTTTCATTAAAATTGAGATTTTCAGAATGTACGTTAATTTTTTTGCGCAGTGTAGAATGTATATGTCTAAGACTAGATTATAGATTTTTTAGCAAGATGTTGCGAAGATGCGAAGCCTTAATGTTATTTGTCTAAAAGAAATCATGAATATTAGTATATTATGCAATGAGCATATAATGACAACTATTATTCACTAGGTGCAGTTTAGGCTACGAGCCATAAGCGAGTGGCCTAAATCACCGGATATAAATATGTTATAAATAAAAACATATCTTTAAAATTTTTCATTTACAGCGGACGTGAGGGTATACAGTTCACGTTCATTCTGTCTGTGGATACATGTTGAAACTGAAGGATTTCTTTAACACAACCATGGAGACAGACAAACCGAATATGGGACCACAACAAATTAACGCTAAACAACGTCCTCTAGCAAATCGATGCAGAATAAGACTGCGGCAACTTCAACACAGAGCACGACAAAAATGACAGTGAATTTAAAAATAGAAAAACCCGACATTATTTTGGTGGAGCATATGGATAACATCGATACAAGCGCTATAATCATGCATGTGAGTAAATGTACAGTGCCGGCAAACGACTCTACAAAGCATATCTAGTATATTTTAGTTATTAACTGTGGGTTTCACAGCGCTTAGTTAGACAATAGAATCGCCGATTTTGAATTAAGTCGATGGTCAACGTCGAAAATGAACTGAAAATTGCACAGAATTATGACATTTCATTAAGCAAAATTGTTGGAGTTTTGTGGATATCCGGCTTAAATCCATGGACCTATAATACTAACTGGACGTCGAACTTCCAAACTTTCACGTAGAAAAAAGTGAAGCAAGTGCCGCCATTTGCAGTTTGGGATGAAACTCGAATAATTTTATGTTCTATGCCATCTGTGCTCGAATTTTTTTCGTTGAAAATTGACACCTCTCAAGTAAAACCCAAACTGCATATGGCCGCCGTCTGGCTCAAAATTTTTGACAAGTTCGCCATCTATACTCCGTTCACGAAAGGTTGAGCTGTCGGTTGGCCATGGAAATTTGGCATATTCCACTGTGTATATTAAAATTTTTTATTCTTCGCATAGGCTTTCAATGCCGAGGCATTCTGTAACTAAGTGAGCAGAAGTTATCTCATCATATGCTTCCAAGGTGACAATGTCCTGTTAGGAAGCTAGTTCTTACTGAGATCCGAGTACTTTTCAAACCTTTCAGCTTTAAAGTTCCGAAGGAATTATTGGAAGCATGAATTCCCGGAAGATTCCTTCAGAGTGCTTCTCATCGGTTTTTTCCTTCTTCAGAAACTCTTTTTATAGGTGCATTTCTTCTTCTTCTTCTCTGTGCGGTGCCTTTCCGGCCGAACTGAGGCCTAGTGGCCCATTGTTCACCCGCATCGTTCTATAGACTCAGCTCCTCAGACACGAAGACAGAAATGTCGCGAGCCTGCCAGGAGTGGTCCCTCTCGCCATAGGGATAGAAGGTGTTGGATTACCTAGGTGTGTTGACCTTAACTCATTAAGGTTCCCACAGTTGAACAAAATATGCTCAACCGTTTCATCAGTGCTCCTTTACCACCGGCATAGGGAGCAGCTCGTTAATCCCATTCTCTTCAAATGTTTGTTAAACAGGTGACCAGTTACCAGACCGAGTTGTTTCCTCTCCAGCAACAGAAGCCTATTGACCTCAGATCGCGAGGACGGTCTCTCAATGAGAATCCTCGACCACCTTAGGCCCAGCCCTGCGCTCCATTCCGAGGAAAATTCCCTGTACAGCCAGTTCCTGAAAAAACTTCTGACAGATGTGAGACAGATTGGCAGCGCAGGCTCCGGACCAACAAATGCTAATCCGGCTCCCCGCCTAGCCAGTTCATCTGCCTTGACGTTACCAGGTATATCCGCATGAGCCGGACACCAGATTACTTTCAAAAAGTTATCAGAGCCAGCCCACGCAGAGCTTTCCTGCATTCTTCTACCAAAAGAGAATCAACTCTAACATCGGATAGAGATTTCAGAGTTCCCTGGCTGTCGCAACATATGTAAATGTGCTGGCCAGAGTATCCCCTGCGAATAGGTGCATTTGCCTATGCCACAGGAAGATTCTGGGCCAGTAAGTGGCATTTGTGCTCCCTTTCCGGCTAGTATATTAGTCTCTTCATTTCCTTTGATTCTCAAGCGACCGAGAACCCAGACTAAAGAGACCTTGCGGTGCTTTAATAGCAGCTTGATTGTCAGAATGTATGGCTGACAGTAGGTTCCACTTGGCGATCACAACGCCCAAAACGCCTCATGTTTACATTCCGCTGAACGACCGCAACGCTGACGCGAGTGTTTGTGACGTCATTGATGACGTCATCAATTTCGCCCACGGAGACCCACGTCAAGACGGTGGTCGACGTGAGCGTTTAGGGAGAACTGTCATCCGTTCCTCTTTAGAAGTTAACAAAATCAAAACATTTCCGACATTCAGGAGTTTGTCAACATGCAACCTGTGAAATAATTCAGTAATGGCATATTCTTGCACATGATTTTTGCATGCTGAATGAGGAAAAGGATGATGAAAATCGTAAAGAAGTTGAAAATGTAAGAATAGATCGAAGTTATCTAACTTCTACGGATAAACTTTCAATAGATGTTACGCGGATATAGAGTTCATTTTATTGATAATTTTAGGTTTTATTTTATTACAATTTCATACTGTAGGGACAATGAATAATATCTATAATTTGAAAACTGAATATAATGATACGATCAGGTTAGAAGTAAATCATAGACTAACTAACGGAGAAAATAAGTTCAAATTCATACTTTCAAAGATTTTTTCAATTGAGAGAAAAACATAATTGTAATAATTGATGGTAAAAACATGATTCACAACTGATTTCTAAAGAATAGATCAAACAAAATATTCTATTTCAAGCTATTTCAGACCTATGAGTAAATATGTGTAAAAGGTAAAATATAAATGTTTATGGACGGAGTTGAAAAACATGTCAGAACCTGGTAAAATAACTGAATATTCCAGTTATGAGTTTCCTCCCGGCATTATCAGTGAGATATATTATCATTAATGGTTAAATAATTCCCAAAATATGTTGAGGCAACTTTTCTGCGTAAAATTCAAAACACAAATTTGAATCTCATTCGACAACTGTCATTAATCGCCCATAACGCCCAAATACCGTTCCACATGCAAACCGTCAAAAACGTCCGCGGACTTGTGACAAGCTAGTGGAACGGGAACGAGCGTGAGCGTGGTCGTTGTGATCGCTTAGTGGAACCTACTGTTAGTCACACCTTCGAAAGTTTCTTGTTAACTCGTTGATAGCACAATGTTGAGATATGAACGCCGTTATTGCTGGTTACGCGGGAATTGCTTATTTATAAATAGTTGAGGAGAAATCTCATTCAGTTTGCTAATCGAAGTCGAAGACTGAAATATTTATTATGTTTCAGAACGAAATTCAATTGAAATATCGTAGTCAGGGTGTACACCAAGTTGTTAATGGTACCATCACTGATTTCGAATTGATAACATGCAATTACAATCCGTTGAAGAGAAAAGAAACAATGAGCAGTATATTGTTTCCTATAACAATCAGTATAGCAGGTTCTACGCCCCAGGATAAAGGTTTACATGTAGAGGTAAAATGACTTTTATTGGGGGTTATTGTTTGTTTTTGATCGAATATGGCTTTTTCAGCTCCTTTTTACTGATATGAGGTTTTGTCTCTCTCCATCTACCATTGGCCTACTCAGCAATATTTCTTCTAAATTCAGTGCAACAAAGGCAACATCTAATGAAGAAACAGAGGATCAATTCACATATACCGAACTTTGGCATCCAAAACCATTTTCGGATGATGACTATTGGTACCTCAGAACAGGTGAGTTCGATAGCTGTCATTTTAGCAGCATATTGTGCTAGTTTGTCTAATCCTTGAGCTACCCATGCACTTAAAAGATCCCAAGGCCAATTGTATTATGGTCATCTTGAAAAATAAGAGCTCGACGTTGTCGATTGCAAATTAAAATTTTTTTGATATCTTATGAGTGGGTGTTCAAAATAGGTCGTTCAAATGTTGTGTGGCTCCGGATAGTGCATCTGTAAAAGACATCATAACAAAGTGTTTAATTGATAAGGGTATTTTGCGGAAAGCGGACAAACCAAAATAATCTCCAAATATATGGCGCTAAATTTGCTAAATTATATCCTATCTCTATGATTTCATCCAATATGTCTATCAAGTGTCTTTGAATTAATCTAATGAATGAGGGCTACCGTTTTTTTCTTCGCTAGCTGGCGCCTCTGTTGCGTGAGGTCCTGTCAAAGTTCCTTGTACTGTCATTGATTTTTTTATTATTATTAAAACAAATTCATATTTATAAGTGTTCGGTGTTATAAGTCGTGTGAAAAAAGTGTACATTCTATTCCTTGAATACTGTACAATATCGAGCATGCTGCAGGGTTGTGCAGTTCCGTATTGTTCAGAAAAAAAAGGGAACGATAAGACTGTCCTAAAGCAACTGATGTTACCCCTTCAAAACATTCTTATTTTTGTGAAAAACATTTCAACCCTGGTTATAATACGTGACCTAACGATCCTTATACAGAAAACCGTGAGTACCTAATAATCTTTTACATTATGTTGCTTCAGACACTTTACTTTTACAATTGAATAAATCTAGTTATACATAGTGGTATTACTTGTAATATACTGTTGAAAAATTTCAGCTATTCCTAAATTAAAACTGAAATCAATACCTAGTCAATTTTCTGGGTACCAGGAAGGCGAGGACAGATATGAATAAAATACTAGTAGAGAGAGTTTTTGAACGCAGAAAGAAATTTGAAAATGCAAGAATCGTTTCAACTGTAGAGGAAAATCAATATGTAGTCAAGAGAGCTCAACTGCTTTTTTGTCGGAACTTGAGAGTAATAGAACATACCTACTTCGAATTGAAAATCTAATTGGTACAATTTTACTCTGGATTTTACAACTACAAACATTTCATGTTTGTTATCAATCAACTCACTAACTCGAGGAAAACATTCACTGTAAAAATATATATCGAGAACTTGTGTAAATAAATAAATTAACCTACTTTAAATGAATGATTAGTGATTAGTTAGTATAAATTGATCTCTGAGGTTTTCCTTTTCGCACATACTGTTTTTTCTATATATTCACTTATAATGATAAATGAAAGGATTGTGTGAGGTTTTATTGTTCTACTCCAAGTTTTAACACTTTTTCAGCTATCACAGGTATCATGTAAGTAGGATAGAAGGCAATTTCTCTTGAAATGATAATCTACTTCTATAATAAAACTTATTTCAAATCATGATAATGCGTTTCCACTGGAATTATCATTCCTATCATAGTATTTGGATCTGTAAAAAGAAAAACCATAACTCTAAACTCAATAAATAAGCATACTTTCCGCAAGAAATGCGTATTGAAACTCTGAACAAACTCACCTTTGAATTAACTCTAATTTTAGCCGCTTAATTGGGCAACTATCTTCTGTAATACCGCTTTCAAAGCAGTGATATTCATTGATCCGTGATTCATATTTGCTGTTAATAAATTGAATATGTATGTGAAACTCCTCACATACCATAGACAAACTAATAAACTACAAACTAATAAACTACGTTTAGTTAGTCTATGCTCACATACTCGTAAAGATTGAAAATAAACAGAATACAGATTCAAAATTACGTTTGAATATTTGACAATTCAAATTCTCGTGGACCTCACGCAACACTAGCGCCTCTAGCGGAAAATTCATACGCGGTAGCCCTCATTCTTCAGCATTAAAGTGATCGGTGAGTATGATTGGTCCGAAAAGTTCGTCCCTCATGACTGCCAATCTCACGACTTAACTGATGTTGGAAAAGTGAAACAATAGTCGCATGACGGTTTTATCACTGCCATACATGGTTATTTCTTAAATTAATCAACTTGATTTCGTGAAAGTGGCCTTATCAGTCCAAAATATCCTATGGATCCCCCACTCTCCTAAATTATTCTGGTATCACCATAGACTTAAAAAGAAAAAGTGAGGCAAGGGCCACCATTTGCAGTTTGGGATGAAACTCTTATATTTTGACGTTTTATATTATGTTCTCTGTCCTATTCCATCTGTGCTCGAATTTTTTCGTTGAAAAATTGACACTTCTCAAGTCCAACCCAAACTACAAATGGCCGCCGTTTGCCTCAAAATTTTTGACAGGTTCGTCATCTAGTTTGTATTATAAATCTATGGTATCAGTGCGAAGCACAGAACATACATTAAAAACATTGGATCATAGATATCAACGCATTAGATGTTTTTATGTACCGCCTCGGTGGCTGCAAGGACATGGCGTGTGCCTACAAGTACTTGCGAAGCTGTAGGTCTGGGTTCAAATCCCGGCGTGGGTATGGATGTTTGTGTATGTCCTAGTATGTCTAAGAACAAAAATTGTTAGAGTGGTATTGAAAACTATGAATAATTACATGTTCGTTGCGTCGATGGTCTAAGATACCGAGGGCATTGTGAAAGGATGATGAATGAATGAATGTTTTTATGTTCTGTGATTTTACCAACATTAGAGAGAGATACTGTGAAGGATGGAGTGATATTAGTTTAGTCTGTGCTCTATACTAATATTACTCCGTCCTTTACAGTATCTATATCTCTCTCTCTCTTATGTTGGGGGCACGAAACTTAGTGTGAAATTCACGTGTCGCCCTGTCCATTCTTTTATACAGGGTGATTTTTTTAAGTGTTTCATTAGACGTTTCCGAGGAAGGAATTGTAATACAGATTCAAGATTTTGGATTTTCGTTTTAGAGTACATGAACTTTAATTGTAAAATATTTTCAAGAGGAATCTACTTCCGGTTTCACCGGAAACGAATGTAACTTCGTTATTTCAAATGCAACACCCTGTATATTTATACATATTAGAATTCTTCGTTCAATTCTACACTGATTTGATGTATGATATGTGCAACCACTCAAGCGGTTCTTGAATTATAGCCTGATTATCAAATTTTTTGAAAAAAAGGTTATCACAAATTAGTGTCCATATCTTCAAAATCCCCCATTACAAGAATTTCTTTTTGCGAAAGTGGAACAAAAGAAAGTACGCTGATGCTGTTTCTTGTATAACTTATGAGGAAATATTATACAGGGTGTCTGAAAAAGGGCCTCAAAGTGAGCCTCAATAAAACTATGAAATCTCACTTTTTTCAAATGGCAACCCTATAATTTTGTAATTCCAAAAAACCAGTTATAGTGTCCCCAACGTTTCATGCCTCTAAAATCAGTATTTTGGCCGTTATTCAATAAAATTCGAATTTAACGATTAAAGACAGGTTTCGCACAGTTTGTAAGCTTGCATTTTTGAAGTAGGCTATGTTAGGAACTGTCATTCTTACTTATTCTTACAGATCAAGCACTAAGCATAACATGCAATAATAATTTCACTGGAATGATATATCAAAGGTATGTTTTTTATTTGCGGCAAATGTAACAAATTCGTAGAACAGGTAATTAGAAATTCAACGAACGAAATTCACATTTACTGACTTTAACGGAATCAAAGTTCAGGAGGTATCAAAACAATTTTCTCCGTACTGGAAGCCTTAGCCCTAAACGAACACGAGTGAATACACTAATAGATAATGAATGATCTGTTACTGTATTCACACGATTCCGTTTTAGGTTAATGCTTCAACTACGGAGAAAATTGTTTTGATACTTCCTGAACTTCGATTTTGTTAAAGGTGGTAATTGTGGATTTCTTTCGTTAAAAGTTCTGACTGCCCTTTCTAAAATTTTGTTACATTCACCATAAATGAAGGACATATTCAATACATCACTATTACTGTGATTCATATTTTGCATAGTGCCCGATAGATCAAAAAAGTATAAATGACAGTTCTCTATTTCTCTAAAATGCATTATAAATCAACAGACACAGCCTTCTTGAAAATTTCTATCCTAATAAATGCATGGTTAGACTAAGAAACCTTGATTCAATCCTGAAATTCGAATTTTATTCAATAACGGCAAAACTACTGATTTTAGAGGCATGAAATGTTCGGGACACCCTAACTAGTTTTTGACGAGCCATCGATTGGAATTACAAAATTATAGGGTTGCCATTTGAAAAAGTGAGATTTTATAGTTTTATTGAGGCTCACTTTGGGGCCCTTTTTCAGACATCCTGTATAATATTTCCTCATAAGTTATACAAGAAACAGTATCAGCGTACTTTCTTTTGTTCCACTTTCGCAAAAAGGAATTCTTGTAATGAGGGATTTTGAAGATATGGACCATAATTTGTGACAACCTTTTTAAAAAAAAATTTGATAATCAGGCTATAATTCAAGAACCGCTTGAGTGGTTGCACATATCATACATCAAATCAGTGTAGAATTGAACGAAGAACTCGAATATGTATAAATATACAGGGTGTTGCATTTGAAATAACGAAGTTACATTCGTTTCCGGTGAAACCGGAAGTAGATTCCTCTTGAAAATATTTTACAATTAAAGTTCATGTACTCTAAAACGAAACTCCAAAATCTTGAATCTGTATTTCAATTCCTTCCTCGAAAACGTCTAATGAAACACTTAAAAAAATCACCCTGTATATGTCTATGGGTACCACCTACAAAATGTATGTAAGTCTGAACAAAGAATTTTCAGGTAACAGATTAATTGATGATTTCCAAAAAATTACATTATGATTCAACCAGAAGAGCTTCAAAATAGAGCAATTTTAGGTTCGGAATTTTTAGACTTTTTCGTTGTTATCATGTTAGCCATGATATTATGGCGGAGGATGAGCAGCTAAAACAAAAGTTGATATGTCATTCGAAAGTACACTAAATGAGGTATTTTTCACTGAAAAGAAAACGTGTGCATAATTATTAATGTTTCATCGAAAAAACCATTGGAAGATTAGGGCTGATTTTGTCAACTTCAGAATCGTGATATTCATCTCCTTACCACGCCCGCAATAAGAGTTTTTTGCACACAGATTCTCTTATCTTGTAGCAAATTATTGCTCTTTGTTAATATGTAGTCAATTTGATGAGACCACCAGGAAAACTGAATAATAACCACTTTAGAGAAAAAACTCAAAATATTTCGGGAAATCCAGAAATGTTAAATTGAAGAATAACCGTCAACATTTCAATCATATCTTATATGACATTTTTTGTTGCAAATTACTCGTATTATCTCTCCTTGAAGTTTTCCACTTTAAAAGTAGACACCCTGTATAAGAAAACCAATCAATGATGCAAATATCTCATTTATATTGAGAGATAAATTTTAGGGTGAATTCACAAACTTTTTGATTATATCCTTCGTCTTTCAATATTTTTCAGATGCTGGGATAGATGTGGTCGAAGAGATGAATTCAAAACAAGTGGATGTATCATTAGAAGTGAATAACTGCCTGGAAGAACTATGTATAATAAATATGCCTCTTATTATCTTGACTTTAGAGGCAGGAGAGGGACAGAAAACGTTACCTATGTTGCTGCTTGAAAGTCAGTTTCATGGAAATGTTAGGAATTGGAGCTCTCAGGTACTATAAATGATATACGTCAGTTTATGTTCTATCGTTCACTTGTTTTTGATCACTTGTTCCTGTCTTCATACAGAGTGCGCCAACTAGTTCTCCCACATTGAAGAAGCTGTTAAAACAACACAAAGAAAGAGATTGGAATATATATTTTTTATTTTGAAAGCCTACCTAATCAAGTTTTTTTCATTTATGTCTGAAAAATAAGTTCATTCAAACAACGGCCTCGGCAAGCGATGCATGGGGATTTTTTCCCTGGAGTTTTCCATCACTCTCTTCAGCATAGGGATTACAATATGGATGATCTTTTCCTTGATTTCCTCTTTCAAGTTGTAATAAACTGTGTTGTTTGGGTCTCTAACTTAATTTGCTCTTATTGGGCATAGATGGAGAACCATCTCAGGAGAATAAAATAAGCAGTGTAACTTGTACTAAGTCTATTTCTCGATTCAATGTTCTACAAGTAAAATCATTCACCTATGCTATCGACCTACTTATTGACAATTTGTTGTATCATCAGTATGTGAATACACGGAAGACAATGGCTTAATTTATTAACAAACTAGGTGGAATAATTGGTTATCATAATTCGAATAATGCTTACTGTGAAAAGGGGATTGCACTTTAAGGAATTTCAATATTTTCGTTTGAACAATAACTATGATTATGAGTCCTTTACAAAGTCATCAAGGTTACTAGGGCGATGTTTGAAGACCTCATTATTGAGATAACCTTACCGGAAGAACTCTCAGAAACTCAAATGCAGAATCTCACGTGACGACGGGCTGTATGGGTTGTGGCTCCATCCTGCTGGAACCAAAAATTCTCTGTGTCATGCTCTTCTCCATATTCCTTAATTTTCCAAAGCATGTTGCAATATTGTTTGGACGTCACTGTGATTGTAACGCCGCATTCCCCATTCGCCTATGATCTCTATGAAGAACACTGCGAACCAAACAGCCCTAGGAACCTGGGTATCTTGAAAGGGACAATCAAGGAGGGGATCCTCCAAAATTGAAATCGCTATGCTGAAGAGAGTGGAATGGATTTCCAATAAGAGGTGTTATTTTGATATTCAAAGAAAAATGCCATTTTTCAATATGAATGATCTGATGTTTATTTCATTAGGAAGAAGAAGCTATGCCGTTAATAGTGGAAAATAACATCAGGCAAATGACCACCACGACCACGCTTACAGGACCATATCCTTTTAATGAAATTTTCCCTAACCAAATCGCAAAGTGGCTGCCCTATGTCCTTGATAGCCTCACGAATTCCATCTTTGAAGTCTTGAAAGGACGCGGGGCTATTGGCGTAGACCTTCTCTTTCACGTGGCCCCAAAGGAGAAAGTCGCAAGGTGTTGAATCGCAAGATCTCGGTGGCCAATTGAGATCACCCCTTCGAGAGATAACACGGTCCGGAAACTTTTCTCGCAAAAGATCAATGGTTTCGTAGCGCCGTCTTGTTGAAAGTAAACGTTGTCCAGATCAATACTATCCAATTTCGGCCATAAAAATCATTAATCATCTCTCGATAGCGCAATCCATTCACCGTAGCTGTTGCTCCAGCCTTCATTCGAAAATGTAAGGTCCAATGAATCCGCCGGACCATAAACCGCACCAAACAGTCACACTTTGAGGATATAGAGGCTTTTCAACAATAACTCTTGGGTTTTCCGAGCCCCAGATGCGACAATTCTGCTCCAATTTTTCCACCAATTTCTTTATTGCGGTCCGACAAGGTGCTTCACGAGAAACCAAAAATGTTCGAGTTTTACGAACCGTCTCTGCCAAATTTTCACCATTTTCATAGTGAATTTCAATCATTTTAATGCGTTCTTGAAGAGTGTATCGTTCCATTTTTATTAATGGCTGGGTTTATACTTGTCAAATATAAAAAATGAGAGCTTCAAACATGATATCTACCGAAATGGCGGGCTATTCAAAATAACACCTCTTATTGGTAAACCCTTTATTCTCAAGACATAAATAAAAAACTTCATTATGTAAGTTTTTTGTAACTACTCTTTCAAATTTGGGAGAACTAGTTGCTGCATCCTGTATCATAATGATTATTTTTAACCCTCATTCTTTATCAGCAAGTTGCTAGTAAATGATATGATTTTTATATTCTGGTTTCAGCTAAACATTGACGCTTCTCTCAACATAATGATGGGTTACTACAACAGTTATCTTGCACTTTGGGAGCCACTGATAGAACCCGTACAGACAAAAAAAGCTGGTAAAATCACCTTAGTACCTTGGGAACTAACCTTAGAGGTAATACTTATATTTTCAGCTATGTTATTACATAAGTAGAATAATTTGACTTAAAATGACTCGCCGCATTTGTTTTTGCGTTCATATCAGAAAAATGAGAGAACGTGACAACGTCGCATTATATGCTACGATATGTATACTACAAATTGTAATGACACTGGTCCGTCGATAATTCTCCACAGTCCACATACTGAATTATGACTTCAGTATTTATTATTGAAATGCTATGGCCTATGGCTCCTCTTTCTATGACCTAAGTGTGGGCCTGCCCTGTATACAGGGTTGGGATATGGTATGTAAGTATGTAAATATCTTTTGAACGAAAAGGCAATATTTATGAAATTTTGCAGATAAGTGCAATGGCGCAAAATGCATCTGATGTACAATTTTTTGTTGATTTCATACTTATCCGGTTGAACCGGAAATAACCTCAACTTTTTTAATTCATATGGGATGTCCTGTATTTCTTTGCTAATGTTGAATGGTTTTTCGAATTCGTACATATTAGGTTTAGGGTAAAAAATCTGTTAAAACGAGTAATATCTTATTGTTCTAGAACAGCCGAGTTTATTTCTTAAAAACTTTATAGGTTTCCACACCCAGTCTCTGAAACAGAAATAATTTAAAAAATTGTAATTAAGATGTTCTAGAGAATGGGAGTGGAAACCTATAAAGTTTTCAAGAAATGCAGAATCCTCCCAGAATATATTTCAATCGATAGCCGAATTTATTCACTGCAGATTAATGAGAATAGTCAATTTAATCAAATTAAATCACCTCCTGACAATGTGCCATCGTATAAACAAATTATTGAGTCACTCTTTCCGAGACCTCTCCGCATATATGTCTACAAACATCAATAATTCTTGTTTTAGTTCCTCCTAGCATTGTTGGTCGTTTAACGTAAGATCCGGAGCTCGAGCAGGCCACTTTAAGAATCCTCTACAGTCAATCCATCGGTTTGAAAATTTATTTGAAAGATTTTTTACTGTTATACAGGGTGTCCCGGGAAGAATGCGATAAAATATACCAGAGGTTTGAATCGTTTGAGGGCCTTCGTTTGGAATATACAGGGTGATATTCATCTGATGGCTGAAATTTCAAAGTTGAATAACTTTTGAACTATTGGTCCGGATGATTTCAAATTTGTAAGTTTTGTCACCCTTGACGATTGCCATCTTTCCATATTTCAGAAATTGAAGAAATCGGATCCGGACTAGCAAAATTTTGGACTTTTTCTATTTTCATGAATATTGGTACGTGAACATTATGTTTTTATTACATTTTCGTAGCCACAAAGAATCAATTATTGATTAAAATTCAAAATCTCTGCTTGGCACGGTCATACAGGGTGATCAAGAAGTGAGCAACAAGCATTACCTCATGAGTGAAATTTCAAAGTTCAATAACTCTTAAATTATTTTACCGAATGATTTCAAATTTGGAAGTTTTGTCACCCTTTACGATTGCCATCTGTCAATATTTCTGAATTTGAATAAATCAGATCCGGACTAGAAAAATTTCAGACATTCTCAATTTTTGTTGATAGTGTATCACCATGTACGTGAACATTATGTTTTTTTTCCATTTTAGTAACCATAAAGAATCAATTAATGAGAAAAATTTGATATCTCTGATGCTTGGCACTGTCATACAGAGTGATCTAGGAACATGACCTTATGAGTTATATTAAGGCTCTGAAAAGGGGAGTATAACAGACAGCCATGCTGGGTCCAACCACAGACTCGAAAATTACAGAACAATTTGAATGAAATGAAATCTGTAATCGAATAAATGCTTATGCTTACCTGTCTAGTCTCCAACTTTATTGTTTTGAATGAAAAATCAATACTTTCTATTAACTATTCTTCAAAAAAAGCACGCAACTAACAATAGAGCACAATAACTGAGAAATTGACATTACCATCTGTAATTTTCGAGTCTATGATTGGACCCAGTCAGCCTGTCTGGCATACCTATCTTTCTAAGGCTCTAGTTATATTTCATAGTTCGATAAATCTTAATTTTATCTGTGAAATAACTTCGAATTTTACAGTTTTGTCACTTCCTTGAAAATTTCCTCAAATTGACAAACAACTTCATCAACTTCCTTCAAAATGTATTGAAATGATTGAATACCAACTTGTTCAATTCCTGAACTGAAAATTTTTTCATTCAATTTGTTTTTTAGATCGAATATTTCCAACTTATTTGCTGCTTATTCTTTTAGAGTGAAGAGCGAACACCCTTTTTTTCTAATTTGATTTCTTGATCTGAACTCTCTACCTAAACATAAGTATTCGTTTTTAGTCATTGAAGGAAGGGTGATAAAACTATAGAATTTGATATCATATTTATTATGAAGTACAGATTCATTCAAGGGAATATTTATTGCTTGCCATGTATAAAATTGCCAAGCATAATGACTGATTCTTTGTGGTCACGATAACGAAAAAAATGTTCGCGTACAGGATGTTCCAATATTGACAGAAATAGAGAAAGTCTGAAATTTTTCTAGTCCGGATCTGATTTATTCAATTTCAGAAATATTGAAAGATGGCAATCGCAAAGGGTGACAAAACTTTCAATTTGAAATCATTCGGTGGAATAATTTGAGAGTTATTGAAGTTTGAAATTTCTCTCATGAGGTAATGTTTTTTGCTCACTTCTTGATCACCCTGTATGACCGTGCCAAGCAGAGATTTCGAATTTTCTCATAAATTGATTCTTTGCTGTTGCGAAAATGAAATAAAAAACATTGTGTTCACCTACAGAGTGTTCCAATATTCATGAGAATAGAAAAAGTCCAAAATTTTTCTAGCCGGATATGATTTATTCAATCTCTGAAATATTGAAATATTGAAAGATGGCAATCGTAAGGGTGACAAAACTCCCAAGTTTGAAATAATTCGGTTAATAATTCAAGAGTTATTGAACTTTGAAATTTCACTCATGAGGTACTAATGTTTTTTGCTCACTTCTTGATCACCCTGTATGACCATGTCAAGCAGAGATTTTGAAGTTTTCTCATTGATTGATTCTTTGTGGTTACGAAAAAGTAATAAAACATAGTGTTCCAATATCTATGAAAATAGAAAAAGTCCACAGTTTTTCTAGTCCGGATCTGATTTATTCAATTTCTTTAATATTGAAAGATGACAATCGTAAAGGGTGACAAACTTCCGAATTTGAAATAATTCGGTCCAATAGTTTGAGAGTTATTGAACTTTGAAATTTCAGCCATAAGAGGAATATCACCCTGTATATCCCGAACGAAGGCCCTCGAACTATTAAAACCTCTTGTTGCGAGTTCTACTTGATGTCCTTGATTCATGGTTTCCGTTTGTCGCATACTTCCCGGGACACCCTGTATAAAACCCCAAAAAAAGTTAATTAACGTGGGATAATTCCTCGTGTATATAAATTTTTAACACTAAATCCAGTATGTACGAATGCGAAATCTCAACGTCTTTCAACATCCTCATAGATATACAGGAGGTCCCATATAAATTAAGAAAGTTGAGGGTATTTACGGTTCACCGGAAAGTATATTCAATATATCAACATTGATCGTTCATGAAGTTCACATCATATCACCGGTAGTTGACGTTTCTCCTGTCAAATTGATATTTATAAATGATAGAAAAATTTTATCTTTTCAGAAACTTTGAAACAGGTTATCAAGATAAATTTTAGTTGTATTGCTTTGTCCTGAAATTTTGTGGCCAAAGTGTTAACAGAACAATAGAAAGTTCAATTGGAATATTGAAAAAAATAATCTTTATATTTCCATAACAAAATATCCGATTCGAGTGAATGAAATTTATTTTTTGGATCATGACTGATATACTTACTGAATGTTCATGTAAAATTTCAAGAGGGTACCATAAACAGAATCATAGACTTAAATTTCTTTAAATTATTGATTTTCACATATTTCATTTTTTGAATTTCCAGAGTATAATTCCGATCGTGCTGAGATTTTGCATTCATATACGAACGCTCAGAAGCACCTGCTCAGAGATTTTCTTAAATTATTTATATAAACTTCGGACATTGTGAGCGACATGAGCATATGCATTCCTGAGGCGTAAGCAGATGACACCTTTTCCTTGGATGTATAGGGGCTAATGTTATCAATCGTGATTTGGGGAAGGTCAGATCGAAATTTTTGATATTTTGTCAGGAAAACTGGAAGTATGTGAGAGCATTCAGTTCTGAGAATAGGAGATAAGACTTTAGAGATATCTGAGCCGCTTCGCGATTTGGGGGTGTTTCTGTCGTCAGCTGAGCTTTTCGAAGCAAGTTTCAAGTTTAGTTAAAACTCCATATTTTCATCACAATGTTGCCAGTAGTTTCGGCAAAATTTAAAAAAATGTGTATAATTACGCCCTTTATATGAATACGGATGGCGTTACTTAATTTTTTTTACTGAGCGAATCCAGTGGCGGCTGCTCAGAGGAGGCCGGATCTCCCCTAATTCCACTGTATTTTAAATTCAAATTCAAATGAAAAATAATCACATTTCTATATCTGTATTATTTCCATCAGTCTATCTACTATCCAACTCTCAAAGTAACAAACATATAATATGTATCACTCAGCGATATAAAACATTCATACATTATCCGCAACACACAATACAGCGTAACGGATAGCAGGCAAACCGCTTAGCGAAGGAGGATCGCCTCCATGAGTCGAGATTCGTTAGAATGTAACATTTCAAACTTCTTCAAATGAACTGTTCGGGAAGCAAGCTGTAGATCACGTGTCGGTGGCCCGGTTCCGCGGCATTATTTTCGCTACTAGGCTTTGCCGAAACTGAACGACCGATCCGCCCAAATCAACCCCGGCGATCGTGAATGGAAATCAGCTGTTGTTTAGATTCTCTCCCTTTTCTTTACGAAGTATTAATCTTCTCAGCTTGCGGTTTGTGGTTTGTGACATTTTTTGGAAAAGTTCGTAGGTAAGATTTTAATATTTCAGCACGAAAGATGGAAAAGGAAACGAGAAGTGAGAATTATAATGCAAGTAGTGAACTAAAAGAACGCAAGATCCTGTAGATTTCATTTTGAATAATAAATTCAGTAAATGCCTTACGATGATAAAATTTTCATAACTCAACTAATTAAGACACTTGACCAGCAATGCCAAATTCAATTATTAATTCTGCTCATAATGGTTCGTTCTGCGTAAAATGGTATAATAAATGTCAGTGGCTGACAGGAAGCCCAGTTCGAAATGAATTATTTTGTTGGTTGCATGGTCTCGGGCCTCCTCTGATTGAAACCTCACGAACCGCCACTGAGCGAATACAAAATATTTTTTTAGTTTTCCACCTACCGTAGAGATAGGGCCATTTTTTCAAACACCTTGTATAGGAAGTATAACGGGTGGCCCAGTTAAAAATTGGAATTTAATTTTGCTATAAAAAAACTGCTCAATATTTTTCAATGGTTGAACATTTATTTAAAAGGTTGGTTCATGACATTTATTTATGAAAAATAATTTCGGCCAAATGACCGTTCCACCCAATTTTTTAATACATTTTCGATTGTTTGGGGCTCTATTTCACCAATAGCAGCTTGAATTTCGGTCTTGAGGTCCTGAATATTTCTGGATTGTTGGCGTAACACTTATCTTTCACCGCTCCCCAAAGATAATAATCCAATGGCGTCAGATCGCAGCTTCTTGATGGCCAATTCACATCAGCATTTCTGCTGATTATTCGATTTCCGAAAATGCGGCGTAAAACATCGATTGTGGCGTGTGCTGTATGGCTCGTTGCACCGTCCTGTTGGAACCAAACATCGTCCAAGTCGTCAGCTTCAATTTCTTGAAAGAACCAATCGTTCAACATTCAATTGGGTGGAACGAATAGGCTACTGCCAAGTCAGCCGTGGTGGTCATTTGGCCGAAATTATTTTTCATAAATAAATGTTAAACCATTGAAAAATATTGAGCAGTTTTTTTTATAGCAAAATTAAATTCCAATTTTTAAATGGGCCACCCGTTACATTTTTGTACTTATTTCTCGGTTTATCACAGTTTGGCCACTCTTCAACAAACTTTGACTCTTTATATGATTGTTTTCTAGCTTGTTAACACTGTTGCAACTTGTATAGCTATAGTCCGTTCACGAAAGGTTGAGCCGTCGGTTGGCCATGGAAATTTGGCATATTTCACTGTGTATATTAAAATTTTAGGTTATGTTCTTTAATTTCTTGTCAGATTGATACGCAATGTTGTCAATATTGCATAGAGTTCTATGATAACTCGCAAACTCGTCGGACTAGGCCGAGTACATTCGGCAACGTTGACTTTATTTTACTCTGTGACAGTAAATACTGCCAACTTCGCCTACTATGTGCTCAACCTTTCGTGAACGGACTATACATGTACATTTTGATTATTTTTAAACAAATGAGTTTTGTATTCATGAAATAAAATACAGCTCTTTACAGATGTCGATAAATAATCCTGACGATCAGTCGATTATGAGCCCAATGGAATCAGACATGACAAGCGTATCCCTACAACCAGTAACCAGCATAGATGTCATTTCGAAAACAACCCTAGAACTTACCATGACGAAAACTTGTCTTTACGTACTGCAAAGTTTGGGAGGATCTTTCTCATCCGCCATGGAAAAGAGAGATTTCGTTCCCGTCAAAAAGCAGTCTTCTCACAAGTTCATCAACGAAATTGGCAGCCCTGTAACGCTCCTGCTCCAACAGGGACCTTTCAGGATTACAGGATCGGACTTTGGTGTGGAGCCGAACGAGGTTATCTTGGAAACTGGCGCGGAGGTTTATCTCGAATTAAAGCAGTCTCAGAAGGAATACGTTAAACTTAGTGATGTGTTGATAACGCAGAGTTATTCGGTGAAATCCAGGAACTTGTATGTTAGGGTAAGCCAGAGATGCTCAGATCAGTAAAAAACATAGATAGGCCCTTTCAGATGTAAACCGAGGCAAAAATGAGGAAAAGATCTCTCTGCTTATATTGTTTAAAATTAATCTTACTTTTGTGTTCATTTGATTTGCAAGATATGCGAGCCAGTTTTCGTGATTCTACATTGTAATGTGACTTGCAGTGAAATCGAAGTTCTTTTAGTTCAGTAAAATGCCGGCATACTGTGTTAAGGTCAATCCACACATTTCGGTGACGTGACAGCAACGTTGCTTTCAGTGCTGCGCTCGTTTCAGTGTTATTTATATATATATTATATTATATTATTATATTTATATATTCACACAGCAACGTACGGTGTCGTCCGTGTCAGTGTTTTCCCGTCACTGATAGGTCCGCTGTAGGCGCGTTTTTAGTTTGGATCTGGTATCAAAGTGAATATTTTTGCGAAATAAATTGCTGCTCTGAATATCTTGATTTTGGACGAGAAAGAAGAACAAAAGAAGACACTGGGTACATCCCATAAGTCATTTGTCAAAATTGAAATATTCTCATGACGGCAGTGCACCGAGATCGCCGAAATAACACTGCATCGGACATGTTTTAATACGCCGCCGTCCTTTCCCTTTCAAATATAGCCTATTCGTTTTGATCGGTTAGTTGCTCCTGAAAATTCGGGTTGTCATTGGTTGCCCAGGAGCACGAAACTATGCAAAACGAAACTATAATAGACACTTGTATTTTCCGATAAATATTTTTTAACTGAATGTCAATCTACGTTACGTCACGTCACTGAAATGTGTGGATCGACCTTTATTTGCAAGACATGTGAGGACATCTTTGTTCACAAACAGCAATATTTAATAGTTGAATACAGTAGCGTGGGTTGATTTTGGGTGAAACAATGATTAGTTAGATGATGTACCATCGCTAGTAGCGATAAGGCGGATTCGACTTATTTTATAAAAAAATTCTATTGATCTCAATTTATTTAAAAGTTATATTTATTTCTTTTTAGTACCCCCAAAAAAAGCATGACTCTGGCGTTCGTTAATATTGAACAGTCAAATTCCAGAATAAAAACGAACATTTATTTTGTATGTCTGATCCTTGAGTTCATTCCATTGACATCGCCCTTGGGGCCTATCTATGTGCTTATTGATCTGATGAGAGATGTTATTGGTACATTTACAGGCAGGTCTAGAAAACCTCTACCGGTATTGAAATCACTGAATGAATGTCATGACGTCAAAAAAGTTTTCTCAGCTTATGTGCAAAAATTGTGCAATTTTTTAACGGTGATATAATGTAGTCGACATTTCTGAATTGTTTTCCACTTTTATTCATATTGGAGGAACCATAATTCAAATTTTAACATCCTGATAAATCTTGGTTCCATTTATAGTTGTTTAATCAACTAGGTTATTAAAGACAGCGACTAATGGTTGAGATATTTTAAAGCGTGAGCGGAGCGAACGTGTTAATAGTTCGAGACCATTAGTCGCTTGATTAATAACCAAGTTGATTACAAGATTTTTCCGACGATCTAAACATGAATTGTGTATAAATTCTTGATTGAAATCAAAGATATAGATTTGACATAATGGAATTTCTATGTTCCTGTAGAGTTTTGACATTTCTCGTAGTGCTTCTGAATACTGTACGGTTGCCACGAGGATTGCACATAAATATAGCATACATTGAGCATTAAAATGTGTCGTTAATGTTCAATTTCATACACATTAAAATCACCTTTCATTTCGAGGACGGCGGAAAATACTATTATTAACCAAATTCTCATGTTTAATTCAACACATAAAATAAAAGGACAACAGATCAAAGCTTATGAACGTAGTTGAAACATTAGAGTATCCGTCTTCTGCGCAAAGGGTCATGTGTTCGAACCTCGGTATGGAATTTTTTTATTTTCTTTTTACATTTTCAAGTTTGGTTTTTTTCTACTTCATGATGTGGAGTCAGAAGTTTTTTTTATATTGGAAAAACGATAAATCAAATATGGATATTCCGAGCAATTGGTTCAATTCTATTCATTTATGAATTAAACGAATAACTTCAAAATTATCTGGTAGTCTTAAGATTTGGAGAAAAAGTTGAATTCATGAACAAAATGAAACCAATAACCCTGATGTTTTTTCAGGTAAATGATATGAATTGTACATTAGACCTTCCAGTAACAAGAGCAGATACTAGATACTTCACCCTTAAATATCGAGGGTCAAATAATCAATCATATGGTGTAATTTCCGAATCACAGATGGTCGATGGTATCATGACAATAACCCTAAGAGTATTCTTCAGGTATTTATATCAAACTGACATATTTTCAAAGATTCATAGTGTCCTTTCACGAATTTATAGATCAAATCAGTCAATTGAGTGTTACAGAAAGAACACTATTATTCTACCTATCAATATTTTTCAAAGCAAATATTTCCTTCCTCTTCTTTTACATTTATGAAAGTATTTCATCTCCATTATTTGTGCAAACCAACTGAAACCAGTCTTCAAACCTATAGTCCGTTCACGAAAGTTGAGCCGTCGGTTTGCCATGATAATTTGACTTATTCCACTGTGTATATTGAAATTTTAGGTTATGATGTTTATTTTCTTGTCAGATTGACACGCAATGTTGTCAATATTGCATAGAGTTGTCTGATAACTCGCAAGCACGTCGGACGAGGCGGGGTACATTCGGCAACATTGAATTTATTTTACGTTATGAAAGCAAATACTGCCAACTTCAGATAAATAAGGAACGCCTACTATTTTCTCACCTTTCGTGAACGGGGTATATAATATTTTTATGACTTCATTGCACATTGACAATCTCAGTATAAATAAATTTGTTTTGTTACACAGGTTCACAATCATTTCCACATTCCAATAGAAATCTATGTTCTCACTGCGAAAGGCAATGAAATAAAAGAGAATAGCGATAGTAACCACCCAGTAAAGTAGTAAATATACCTTTATCTGGTGTTTACACCCCGACTGAAGAACTGTTCTTCGCAGTCGAGGGCTATTCTGTTACTCTTCGGTGCCTTTTGTATGGAAAGAACTACAGGCTAACTTGATTTCGTCCAAATTACTTCAATGCCGACCTAAGGATGTCTCCAAGGTAACTATATACAACCTGATATAAGATTGCCTTCATTTTCATAATAGAAACAAAGTACAGGGTATCCCATTTTGGGCACTTTTACGGGATATCTCCGTTATTTTTAACGTTAGCGGGATACGGTTTTTCGCGACAGTGTGCTACTTTTTGTGAAACTAAAGATGGCGCAATCAGTTTTGCATAGCCCTCTTAGTTTTGTGCTATATAGAGTGGGAATTAAAGTATCACTTTTTAATCACCCCCCGTATCTCAGTTGTGCTTTAACTTGAGAAATGGTTGGAACGCATTCCTATAGATTTTTTTCCGTAGAATCCAGTGGTGTAGTCAGTTTTTCAATTAAACTTTCTGTTTTTGAGTTTTGAGCAAACATATGTTTTTTTAAATTGGACACCATGTATATTATTTTTTATTTCGTATTAAGCATATCTCAGCTTTTCAAAACATATATTATTTATGCATTATTCCAAAACCAAGCTCAGAATTCAAGATTTTGTAATTCAATTGTCAATAACTAAGTAGTAGCTCTATGACTGTTTATTAAAACAAAAAAATGTCAAAGCTTTGTCGGTTGGTTTAAAAGTTTAAAGTTTTCTCAGTTTTATTATTTATTATATTATATTAATGATTCAGTTTTAAGTTTTTCTCATTACGGGCTGCTTACGAAAATTACGAGAAATATGACATGCTTGTTTGTGATCTATATATTATTAATGTTAACATTATTTTCGATTTCTAAACGAAATCTTGACATTTATTTTTTGTTTTTAATAAACAGTCATAGCCTACTACTAGTTATTGACAATTGAATTACAAAATCTTGAATTCTGAGCTTGGTTTTGGAAATAAATGCATAAATTAATAGTTTTTGAGAAGCTGAGATTGTGCTTAATAAGAATAAAAAATAATATACAGGGTGTCCAATTTAAAAAAACATTGTTTGTTCATAACTCAAAAACGGAAATTTTAATTGAAAAACTGACTACGCCTCTGGATTCTACGGAAAAAAATCTATAGGAATGCGTTTCAACCATTTCTCCAGTTTAAGCACAACTGAGATCTGGGGGTGATTGGAAAGTGATACTTTTCATTTCCGCCCTGTATAGCAAAAACTAAGAGGGCTATGCAAAAACTGATTACGCCATCTTTAGTTTCATGAAAAGTAGCACACTGTGTCGTGAAAACCGCATCCCGCTAACGTTAAAAAATACGGAGATATCCCGTAAAAGTGCCCAAAATGGGATACCCTGTACTTAACTATTCAGAGATTAGAAGAATCAAAACTAAGATCTGGGATGAAGCTTAAAAATAATAGACTTGAATATAGATAGAAATACTTACCGTAGAGTTAAGGTTTCTTATTTAGTACTCACTTCGTAAGATATTTTTAACACTTAACACATGATTCTTTTATCAGTTTTTCATCTTATCTCTTTTGATGGAAAATATGTTTGCTTTGAATTTATTAATACCTCAAAATCTCACTGTATATTTTAAATGCACTATCCTAGACTATCAGGAATAAAAAGGAAAAAAAAACAAATCGAATACAATGACATCAGTATATTAAATTCAAAAATCACTCTACATATTTACATAATCTCACATATTTACAAATTTTTTGATCCAATCTACATATTGAAAGTATATACATATTTACAATTTATTTACAAAGTTCTTTCGAAAGATCAAGACTGAAACTTAACTGAAAGCAGTCTTTCGATTTCGACAATATGAGTTTCACCGATCAAATCAACCACACCGATCAAAAATTCGTTATCAGGTTTGATTAAGTCCGAATTACACTCGTCAACCGCACTACACTTCACACACAAATGGGTCTAAGCCTGCAAGGTCCTCGTGTAGCTCCTTGAGTTCTTCCTTGGGAATATCTTGACGGTTGCCAAAATCAAGGTATTCGACCTCGGCTACATCTTCCTTCAAGGCAGTGATACGTGCTCGATACCACAACCCATCTTCGAATTTTGCTGCACAAAATTCACCGACCTGTGAAAGAAAAAAAGGGAATTAGTCATTTGTCTAACTTCTAACAGTAATCGTTTGCATTAAGAAAGAGTTATTAGATGTTCAAAACAAAAGATTTAATGAATTGGGTTTTTAAGTAATATAGGCAATATTGCTTGATCGTCTGATGTATAAACGACAAGTGTGGAATGTGTCAAAATTCCATGGCCAACCGTACAATTTTGCTAATGCCAGAATTCAGTGTATTCTGGCATTAGTCAATTGTCTAACTTCTAACAGTATTCGTTTTCATTAAGAAAGAGTTATTAGATGTTGGACAAAAAATGTAGTGAATAAGGCTTTTAAGTAATACAGGCAACACTGCTTGATCATCTGACATCTAAACGACAAGAGTGGAATGTGTCAAAACTCTACGGCCAACCGTAGAATTTTGCTAAAGCCAGAATACACTGTATTCTGGCTTTAGTCAATTGTCTAACTTCTAACAGTATTCATTTTCATTAAGAAAAAGTTATTAGATATTCGAAACAAAAAATTTAGTGTTTAAGGCTTTTTAGTAATACAGGCAACATTGCTTGATAGTCTGACATATAAACGACAAGAGTGGAATGTGTCAAAATTCCATGGCCAACCGTACAATACAGAATACAGTGTATTCTGGCTTTAGCAAAATTGTACGGTTGGCCATGGCATTTTGACACATTACACTCTGCAGGAATATTATCTAATTGGAGTTTGTCTGTTTGTAGCTTACCTTTGGGTTTTGAAGGGGCTTCGAATGATAAGGGGAGCAGTAAAGCTGCATGTCGTTCATCAATTCGTTGAGGGTGTTCGAATGTCTCTCCCTTTGTACGTAGAAAACACCATTCTTGCTCACATAGGACACCTTGACTTTCTCCAGGTCATCTGTTGTGTTCATCTCTTCAGGAATAGCATAGTTCTGGAACTCGACAAAGGTGGTTTCTTGACTCTTGACCAATCGGTCAAGTATTTTGACATCGGTGTCGGAGGAAACACATATGGCACCTGCCTCTAGTTCGAGAAACTTGTTCGGGATGCAGTAAAGGTTTCTTCTTGGTACCATTTCGGTGTAGCCGAAATCTACATAAAACACCTGAAACAAAAAGAAACATGGTTTTAATAATGTGAATGTTTGAAGGGTACTTCAGTTTATCGTGGTGGTATTCCAATTGATCGTAAGATTCTTTCGGTTCGGTAGAAATTTCAAAAATTTAGTTTATGTTATTCGAGTTCGAATCCTGATCTTTATGTTGATGAAAAATAGGTCGAAGAAGGTTTTATACAATTATTAATGATACTCGAAATATATACTCAAGTTGAAAGTGTGATCCATTTACTATTGTGAAATCAGTTAGTTTGCCATGGAAATTTGACACATTAAACTCGGTTTGAACAATGTCAATTTAGTTTAGAAATAAGATTAATTGAAAATTTTGTAATTAGATGATATCCGAAAGCTTTGAGAAAGTCGAAAGAAAATATATTTGAACACATATAAGATTGACATTCGAATAAACTGTCGAAGAAAATATATTTGAACACATATAAGATTGACATCCGAATAAACTGTCCGAACACTTTTCTCGGAGAAAAATCTGTTGTGGAAAGTGAAGGTTATCGGTGAAATTTATAATTTTGGTTAGTTAACTGGTGATTATGTCAAGAAATAATCATAATGCAAAATATATACCTTTAACTGGAGTGATCTCACAGAAGTAAATGAACTGGGAAAAATTGAAAATATGACAACTTACCTCGTACTGCCAATCTTTTTCTGCTTTGATTTCTGCCCTGTAAAGGTGGTCATCCTGTAGGCACCTCGCCAAACAGATAGTTCCAGCGGTTGTTATACCTCTTAGCTGTTGTGCACCTTCTGAATTGATGTCGTACATCAAGTCTCTTAACTCCAGCTCATCTCTCCACAATCGTACGAAGAATTTACTCGAACCGAACTCTGCGTTTGAAACGTACACTTCGTATTTTTTATACGGGTTGAGAACGTACTGTTTGTATGCTACTTTAAAGGATTTTTTCTTTTCGATATCCTTGAAGAGGATCTTTTCTTGGACGCGGAGAGGCACTTTTTTCATATTTTTGGCTTTAACCACACCTTCCGCGAAATCTTGGTCTTCCACAACGATATTGATAAACTGGTGGTCTCTAAAAACGCACACTTTTTCGTAATTTACGTGCTGGTACAACAGTTTGTTTTGTACCTTTGAAAAGGCCAAATCGTCCCATTCGTCCCCGTAAAAAACGACGCCGGACAAAATGAACATCGCGGCTTGAGGCGGAATGTCCTCGAAAGAGTCCTTGAAGACGCGTAAGGACCTCAAGTCAGAAACCGCGACTTTTCCACTATTTCCGTAGTCGATGAACCTGACGCCCACAAGTCCTTCGTATAGTTTGTCTATAGTTTCCACTACAGCGCGGTAATATTTTCCGTCGCGGAATTTCGCGCAGTACATTTCGCCGATTTCCACGTCGCTTGGGAAAACCTCGTATTTTCCGTCCTCGAACAACTCGTGCGCGGCGAAAATCGCGTATTCTACTCTTAGCGCGGATTCTTCGTCGGTTTGTCCCCATACTTTTAGTACGGTGCTATCTGCTTCAACTTCGACACTTGTAACGAATAATTCGGCCATTTTAACGGTTCGGTGAATTATTTTGAAAATAATCGAAAATAAACGCACTGTAACACTTTGAACTAGTAGCTAATCGAATGAAAAGGTACTGTATACTGATTTGAATAGGCCGCTACGCCGGTATATAAGGGTGAGGGCTGGTGGTGTGTTGTCGCGCATGAGCGGTGGGGTTGGTAGTTCGGGTACCGCCCTCTCTACCTGTACGGGTTTCGAAAAGTTTCTAGAATAATGGTGATATTTTTTCGAAGTATTATTTTTTATATCGAAAATTTGGGAAAATCTTTACATTATTTGAGATTTTTCCGTAATTTTTCGTTATAAGTTTGGAGTTTTGATGAATCGTTGAAGTATTTGACGAAATTCAACAATTCTCTAAGATATTCTTTCAAAGTATTATTTAAGACATTGAAAATATAGAAAAATTTTATATTACTAGTGATTTTTCCATAATTTTTCATTATAGGTTTGAAGTTTTCATGAATCGTTGAAATATCTGACAAAATTCAATAATATTCTTATAAAAAAGCGCACCAAAATTATCTAAACTCAGTTTGATGATGTGCATGTTTGTTTTAAAAACTTTTATTTCAATCAACTTTATTCTTTTATATATTCTTATATTGACTTAAAATTCTTGATGATTGGATCAACATTTCGACGTTGTAAACATCGATAATAACAATAAAAATTGAAGAAATTGTGCAAGTAATAGTGACATACCTATCTATTTCTGAGAAGAATTTTTGGTAAATGAATATAAAATATATGAAAGAATGAATCAAATTGAAATAACAGTTATATGATGATATATCATGCTGAATTTTTCAAAATTCGAAGAATTATCTAATAAAATTCAATAATATTCTGATAGAAAAGCGCACCAAAATGGTTTCAATTCAGTTTGAATACAGTATACATATTTGTTTTTTCAAAACTTTCATTTCAATCAACTTTATTCTTATATTTACTCAAAATTCTGGAAATGGAAAATTAGAGAAATAGTGCAAGTAATAGTAAAATATCTAATTAGATGAAGAATTTCATATGATAAAATGAATAAAATTAAAATAATAGTTATATAAACAAAGATATCATGGTGAATTTTCGAAAATTCTTTGAAGTATATAATAAAGTTCAATAATAATATTCTAATTGAAAACGCATCAAAATAGTTTGAATATGGTGTGCATATTTGTTTTTTAAACTTTCATTTTGATCATCTTGATTCTTTCATATATTTTTTGAAATTCTGGGAGATGGAATCGACATATTGGTGACTTCATTTTTATAAAGATCATAAGAATCTATCATAATTCATCAGAATAGAAACGCTACAGATCTTTCAAAAGATTTCTTTTAGAAAAAAAATGTTGCATTCCATAACCACCAAAATTTTTCATTCCAAAAAATTCTAGAATGTTAACAATGTTCCTGAAATTATTCCGTATACAAATGAGGTTCATTAAAATTCCATTCGCTATTCATTTTCAAATCCGAAGAATCACAAAAATTATTTTTGTTCCTTTATCCGAAATTTTCTTATCAGACCATACACAATGTACTCGCATGAATACGAACAATTGAAGTATCTTTCTGAACCCTCTCTCATAAGTGAAAGTTAATTATTTTTGAATATTTTTCAATGAAGCATTCAAATTAAAGCAATCAGCCCTTAAAACTTACCTGTAACCCTCATTATTCCTATTGAGTTTTAATAGTTAAAAGATAATTTTTATTACTACAAATTTGGATTCTTTATTCTTGTTGAAATACACCTGAAGTTTGATTTTAAATTCTTAGTTTTCAAAACAATTTTAAAATATTACATATGAAAAATATGTATATACTTGAAACATTCATAAAATTACGCTTAAATAGTTCATTAATGAAATAGAAAATTTTATTGTTACCTCAAAAATTAACCTGAATTTTATATAAAATATTTTCATATGATGTCGTCTTGAAATTTTGCGAAAAATATTCTGATAGTAATTTGACTATCATAAACTCTTTTTCCTATTAGAAAATTCGTTTTTTCCAATCAGGAAAAAGATCTAAACTGAAATGAAAATTTCCTAAAGATCTATCGAAACTACTCGATTTTTTTATGTCCGATTGAGACAATTGATACATTGTTTCATTCAGCTTATATATCAGCCTTCAAAATTGTCTAGAAATTTTTTTCTTATGTGTTATCGTTTTCCTCAAAAATCGAAACATCTAAAAACAGAGATGGAAGAAAAATTTTCTTTTTTCGAATTACTCGGCTTTTCGATGTTTTTTTCTTATTAGAAATTACATAATCTTCTTCAACGAGTATATTCAATCTGAATCTATCTATCTACTATTTCTTATCAGAATTTTTTTTCAACTTGGAAAAATATCTGAACTAATAGAACACCAAAACAATTGGGCTGAAAATACTTTCTGAAAGAAAAATCGGGATCTTCAAATAATATTTATATAATATTTCATTGAATATGGTAATAAATCACCGAAATTAATATTTCCAATGAGAAAATCATATTTGGTTTTCTTAAATAGCAAGAATTTGTATTATACCATAACACCTAAACACTTAAATAACATAAATCATGTTATAATTATGAAATTCGCTATCAATTCTTCAGGTTCTCTATCTCAAATGAAAATATTGAATATTTCATTTTTTTATTGAACAAATAGTTCTTCTCATATCACAACAATAAGAATCTATCATAATTCATCAGAATAGAAACGCTACAGATCTTACAAAAGAATTCTATCAAAAAAAAATTTCATTTCATAACTACCAAAGTTTTCAATTCGAGAAAATTTTAGAATATTTTCAATGTCTCCTATACAAATGGGGTTTATTCAAATTCCATTCTATTGAATTTCAATTGTTCAGAGATATCGAAAGCACTTCTGCATATAATGATGTTTTCGAAATATCAAATAAGAATATATACCTCAAGAAATATGTATGTAGATCAAAAATTTGCGGAAAAATTCAAATTCCTTCGATTTCAACCTCAGAAAAAAAATTTCTTATAAAAAATCACATAATTATTCATCGACAAATATATTCAATCTGAATCAATGGATTCAGGATAGAAAAGCTCAATTAGATAACAATTTTCAAAAATTTTCAAATCATAGGTGAAAAATACTGATATTATATAGTTATTCATTTTTCCTGGTTGAAATACCAGAATATAACATCTTACATATTCAGAAGAATATGTTCCATTACATATATTAGAAACATTTTTGAAATTACGTCTTTTTATTCTAAAATGTTTCATTAATTTTATAGAACATATAAAATTTCCTCAATATATAATAATTTCTTATTGATTATTTTTATACGATGTCGCTTCCAAAATTGGCAAAAAACTTCCGGTAGTAAAATGACTATACAATCAACTATATTTCTCATTAGAAAATTTGTTTTTTTCAATCTAGAAAAAATATCTAAACTGATACAACACCAAAACAATTGTTATGGAAATACTTCAAGAAAGAAAGATCGCGATCTTCCAATAATACATTTGAAATTTCCTTGAGTATGCCGTATGTTTATTCCGTATTGGGATAATGGGTCTACCGCTCCCCTACTCTGATAATAACGGCTTGCGTCTGTTACAGACAATTCTGTAAGTTTGGCAATATCGTCTGTTACGGTTTAGTTATTTGATGCGTCTTGTTTACATTTTCGTTTCGATTTGACGTTCATAAATTGAATTATTTTACTGATTTGGTGGCAGTTTATTGTTGCTTAAGGATATTCTGGTAATTATAGCTTGGAAAAATCACGAAAATGTTGTATTATATTCAGGAAATGTAGAAATGAAAATCTAGCCTATTGTTTACTTCATCCCAGTGCGGCAGTGAAATACTTTTCATCTCACTCTAGAGCTTGGTTGATTACAATGTTAATTTTTTTAATTTACGCATATGGCCATCTCTATGTTCATTTCTTACTCCGAGTTCCAAAGACATTGTTATTTTCCACGAGTACTAGAAGGAACAAGTGATAAGCCTTCTTTTCGAGTATTATACATTATTTTTTCCTATTCACTGGATTGTTTTTGAAATTAATGGTTATTTCGATAAGTATCATCTAGTGATTGTTGCATTGAAAAATATCGGTTGGCACCACTCTTTTGGTATCACTTAACTGACAGGAGAGTTCGGAGTACCAACATAATGAAAAACAACCATGTAATCTGTGTAGAACTGACACTACTTGGCTCTACAAGTTATGATAGACAGATTTGGCACAGAATTAGAAAAGAATAATGTTTCGGCTGGTTGTAATATGATAACGAACAAAATCTTCAGACCTTTCGTACTATTATTGCGGTATATAAAGTATTTTAAATAATGGGGCTATTCAATCTCTAAATATAGCTTAATCACATTCATAAAAGCGCTTTGATCTGAAATGGTGTGTGTTGTTACTTTTGAAAAGGTCAATGCCACGTTGCCAAGTGTACAGGGTATCCCATTTTGGGCACTTTTACGGGATATCTCCGTTATTTTTAACGTTAGCGGGATACGGTTTTCGCGACAGTGTGCTACTTTTTTGTGAAACTAAAGATGGCGCAATCAGTTTTTGCATAGCCCTCTTAGTTTTTGCTATATATAGTGGAAATGAAAAGTATCACTTTTTAATCACCCCCCGTATCTCAGTTGTGCTTTAACTTGGAGAAATGGTTGAAACGCATTCCTATATAGATTTTTTTCCGTAGAATCCAGTGGTGTAGTCAGTTTTTCAATTAAACTTTCTGTTTTTGAGTTATTGAGCAAACATATGTTTTTTTAAATTGGACACCATGTATATTATTTTTATTCTTATTTAGCACAATCTCAGCTTTTCAAAAATATATTAATTTATGCATTTATTTCCAAAACCAAGCTCAGAATTCAAGATTTTGTAATTCAATTGTCAATAACTAAGTAGTAGGCTCTATGACTGTTTTAAAAACAAAAAAATGTCAAAGCTTTGTCGGTTGGTTTAAAAGTTTACAGTTTTCTCAGTTTTTATTATTTATTATATTATATTAATGATTCAGTTTTAAGTTTTTCTCATTACGGCTGCTTACGAAAATTACGAGAAATATGACATGCTTGTTTGTGATCTATATATTATTATGTTAACATTATTTTCGATTTCTAACGAAATCTTGTTAGGTTTTTTGTGGAATAATAAGCAATAAGCTTCAAAATAGCATTTGGTTTCTTTTTCAAATTGATACAACGTACAACAATATCTTGACGATGATTCAGCAAAGACTTGTTCAAAAAGGTGAATGCACAGAGCTGAGTTGACAACGACATTAGTTCTGCACATGCGCACTTAATAGTTACAAATATGAACTACGAACATTTGAACTATCATAGAAACAGGTTTGTTATCTTAACACCCGCCCTCAAACCTGTGAAACACTAACATAATATTATCAATATAATCCAAGTAAATTAACAAATTTTTGAAATTTTTCATTGCTTAAAGATTTCGTAAATATATCAGCAATCTGATCATTTGTGCAAATATAATTCCTTTATTAACTAAATCTAATATGAAGAGTATTTTTACTTCGATGTGCTTGCATCTTTTGTTATTTTCAAAATTTTCAACAGTTTTATTGTACTTTGATTGTCTTCAAATAATTTAAACGGTAAATTACAATCAATATGCAAATCACACAAGAGATTCTTACATGTAAAAGTTCACAAGAAGCAGAACAAACTGCAACGAATTCAGATTCTGTACTGGATAGTGATACTACCGATTGTTTCTTAGAACTCCAAGAAATAGTATTTCCAAACACTTTGAAACAATAACCAGAAGTAGACTTTCTATCGTGACAGTCATTCGCCCAGTCTGCGTCTGAATAACCAACTAAACAATCATCAATCATACGGTGAAAATTAAGTTTATAATTGATAGTTGATTTAAGATATTTCAACACTCTTAATAGATGCTTGAAATGTTCATCTGTTGCACAGTCTTGATACCTGCCAAAGAAGCTTACAGCAAAGCAAATATCGGGTCTGGAACCCATCATAATGTACATCAATGAGCCCAAGAGCTCTTTATAAGGCAATCTAGTTTTCAATTGTTCATTACCTTTTTCCAACTTTAAATTAGATTCAATTGGTGTTTTAAAGTTTTTACAATTATCAAGATTGAATTTCTTTATCAAGTTTGCAATAGACGTACATTGATCAAGAGTTATTATTCCTTTTTCAAAATTCCTACAAATTCTTATACCTAAGAAGTTTTTCACTTCATTTAAAACATTCATTTTGAATTCTTGGCATAATTTCAATTTAAAGTTCAACAAGAATACTTTATCATTACAAAAGATCAATATGTCATCTACATACAATAATAGATAACATTTTATATTTTGATCGAGAAAGGTATAGAGACAGAAATCTGCTTTAGATTGGCTAAAGTTTAAACTGAATATAAATTCATTGAACCTTTTGTTCCATAGTTTGGGTGCCTGTTTCAGCCCATAAATTGACCTTTTCAGGAGACATACTTTATTATCATTTTCTTTTAATTTCAATCCCTCTGGAACATTCATAAAAATTTCCTCTTCCAGATGACCATTCAAGAAAGCATTTTTAACGTCCAACTGTTCCATAAACAATTCATATTTATTGGTTATTGATAACAGCAACCTCAGCGTTGAGAGCTTAGCCACAGGGGAACGTAATTGCGAAATAATGTCAGATTCGTTTTGTTCGAACCCTCGAGCCACCAACCTAGCCTTATAAATAGGTTTATTATTATTACCCTCTTTTATTCGAAAAACCCACCTGTTGCTCAAAATTATTTCATTGTCAGGTTTATCGACGAGAATCCATGTGTCATTCTCCTCCAGAGCAGCTAGTTCGTCTGCAATAGCTTTTTCCCATAAATTCCAGTCAACAGTATTTTGTGCATCGGAGTAGGATGATGGAACATCCGATACATTTGCTAGTAAAGCGAAATATCCATAATCAACCTCATAATCTTCAAACTTTTGAGGAAGTTTAACATTTCTCCTTGGCCTTTGTCCATCCATTATTGTTTGCGAGTTTTCAGCTGTATTGTTATCAGCTTCCAACACTTCATCGCCTTCAATTTCTACATTTTCCCTTTGTGTGTAATTCTGCAGGTCATCATCTTCATGCGAATAGTTATTGACTTTTTCATTTGATTCTTCACAGAAATTATTCTCATGAAATACCACATTCCTGCTATGAATTACCTTTTTCATATTTTCTTGCCAAAGTTTATAGCCATTTTCTGTATAACCTATAAACCTGCATCTTATGGCCTTGTCATCCAGCTTACTTCTTAATGAATCAGGTATTCTGGCATATGAAACACAACCAAAAACTTTCATATTTGAGACATTAGGTTTATTACCTGACCATAATTCATAAGTGTCTTATTTTTGACCAAACATGACTGTGTCCTATTTGTAATATATGCTGCTGTGAGCACTGCTTCCTCCCAAAATTCCTTGGACATTTTAGATTGCATTATCATACATCGTGCCATATTCATTAGTGTCTGATTCATTCTCTCAGCTACACCATTCAACTGAGGAGTGTATGGAGGAGTAAAACTGATTCGAATACCCTTTTCAGAACAAAAATTTTGAAATAGATCTGACTTATATTCACCACCATTGTCGCAGTTTAGTCTAGCCACCTTTCTTTCACAAAGAGCGGTTACCTTTGCCTCATAATGTCTGAAACATTCATATACCTCACTTTTATGTTTAATCACATACACCATCACAAAACGAGAAAAATCATCTACGAAAGTTACAAAGTAATTGTTTCCATTATGTGACATAGGCTTTATTGGTCCACATACATCTGTATGGATGACTTCCAAAACTCTTCGAGACCTGATAATCTTCGACTGATATGGAAGACATTTTAATTTTGATTTTAAACAAACTTCACAACAATTTTCCTTATATTTGCCATCAATATTCAGTCCGTTAACTAATTTTAAATTGTTCAATTTAGACAATGCTCCAAAATTTAAATGACCGAAACGCTTATGCCAAATTTCATCATTCGAGTTCAAACATAAATTCGCACTTCCTGCACGATTTGAGATTTTAAAACTTAATTTATATAAATTATTCTCTCGACTTCCTATAGCAAAGCAAATTCCATTTCTTTCAATACTAATTTGTCCATTAAAACATATTACCTTAAATCCAGCTCTTTCAATACAAGAAATAGATAGCAAATTTGCCCTGAGGCCTGGCACAAACATTACATTTTTAATAGTTATATTAATTGGCTTATTTCCAACAATAGATATCAACTCGACATTTCCTTCACTAAGAGCCAGCATTGATTTCCCTTTTTCAGCTAACCTTATACATTTAGGTTCTTCATATACCGAAGGATTGATTAAAAGGTTTTTATTACTCGTATAATGATTAGTGGCACCTGAGTCTGCGTACCACTCGACAGATTCATTCGATACAACAACTGATGAAGCACAAAATGCCACATCTGATTCAGATTTACTAGATGCATCAGTTGAACTACTATTTTCAATTTTACTCTCAGAAAAATTAGCACTTCTATGCTGTGTGTTCTTAAAACAATCCTTCGATCTATGGCCTAGTTTATTACATGTAAAGCATTTTACACCACACATTTTCTTTGAATGCCCCAATTTACCACACTTATAACATTTCATTGAATTTGTTTGTGAAACAAAAGAAGAATTATCTTTTATCAATTTCCCTCCATTGATGCTTTTATTTGTATTGAATTCTAACAACCTGTTCTTGACAAACTCTAATTTTAAATCTTCTTCTGCTAAAGTTCTTATCGCAGTAACAACTGCCTCAAATTCTACAGGCATAGATAACAATAGAAAACATGCCATGTCTGACTCCTGAAACTTGCTTCCTAAGTTTTTGAGTTCTCTGAATATTTTATCAATTTTTGCAAAGTGATCTTGAAGGGAATTTTTAACATCATACTTAAGGCGAACAAGTTCATCAAGTATATAAAACTTCGAGCATGTACTCACTTTGGCGAATATACTTTCCAATTTTCCTATCATTTCCTTTGCACTTTCCAGATCCTTCACGTATTCCAGGTGCGAGTCTGCCATGCTTTGGATTACCACCATTACCGCTTTATTGTTTCTCTTCTTCCAAGATGCATCTTTCTTATCTTCAGCAATATCTTCCAAAACATCCGCTACTTCCAATGCTCTCAAAACAGATATCATCCTGAATTTCCAATTGTCGAACCCATGGCCAGAGAATGGAACGATCCCATGCTTATTTTCGACGCCACCATTTGAACTGGACTCCATCTTGATTCCTCGTTTAGCTTCACCTTTTCTTATACGTGCCCAATCCAATACTTTTATCACAAAAATGCCAAACACTATTTATTCTTCTGGGCTCATAACCTTTGTTAGGTTTTTGTGGAATAATAAGCAATAAGCTTCAAAATAGCATTTGGTTTATTCTTTATTCACAAGATGATACAACGTACAACAATATCTTGACGATGATTCAGCAACGACTTGTTCAAAAAGGTGAATGCACAGAGCTGGGTTGACAACGACATTAGTTCTGCACATGCGCACTTAATAGTTACAAATATGAACTACGAACATTTGAACTATCATAGAAACAGGTTTGTTATCTTAACAATCTTGACATTTATTTTTTGTTTTTAATAAACAGTCATAGCCTACTAGTTAGTTATTGACAATTGAATTACAAAATCTTGAATTCTGAGCTTGGTTTTGAAAATAAATGCATAAATTAATATGTTTCTGAAAAGCTGAGATTGTGCTTAATAAGAATAAAAAATAATATACAGGGTGTCCAATTTAAAAAACATATGTTTGCTCAATGACTCAAAAACGGAAAGTTTAATTGAAAAACTGACTACGCCTCTGGATTCTACGGAAAAAAATCTATAGGAATGCGTTTCAACCATTTCTCCAAGTTTAAGCACAACTGAGATACTGGGGGTGATTGGAAAGTGATACTTTTCATTTCCGCCCTGTATAGCAAAAACTAAGAGGGCTATGCAAAAACTGATTACGCCATCTTTTGTTTCATAAAAAAGTAGCACACTGTCGTGAAAACCGCATCCCGCTAACGTTAAAAATAACGGAGATATCCCGTAAAACTGCCCAAAATGGGATACCCTGTACGTACTACACAATTAATAATAAAAAGAACTCACCTGACTTTGTCGGCCGGTATAATGAAAAAACTAAGTTTAGGATTCTTAGAAGTATTGTTTTTACAGTTATACACGCTACAATAGTTCACCATTTTACAGATATATCCTAGCCTTGGACAACAGACAACAACTGACCGAAGGGATGATGAATTTGAAAGAAATGTTCACTTTCAAAGTACACTTTAAATACCAGCACATTCAACAAATTTGAATTTAAACCACAGAATTTCTAAAATTAAAGTATAATATTTTAAATTTATTAGTTTTCTGTGTTTCGAACTGACTTGAGGTTATGATCTGCGAAATGGTGCGCGAGGCGGAAATGGATTAAAAAATTCCACGGAGTGCAACTACTGCTTAGTGTCTATACTGTGCTACAATGTTGCCGGAACCGTTCGTCGGCTGCATTTCTACCGACGGCGTTAAAAAATCCGATCGTCCTTTTTTCCGCCGAATGTGTACGTCACCATAAGATCCCACGCGCCACTTCTGGTACGGCGTCGACGGCAAAATATCCGATCGGAAAAAAACGCCAAGTGTGTCTCCGGCCATAGGCATGGATCTATCGATAGCTTCACGTCGGTTTTATTTAACGGTGATAAATTATCAGAAGAATTGTTCAGCCTTTCTAACAATTCACATTTTGTTTTGAGAAATGTTTGCATATCTACCATTGTAGGTAGATCACCATTGGCCGGAGACACACTTGGCGTTTTATTCCGATCGGTTTTTTTGCCGTCGACGGTACAACAAAATTGTAGCTTACACACTGGGCGGTAAAATATCCGTCTCAAGTCACAACCACGCTACCTCCGCCAGTCACGTAGGCCACTGCTGGGGGTAGTCGATAGAAAAACCGACGAATGTAGTGGCAGCGGTCGGCTGCATTTCTACCGACGGCGTTAAAAAATCCGATCGTCCTTTTTTCCGCCGAATGTGTACGTCACCATAAGATCCCACTCGCCACTTCTAGTACGGCGTCGACGGCAAAATATCCGATCGGAAAAAAACGCCAAGTGTGTCTCCGGCCATTGGGTTTGAATGATTCCCACTCTCGTTTTGTTACTGAATCAAATTTACTCGACAGTATGTATATTATCAACGAGTCCCAATGATTGACAGGTTGACCAAAAGTTTCTAACGCCTTGAGATTTTTTATTAATTTCGTCATATACATTGCGTAAACCAGCACTGTTTTACTTTATTACCGGTTTGACATCGAACAATGCCTTTATATAGTTATTTATAATGAGCTTTTTGTTCTCATATCTGTCTGTCAACAACGACCATGCAACTGGATAGTTAGAAGCACAAACTTGTACTGAGCTTATAAGTTGAGCTGACTCGTGCTCTAATGACGATTTGAGATAATAGAATTTTTGTATGTCTGCTAAGTTGTCATTATCTTGAACTAAAGCGATAAATGCATCCTTGAACTCTAGCCAGTTTTCGATTGAACCATTGAAGGTTGGGAACTTAATAGTGGGAAGTTTAACTTGTTGCGAACCTTGGAAGTGAGAATTAGGTTGTGAAATGCCAAAACTTCTCATATCACGCTTGTTGAATTGTGTTATAATTTTTTTGCAGTAGGATACGACATTAAAATATAAATCCTCGAATTGTTCACTTATATTTGAGTCATCGTCTCTGTCTTCAACCGTATTTTCCTCTATTTCACTCTGAAGTTCATTAAACTTATCGTATATTGGTTCAATTTTTGATGAACGAATTTCTAATTGTGTGATTGTTAATTGATTTAACTCAGAGGTTTCAATAGAGTTGATATAGGTTTCAAATCGTGACAATTTCTCCTCGATTTGTCCACGTCTTTGTTTAAGCTTAGTGATATCCATTTTTATTGACTTGAACAACTGAACATGAAATGAACAGCACTGTAATTACTCATGCAAATTCGTGACATTGAAAAGAAATGGAAAGATGGAACGGACTTACAATAAAGCCAGGAGTGTAACAGCATTTCTGGCTGCCAAGAATGTGAAGGTTTTGCCCTGGCCCATTGAAAACCTTTGGGTACATACAAAACGTGAGGTTACCAAAGAAGTTATCACCACCAAGCGGCAACTGATTGAAACGCCTATTAGGGTGTGGCATCAGAGCCCCAATATACAGCACAATGCAAAAATTTGCATTGAGAATATGCCCCGACGTCTGGAAGCCTTAATTGCAGCCAAAGGCGGCATTACCAAATATTAGATTTTTTTAGTTCATCATATTTTATGGAAAAATAATTACGTGTGACTATGAAATATGTGTTTTTCTGTCTTAGTAAAAACCTCAAATAAATAAAGAAGAAGTTATAATACCTAACATCATCAATTATTTTCCCATAAAATTGATATAAACCTGAAAATTACAGAAAACTAGTAGTGTCCCTGCTAATTTGGCAACCCACTGTATACTGCGTTTACTCCGGGAAATCTTTGTGCAAAAGCAGTTCACTAAGTATTCAACCTCAATTGTTTTACTAGACCTGTTGGATATAATGCGAACGGATGAAAGTTCTGACGCTTGTGGAACTTTTGTTCTTGAATTCTCGTTTCATCTGTGATTCGATATGTACCGATACATTTGGGAAACAGATTGGTCTGCTGTTACAAATGAGAATGATCCGAACTTGGCGTGTGACCGATTTTATTCAATTTTAAACGAAATATTTGAGCAAACGGTGCCTATCAAAGTCAGTAGAAAAAGACGATTTCCCTCATGGTATTCATCCGAGATCATTAGTATCATTTATCGCAAAGAAGCTGCCCTAAGGAGCTATAAAAAATTCAATAATGACTTCAATCGCCATCAATACAACAAACTTAGAAGTTTGCTCAAGTCAAATATCAGCAACGCTTATAGGGACTATGTTATAGCTTCCGAACAGAGATTAATGACAGATCCTTCGGATTTCTGGTCATTTGTGAGGGATAGCAGGGGTCATTCTCGTATACCCGGAGTTATGAGCGATGGTCAAAGAACTATAGATAAGCCGCAGGATATCGTTAACGCGTAACACTTATGATTTTGGGAATGTTGAGAATGATGTTTATCAGTTCATTAGTATTGGTAAGATCACAGAGGACGATATAATAAAGGCGTCGAAAAAACTCTCCGATAAACGCACTGCTGGGCTTGACGAGATCCCTAGTTTCATGATGAAGGACTGCATAGGAGCACTTTCTGCCCCTCTGGCGCACATATTCAATATCTCCACATCCACAGGCATATATCCTTCAGTTTGGAAGCGGGCCAAAATAATTCTCGTTCTTAAAAAGGATGAAAAATCGATGATTTCGAATTACCGACCGATTTCCATCTTGTAGAATTTTTCAAAGATTTTTGAGATCATCCTTTACAATTCAATTTTTCCCTCTGTCCGCAACAAAATTACTGACAGCCAGCACGGATTCATGTCCAAAAGATCGACGACTACTAACCTCGTTTCATTTTTCGAGAGGGTACTGGGTGCGTTGGATAAAAGGGGTCAGGTAGACGTTATATATACGGACTTCAAGAAAGCCTTCGACAGGATAGATCATAATATTTTGATTAACAAGTTGAAAAACAAATTTGGCTTCAGCCCCAAATTGATCAATTTGATCAGATCATATCTATCTGGCAGACTATGTCGTGTTGACATTGAGGGTTACTGTTCTGCGGAATTTTGTGCAACATCTGGAATCCCGCAGGGCTCCAACCTTGGGCCATTACTTTTTCTCCTGTTTGTAAACGATGTAGTGGATGTAATTGATGTATCAGTGTTGTTATTCGCGGATGACCTTAAAATTTTTCTCCAAATACTCAGCCTCATCGATTGTGCTAAGCTACAGGCAGCACTCGATAGCCTATCAGCATGGTGCGAAGACAATAGATTGAGTTTGAATATATCTAAATGCTATGCTATGACATACACAAGGAAGAAGGTGGTCGTTAATTTCGATTATAGCATCAGTGGCACTGTGCTATCTCGAATAACCGAGATAAGGGATCTGGGGATTGTGTGTGACAGTGGTTGTTCATTTGTGCCGCATATGAGACAGTTAATACTCTCATCCAATAAAACTTATGGATTTATAGTTCGAAACACTAGAAACTTTCAGAACTCAAATACTTTGCTAGCCCTGTTTAATTGTCTAATAAGAAGTCGATTGGAATACTGTAGCATCGTTTGGAGACCTATATATGAGTGTCATAGGAAGAGCATTGAGTCGGTGCAGCGAAAGTTTTACAAGTTTTTAGTGTGGAGGCAGGACGGTGTGTATCCTCCCACAGGCTTTGACAATAATATTTTGCTCTCTAGGTTCGGTACCGTATCCACTACGGATAGGGTGAATATATGTGCACTATTATTCATATGCAAAATTATTAACCGTAAAATCGATTGTCCAGAGCTTTTGTCTTCTCTTCCGTTTCTGGTTCCCCGTTTGGGTTCTAGGAGTGACATGGTCTTTTACTGTGGGACAGGGAGAACAAACGCCAGTTCTCGATCTCCTATAAATTATGCTTGTGAAATAATTAATTCGCTCGCCAGTGTATGCGACATTTTCTTCGACTCTCCTCGGGCCATGGTGCGGGCCTATTTGTCACGCCACACCTGAATTTTGTGAGAATTGTTCTGAATTTTGTGTTGTTCTGTATTATATTACTTTGTGCACCATTTCGGTATGTAATTGTATTCTTATTTTTTTTGTGTTTTCCTGTAAAATTGGGAGTGTATCCCGAAGGAAATAAACTACTTATTATTATTATTATTATATGGGTCATTGACAGACAACCAGAATCATAGACTCCATTATTCTCTTGAAATATACCAAATGAGTTTTTCTCCCGAGTCGTATTTTTGGTCGTACATTAATCAATGTATAGCCTGGAGGTGTTGCATCGTTTGAAATATTCTTTGCCCCTTGTTCATCTAGTTGTGACGCGTTTTCGGTGCATGGCAGTAAATTAATCATTTGGACATCTGGAGTGAGAATTAGTAAAAGAAAAAATATATACGTAAATATCATCTGCAATGGGAAAGAGATATTTCACAGAAAATATGAAAACCCTTTCATAGTTAAAAACTTCATTTAAATTTATATTTATTAGAAGTGTCCGCGAAGACGCATCGTTTATCACTAGAAAGGTGGAAACATGCTTTTAAATATTTTTGCTTCTTTCTTATCAATGTACCCATTTCCTTTCCTACTGAGGTTTTTCCCTGAGCTCCCTTTATTTGAAAAATAGTTATTTTTGTATTAAGTGCGTAAAATGAGTGTTTTTTTCAATTCACTCGAATGTGCCAAGAAAACACGAATTTTACACGCACGAAGTACAAACAACATTTTTGTACAACTATGAATGTGAATTTACATCGTCTGAAATACGTATAATTATTGAAGATAATGCTTTCAGTACAATATTTAAATGAATCCAGTGATCTTTTTGTGTCGTAACTATAGAAACAGTTTGTTGAAACTGTTTGAATCTTTAACAGTATTTGCTCGTAGTTGCTTCAATTTCGAATTATTTTAAAGAAGATGAATGTTGAACATGATAGTGGTAGTTATACCCCCGCAGATATGGCTGAAGAAGCAAATACAATTGTATCTAATATGTTACCAGCCAAATCAAAGCTAATATATGAGAAAACATATAACCAATTTCGAGAATGGCGCAACAAGAACAACGTAAAAAAGCTTTCTGAAAATATGCTCACATGCTTTTTCGAGGAAAAATCAAAAATTTTGAAACCTTTCACGTTATGGAGCTCAATGTTAGAAAAAACATTGAATGTCAAGGAAAATATTGATATAAGGACGTTTTCAAAATTGGTCTCGCTTATTAAGAACAAAAGCGTCGGATACCGAGGAAAGAAATCTAATGTGTTATAGTAGGATGATATCAATAAATTTCTTAGAGATGCTGATGACGAAACTAATTTACTTTATAAGGTACAGATACAATCATAATTTTGTGAAATTAGTTGTAATTAAAATATTCATTATTTGTTAGTTGTCCTAATTTTGGGTATCAGCGGTGAAAAATAGTATATTATATTATAAGGATTAAAAGTGCATCTTTTTCTTACGAGCAATATTTGCAGTTGCGAGGCGTAGCCGAGCGAATGCAAAATTGCGAGTTAAAATAAGCACTTTTAGTCCGAATAATATATACTATTTTTTCTCCAACCAAGTCAAAATTACAATAAAATTGGTTTTAGTGAAAAATCGTTCATAATTTGGTTATGAATTTGAACACAGAATCATGACAGTGATTGTCAAGTAGATTTCAAATGCATTTACTTTTAATCCAAGTATTAAAAGTAGCGTTTTTAATCCTAGGATTAAAAGTGTTGCTAAGCAACGAGCAAATTTTTGTACGGTAAGAGAATTTATGACTTTTGCACCTGAAAATAGTACAGAAAAGTCAACATTTTTGTACTATTTTCAGGTGCAAAAGTCATAAATTTCCTTACCGTACAAAAATTCACTCGTTACTTAGCAACACTTTTAATCCTAGGATTAAAAACGCTACTTTTAATCCTTGGATTAAAAGTAAATGCATTTGAAGTCTACTTGACAATCACTGTCATGATTCTGTGTTCAAATTCATAACCAAATTATGAACGATTTTTCACTAAAACCAATTTTTTTGTAATTTTGACTTGGTTGGAGAAAAAATAGTATATATTATTCGGACTAAAAGTGCCTATTTTCCCGGAACAGAACTTCAAAATAAGCCATTGAAAAACGGTTCATAAAACTTGGGTATTATGTTTTGATGTATCAAACTCTGTATGTCCTTTTTCTTGTTTTCAGGAATTGGTATTAGGGAATTATAAGCAGGTTTTGTTTTAATACTCATCAAACTTCTGGACGTCTCCGAATTACGTCTCGATCCGATTGTTCTACAGCGTGTTTGCTTCCATTCTGCTTCCTTGTAGCTTGTTTTATAAAAATATTCTGTACTTCCCTTAACAAATTTTATCATTTTCATTTCAGTGAGTTTCATCTGCTCACCGTTTATATTTTTCTGGGAATTGAAACCAATTTCCCTGGTCAAATTATGAACGATTTTTCACTAAAACCAATTTTTTTTGTAATTTTGACTTGGTTGGAGAAAAAATAGTATATATTATTCGGACTAAAAGTGCCTATTTTAACTCGCAATTTTGCATTCGCTCGGCTACGCCTCGCAACTGCAAATATTGCTCGTAAAAAAAGATGCACTTTTAATCCTTATAATATAATATACTATTTTTAACGGTGAAAAAATAGTATATTATATTATAAGGATTAAAAGTGCATCTTTTTTTTACGAGCAATATTTGCAGTTGCGAGGCGCAGCCGAGCGAATGCAGGATGCGAGTTAAAATAGACACTTTTAATCCGAATAATATATACTATTTTTTCTCCAACCAAGTCAAAATTACAATAAAATTGGTTTTAGTGAAAAATCGTTCATAATTTGGTTATGAATTTGAACACAGAATCATGACAGTGATTGTCAAGTAGACTTCAAATGCATTTACTTTTAATCCAAGGATTAAAAGTAGCGTTTTTAATCCTAGGATTAAAAGAGCTGCTAAGCAACGAGTGAATTTTTGTACGGTAAGAGAATTTATGACTTTTGCACCTGAAAATAGTACAAAAAAGTCAACATTTTTTGATGGTTGGAGAAAAAGTAATATTTTACGCATCCATAGTGATGAAGAAAAGTCAAGTTTTTTTGACAGTTGTACAAAAAATAAGTTATTATTGCTATAAATCCGATAAATAAAATGGATTTGTGGGATTTTGGTTTTGAACTTTGGATTTGTCGGGAATTCGGCGTGGGCCGAAGTTAGAAATTTATCATTAGAGATTATTATGATGGCTTCAATAAAATATTCGGTATCCCATTTTTATTGCTTCATTTTTGATATGAACAAAATATTTAAAATAATATTATAGCATTACTCTATTAAATCTGTCAGTTCTTCGGTTGGCTCGCATAGGTTTGCTGGTACTGACATTTTCTGAGGCATAAGAGTATTTTTCCAGGACTTCAGAGAATACCGCAGTTTTTCCAAGGTACGCCAATCTTCACCCCAATGTTTTTGATGTAAGGCCTTTACGTCCTTCAGTTTTTCTCGACTGGGACTCAAACCGCCGTCTGTTCGAGATGGAATGATACTATTTGCCGACTTTCCTTTTTTGAAAACTGACTTATATTCCCCAAGATCAGCTCTATAATAATATTCACCCCGAACTGTTATCGTGTTATATCTTCCCTTTTTATGTGGAATCTCATACTTTGATTGAATCGGAAGTGCCATTGTGCTGGTGCTTTGATGGCTTTTTGGGATGCTGCCTTCCAGTCGTAAACTTCTACATTTGCAAAATAAATAGGGTTCCATGCTCTCTGAATATCTAGAAATATTCATCAGGAGAAACGTTTTAACACTTTGGCTGTCATACAGTTTTCAGGTCAATATTCTGGTAGGTCTGACAATCGAACACCACATTCAGGCTTTGGCAGTCAAATCTGACTGACGGCTCCTGCCATTTCTTGAGCTCTGTCAGTCACATTATTGCTTGAATCCATATAGTTTCAACGAATGAAAATATTTCCTGGCATGTTGTTATCAAACTGATGAAATTGGCTCGACCTGGAATAACGTTCTTCATAGAAATATCTTTATTGCCTAATCAACACAATATTCCATTCTATATATCAACATATCTGAGATATTAAAAAAAGTAAGACTTATTTCTTATCATAATCATAACAATTAATTTTATTATAAATCTGTCTAAGTACCTCAACCATAAATACGGACCTGAGATTAGAAACAAAGAGTAGGCTTATTGACGCAACCATCACAATAAGACTTCACTTTTCTCACTTCCCTTCTCGCCTCTGTTCTAGGTAAAGTTTTCGCTAATTCCTCATAGCAGGTGATACAATTTCGGCGGTCCTTCGTGCCCCACCTTCTCTTTTTTTGAGCAACTGTTTCATTTTCATTGTCTTTTCTCTGCCGTTTATCCATACCCAATAAATTCCTGCATATTCTTTTACTAAAAACTATGACTGATATTTTTGAATTGGTAGATACTCTGTTTATAAATTATTTGAGCATTAACAATAGTAACCCCAGACAATAATTCAAATGCTACCTTACGATACCACTTGATGCCTTTTCTTATAGATGTGCAATACAAAGACAATTGATCTGATTTGTCAATATCAATTTTGCCATTATTATAATCCATAACAGTTGGTTTTAGTCTCTAATTAGTTCATTAGGCAAAGGTGCTCTACGTTTTTTGGTAGACATGTGATCGACTTTTCCATTGTTGAAATAAATTGATGAAATAGTGGCTGAGTGGTCCCGTACTTCAGTGGAAAAGGGGGTAGCTTCTTTGGAAAAATGTAAAAATGGGCGCCACGTCATTTAAATTCCACTCATTAGGATTAATAATAATTCTATCATTGAAATCACGAAAATGATATTTGAATATTAATTATCTGCAAACTGAAGTTGTCTTCTCCGTATATAGGCCTATATATCGCTTCTCCGGAAGAACACAGACGCAAACGCCGATTAATCAACTTTTCAGGAAACTAGTTCAAAGGCATTAATCTCACGGTACGCTTAATTGAAGCGATACGAATCATCTTTTTAGTTATGGATGGGACTTTCTATACAGTGAATTTTATCTAATTTGAGATTGTGCTACTTTTTTTTCAATTTTGAACAGTAATCAGAATTTCCAGATCATAAAGTTTGATCAACTTGCAGTTACATCGTTTTTACTTCAAATAAATTTACAGTTTTGGCAACAATATGTTAATAATGTACATAATGAATTGTGCCAAATAGTTTTGTTTGGGGATGCAAAAGAAAAAACTTCAAGTCAAAAGGTTTATTATTATTTCCCGGAACAGAACTTCAAAATAAGCCATTGAAAAACGGTTCATAAAACTTGGGTATTATGTTTTGATGTATCAAACTCTGTATGTCCTTTTTCTTGTTTTCAGGAATTGGTATTAGGGAATTATAAGCAGGTTTTGTTTTAATACTCATCAAACTTCTGGACGTCTCCGAATTACGTCTCGATCCGATTGTTCTACAGCGTGTTTGCTTCCATTATGCTTCCTTGTAGCTTGTTTTATAAAAATATTCTGTACTTCCCTTAACAAATTTTATCATTTTCATTTCAGTGAGTTTCATCTGCTCACCGTTTATATTTTTCTTGGAATTGAAACCAATTTCCCTGGTCAGTTCTTTCAAATCGGCAAAATTGTTATAGGACATTTCCTTTACAAGGAGTGGGTTCCCTTTCTTTTTAGAGTTCCGGATTATGGACACCAACTGATCAGGCACATACAGTGGACCAGATTTCTTAGCCTTCTTTAACGATCGTTCAATAATGCTGTGTACAGCATCTCCTTCATTTTGGGTATGACCCCTAATCAGGAATTTGTGGGTTATAGATTTTATATCGAATTTCTCGACTGCATATGAATACATGGCAAATATGAACCTCAAGGAAAGATTGGTTTATTAACACGGGAAATATAAAGAAACCATTTAATTTACCTGTTTTTCTGCTGACCACAACAATTATCTGAGTAAAATATTATGTCGCTATTGGGACGAGTATTGCCTACTTCTTCTAGAAATTGAAGTACACATGAACCTATTTCAATGGCTCCTCTATGTCCCAAGCCTTCATACCAGAAATAACAGACAGTATGGTCATTATTCATTTCGGATATCTGTAATATGAATGATATCTAATAACTTTCATGATTAAACACCTAATCAATATTTATTACCGTGAAGTTGAAACAGTTTGTTCTCGACTTGTAAAAAAAACCGAAGTCTGACCCATAGGTACCGGCATAACTGCCTGTAGATCGTAGTACATAGCTAATACTATATTGGATCCCTCCTTCTTGGCCATTTCTTCGTCAGTCGTCTTCTCAACTCGACTCAATTGTTTTTCCTCCTGATGCACCTGGTACTCACTTTCCAGTTTAACTTTATCATCATTTGTTGCATTTTTAAATGCTTCACACAAATCACATTGATCTTTTTTTGGGACGAAGAATCCAATATTAAACTCTGTGTTAAAGATGAGAGCATAGCAGTCGTAATTTGCAGCAGGTTTTTTCTGGGCAGTTCTTTCACTTTGATAGTGTCTGTGCATATCAGCTATTGATAATCCGCCATCGATAAATTCTCTAGACGTGTTCGCTCTTTGGTAGTGGCTTTCCACACGTGGAATTGAGTTTATGTGAGATCTTACTGAAGCAATTACCTCAGGGTCAGTTTTCGAATGATTTCCGTGTCGTCCTCGTTTGTCATCGGGAACAATTCCAGAACAAGAAGCCCTTGATTGTATAACAGTGCGCATAGTTCTCTCCGTTATTCCAAAAGTATTCAGCATGAAGGTTTTGCACACGCGAATTTTCGTCCCGTTATTCATTAAATAAAATGCACAATTCTGCCTTCTTGGTGCTTCCGAACTCGTTGATATGCGACGATATTTCATTTATAATGGCTCTAAGCATGAAGCCAAGAAATCTCGTTGCCGTTGAAGTGAAGCCAATTCCCAAAAATTTTGGAAAAATTCAGTTCTACAGTTTTGCGACAATTTCTCTGAGCATTTCAGCACGCAACGGTCAGGGCAAGGTGGTCCCATCACTCTTTTTTCGACTTCTTTTCCTGTTCTTGAAGTATAGCTCTGCCCAGAATTAATAATAATAATAATAATAACCTTTATTCAATTCATAGAACATTTGAATGTACAAGAATAAAATAAATGTCAAAAAAAAGCACAAAAGTTAAAGGAAGAAGTAAAGGACACTATATGGTTCACATTTCATAATAAATTCATCCAATTTTTAAATAAACAAAATTTTCCTATTTACATCACGAAATTGCTTTGGTAGAACATTATACAATTTAATACACATATCTTCTTCTCTGTGCGGTGCCTTTCCGGCCGAACTGAGGCCTAGTGGCCCATTGTTCACCCGCATCGTTCTATAGAGACTCAGCTCCTCAGACACGAAGACAGAAATGTCGCGAGCCTGCCAGGAGTGGTCCCTCTCACCATAGGAATAGAAGGTGTTGGATTTCCTAGGTGTGTTGACCTTAACTCATTAAGGTCCCCACAGTTGAACAAAATATGCTCAACCGTTTCATCAGTACTCCTGCACCACCGGCATAGGGAGCAGCTCGTCAATCCCATTCTCTTCAAATGCTTGTTAAACAGGTGACCAGTCAATGCACCAGTCACCAGACCGAGTTGTTTCCTCTCCAGCAACAGAAGCCTATTGACCTCAGATCGAGAGGACGGTCTCTCAATGAGAATCCTCGACCACCTCAGGCCCACCCCTGCGCTCCATTCCGAGGAAAATTCCCTGTTCAGCCAGTTCCTGAAGAAACTTCTGACAGATGTGCGACAGATTGGCAGCGCAGGCTCCGGACCAACAAATGCTAATCCGGCTCCCCGCCTAGCCAGTTCATCTGCCTTAACGTTACCAGGTATATCCGCGTGAGCCGGACACCAGATTACTTCCAAAAAGTTTTCAGAGTCCAGCCCACGCAGAGCTTTCCTGCATTCTTCTACCAAAAGAGAATCAACTCTAACATCGGATAGAGATTTCAGAGTTCCCTGGCTGTCGCAACATATGTAAATGTGCTGGCCAGAGTATCCCCTGCGAATATTTTCTAGTGCGCATGCAAGAACCGCAAATAGCTCAGCCTGCACAATGGAACAGTCCTTCCCCAGAGGGATAGCCTGATTGAAGTGAGGACCCACGATTCCGTCACCAGACCCTGTTGCTGTGACAGAGCCATCAGTGAACCAGGTGGGACTCTCTGGACTAAGAAGCCTGTTTGATGAAGACCATAGGTCTCTGTCGTGAACAATAACCCTGATGTCCACTTTCTACATTTTATACAAGTTCTATAGTATTCCATTTGCTGATCGCAAACATCAATGCCACCCATATTTTCATTATAACTTTTGATGATTGCTGGACATTTAACTACAATTTCCTTCTTCTCTTGCTTACACCAACGCTTCACTGTTGTCACAGGTTCTGCACCAGATATGTTGGAAAGCAAGGTAACACATTTCGAATCTCTCCATTTCACTGCAACCAAATTTTCTTCGTCACAAGTAAATTTTTCTATGTCACCTCTTTACCTCATTTGGCCCGCGCCAAATCTGGTAAAGGTGTGGTTTTACCTTGACAAATTTCGAAATCGACAACCATGCCTTTAGCAGTTGCAACTACGAAATTCGTCAGGCCTACAGGTCGAGGCTTTCCTTTCACGTTTTGTCTGAGGTGGCAACGACCAGTAAAAGGTATCATCTGTTCATCAATACTGTAATTCCCACAAGTTCTTTTTATCTGCCGACACGCTTTTCTTACTGAATCGATCATCGGTTGCACCTTCCATAATTTATTTACCTCAAAATTTTGAGGAGGTGAATTTATGTCGACAAAATGTAAACATGATCTTAACAAAAAAAATCTGTCTCTAGGTATTTCGTCTGCAATTTTATTGAGACGAATGTCACTCTTCCAGTACATACTAACTCTAGGATAAGGTAAGCACCCAATAAGAAGATGTGCGCCATAAAGGCTTTTCATTTCTTTTGGTGTGGTACCCAATTCTTTGCCATATTTCGAGAGGCAATACATATTGGAATAGAGAGCAGCATCCTCAAAATGTGTCTCAGGAAAATATTTTGTGAAGTATTGCAAAGGACTTCCCACATTAGGTATCTCTGAAATATGATATTCTTCATGTTTTGATGGCTTCAAGACATTTGGCCTAGGTTGAAAGGATTTTTTCTCCATAGCAATTTAGTCTTTCTTTTCACTGAAGATTCCGCAGATTGGTTGCTATCTTGTATTTCATCAGCAGGAATCCTAACAGGTGTTTCACTTTGTTGGACATTTGGAAGCTCTGTGAACGAAATGTTCTCAGCTACTTGAGCCTCTTCAGCTTCATTCTCAGAATCACTGCTTTCCCCAACATTTATGTGTGCAACGTTATCAGGATGTGGTGCATAGGTAGGGTCAAAGTCCGAGTCGTCACTGAATAATTCAAGTTCTGAATTATCCTCAGAACTGCCTCGACATCTTCTTCGTTGTTCAAGTTGTAATCTAATATTTTAAACACAAACTTAATTAATTACCAACCCACACAATTGTGTGGACAGTTTTTGAACTGAAATTTTCATGAAATGTAAAGGATGTTTCAATTACTTTTTACCATTGAGTGTTTTATCTGATGGCATGTCATAATGACAACGTTATGTCACTCGATTTTTATTCAAAATGCATAACTATGTACAAAACTATTTATTATAAATTTTAAAAGAACAATTACTTCAATTTGTAATATTAATTCCAGTGGATTCTACAGTTTTTACATCAGTAGTTGATGATTGTTGGCAAACTTGTAATCCAATTTGGCTGTTGGCACCAAAAATTGCTTCTGATATTTTTTCTTTTGCTCTTTCGAATTTTCGATGTAACCTTCAGCGACAGTATTGCTTTTCCATCCGCCATGGCGTTTCACGGTACACAGATCAGCTCCAGAATCAGCCAAAAATGAAGCAGACGATCGCCGAAAACAATGTCCGGTATATTCTTCAGAGCGGGGTAAATTCAAGAAAGTGGCAATAACTTTTGGCATTTTACCAAAGGTATGTATTCCAACGGGTTGTTTTGTGTCTTATTTCTATAAGTGACAAAAAAACGTAGATGGTTTGTGTTGCAAGGTCGTATTTACACATATTGTCTGACAAGTTCTACCATATTCAATCCTTGGATATTTCCCGAAGTTACAAAAAATTCTCGCATTACCTTTGTTTTTGTATTCGGTAATGTAAAAGTATGTATCATCTGATGCTTCCGTTAAAAACTTTGTAACATCTTGTTTAGTAAAAATTTTGGATTTTTTAGCTCTGTAACCTTCTGATTTACGTTTTAGTAATGCAACCAGCTGTAGGTACTTACTGATATCGACGTTTTTTCTTGTTGATAAAATACTTCTTATCATCGAATAATACGACCAAAGAGAAGATGGTTTTCTTTCCTTAGATAAGCATTCAAAGTAAGCCAACAATACTTATTCATGAGTGATATTCTTGATTTTTTTAGCAGAACACCATTCTTCGTACCGATTAAACACCATTTCATATACACTCCGTGATTTTTCCGGCAAAAGGTAGTCCACGATATTTCTCGACATTTCTTCCACATCCGAAGGTAAACTATCAGCTTCAGAATCACTCATTTTTTAAATTATATTAAATTCTACCTGACAATAATTATTGAGTTTGACAGCGATAAATAAATATTGCCGTTACAACCTGATGACGTTGTCAACGAAATGGCGAAGCACAGCTCACTCACCTACTAATATTTGAAACTAAACAATACTTACTCCTTTAAAATAGTTGTCATTGTGACATGTCGAACATGCAGTTTTTAATTTTTCGAAAATGTATTGATATAAATGCCATCAGATAAAATTTTGTATGTAATACGAATCATAAACAATCATTATGACACACGCCGTGTTATCGGACATTCACGACTTGTACCATAATGATCGTCTTTATGATAATTATTACATAAATAACCATTAACAATCATTAAAAGACACCTATTCAATAAGAAAATAGTGCATAATGAAGTTTTGAATATTAAATTTACACAAACGATGTCGTTTGGTTGAATTAATACAGTGCGCGATTTTTCGAATCAAGGATAGTTTCTTTATAGCTACACAATTGTGTAGGTTTGTACGGAAAGGGCTATAGTGTGCCAGACTTAATAACCTCAGGACCTACATCATCTCCGGGTCATCCAGGAGTGAGGATGCGGAGTTTCTGCCTGAAGTGGAGGAGCCAGGCCTTGAAGTCCTCTTATCTAGAGTAGAGCTTTTCCTTTCTGAGTCAGATCTAAGCATAGATTGGGCTAAATCCCTCATAGATCTTGCTCTGGATTCATCCTTAGATGGGGGAGGATGGGCAAGGGAAGTAGTCCTTATTCAGTTTCTTTATAACACCCAACCAGAAATTTGTCATTCGTGGTGCCTCATAAGAGGTTCTTAGGGTATGGATATTCAGCAGCATTGTCTCCCTGACTTCCGGTGCTAAGGGAAGGCTTTGGAGTATTTCCTCCAGCTGGGCTTTTCCTTCCCGGCTGGCCATTATGATCTGGCTTAGTCCTTTCTCGATCAGATGGTTATACCCTTGGTCTGGTATACCACTCATTATCTTTTTAACAAAGGCGGCCTCGGGACATCCAAGTTTTACCTTTGCAACGGCTTCAGAGCTAGATTTAGCCGTTATACGTAAAGAGTCAACCTCATTATCAACTCGATCGACAAGGAGTATGCATTTTCCTCCGAAAGGACGGGGGTCCCCACATACATCTCGAAGTAGTACGTCCACAACGTTAAGAACGTGGTGGCTGGCCATCGAGACTTCTTCTCAAATTATAAGTGTAAGTTTCCTCAAGTGATCAGCCTCCTGGGATTGTGCCGTTATGGAGGATCGGGAAGTTGCATCAAGATGTAATGGCAACCTGAACCTTGAATGGACAGTTCTCGCGTTTCTGAGCAATAACGTAGCCATTCCTGTGAAGGCTACGGCAATAGTTGTTATGTGCCGCTCCTCGCAATATTTCAGTAATGTGTTGTACAGATGAGTCTTTTCCGTACCACCACTGCCTTGGAGATAGAAATATCTATCTACACCCGTCGCTGCTGACTCGACCGCAGTTATGATTTTGTTGAACACATCACGTTGCTTTCGGTTCAAACTCCCAAGACCTGAATCTGACGGCTCCGTTCTGGAGTTGCCCTCGACGTCGTCGATGTCAGTGACGTTGACTGTCGAACTCGAGCTTGGCTCCGGCAGATTAAAGTCTCTGAGAGTTTTTCCTAGAAAGCGCAATGTTCGTTCGATCCTGCGCAGGGCGCAATCTTCAGATTGACATTCCGAGAGACCTTTCCTCACACAATCCTCTATCATAAACTGTTTGAATTGAATCCAAAGTGAGAGTGGATCGCCGATCTCACAGAAACACAGCATATATGCGAATAATTTCCGCATACACCCAGGCATTTCTACTAGGGCTGCGTGTTCTAGAGTTCTGAACCACTCTGGGTCTGTCGCTATAAGATTTCTGGCCAATACCGCTTCTTTAAACGATGGATACACTTCTCCGCCGAAAGTTCTCAAATCATTGAAAGATTTTGCCCCGGGAACGTCAAGGAGCAAAATACGCAAATTAAATTTTTCTATGTACTTCGGACTTATAGTGTACATCCCAGCTCGTTTTCTCGAACGTCTAACCCAGCGATGTTAGCCACTACCTTACTAGAACACAAGGCCATGAAACAGAATGAGTGACGTCAACATAGGTAGTCAATTCGGATTTATTTACGCAATGTCATTTCCACAAAATTATTTATCAATTTAGATTTCATTTTCCAACAGAAAAGAAAAATTATGTTTTTCTGATTAGATAGAATCGTTGTCAATACAAATACCAATTTTGTAGTTATTTTCGATATTTATTGAGGAAAAAGAAATATGATGGATAGAGAAAATAGTGTTTTTCTCAGTATAACTGGCAATATTGAGTCCTCATCATCACAGTCCTTTTTTTTGCTTTGATATTATTAAATAGTACAATAACGCTAAGTCTTCAGACACATACACTTTTATTTTAACAACTGGAATTTCTGATGACTAGTCCAAATGAAAAAACACAGGTTTTTATCCAGCCTTTTGGAGCAAACACTTTTGTAACAGCCTCAGCTGAAGTTGCAAATGACCCTGCTGAATCATATTCTGAACAGGATTTGATGCAATGGCTTTCTCAAGATCTTGACATTTCACTTCAGATCGCTTGGATTGAGGAGATACTCTGGTATGAACATCTGATCTGCTTAGGTAGGACGGACAACCTGGTAATTTCGTTGGTATCGCTCCTAAAACGAATGATAAAAGATAAATAGAAGGCCAGCTGATTAATAACATTTTTTCAATCTATTTTTAACCTGGGAAACTTCAATGGAATTTCGACTTTTTGACCTGTAACTTCATGTGTGTAACTTGTAGATCTTTCTATAAATTCTATTGGGAAATGTAGTTCGCAAACCTAGAAATAAGAAACTTCTGAAACAGTTGAATTTGCAATAATTAATAACTTACTGCTGTTACTGGGAACGAAATCTTATCTTTCAATTGTGTTAAACCAAGTTCTTTTAAGTTGCTTGTCTTTTGGAAACCCAAAGACTGCTACTTTTGACCCTCCTGCATAATTGCCCCTGAACTTGGGAACAGAAACGGCATTTCAGCTGGAAAAAATAGCGAGATTAGCATAAAACGAACCTAAACTAAAATCAAAATAACCTCGAACATGAAAAGCAAAACTTTTATGAACTAGAAGTAAAACAAATAATCTAGGGGAAAAATATAAAAAGGCCTTTTCCTTACCTGTTTAGAATTGATGCAACACCAAAACAAATAGAATTTCAAGCAATAAACTCCGAAAACACTCACAATTCTGGCAAACATCAACTGTCACCTACATATTGACTATAGTCCGTTCACGAAAGGTTGAGCCGTCGGTTGGCCATGATAACTTGACATATTCCACTGTATATATTAAAATTTTAGGTTATGATGTTTATTTTCTTGTCAGATTGATATGCAATGTTGTCAATATTGCATAGAGTTGTCTGATAACTGGCAAGCTCATCGAACGAGGACGGGCACATTCGGCAACGTGGAATTCATTTTACGTTATGACAGCAAATACTGCCAACTTCAGATAAATAAAGAAACGCCTACTATGTGCTCAACCTTTCGTGAACGGACTATACTCAAACACTTCACCCCCCTACCGCTGTCATTCTGTTTCATGGCCTTGTGTTCTAGTAAGGTAGTGTGTTAGCTGGCATTGAAAGAATAATAGAGAGGTATTTCACAATACTTCCATTCACGTGCGCTAGGATCGTTCACATAAAGTTCGAAATACGCCTCCAAACGACTCAATTTTGAACGTTGCAACGCTGTCATCTCTTCCCCTCCTTCAAAATAAACTACGCGCTCTTCAGGAAAATGGACGGGCAACCTATAAATGGTATGACTTTCGTCTTGAATCTTTAAAAACAATAATCGCCAAGCCGATTCACCGGACGAAATGTAACGGGAATCGATGTACGCTTGGATTTCGTCCCAAACGACCTCCTTCTCAACTGAAGAACGGCAGCATCTGGACCTTTATTTATGCATTTAAAAACATATTTAATAGCTCCTACTGAAGTAATTTCTTCCACGTTAATGTGACATTGATACTTCATAGATAAATAGGGATTCTAAGGAACAACATCACTTTTATCTATCACACACATTCTATTATTGCTCTTAAATATCGCGGTACGGCCGTCGTTCCTTCGTCTTCGTTGCACTATTAATTTTTGTTATTTCCGAAAACTCTTTGGGGTCGATGAATCATGGTGAACAGTATAACATCATAAAGCCGGGTGTTTTCGGCTGGTAGCTCGGCGCAGATCAGCTTGTCTACATCATAAGAATTTCGCGGTTTATCTTCATCTGCCAAAGTCTGAAGACAGTGCATGTGAGGAAGGATACGTTTTTGAAATTCTATGACGTAAACGTAAGCGATCACATCGCCGAAAATTTTTAATTTCAATACATCCTTGAAAAATGCCTTTCTTTTCAAATCGAAAACTCGCGCGATTAGTTCCGGTCTATCCTGCGGGTTCAACAGTTCACTACCCAAATTCTCAGTGATCTTAAGTCAGTTGAGGTTGCAGGTGAAAGTGACGAAAAGGAAGGGCCTGCTAGGGATGTAACGATACCCAGAAGGTATCGATACCATGTACTCATTCGATACTTCACACAAGGTATAGATACTACTTGAATACTTGTTTCAAAAGTATCGATACCATGAAGTATAGATGTATCGACACTTCAAAACAAAATTCACAGAACATACAATAACATATTCTATGTTGAAAGTTATCCTGCATTATTTATCATTTAGATCTAAACTCAATCCTCAAATGATCAAAACATCGAAATTATAAATACATGTATTAACTTGCTCATTGCTCGAAATCATCTCTTTTTTACCTTTGATTATAATGTTTTATGTGGGCAAGAAAGAAATTCATTGAAGTATTATGAATTGTATTGCAAAAATATAAAAAACTGAAAATGTAGTAGGTATATGTATAATAAAAAGGAAAAAAATTAATGAAAATATGAATTGACAAGTTTAGAACTCAAAACCATTCACTTTCACTAATAGAATTAAGAAACAACAGTTTTCCTAATCGTTTTCCAAGAAGCCTGTTTCTATTTTGTACTAAAGTGGCACCAGCTTTTGAAAAAAGCCTTTCAGATGGAACCGACGTTTCCATCAAACACATGTATTTGATTCCAACCTTATACAGCTTAGGAAATACATTTTTAGTATCCTCCCAATATTTTACTGGATCCTCTCTGGAATCAAATGGAGGAAATTGTATTTGAAGCTGCTTGCGAATCTTTAAAATGTATAATTTTTGAATCTAGGATCCAAAATTGTAGAAACAGCCAAAACAGTCTTTTTCTCATTTCAGTCAATATGAGATTGTTGAGTAGCTGGGACTCCATTTCATTTCGAATATATTATTTTCATAGGTATGCATTGCACAATTAATAATGGGAATTACTCTAGAGGCTGTTATGTAATCCTCCCCTGATAGTTCCTTGGACTTATATTCCAGAGGCTTCAGAACTTTCATGATTTCTGCAATTGCTTCCAATTCCCCAGCAACTACCATTGGAGGGGCATTACGTTTGCCAAAGTGAATTTCGCTTATAAGCGTGGATAGTTCTTTGAAGCTTTCCAGTATATAGAAGGTGCTATTCCGTCTTGTTTTTACATCAAGAATAACTTTTTTCAACAATCCCGCCTTAACATTATTTTGCCTCTGTCTATTTCTGATATCGTCACATAAAATCACAGAATTCTTTATCCACTTGACAATATTTCTCACCTTATCTATCAAAGTGGATATTTGTGGGTTGGCTAAGGGTGTTTCTGCTATCAGGTTGATGATATGAGCAAAACAGGGTATTTGCTGATTTCTCTCCATCAACCTTACTGCAGCAACCATATTAGCACCATAATCTGTTACGATAGCAACAACCTTTTTTTCATTGATGTCCCAACTATTCTAAATGATTTTTATTTGTTCTGATATGTACGCCGCATTAGGGCGGTCACATAATTCCTTCACATCCAACGACATTGAGTTTCTTCTCGTTTTGTGGTAAAGTATCGATACTTTGCTTGCATCCCTGGTGTCTGCCATATTTCGCAACAATGGGCATTGCATCTTGGTAATTTTGTTGCATGAAACGTGCGCCTCCGGTGAACGAACTCGGGAGGAGTAACTCGACCTATTCGCTCACCACCGTCTGGTCTCACTGCTGTTTTTCGCGCAATATAGTCTTGTAGCACGACGTAACTTTCGACACGCAATTCCTTCTGATGTGTTCGCAAATAATTTAAGCGGTCACCTTCTAGCTCGACGAACTTGTCAACGATGAACTGTTGAGCCAAGCATCCACAAAAAGGATCGGGTAAAACTGATTTGCACGAACCATCAGACGATAGCGCTCGAATTCTAATTTTGAAATCCGCTTATTTCCAATCGTTTTCGGCAGCCCTTCGGGATATCCCTGATTTTGGAAGAGTTATTAATTATTCATTAAATTTACACGAACTGTGCCTGGTGGAGGAATATCCCCATCGACTTTACGAAAAATAGAGCCGATTTCGGTGGAAGTGGAAGGTGCCGCGTAGAGTTTCCTGTTGGTTGCGGGTTGTTGGTGGAAATATAGGCAAAGCTGCAGAGCGGAATCGTTACCACTGGTTCGTTGTGTGTCACGAACCACTTGGCCTAGGGTGCAGTACATCTGGTCGTATGGATGAGTTTTCCTCAGCAGAGTATCTATTTGCCCCAATAAACGTTGATCGCAGCCGTCTCAACTCCTTTTGTAGATGCCCTCTTCCTCGTGGCTTCTCCTGAATCCACGAAATACAACGATCCAAATGCTGGATTGGATGGACAAATATCGCCTACTCGGTGGTATATTTGCCTTGTCACCACAACTACTGGAGCTCCTCTCGCCAAACCGTCTCTTTGGACGATTTTCGTGGAGCCGAGGTCGAGCAGCGTGTTGTAACTTCTTATATGTTTATTTTATTTATTCACTTATCTACAATAAGATGGTAAATAAGTTTTTGACCCATCAAATTTACATGGGGAGTCAGTAAATACTATTGAAACTATGTAAATCTGTAGGATTTATTGAATAAAGAAAATGGAACGTTCTGACGGAAAAGATTTTTAATGACATTAATTGATTTGACAGATTGTTTTTTTTTGTTCCAAAGTTTGCATATACGACGTAATCTCCAGAAGATGACGCTGTTTGAATAGAGCTTCTGCTCCTGAGATTATATCTTCTTTCTTCATTTCTTTCGTTATTTTCTTCTTCAAGATCAGCTTGTAAATCTCTGTCTCGATTTTCTATGGCTTCTTCTGAATTATTCAGGCTGCTTCTTTGTACATATTCCGAAACATTATTACTTCTTCCTGCGTTATTTTCGTGAATTATTTCTTCTGGGGGACTCTTAACTTTTTTACATATACTTAACTCTCCATCAAAAGTAACATCTCTGGAAAGAATCACCTTCCGCTCTTTCTTCAACCAAATTCTGTATCGTTCATCTCCATCATAACCCACTAAATTTCCTTTAACTGCTTTGTTATCCATTTTACGCCTCTTTTGTGCAGGAACAAGAGCATAACAGTTTGAACCTATTATTCTCAAATGTTTTATTCTGGGCTTTTTACCATGCCACAATTCATATGGACTTACACCATCCACTGATGACTTTCCAGTTCTATTGAGAATATAAATTGAAGTGTTAACAAATTCAGCCCAGAGACTCGGAGGAAAATCCGCTTCAGGATTCGAGTTTTTCAGAGTCCTGGCCATTTCTATTATTGTCCGATTTTCCCTCTCTGCGCTTCCATTCTGCTGAGGAGAGTATGGTGCAGTGAGTCTTTGAACAATTCCTCTCTGTTTCAAAAGAACTCTCACTTCTTGGTTATCAAATTCTCCGCCGTTGTCACTCAACACTTCTTTAATGGTGTGATTCAAGGTCCTGCAATGCGATAACATCTCTGTTAAGGCAGTTTTTGCCTCAGATTTTTCTTTCAGAAAATATCCATACCGATATTTTGTATAAACATCCTTGATGACAAGCAGGTACCTTTTCTGCTGAAAAGATTTGTCGAACGGTCCACAAATGTCTGCTACAATAAGTTCACCTGGTTCATTCACTTTGTTCCTTGTACCAAAAGGCAAACGATGAGCTTTACCAAATATGCACGGTTCGCAAGTGACTTTTCTTGTTTGACATTTATATTCAATTCTTTCTTGAGTTTTGCTTGTACATGGCGAATATCCTGATGTCCCCATCGTTCGTGGTATAAGTGTAGAGTGGAATTATCAGAAATTGCTAAATTCACATTATTTTCACAATCAGGCATTTTCTCTATAGGGTTAATTGAGCTTTTGAATAAGCCACCTCCTATTGATCGATCTCCAGTTACCATTATTTCATCATTTATTTTCAGTGAACAGTGTGTAGCAGTTGATTCAAAAATACTATTTAAGTTCTTTTCTTGCGCTGCAAGAACTGAAAATAAGTTTCTGGAAATATTTGGCACATACCATACGTCATGCAAAGTAATTACTTTCGTCGAATTCCAACTAACATTTGACATAGCTTTTATAGTGCCTTTTCCTAAAGCTTTGAGAACTTCTTTACCAGCTGCTCTTATTTGTTGAACAGATTCAAATTCTTCGTACTCCATGAAATATTCAAGTGAATTAGCTACATGCCTAGTAGCGCCATTATCGATCCACCAAATATTATCGTCTTCTTCAGCAATATATGCCTCATCAGATGTGAACATGCTTACATTTACTGAAGTGTGACCTTCTGTGGAGGTAGTGTGTGAATGTTTATTTTTCGGTGGTTTACCATCGGCAATCCATTTTCTGCATACTTTAACCCAGTGGCCTTTCTTCTTACAATAGTTGCAAAAACTATTCTTCATGAATTCTTTCCTACCTTGTGCAGTTTGTTTTTCTTAGCTTTTCCTGTTTGCGTTGAAAACTAGAACTTCTTGTAAATTTTCTTTTGTTTCCTGATTTTCAGATTTTATGAAATTACGTTCATACATACATAGCTGAACAGACAATTCATCTATCGATTTGTCTTGGTCTTTTGTTAAAAGCATCCAGCTTGAACGAAAAGTTTCATATGCACTTGGAAGGATATGAGGAATTTTACAGATAATCATAAGGTCAGGAAGAACATTTTCTCCTTTGGTTTTCAAACAATTATTAAGGTCATTGAATATGCGTTTCAACTTAGCTATATGTGTGGAAACATCTTCACTATTGGTCCACTTGAATGAGAAGAATTCGGTACATAAATGAAATAGTTGATCTTGAGACGAAGCCTCAAATTGCTGATTCAGGGACACCCATGCTTCACGAGCACTCTCTTTGTCCATTATTTTCTGATATACCACATCACTCACAGCACTTGTTATCATAGATTTTGCATAACTGTTAGCTTTTCTGAACAAATCTGCTTTTTCTTTGTATATCTTCAGTTCTTCCGATTTTGCGCTAAATCCTGGATGAACTGGTTGTACTAATTTTCCATCTATAACTTCTAGAGCTCCTTCATGATAGTCCAGTAAGTCTCTTATTTTATGTTTCCATATAGGCCAATCAGCTTCCCCATTCAAATTTTTGATGTGACGAATAAGATCCATTTCTTATACTTTTAATTCACTCACCATCTACAGAAAAACACTCCAGAAGCGCTCTGGGCCCATAACCTATTGAAACTATGTAAATCTGTAGGATTTATTGAATAAAGAAAATGGAACGTTCTGACGGAAAAGATTTTTAATGACATTAATTGATTTGACAGATTGTTTTTTTTTGTTCCAAAGTTTGCATATACGACGTAATCTCCAGAAGATGACGCTGTTTGAATAGAGCTTCTGCTCCTGAGATTATATCTTCTTTCTTCATTTCTTTCGTTATTTTCTTCTTCAAGATCAGCTTGTAAATCTCTGTCTCGATTTTCTATGGCTTCTTTAATTTCATACATACATAGCTGAACAGACAATTCATCTATCGATTTGTCTTGGTCTTTTGTTAAAAGCATCCAGCTTGAACGAAAAGTTTCATATGCACTTGGAAGGATATGAAGAATTTTACAGATAATCATAAGGTCAGGAAGAACATTTTCTCCTTTGGTTTTCAAACCATTATTAAGGTCATTGAATATGCGTTTCAACTTAGCTATATGTGTGGAAACATCTTCACTATTGGTCCACTTGAATGAGAAGAATTCGGTACATAAATGAAATAATTGATCTTGAGACGAAGTCTCAAATTGCTGATTCAGGGACACCCATGCTTAACGAGCACTCTCTTTGTCCATTATTTTCTGATATACCACATCAAATACATCAACAAGATATGACACATAAGTATAAAACAAGTTCACATCATTTCCACAAACAACATTGATAAAAATAAAATGTAAGTTAAAACATATCATATATATTGCTCATATTGGACACTCATTCGAAGCTATCATCGAAGAATTCTTGGATAGTATAGTAGGCTCTCTCCACCAACATCTGCTTGAGCTCCCTCTTCAACTTCTCCCTTCTGGCTTCTTTGAGGTTTGATGGTATCTTATTGAATATTTTTATTGCCAAATGGTTTATACCCAACTAAGCTGCATTCACCCTGTGGTAAGGAATATTAGGAAATCGTTTTCTGCTACGGGTTTGATATTCGTGGTGACAGCTGTTCTTTTGAAGACTCTCTTTGTGGTCATATACATAAATGACGCAAGTCATCACAAAAATACCTGTCAAGGTGAGTATTCCTTCCTTAGGAAACAGCGCCCTACAGCTATCTCTTCCTCCAGCCCCACATAGTACTCTTATGGCGTATTTTTGCTTCTTGAATAATTTGATGGAGTCGGAGAGTCTCCCCAAAAAGGAATGCCAAAGTTGAGAGCACTATGGAAGTGTCCGAAATACGCTGTCCTCGCTGCTCCTGATCCAGCTAGCTGCTTTATTCTCCTAATGATGTATGTTGCCTTCGAAAGTGTTGGAACTAGCGTGTCTATGTGGTTTGAGAAGCTCAGATTTGGCGACAGTGTTAAACCCAGAAGTCTTATGGAACCGTCAGAAGAGGGCTTTGTCTCGAAGAGAAGCCTCTGGGTTTTATCGATGTTCATCATCATCCCGTTTGAATCAAACCATGCCTTTGCCTCTACCATAGTTCTCTCATTCTTCAGCCGCAACTCCGGGCCACCCACTCCAACATTCAGGAATGAGGTATCGTCGGCGAAAAGAATTGTTTGGTCTGCTGTTATATTTTCTGGCAAGTCATTCATGTAGATCACAAAGAAGATGGGACCCAGCATGAAGTTCTTCGATTCGGGGTGGTTGTTAGTGATCAGAGCCTTCAGCAGGTCCGGATACGCGGAACTTACTGAAAGACTCACTGCGCCTCTTTTGCAGCAGATCATTTTTCGGCGCGAAAAAATAGAGCTCCACAGAAAGAGCACTCACACCTAAGTGCCTCCAGATGATGAGAAGGTATGACCTCCTGATGTTCAGCGGCATCACACACAACAGACGTAGAGGTTTTTGTTTCGAAATTGTTCTCCTACCCATCTTCTAGAATTTCCGATATCCTCATTGGCAGAACGGCTTCTGTCGATATTCCTTCAGATAGAACGACTCCAAATGTGCTGGAGTCGTAGACATCCAGCAAACAGTACTGGTCTGCATCTGGCAAATTATCAACAGAAGCCATCCGCACCTTTATCGGTGTTAAATTATAGAGTAGAACAGGGGAATAATTTTGCAATAAATAATCTAATAGATACTGAATATCACTGAAATTTAACAAGCAAGCTGTACCTTCCTCTTCTGTATATTCACCAGTCACCCCGCGACTGTGAGAATCAAAATGAAAATAAGAGTTGGCTGCTTTGCCTATGCAGGTAGATAAATCCCCAGACGTAAACACAGCCGAATTGTTATTTTGAAAAACCAGTGGTAATCCTTCGGCTAGCGAAATGTCGAATTCTTCACGATTTTCTAAATTTATATGTCCCACAACTGAATCTCCCTCATTCATTCCCAAAGAAAAATAAACGTCACCTATTCTAAATTTTGAAAACACCTCTACAACCAATAAATGCGTTGATATACTTAAATTGTATAAAGCAATCGTTCTGGATTAGTTATTGAGTATCAGGCCATTTGTGTTTCTAGAAGGGCAGTTCCAGTTCTCATGGCGGCTATTAAAGTCTCCAATCACTTACGTTTTCTACTGTTTAGTGAGGTGTTTCAAGCAGTTGAGGGCCATTTCATTAGATGGACCATTATAGGCGCCTATTATGTGGATTCCGTTAGCTAGTTTAATTCCTACGTTCTCTACTGTGCAGTTGGTTTTTGAATTTGGGTGTATTTGATGGAGTTTTTTGTTATGATAGCAACTCCCCATAATTAATGCCGTTATCCTGTCTGACTACCTGGTAGCATGGGATGTAAAAGTTCCCGGTATGGCCCACAGGTGGCACTACAGATACAAGGTTCTTACGATTTTTATAGATTACCTACCAACCTTCAACCGATACCAGTCAAAATGTCAAGTCGTGTCAATCATTTGTTCACAATTTACAGCTCCAGACAATGTAACGCGTGTCACAGTGCGTTGAGGTATCATGGCAAAATCGAAAGAAAATTATTTCCTATTACCTAGGTTCAGACCTCAGCGGTTACTAATTTTTATAGACGTAAATGACAACAAATAAATTGTTCTACAAAGGAAATATCAAAATGGGGTGACTCGATTGATTGTATGACTCTAGATTAGAAGAACCCTATATTGATGAATAAAATATTTTGATCGAACATAATGTGTTTTCTTCACAAGACGTTAAACTTTTCAGCTGTTATCTCTCATTAAACTAGATTAAAAATATTTCAATGATCACGTTATAAATCCTAATTTTGAAAGATACTCACTCTGATAGCCTGGACTGTAGTTGTTCTCATTTGTTCTCGTTCGTGGAGTCCTAGACCCGTCCTGCATTGGCGTCATGCTGTCTAGAGGTGTACAAGACCCAGCACCATGCAATGGATATTGACTGCCTGCGTCAGCTAGGACAAATACAAGAAAATAAACACTGAACTGGAAATGAAGTATTTTAAAAGACAGATATTTTTCGATGAAGCATGGTACTAGGATGGAATATTTCTGTTTTCATATGTGTTCGATAAAATCTGTTAAACGTTTATATACAAGGCGTCACAAAGGAAAGGTCATATTTGTTCAGCTTAACCCATTACTGCCCACAATTTTTTTTTCCTCAATTTTGATAAAACTTCATTTGGGGGTTCCTTTGGCTCTATTTTAAAGGGTAAATTTTGAAATTTCTCGAATGGATGTATTTAAGTGTATTTTTTTTTGACGTATTTGATGAATAAACATTCAATAATGATGGTTTTAAGATATATTCAACATATAATAATAAATGCAGTAAATCATTTCTCGTGATATGAACGAAAGCAAAAATCTGGGTGAAACCCAACATTGCATTTCAGACAGACAAATTTACAACATTTCCCACATTTCGCACATCACCGTTGAGTTTCGTTTCTGTCTATCAAGTGATTCCTGTCATCTAAGCGAATTTCGTCAGGAATTTTTGACAGCACTCTTGGTCTGGGTCCGCTGGAAAGTCTTTGTGGTGGAGAGAGTGTTGACATAACAATTCTTCTTATGAACTCCAATAATGACAGGGGCTCATTCGTTGAACATCTCCGATACAAATACCACATGTTGACAACTGCACCATTCAAACAAAGCGAAAAAAGGGCCAGTACCATTTTTAGACCTTATTTTAGACCTGTAAAGTCCACGCATTTGATCAAATCGATCAACTCCTCCCATTCCCTTATTATAAAAATTAATAATTGATGGTTGCTCCACCGCAACTTTTGATCTCTCTTTTTTAGACCAACGCGTGCATGTACTTTTGGTTTTCACAATGCTTTCATCATTCAGGTTGGTAGCCAAGTTCACCTGGCTATTGTCATGCCAACGTGTAAGTGTAATATTAGCTTTCTTGTCGTACAAAGTAAAATGAGTTCTACGCTTTTCTTATTTCAAATCTTTCATGGGAGCTTTTTCCACTCTGTCTGATCGTATTGTTCCAACTGCGTACAATGGTGTTGGTTAGTGTTTCAAGTAAAGGAAGAGAATTGAAGTAGTTGTCAATGAACAAGATACTTTCCTTGGGTATGAAATTCAGGCACATTTTTTCAGTCACGCTACTTCCTAACGTTTTTCCATCCAGTTTATCACCAGCACCCAAATAAGGTTCAAATTTGACAAGATTGCCATCTGAAGTGGTCAACACCCAAAACTTGAACCCAAAACGAATGGGTTTACCTCTTATAAACTGTTTCATGCGGTGTCTCCCGTAATAAGGTTCCATTGCTTCATCCAATGAAAAATAAGTTCCCATAGGCTGAATACATTCTGTAGAAACCCTATTCAGATGGTCAATGAGTGGTCTCATTTAAGCAGCTTTATCATTTTTATGTCAATAGCATCGTTTTTACAAAAGTGCAGAAATCTATGGATGCTCTCGAATTTATTTCTAGACATCGTATTACTGACGAGTGATTGAAAGTGTCCGCCTTCGTTTCCAATACATTCGTCTGCTGCAACCGGCACATAACCAGATAACATAACGATT
>CM024243.1:61565704-61669363 GCA_013421045.1 Propylea japonica | reverse complement strand
GGAGAGACATTCGAACACCCTCAACGAATTGATGAACGACATGCAGCTTTACTGCTCCCCTTATCATTCGAAGCCCCTTCAAAACCCAAAGGTAAGCTACACAGACAAACTCCAATTAGATAATATTCCTGCAGAGTGTAAGTGTCAAAATGCCATGGCCAACCGTACAATTTGCTAAAGCCAGAATACACTGTATTCTGTATTGTACGGTTGGCCATGGAATTTTGACACATTCCACTCTTGTCGTTATATATGTCAGATTATCAAGCAATGTTGCCTGTATTACTAAAAAGCCTTAACACTAAATTTTTTGTTTCGAATATCTAATAACTTTTTCTTAATGAAAATGAATACTGTTAGAAGTTAGACAATTGACTAAAGCCAGAATACACTGTATTCTGGCTTTAGCAAAATTCTACGGTTGGCCGTAGAGTTTTGACACATTCCCTCTTGTCGTTTAGATGTCAGATGATCAAGCAGTGTTGCCTGTATTACTTAAAAGCCTTATTCACTACATTTTTTGTTTCCAACATCTAATAACTCTTTCTTAATGAAAACGAATACTGTTAGAAGTTAGACAATTGACTAATGCCAGAATACACTGAATTCTGGCATTAGCAAAATTGTACGGTTGGCCATGGAATTTTTGACACATTCCACACTTGTCGTTTATACATCAGACGATCAAGCAATATTGCCTATATTACTTAAAAAACCCTATTCATTAAATCTTTTGTTTTGAACATCTAATAACTCTTTCTTAATGCAAACGATTACTGTTAGAAGTTAGACAAATGACTAATTCCCTTTTTTCTTTCACAGGCGGTGAATTTTGTGCAGCAAAATTTCGAAGATGGGTTGTGGTATCGAGCACGTATCACTGCCTTGAAGGAAGATGTAGCCGAGGTCGAATACCTTGATTTTGGCAACCGTCAAGATATTCCCAAGGAAGACTCAAGGAGCTACACGAGGACCTTGCAGGCTTAGACCCATTGTGTGAAGTGTAGTGCGGTTGACGAGTGTAATTCGGACTTAATCAACCTGATAACGAATTTTTGATCGGTGTGGTTGATTTGATCGGTGAAACTCATATTGTCGAAATCGAAAGACTGCTTTCAGTTAAGTTTCAGTCTTGATCTTTCGAAAGAACTTTGTAAATAAATTGTAAATATGTATATACTTTCAATATGTAGATTGGATCAAAAAATTTGTAAATATGTGAGATTATGTAAATATGTAGAGTGATTTTTGAATTTAATATACTGATGTCATTGTATTCGATTTGTTTTTTTTTCCTTTTTATTCCTGATAGTCTAGGATAGTGCATTTAAAATATACAGTGAGATTTTGAAGTATTAATAAATTCAAAGCAAACAATTTTCCATCAAAAGAGATAAGATGAAAAACTGATAAAAGAATCATGTGTTAAGTGTTAAAAATATCAAAGAAAACTATAATACCTTACGAAGTGAGTACTAAATAAGAACCTTAACTCTACGGTAAGTATTTCTATCTTATCAAGTTCTATTATATTTTAAGCTTCATCCCAGATCTTAGTTTTGATTCTTCTAATCTCTGAATAGTTAAGTACAGGGTATCCCATTTTGGGCACTTTTACGGGATATCTCCGTTATTTTTAACGTTAGCGGGGATGCGGTTTTCACGACAGTGTGCTACTTTTTCATGAAACTAAAGATGGCGTAATCAGTTTTTGCATAGCCCTCTTAGTTTTTGCTATACAGGGCGGAAATGAAAAGTATCACTTTCCAATCACCCCAAGTATCTCAGTTGTGCTTAACTTGGAGAAATGGTTGAAACGCATTCCTATAGATTTTTTTCCGTAGTAGAATCCAGAGGGCGCAGTCAGTTTTTCAATTAACTTTCCGTTTTTGAGTTATTGAGCAAACATATGTTTTTTTAAATTGGACAACCTGTATATTATTTTTTATTCTATTAAGCACAATCTCAGCTTCTCAAAAACATATAATTTATGCATTTATTTCCAAAACCAAGCTCAGAATTCAAGATTTTGTATTCAATTGTCAATAACTTAGTAGTAGGCTATGACTGTTTATTAAAAAACAAAAAATAAATGTCAAGATTTCGTTAGAAATCGAAAATAATGTTAACATAATAATATATAGATCACAAACAAGCAGTCATATTTCTCGTAATTTTCGTAAGCAGCCGTAATGAGAAAAACTTAAAACTGAATCATTAATATAATATAATAAAAACTGAGAAAACTGTAAACTTTTAACCAACCGACAAAGCTTTGACATTTTTTGTTTTTAATAAACAGTCATAGAGCCTACTACTTAGTTATTGACAATTGAATTACAAAATCTTGAATTCTGAGCTTGGTTTTGGAAATAAATGCATAAATTAATATGTTTTTGAAAAGCTGAGATTGTGCTTAATAAGAATAAAAAATAATATACATGGTGTCCAATTTAAAAAAAAAATGTTGCTCAATAACTCAAAAAACAGAAAGTTTAATGAAAAACTGACTACACCACTGGATTCTACGGAAAAAAAATCTATAGGATGCGTTCCAACCATTTCCAAGTTAAAGCACAACTGAGATACGGGGGGTGATTTAAAAAGTGATACTTTTCATTTCCACTCTATATAGCAAAAACTAAGAGGGCTATGCAAAAACTGATTGCGCCATCTTTAGTTTCACAACAAAAAGTAGCACACTGTCGCGAAAACCGTATCCGCTAACGTTAAAAATAACGGAGATATCCCGTTAAAAGTGCCCAAAAATGGGATACCCTGTACTTTGTTTCTATTATGAAATGAAGGCAATATTATATCAGGTTGTATATAGTTACTTTGGAGACATCCTTAGGTCGGCATTGAAGTAGTAATTGGACGAAATCAAGTTAGCCTGTAGTTCTTTCCATACAAAAGGCACCGAAGTAACAGAATAGCCCTCGACTGCGAGAAAACAGTTCTTCAGTCGGGGTTTAAACACCAGATAAAGGTATATTTACTACTTTACTGGGTTGTACTATCGCTATTCTCTTTATTTCATGCCTTTCGCAGTGAGAACATAGATTTCTATTGGAATGGGGAAATGATTGTGAACCTGTAACAAAACAAATTTTATTTATACTGAGATTGTCAAGTGCAATGAAGTCATTAAAAAATATTATATACCCCGTTCACGAAAGGTTGAGAACATAGTAGGCGTTCCTTATTTATCTGAAGTTGGCAGTATTTGCTTTCATAACGTAAAATAAATTCAATGTTGCCGAATGTACCCCGCCTCGTCCGACGTGCTTGCGAGTTATCAGACAACTCTATGCAATATTGACAACATTGCGTGTCAATCTGACAAGAAAATAAAACATCATAACCTAAAATTTCAATATACACAGTGGAATAAGTCAAATTATCATGGCAACCGACGGCTCAACTTTCGTGAAGACTGGTTTCAGTTGGTTGCACAAATAATGGAGATGAAATACTTTCATAATGTAAAAGAAGAGGAAGGAAATATTTGCTTTGAAAAATATTGATAGGTAGAATAATAGTGTTCTTTCTGTAACACTCAATTGACTGATTTGATCTATAAATTCGTGAAAGGACACTATGAATCTTGAAAATATGTCAGTTTGATATAAATACCTGAAGAATACTCCTAGGGTATTGTCATGATACCATCGACCATCTGTGATTCGGAAATTACACCATATGATTGATTATTTGACCCTCGAATTTAAGGGTGAAGTATCTAGTATCTGCTCTTGTTACTGGAAGGTCTAATGTACAATTCATATCATTTACCTGAAAAAACATCAGGGTTATTGGTTTCATTTTGTTCATGAATTCAACTTTTTCTCCAAATCTTAAGACTACCAGATATTTTGAAGTTATTCGTTTAATTCATAAATGAATAGAATTGAACCAATGCTCGGAATATCCATATTTGATTATCGTTTTTCCCATATAAAAAAAACTTCTGACTCCACATCATGAAGTAGAAAAAAACCAAACTTGAAAATGTAAAAAAAAAATAAAAAATTCCATACCAAGGTTTCGAAACACATGATCCTTTGCGCAGAAGACGGATACTCTAACGTTTCAACTACGTTCATAAGCTTTGATCTGTTGCGCGTCTAATACCTTTTATTTTATGTGTTGAATTAAACATGAGAATTTGGTTAATAATAGTATTTTCCGCCGTCCTCGAAATGAAAGGTGATTTTAATGTGTATGAAATTGAACATTAACGACACATTTTAATGCTCAATGTATGCTATATTTTAATGTGCAATCCTCGTGGCAACCGTACAGTATTCAGAAGCACTACGAGAAATGTCAAAACTCTACAGGAACATAGAAATTCCATTATGTCAAATCTATATCTTTGATTTCAATCAAGAATTTATACACAATTCATGTTTAGATCGTCGGAAAAATCTTGTAATCAACTTGGTTATTAATCAAGCGACTAATGGTCTCGAACTATTAACACGTTCGCTCCGCTCACGCTTTAAAATATCTCAACCATTAGTCGCTGTCTTTAATAACCTAGTTGATTAAACAACTATAAATGGAACCAAGATTTATCAGGATGTTAAAATTTGAATTATGGTTCCTCCAATATGATAAAAGTGGAAAACAATTCAGAAATGTCGACTACATTATATCACCGTTAAAAATTGCACAATTTTGCACATAAGCTGAGAAAACTTTCATTCAGTGAATTCAATACCGTAGAGGTTTTCTAGACCTGCCTGTAAATGTACCAATAACTCTCTCATCAGATCAATAAGCACATAGATAGGCCCCAAGGGCGATGTCAATGGAATGAACTCAAGGATCAGACATACAAAATAAATGTTCGTTTTTATTCTGGAATTTGACTGTTCAATATTAACGAACGCCAGAGTCATGCTTTTTTGGGGGTACTAAAAAGAAATAAATATAACTTTTAAATAAATTGAGATCAATTGAATTTTTTTATAAAATAAGTCGAATCCGCCTTATCGCTACTAGCGATGGTACATCATCTAACTAATCATTGTTTCACCCAAAATCAACCACGCTACTGTATTCAACTATTAAATATTGCTGTTTGTGAACAAAGATGTCCTCACATGTCTTGCAAATAAAGGTCGATCCACACATTTCAGTGACGTGACGTAACGTAGATTGACATTCAGTTAAAAAATATTTATCGGAAAATACAAGTGTCTATTATAGTTTCGTTTTGCATAGTTTCGTGCTCCTGGGCAACCAATGACAACCCGAATTTTCAGGAGCAACTAACCGATCAAAACGAATAGGCTATATTTGAAAGGGAAAGGACGGCGGCGTATTAAAACATTGTCCGATGCAGTGTTATTTCGGCGATGTCGGTGCACTGCCGTCATGAGAATATTTCAATTTTGACAAATGACTTAGGGATGTACCCAGTGTCTTCTTTTGTTCTGTATCAAGACATCAGAACTTCCTATGGAAATGACACCCTCCATCATCTAAAGAAGTGGGCCATGTGCAACAACAAGCTGGCGAGTTTCAAGAACAGACGCATATTCCTGCTGAATTGCAAGAACAATGGTTTTATCCCCAAACACATTACAGACGGATCAAGATGTGTATATAATTTACTAGACATCAACGTAAGTGCTGTCAAGGACGTTGAGAAGCTAAACAACAGGCTAAGATCCAACATTCTATCACTAGAAATAAAGCAAACCGAAATTAAGATCAGAAATCTCGAAAAACAAATGAAAACCTCTGATGAGAGGGCACACGAGCTGTTACCAGAACAAATTTACCATCAGTTTAAGCAACACCAACTGAGATCCTATAAAAAGCGTTTTCACAAGATTAAACTTCGACAATTAAAAAAGACAAATGACCTGAAAACCTCATACCTTGACAAGATTAAAAGCAGCCTACTTGGATCATAAATATGACTGGAAGCAGTATACTGAGGATATTTCAAGAATGCTGTCGCTCGGCCCAAAATTTTCAATACCACCCCAATTCTAACAAATATCCTACAAAAGACTTTTATCTGACGTAGAATACATAATGGGTGGCATAAACGAAGGGTTAAAAGATATAGTAAGAGCTCAGGCTACGAATATTGTCACCAATTTTCTGTTCAGCAACCATAACCGTCCGAGTTACATAAATATTCTCTTCAACAAAACAGATCCTTCCTGAAACAAAATGACAACATTTTGGTTTTTAAAACTCCGACAAAGGTAATGTAACCGTACTAATGAACAAAGAAGACTACTTTGCGAAGTGTGATACTCTAGTAAATGATACGAACATATACGAAAAACTGAGGAGGGACCCAACATGCACTATAGAGGCACAAACCAACAAATGGATTAAATATCTAAAAGATAATAATTACATCGACGAATCTACAGCCAAACAATTAAGATGCTATGGCTCTCAACCTCCACGACTGTATGGACTTCCAAAAGTACATAAAGAAGAAGTCCCCGTAAGACCAATCATCAACACTATATCCTCACCCACATCGAACTTAAGCAAGTACCTTGCCAACACACTGAAAATTTCTTTTCAGGAATACAACAAATTCGAAGTATCCAACTCCAAAGAATTTGCTACCAAAATTGATGGAATAAGACTGCCAGAAGACATGAGCTCGCATCTCTTGACGCCGTTTCATTATTTACCAACATTTCTCTGGAGCTAACCATATACATTATCGATAACAACTGGGAACTTATCATGCCTCACACCAATATACACAAAGATGACTTCATTCAGATGGTTGAGTTCATTTTCAATTCAAACTACTTTCTATACAAGGGCTCTTTCTACAGGCAAAAATTTGGCTGTGCTATGGGAGGTTCTCTAAGCGGGATTTGGCAAAGATAGCAATGTCAACCCTAATTAAGACACAGATTAGGAGGCTTTCCTTCACACCATCATTCCTTTACCAATATGTTGACGACTTGGTAATATCCATGCCCGGTGACCGCGAAACGGAGGTTTTGGAGATATTCAACAACTTTGACGACCACATACAATTCACAATAGAAAGAGAATCAAATAGAAGCGTGCCTTTCTAGATACCAAACTGATCAGACAAGAAGATAATACTATAAATTGGACTGGTACCAGAAGCCAAGCAGTTCTGGCAGGTATATCAATGCGTCGTCATACCACAACATCAAATAAAAGTGAACACCATCCTAGGCCTAAAGAAAAGAATCGAAGACATCACACATCCCACATTAACAAAAGAAGCACTAAGAAGGCTATTCCAACTCATGAGAGACAATGGGTACTCAAATCAACTACTTAAGAAACTGTTATACAGCACAACACGCCCTCCAGAGCTGACCATGACACCTGAAAATAGAAACAACGATGATAACATTCAAGACCGAATCAACTTCGCAAGTTACCATACATAAAAGAGCTGACATTTGAGTTGACAAAATGTTCAAAAAATACATGAACATTAAAGTTGCAAGATACACCTTGGTAGCCACCAAATCGCTTTTCAGCAACAACAAAAGAAAAGCTAAATAACTCGTTTAAACGAGACGTGGTCTACCAGATTAAATGCAAACATTGCCCCCAGGTATACATAGGCCAGACCTCGCAATCCCTGGCAAAAAGATTTCCCTGCACAAGAGCGATTCCACCATTCGCCCCGACCGATGTGCATTGGGCCAACACATTAGGAACACAGGTCACAACGTCGATTTTGAAAATGTAATGGTACTGGAACAAGAAGACAATTACAGCAAACGTTTATTCCTCGAGATGTGCCACATTCAACAGAATAACACAATGAATACGAAGTCAGATACAAACGGTCTCAGCAGTATATATAGTTTTCTTCTAAGGTGTGATCAATATAAGCAAAACCCGCAAGACCTCATAGAGTGAATGTTCCCACACGAAAAGGTGGTTTTTTTTGAAGTAAAAATTAAAAAACAAAATCTTCCATGTCAAGAAAACAAGACTACATATGTCATATATGTTCTATGTTCCTGTTCTGTGTCGTCGCGTCAGTAACTTCATTTTGTTATGCCGGCGCTATTTGTCATTGTCAAAATAATTACGAAGAATTTAAAAAGAAAATTAACGTCGTACAATATCTCCTGCAATAATTGGTTATTATGACAACAACATGGATTGACAACTTTCAGCGATTGTGCCTGTCCTTTGAAGCTGTGCCCCTGTTTATGTCTTAGTATTGTAAGTCCACTGTGATATTTATACATTAGAATGTAAGGTAAAGTTCTTATTTATTTTTACAGTATGCTCCTGAAGAAGTCCACAAAGTTCGGACGAAATATAGAGCTGTTAATACAAATTGACTTTAACTGACTGCCCAATAGTCGAAACACCCTTAACCTCTTTGATAATATAATATATATATAAATAACACAGAAACGAGCGCAGCACTGAAAGCAACGTTGCTGTCACGTCACCGAAATGTGTGGATTGACCTTAACACAGTATTCCGGCATTTTACTGAACTAAAAGAACTTCGATTTCACTGCAAGTCACATTACAATGTAGAATCACGAAAACTGGCTCGCATATCTTGCAAATCAAATGAACACAAAAGTAAGATTAATTTTAAACAATATAAGCAGAGAGATCTTTTCCTCATTTTTGCCTCGGTTTACATCTGAAAGGGCCTATCTATGTTCTTTACTGATCTGAGCATCTCTGGCTTACCCTAACATACAAGTTCCTGGATTTCACCGAATAACTCTGCGTTATCAACACATCACTAAGTTTAACGTATTCCTTCTGAGACTGCTTTAATTCGAGATAAACCTCCGCGCCAGTTTCCAAGATAACCTCGTTCGGCTCCACACCAAAGTCCGATCCTGTAATCCTGAAAGGTCCCTGTTGCAGAAGGAGCGTTACAGGGCTGCCAATTTCGTTGATGAACTTGTGAGAAGACTGCTTTTTGACGGGAACGAAATCTCTCTTTTCCATGGCGGATGAGAAAGATCCTCCCAAACTTTGCAGTACGTAAAGACAAGTTTTCGTCATGGTAAGTTCTAGCGTTGTTTTCGAAATGACATCTATGCTGGTTACTGGTTGTAGGGATACGCTCGTCATGTCTGATTCCATCGGGCTCATTATCGACTGATCGTCTGGATTATTTATCGACATCTGGAAAGAGCTGTATTTTATTTCATGAATACAATACTCATTTGTGTAAAAATAATCAAAAGGTACATGTAGCTAAACAAGTTACAACATTGTTAACTTATATACAAGCTAGAAAAAAATCATATAAAGAGTCAAAGTTTGTTGAAGAGTGGCCAAACTGTGATAAACCGAGAAATAAGAACAAAAATTCATACTTCCTATACAAGGTGTTTGAAAAAATGGCCCTATCTCTACGGTAGGTGGAAAACTAAAAAATATTTGGGATTCGCTCAGTGGCGGTTCGTGAGATTTCAATCAAAGGAGGCCCGAGACCACGCAACTAACAAAATAATTCATTTCGAACTGGGCTTCCTGTCAGCCACTGACATTTATTATACCATTTTACGCAGAACGAATGATTATGAGCAGAATTAATAATTGAATTTGGCATTGCTGGTCAGGTGTCTTAATTAGTTGAGTTATGAAAATTTTACAATCTTGAGGCATTTTACTGAATTTATTATTCAAAATAAAATCTACTGGATTTTGCGTTTCTTTCAGTTCATTCACTACTTGCATTATAATTCTCACTTCTTGTTTCCGTTTCCATCTTTCGTGCTGAAATATTAAAATCTTACCTACAAACTTTTCCGAAAAATGTCACAAAACCACAAACCGCAAGATGAGAGGATTAATACTTCGTTAAGAAAAAGGGGGGAATCAAAACAACAGCTAATTTTCATTCACGATCGCCGGGGTTGATTCGTGCGGATCGGTCGTTCAGTTTCGGCAAAGCCTAGAACATAGACTAACTAAACGGAGAATAGATGAGACACTAGTAGAACAAGCTTCAACGCCATCTTTTTTTGTACAACATTACTAATTCGTGAAAAAAGCTCAATTGAAAAAGGAATCTGTATCGTAAAGCTGCCTCAAAAAGAATTCTGTAGTGCACCTTTTGAATAGGTAGGTACACCCATATACAAGAGGCAAAAAGTTTTTTGAAATTCAATTTCCAAAAGGGAATCAGAAATGAATTCGTGCAAGTTATTGATGAGTGAGGAAATTTATTTTCATGAAAATAATACCTGCAACGAATTTTCATCTGATTTTCTTTTGGAATCGAGAAATGAGGATCAATAATCAAATTCTGGATAGAATAAAAATTTATTAACTGAAATAGGTATCACCAATTGAAAATACAGATTTATTTCATAAATATCTAATCAATAAACTAATAATTGCATTGAAAACATTCTCAAAAACTAAAAATGAATTCAATAATACAAAATATGAGTATTTACCGACTAAACTTATTCAACACATGAAAAACTTTTTTGAAAACTAAGAGTATCTTAATTCTTATAGTTAACAGAATATACATGTAAATTTTATAATTACCTTCTTGCATCTCGATTTTCACATCCAATAACACAGCACGTCTTCACTCTTGCAGGCATATCGAAATTTATTATATTTCAAAAAGAACGTGTCAAACCACTCCTTGTGTCAGTTGACAATTCAAAGGTTTTTGATAATTATTTTACATACTCACTATTTTCTCGATAGGATTTCCATGAATGCAACGACATCTAACTATCAAATTGAAAATAATTTTTTCGTGTATTAGTCTCCTCCTCCGACAGATGGCGCGGAATATATGAGTGGCTCATCTATTTTATTAGTTTGTCTATGGCCTAGAAGCGAAAATAATGCCGCGGAAATGGGCCTCCGACACCTGGGGCCTATTGCACCAAAATACTTTGCAACTTTTCACTTCGCACTTTGCATTCTGACACATTTCAAAAGTGAAAATTAGTTATGTTGCACAACATTTCTCCCAATATTTAATGTCTGACGAGTAATTTCCACTATCCACTTGACTTTTCACAACGTATTTTTCATTTATGAATGCGTTTCGTGCAACTTAATTCATTTGAAAAGTGAAAAGTGCAAAGTGAAAAGTTGTAAAGTGTTTGTTGCAATAGGCCCCTGATCTACAGCTTGAATTTTGAGTGGTTCCCGAACAGTTCATTTGAAGAAGTTTGAAATGTTACATTCTAACGAATCTCGACTCATGGAGGCGAGCCTCCTTCGCTAAGCGGTTTGCCTGCTATCCGTTACGCTGTATTGTGTGTTGCGGATAATGTATGAATGTTTTAGATCGCTGAGTGATACATATTATATGTTTATTACTTTGAGAGTTGGATAGTAGATAGACTGATGGAAATAACACAGATATAGAAATGTGATTATTTTTATTTGAATTTAAAATACAGTGGAATTAGGGGAGACCCGGCCTCTTCTGAGCAGCCGCCACTGGATTCGCTCAGTAAAAAAATTAAGTAACGCCATCCGTATTCAAGATAAAGGGCGTAATTATACAATTTTTTTAAATTTTGCTGAAACTACTGGCAACATTGTGATGAAAATATGGAGTTTTAACTAACTTGCTTCTGATGATGCAATCCTCTTGAATTTTCACACGAACATTCAGTATATCAGTCTTGATCCAAAAAATAAATTTCACTCGAATCGGATATTTTGTTATGGAAATATAAAGATTATTCTTTTCAATATTTCATTTGAATTTTCTATGGCCACAAAATTTTCAAGGACAAAGCAATACAACTAAAATGTAACTTGATACTCAGTTTCAAGATTCTGCGAAAATAAAATGTTTCTCTCGTTTATAAATATTAATTTAACAATGTTGCGAACTATCGACGGACCAGTGTCGTTAAAATTTGTAGTATGCATATCGTAGCATATAATACGACGTTGTCACGTTCTCTCATTTTTCTAATATGAACGCAAAAACAAATACGGAGAGTCCATTTAAGTCAAATTATTCTACTTATGTAATAATATAGCTGAAATATAAGTATTACCTCTAAGGTAAGTTCCCAAGGTACTAAGGTGATTTTGCCAGCTTTTTTTGTCTGTACGGGTTCTATCAGTGGCTCCCAAAGTGCAAGATAACTGTTGTAGTAACCCATCATTATGTTGAGAGAAGCGTCAATGTTTAGCTGAAACCAGAAATAAAAAATAATGTCATTTACTAGCAACTTGCTGATAAGCAATGAGGGTTAAAAATAATCATTATGATACAGGATGCAGCAACTAGTTCTCCCAAATTTGAAAGAGTTGTTACAAAGAAAGCGAAAAAAGATATTGGAAAAATTCTTTTATATTCCGAAAACCTACATAATCAAGTTTTTTTTCATTTATTTCTTGAGAATAATATCATCCAAATGGAGGCCCCGGAGAGTGACGCACATGTGGAGTCTTTTGCAGAAGTTTTTCATTCCACTCTCTTCAGCATAGCGATTTCAATTTAGAGGATCTCCTCCTTGATTGTCCCTTTCAAGTTACATAGGTTTCTAGGGCTGTTTGGTTCGCCATGTCCTCCATAGGGATCATGGGCCCTTAGCGTAAGGCCTGAGTGGAATAGCGTTCAGCGTGGCGTGGAACGCTCATAATACAGCGTTTCAAAGCGGGCGTTTTGCGGCCTGACTCCTTACAGCGTTTTGCGTTTGTGGAGAGTGTAGAATCGATAAAAATTGTTTCTCTATGCTGCAGTATTTGAAACTTGCTGTTTTATGACATTTTATTGTCAGTGGGTCTTTGCATCCTTCCCAAATAATAATAATAAATGTGCTAATGGATTCATACTATATAGTTCGTATGTATTTTGAAGAAAACTCATTTTTAAAATTCGAAATGTACAAAAATGGTCCAAGTTTTATCGTGAAACAACGAAAAGAATGTGGAGAGTTTTCTCATTGTAAGAAAGCTTGATCCAGGATGAAACCAAATTTCAGGAATACACAAGAATGTCCATATGGATCTTCAATTATATATTGAATATAAATTGAACCTCGCCTGAAAGTGAATAAACAAATTTTCATGCGAATGACTCTATCAAGCCTACGGAAAAATTGATAATCATATTAAGGCAAGTTGTAATGAAACAAATAAATAAATAAATCTTTTTTCGACGAGCTAATATTATTTTCGTTATGTCTACACTTTGATTTCATACAATGAATTCCAATACCAAGCTGAATATGGTGGGAGTTCAAGGAGTAGGTAACTGTGCATACTATTAGAGAAAAGACGTTTAGTAGAGAGGAACTGAATAATTCGTAAAACTTCTTCCATCCTCAGATGATTCTTATTTTCATCAGGACATCCCATCATCCATCACTCTATAAAGCAGCGTTGAACTTGCGTCTACTTTTTCCTCCTTGTAGCACAAAGTTTTCACTGTGTAGATACAGTCTGTCGTTTTAACTACTACACTCTTGCAGCACAGGAACGAAGTAATTGTATTAAAAATTCGTCATTTCATTCTTGCGTTGTAAAAATCAATTTGTTTGTCAACGTCACACTATTAATAATCGGAACCATAGACATATGATCGGAACTGACAGATTTTGGATTCACGCTCCGCTGAAAGCAAACATCCAACGCTCTAAAAAGTCATAACTTAGGACACTTCCATTTATTTATACGTGTTTGACGCTTACGCTACAGGCTCCGCCCCGCTGAACGCTCGATAACAGCGTCCACTCAGGCCTTACACTTACTATTTTGAGGAACGAGGCGTTACAATCACAGTGACGTCCAAACAATATTGCAACATGCTGGAGAAAATTAAGGAATATGGGGAAGAGCATGACACAGAGAATTTCTGGTTCCAACAGGATGGAGCCACAACCCATAACAGCCCGTCGTCACGTGAGATTCTGCATTTGAGTTTCTGAGATTTCTTCCGGTGATTTTATCTCAATAATGAGGTCTTCAACATCGCCCTAGTAACCTTGATGACTTGAAAGAGAAAATCAAGGAGGGGATCATCCATATTGAAATCGCTATGCTGAAGAGAGTGATGGAAAACTCCAGGGACAAAATCCCCATGCATCGCTTGCCGAGCCCGTTGTTTGGATGAAATTATTTTCCAGACATGAATGAAAAAAACTTGATTCGGTAGGCTTTCAAAATAAAAAAAAATTTCAATCTCTTTCTTCGTGTTTTTTTAACAGCTCCTTCAAATGTGGGAGAACTAGTTGGAGCACTCTGTATGAAGACAGGAACAAGTGATCAAAAACAAGTGAACGATAGAACATAAACTGACGTATATCATTTATAGTACCTGAGAGCTCCAATTCCTAACATTTCCATGAAACTGACTTTCAAGCAGCAACATAGGTAACGTTTTCTGTCCTTCTCCTGCCTCTAAAGTCAAGATAATAAGAGGCATATTTATTATACATAGTTCTTCCAGGCAGTTATTCACTTCTAATGATACATCCACTTGTTTTGAATTCATCTCTTCGACCACATCTATCCCAGCATCTGAAAAATATTGAAAGACGAAGGATATAATCAAAAAGTTTGTGAATTCACCCTAAAATTTATCTCTCAATATAAATGAGACATTTCATCATTGACTGGTTTCTTATACAGGGTGTCTACTTTTAAAGTGGAAAACTTCAAGGAGAGATAATACGAGTGATTTGCAACAAAAAATGTCATATAAGATATGATTGAAATGTTGACGGTTATTCTTCAATTTAACATTTCTGGATTTCCCGAAATATTTTGAGTTTTTTCTCTAAAGTGATTATTATTCAGTTTTCCTGGTGGTCTCATCAAATTGACTACATATTAACAAAGAGCAATAATTTGCTACAAGATAAGTGTATCTGTGTGCAAAAAAACTCTTATTGCGGGCGTGGTAAGGAGATGAATAACACGATTCTGAAGTTGACAAAATCAGCCCTAATCTTCCAATGGTTTTTTCGATGAAACAATAATTATGCACACGTTTTCTTTTCATTGAAAAATACCTCATTTAGCCTACTGTCGAATGACATTCAACTTTTGTTTTAGCTGCTCATCCTCCTCCATAATATCATGGCTAACACGGCTAACAACGAAAGAGTCTAAAAATTCCGAACCTAAAATTGCTCTATTTTGAAGCTCTTCTGGTTGAATCATAATGTTATTTTTTGGAAATCATCAATTAATCTGTTACCTGAAAATTCTTTGTTCAGACTTACATAAATTTTGTAGGTGGTACCCATAGACATATACAGGGTGGCCGGACGATTGACGTCAATAAAAAAAAACAGGTTCCTCATGTCATGGGTTATTCGAATTACCCCCATGTATGTTATCCGATTTTCACGGTTTCCGAGTTATGATTTTTTTTTATGAAATCTGAGAATTTTCAACTTGAAAATCTTCAAAAATTTTTTGTGGAAAAGTAAAACACTTTTCTGATATTTTTTTGTTGTAAATAGATCGCCATGAATTGAAATTTCATACATAAAAAACCAGCATCGTAACTTTGATGAAAATTATGGAAATGTTGGTCTCAAATGAGAAAGTTATTTATTTTGGATCATGATCTAAATTTTCAAATTTGAACTAAAAATGTAAACAGGTTAATTCATGGTTTCTTAGTAGGCTTAAAAACTGCGCTCAAACACTCAGCTTTCGCCTTTCAGAATCATTAATAAAATATGGTACTCAACAGTCTACTTTTGCTAGAATTAGCCTTCAAAGTCAGCGAGGTGGAAAAAATCAAAGAACTAGACATTTACTCAAGAATTATTTTTTGCCATTTTAAGATTTTCCTGATCAAGTTATGATATAAAATGCTGAAAATTTATGAAAATTAGCATTAGAAGAAATGTTTTAGATAAAAAAAAAGGTATGGCAATAAATCACACATCATGTAGATAAAAAAAATTATGTATAAAATTTACAATAGGTTTCAAAAAGGCCACCTCCAGCCTCAATACACACTCTACACCTTCCCAAAATTTATTTATTCATTTATTTCTTTTATTGTAATTTTAATAAATAATTTTTTTTCTACATGATGTGTGATTTATTGCCATACCTTTTTCTTTTTCTTATCCAAAACTTTTCTCCTTAAGCAAATTTTCAGCATTTCTTATCATAGCTGGATCAGAAAAATCTCAAAATGGCAAAAAATAAATTTTGAGTAAACGTCTAGTTCTTTGATTTTTTCCACCTCACTGACTTTGAAGGCTAATTCTAGCAAAAGTAGACTGTTGAGTACCATTTATTATTAATGATTCTGAAAGCTGAGAGTTGAGCGCAGTTTTTGAGCCTACTAAGAAACCATGAAATAACCTGTTTACATTTTTAATTCAAATTTGAAAATTTAGATCATGATCCAAAATACGTAACTTTCTCACTTGAGACCAACATTTCCATAATTTTTATCAAAGTTACGATGCTGGTTATTTTATGTACAAATTAAAGTATAAAAGTACAATTCATGGCGATCTATTTACAACAAAAGAATATCAGAAAAGTCTTTTACTTTTCTTTAAAAAATTTTCGAAGATGTTCATAAAAAAAATCATAACTCGGAAACCGTGAAAAATCGGATAACATACATGGGGGTGATTCGAATACCCCATGACATGAGGAACCTGTTTTTTTCTATTGACGTCAATCGTCCGGCCACCCTGTATAAGAGAATGGATAGGGCGACACGTGAATTTCACACTAAGTTTCGTGCCCCAACATAAGAGAGAGAGATACTGTAAAGGACGGAGTAATATTAGTGTAGAGCACAGACTAAACTAAACTAATATCACTCCATCCTTCACAGTATCTCTCTCTAATGTTGGTAAAATCACAGAACATAAAAACATCTAATGTGTTGATATCTATGATTCAATGTTTTTAATGTATGTTCTGTGCTTCGCACTGATACCATAGATTATAATACAAACTAGATGACGAACCTGTCAAAATTTTGAGGCAAACGGCGGCCATTTGTAGTTTGGGTTGGACTTGAGAAGTGTCAAATTTTTCAACGAAAAAATTCGAGCACAGATGGAATAGAACACAGAACATAATATATAACGTCAAAATATAAAAGTTTCATCCCAAACTGCAAATGGCGGTTCATGCCTCACTTTTTCTACGTTGACAGAAAGGAAGTTCGACGTCCAGTTAGTATTATAGGTCCATGACTAATACTAGTCTATCCTTGTCTGAAGTCAATATTCTCTCTCACACGTCCTGTCCGTTCTTTTTTAAGTCTATGGTGATACCAGAATAATTTAGGAGAGTGGGGGATCCATAGGATATTTTGGACTGATAAGGCCACTTTCACGAAATCAAGTTGATTAATTTAAGAAATAACCATGTATGGCAGTGATAAAACCGTCATGCGACTATTGTTTCACTTTTCCAACATCAGTTAAGTCGTGAGATTGGCAGTCATGAGGGATGAACTTTTCGGACCAATCATACTCACCGATCACTTTAATGCTGAAGAATTCATTAGATTAATTCAAAGACACTTGATAGACATATTGGATGAAATCATAGAGATAGGATATAATTTAGCAAATTTAGCGCCATATATTTTGAGATTATTTTAGGGTTTGTCCGCTTTCCGCAAAATACTCTTATCAATTAAACACTTTGTTATGATGTCTTTTACAGATGCACTATCCGGAGCCACGCAACATTTGAACGACCTATTTTGAACACCCACTCATAAGATATCAAAAAAATTTTAATTTGCAATCGACATTATTTTTCAAGATTCCATAATACAATTGGCCGTGGGATCTTTTAAGTGCATGGGTAGCTCAAGGATTAGACAAACTAGCACAATATGCTGCTAAAACGACAGCTATCGAACTCACCTGTTCTGAGGTACCAATAGTCATCATCCGAAAATGGTTTTGGATGCCAAAGTTCGGTATATGTGAATTGATCCTCTGTTTCTTCATTAGATGTTGCCTTTGTTGCACTGAATTTAGAAGAAATATTGCTGAGTAGGCCAATGGTAGATGGAGAGAGACAAAACCTTATATCAGTAAAAAGGAGCTGAAAAAGCAATATTCGATAAAAAAACAATAACCCGCGATAAAAGTCATTTTACCTCTACATGTAAACCTTTATCCTGGGGCGTAGAACCTGCTATACTGATTGTTATAGGAAACAATATACTGCTCATTGTTTCTTTTCTCTTCAACGGATTGTAATTGCATGTTATCAATTCGAAATCAGTGATGGTACCATTAACAACTTGGTGTATACCCTGACTACGATATTTTAATTGAATTTCGTTCTGAAACATAATAAATACTTTAGTCTTCGACTTCGATTAGCAAACTGAATGAGATTTCTCCTCAACTATTTATAAATAATCAATTCCCGCGTAACCAGTAGTAACCGCGGTCATATCTCAACATTGTGTTATCAACGAGTTAACAAGAAACTTTCGAAGGTGTGACTAAGCCATACATTCTGACAATCAAGCTGCTATTAAAGCATCGCAAGGTCTCTTTAGTCTGGGTTCTCGGTCGCTTGGGAATCAAAGGAAATGAAGAGACTAATACACTAGCCGAAAAGGGAGCACAAATGCCACTTACTGGCCCAGAATCTTCCTGTGGCATAGGTAAATCCATACTAATATTATAAATGCGAAAGTAACCCTGTCTGTCTGTTACTCTTTCACGCCTAAACGGCTGAACGGATTTTGATGAAATTTGGTATGGTGATAGATGATGACCTAGAAATGGTCATAGGCTATAAATAATCACGCCATCGTTCTTTAGGGGGTAGGTAGTAGGCAGATAAGTAAATTGAGTTAGTGATTTTTAGTCGTTTTTGTTGGGACTTTTGCTCTTTCACGTCTAAACGGCTGAACAGATTTTGATGAAATTTAGTGAGGTAATAGATGGTTACCTAAAAACGGATATAAGATCAAAATGATCAAGTCATCGTACTTAGAGGGTAGGAAGTAGGTAGAAAACTGAATTGAGTTAGTGTTTCTTTATGGTTTTTGCTGGGAGTTTTGCTCTATCATGCCTAAACGGCTGAACGGATTTTGATGAAATTTGGTTAGGGGATAGATAGTGACCTAGAAAAGGATATGGGCTATTTATATTCATGCTATCGTACTTAAGGCGTAGGCAGTAGGCAGAAAACTAATTAAGTTAGTGATTTTTAATCGTTTGTTTTAAAAGTTTACCTCATTCACGCCTTAACGTCTGAACGGATTTTTATAAGACTTTGTTAATATGAAGATAGGATCCTAGGCACGGACACAGGCTACTTTTTACGGCGGGAAAATACCTCATTCCCGCGGAAATCTAGCGTGATCGTGTCAAGAAGCGCATGACGCCATAGCTACTGAAATGATTTTGATGTTTTTTTTAACTGAGTGTTACTAAGACTTCAAGTTAGTATTTGATCACAGGATCGGATGAACAGAGACCGATTTAATTTCATTAATAGATGAAAAAATGTCTTTTTTCATCTCCTCCCAAGTTTATTCGATTTATTTTCAAAACGATAGGTTATGAAAAAGAGTGGTCAATACGGCGTTTGTAGAGAATTAATTAACCTATAAAATGAGGTGTCAAACATTCTGATCGGATGATCAGAGAACGATTCCTTTACATTAAAATGTAAAAAAATGTCATTTTCCATCTCCTCCCAAGTTTATTCGATATATTTTCGAAACGGTAGGTTATAGAAAAAAAGCGGTCAATAGGGCGTTTGTAGAGAATTAATCACTACATAGTATAAAACAAAGTCGCTTTCTCTGTCCCTATGTCCCTTTGTATGCTTAAATCTTTGAAACTACGCAACGGATTTTGATGCGTTTTTTTACTAGATAGAGTGATTCAAGAGGAAGGTTTATATGTATGATAACATCCATTTAATAGTATAAAAGTACTGTTATTTTTTAGGTTTCTAATGTGATGTCCGTGCGAAGCCGGGGCGGGTCGCTAGTGCACCTATACATATTGGTCCCCTACTTAGCCCCGCCCAGTGGTACTATTTTCCTTACTCAATTGTATATCATAGCGTCTCTTCTCTATTATATCTCGATGTGAACTAGCAATCCAAATCCACAGAATAGAGCTATTCTGTCAAAGCCTTAATTAAGCATAGATTTATAATACTAACTAGAAGGCAAATCTGTCAAAAATTTTGAGGCAAACGACGGCCATTTGCAGTTTGGGTTGGACTTGAGAGGTGTCAATTTTTCAACGAAAAAAATTCGAGCACAGTTGGCATAGAACATCAAAATATTCGTGTTTCATCCCAAACTGCAAATGGCGGCACTTGCCTCACTTTTTTCTATGTGACAGTTAGGAAGTTCGACGTCCAGTTAGTATTATAGGTTCATGGATTTAAGCCGGATATCCACAAAACTCCAACAACGGTGCTTGATGAAATGTCATCATTTCTGTGCAATTTTCAGTTCATTTTCGACGTTGGCCATCGACTTAATTCAAAATCAACGATTCGATGGTCTAACCAAACGCTATGAAACCCTTTTCTTAGAAACTTTAAGGTGAAGTGCTTAATCAAACATTTTTTAATTATTTATGTTTCAGAGACTGGGAGTGAAAACCTATAAAGTTTCTAAGAAATGCAGAATCCTCCCAGAATATATGAAACCCACAGTTAATCAACTAAAATATACTAGATATGCTTTGTAGAGTCGTTTGCCGGCACTCTACATTTACTCACATGCATGATTATAGCGCTCGTATCGATGTTATCCATATGCTCCACTAAAATAATGTCGGGTTTTTCTATTTTTAAATTGACTGTCATTTTTGTCGTGCTCTGTGTTGAAGTTGCCGCAGTCTTATTCTGCATCGACTTGCTAGAAGACGTTTGTTTAGCGTTAATTTGTTGTGGTCCCATATTTGGTTTGTCTGTCTCCATAGTTGTGTTGAAGAAATCCTTCAGTTTCAACATGTATTCCACAGACAGAATGAACGTGAAACTGTATACCCTCACGTCCGCTGTAAATGAAAAATTTTAATGATATGTTTTTATTTATAACATATTTATATCCGGTGATTTAGGCCACTCGCTTATGGCTCGTAGCCTAAACTTCACCTAGTGAATAATAGTTGTCATTATATGCTCATTGCATAATATACTAATATTCATGATTTCTTTTAGACAAATAACATTAAGGCTTCGCAACATCTTGCTAAAAAAATCTATAATCTAGTCTTAGACATATACATTCTACACTGCGCAAAAAAATTAACGCACATTCTGAAAATCTCAATTTTAATGAAAGTTAACTCAACATTGACTTTATAATTTTACAAATTTACAAATGAATTCTTCCATAGTATGTTCTCTCGAAATCAAGAAGTGTAAAATAAAATAAAACACACTATTATTGTTTATTAAAATCTTCGGCTATCGATTTCGGAATATCATTCCATCATCAGGCCAGCTGAAAGTATACAAATGTAAAAACATGTATTTATCTAGGCGAGAGTATGCAACTTACTGTCTTGAATTAAAATGCACAGAAACTGTTTAAAAACATTAAAAATATTAAAAATGGTTCTCCTCTGTCAGAATTGTTAAAATTTGAATTTTAGTCAACCTTATTATTGATGTATCTTTCTTGTGGGAATGTCAACTGAATCTGGAACTATAGGATATGTGCGAAATGTGATATCTAATATGTTATTATCGGTGGTCTATTGGTGGCGGGAATTTTTGAATTTTATTTATTGTTGTTTTTTAAGAATCTATGAGTTTAAAAATACTTCTTCTGTCGAATTCTATATTATCATTAAGTAAAAATTGGTTGTCTTTATTTTTTAAAATTTCTAGTTGTTCAAGTAATATTATTTTATGGTAGTTATTTTCTTTATGAAGTATTTTCAGATTATCTAATGTGATATGATGTCCGGTATCGTTTAAATGTGTGCCTAAAGCGGAATGGGGTTGATTTCTTTTATGTTCTTTGAATCTTTTTTCTACATTACGAGTTGTCATTCCTATGTAAAATGAAGGGCAGTTTGTGCATGTTATCTCATAGACTCCGCTGGATTGTTCGAGTTTAGATTTCATTTTATTATTAATCAGTATATCTGCTATTGTTCTGTGTCGTTTACTTGTTAGTGTGTAATTGTATTTCTCTAAAGTATGTTTTAATTTTTCATGTAGATCTTTGTAGTATGGTGTTGATATGAAATATTTCCTGATGGGGTGTGGGGGTAGATCTTATCTAGAATTATTTTTCTTTTCATTGATGTTAGAATTTCGTCGATATATGATCTAGAATATTCATTTTCTCTGCCTATTTGGTATATTATATCCAGTTCTTTCTTATAATTTTCTGGTGTTAGAGGGGTGTTAAAAAGTCTATGAAATAAAAATCTAAATGCGGCTCTCTTCATTGTGGGTGCGTGGTATGAGCTAAAAGGAATGATGGTATTAGTTTGTGTTGGTTTCCTGTAGATTTCGAAAAGAAAAACATTATCGTCTTTTAGTGTTATGCTCAGATCTAAGAAATTCAGTGAATTTGCTATGGCGTGTTCTATGGTGAATTTAATTTTATATTTGGAGTTGATTTCTTGGTAGAATTCTTCAAGTTCAGCGTTTGTTCCTGACCATAAGCAAAAGATGTCGTCCACGTATCTTTTCCAGATTATTATGTTTTTACTATGTGGTAGGAGCATTACTTGTTTTTCTACGTGATCTACATAGTTATCCGCTATGAGTCCGCTAGATGGTAGGCCCATGGGTAATCCGTCTTTCATAGTATATACTTTTTCGTCAAATTGAAAAAGTTTTGTTCGGTTATTAACTGACCAAGTTTCATTATATTTTCTATATCCTCAGTTTCCAAATTTAAGCTGTTATCGTTGCTTTGATGAGTTGTTAATTGTTCTCTAAGTAAATTGAGGGATTCATTAATTGGGATATTGGTATAGAGGTTAACTATGTCAAAGGATAAAATCATATATGTTTTATCGGATTTTAATTCGAGGGATTGAATTTCCTTTATTAATTCTAAAGAATTTTTTATGGCACAATTCGATCTGTATTTTAGTTTTCTATTGAAGAAGTCATTAATAAATTTTGAGATTTTGTGACATGGGGATGATATTGCCGAAATTATTGGTCTTATGCTCTTATCTGTTTTATGAAGTTTAATTGTGCTGTACATTTTTGGTAATTGTGGGTTCTTTTCTTTCAAAGTATGAATTGACTTTATAACTTATTTTTTATGTTCTCTAGGATAGGTTTTGAACGAAACAAGACCCATTGAATGGAAGAAAAATTCAGGGTTTCACCGAATCTTACGTGAAAGAAGAGCATTAAACAATTTTTAAAATACTGGAATGCTGATAAGTGATTTAATACTTGGTATTTCCACCCTTGGCTTCAATTACAGCTCGGCAACGACGGTTCATACTCAAAATGATTGATCTTAAAATGTTCTGATCTAATTCTTCCCAGATTTCTCTGAGTTGGAGTCCTAAGTCATTAAGAGTAGCTGGATGATTTTCTGAACTTCTCAGCCTTCTATTGAGGTTGTCCCAAACCTGCTCAATCAGATTGAGATCTGGACTTCTTGCTGGCCATTCCATTCGAGAGACTTCAACCTCTTCAAGGTACTCCTGAACGATGCGCGCACGATGGGGTCTGGCATTATCGTCCATAAAAATGAAATTTTCACCAGTGTATGGGGCAAATGGCACTACATGCTCTTCAAGAATGTTCCTTATATACCTATCAGCATTCATAGCTCCATTATCAACGACCACTAGGTCTGTGCGAACAGTCAAAGATATTCCACCCCATACCATAATCGATCCTCCCCGGAAACCAGGAGTATTCAGGAAATTTCACTGAGCACATCTTTCATGTGGACGTCTGTATACAAGGGAACGTCGATCACAAAGGTAGAGGCAGAATCTAGACTCATCTGTGAAGAGAACTCTTTCCTAATCAGCCTCTTCCCAGTGGATATGCTCTCTAGCAACATCCAAACGCGGACTTCGATGGGCTGGGGTAAGAGCTGGGCCTCTTGCCGCGACACGAGGTGATTTATTATTGTCTGAGTGCTAATTTACACCCCATGAGTTTGCTCAAGCTGATTTTGGAGGAGGCGAGCGGTTGAAAACCGTTGTCTCAACGAAGAAACTCTCATGTAACGTTCTTGAATGACAGTTGTTACCCGTGGTCTACCCTGTCCTGGTCTTCGGACATTCATACCTGTCTCCCTGAATCGCTGCATTATTCTACACACATTTGTATAGGAAACTCTAAACCTTTCTGCAATTTTTGTGTATTTCCACCCTTCTTCTCACAAAACTACCGCTTGGGCACATTCCTCTTGGGTCAAATTGCGTGTTTCGCGTTGCATAGCGATCGAGAACAACGGATTTCAGAATGGAGCCAGTACATTTAAAATCTGATAATCTCATATTTTTTTATTCCTGCTGGGAAAAAAACATCTGTATTGAAGAAAAACGTTGGAAGTGGATAACATATGCATGCATAATTCTGATAAAAATAATTAACATTGAGAACACCTTCAGTTGAAGAATAAATTTGAGATTTCCATAATGTAAGTTAATTTTTTTGCGCGGTGTACATACCGAACATTTCGTTTTTCTTTTGTTGGTACGTTATGTCCAGCATACTCCTCACTGTGTTATCACTATCCGCACTGGTCGACAGAGCCTTCATGTCGCTTCTTCTCTCGATGAGACGCCTGATCAGCTGATCTCTGCCAGGTCTCATGTCATCTAAATTGCAATCTAACAGAAGAATTGACGTACTGAATGTGCTGTCTGACAGCTGACGTCCCTTGCAAGATAGTCCTTCCAGAGAAAATCTTGCGAGATGGTAGGTAGGCTCTACCTTCAGAGATATTTTCGATTCCTGTTGGAAATAACCAGTGAGCAGAATATTTGCTGAAATATTATTTGGTCCATTTTCCATCATATTTACTTTATCTGCCGTAAAAGGCATTGTGGTAAAGGGAACCATCGCACAACTAGGTGTCAAGATAATTTTATGAAAAAAACTACCCTTAAATGTAGGTCTGGAAATGCATTGTTTCCAAGGTACAAGGTGTTGTCAGAAAGTGACTAAAGAAATGTATAGAAAGTGGAGGAAATAATTTTGAAAACCTTCTGTAGACCAATATTCATTTACAGATATAAGATCAATTTTCAATACAACTTGTTTTTTAATTTTTAATTATTAGTTTCTAGATAGCGTAGTTATTCCTTCCTTGCATATTCATGTCTATTAATTAAAAAATATTTTATAATTGTGAATGACAATTTTGAATGGCCAGATAGGGTATAATAATGGAATACAATCATCAGAATATTTTTTGAAGAAGAAATTGTAATTAGGAACTTCTAAATCCATTATCTTGCAGTGTTTTATTACTTAGAGGCGCCTGACTACAAAACAATTATTCATAGAAGTTGATATGATTGATATGATTCATTCATTTTGGAACAATCATAAATGCATAGCATGAAAATATTAAAATTAAAATGGAAATAACATACAGGGTGTTTTTAACGAATTTGAAGTTGCATAAAGCTTCACTCAGTCCGGTCCTGATTCTTTTCACATTTTATGTTCTGTTGTCATTGCGACTTACAACTTTCACCTATGTATGGATTTTCAGTCGAATCGATCGATAATTTTATGAGTTATAGCAAAACGAAAATTCGAGAAATTTGGTAAAACTAGCTGTATATCGGAAACGCAGTACCGGCTCAATGCCCTCTATTCACAGTTTTCATTTATCCGTTTACTCGTGAAACACCCTGTATATATTTATCTCTAATTAAAAATTAGAACAGTCTCGTTTCCCTATTTATACCTACGTCGGTTCGAGTCCCAACTAAGATTCACTGAATTTTTTTTATAAATTCATTTCGAATGTTTGGACATACTAATAATTAAATTTTTTTTAATTATTTTAGAGGTCTGAACGAAATATTTTAATGACTGTAGTAAGGAAACCGTTTGATATTTTACAATTCTATTTCATATTCGTGATTGATAATTAAAGAATTGTACATTTCATCCATTTCGGGTGAAATTTTTTGTAAAAACTTTTTCACAGAAATTCTCGGAAAATAAAATTCAATTTGAAACAGAAAAAAAATTATTGCACTTTCGCCATTTTGTAAATTTTTTTTCGGAGTTCGTCAACTTTTCTGAATAGAGGACCCAAAAATACTGAGATTTGACCAAAAACAGTTTAACACCCTGTATCTCGCTTATGCTTCGAAAACGGGATATATTGTATAAGGCATAAATGATTATCCCAGTGTCTTTACACGAATATATATGTTTGTCCAGTTTATGATGAAACACCTGTCTAAGTTACGTTTTGCTTTACTCACTGTTGGGGCAGTATACAAGTTAATTTCGAGTTTGTCCATTGTAACAGTAAACCTCAAAGTCGTGTGAACAACTTCTTTGTCATCTCCACTTCTTGTTCAAGAACTGAATCAACAGTTTCATTGTTTAAACCGATAACAACGGCCCTGTTCCGGAAACTGGAAGTGGACACACTTCTTTTGAGGACATTGCATGTTGTTGTGTTCCTTCAGCTAAATTACCATTCACCGTGCTTGTGACCGTTGCCATATCCAGATGGCTGAATCTCACTGAAAATTTCAATAATCAATTTGAAATGGCTCACTCCATTATTCATGAAAATTTTTTGGATAATAATACTAATAATTCATTCATATGTAGATGTAATAAGTGTACACTGTACACTATAAACATACAGGGTTTTCCTTTTAAGTTGGCCTAATAGACGTTTATGGAGTACTATTGAATATTTCGTTCTGAAATTTTGGGTGGATCCTTGAGGATGAAGGAACTCTTCGCCTAAAATATTTTCAAGTCGCCAGTTTTTCCAAATATCTCTCACACGCATATCTACTTTCCTATTTCAAATGGAACTACACATTTTTTCATTTATGTATCGATTCAATACCAAATTCGCAGTATCACCCACTGAAAAAAATTTCTCTGCTATGCATTGCTGCCAAGTTATGTACACATTGAAATTTTTGACATCTGCATTGTAAGTTTGGTAATGCAATATCTCGATTATTTTCTATGCGAACGGAACCAAACTCAGTAGTCTCATGGTAGACTCCATGCATTCATGTGGTATATTCAGTATTTTTATACATCGTAAGGTTCTTCGAAAATTTTGCTCCGAGAATGTGGACCTGAAAATTGAAATATTTCGAGATTTTCAAATGGCAACCCATATTTATTTCGCAGCATTCGATTCGAAATAAAAAATGAATGGCAGTTCCTTTTTACACTAATTATTTATTTTGGATAGTTTTCGAATAAGATGAAAAATACTGAATTTTTTCAGTATTTATAGTTGATGATCTATGGTCCTGTTTACGATGAAATGGTTCTATGATTATGGGGTGAATTGTTGAAGTAGATTCTATGGTTAAAATTATAAAAAGTATTCGACGATAATGGATGTCATAGAAAAAAGTTTACCCATATTATTCAAACACCATTCGGGTTGTTTCACAATTCACAAGGAATGCCAAAAAAATATTGAAAGGACCTGTAGGAACTTTAACAATCGTTATTCACATTTAGCACGAATGACTTCAAAGAAATTCCGAAAATTGTTTAGGCTTTCTGTAATCCTGGCCTTTATGTTCACTTATTATTTATTTTGGAAAGTTTTCAAATGAGATGAAAAACACTGAAATTTTTCAGTTTTTATAGTCATGTTCAATGGACATCATGCTGTGTGATTATAAAGTGAATTATCGGAATGAATCCTATTGTTGAGGTCATGAACATAGGTCCAGGATTAAGGAAAGCCTAAACAATTTTCGGAATTTCTTTCAAGTCATTCGTGCTAAATGTGAATAACGATTGTTAAAGTTCCTACAGGTCCTTTCAATATTTTTTGGCATTCCCCGTGAATTGTGAAACAACCCGAATCGTGTTTGAATAATATGGGTAAACTTTTTTCTATGACATCCATTATCATCGAATACTTTTTATAATTTTAACCATAGAATCTACTTCAACAACGCCATAATCATAGAACCATTTCATCGTAAACAGGACCATAGATCATCAACTATAAATACTGAAAAATTTCAGTATTTTTCATCTCATTCGAAAAATATCCAAAATAAATAATTAGAGTAAAATGAAACTGCCATTCATTTTTTATTTCGAATCGAATGCGGCGAAATAAATATGGGGTTGCCATTTGAAAATCTCGAAATATTTCAATTTTGAGTTTCACATTTTCGGAGCAATATCTTCGAAAAACCTTACGATGTATCAAAATACTGAATATACCACATGAATGCATGGAGTCTTTACTATAAAACTGCTGAGTTTGGTTCTGTTCGCATAAAAAATAATCGAGATATTGCATTTCCAAACTGGCAATGCAAATGTCAAAAGTTTCAGGAATTTGTGAATAACTTGGCAACAGTGCATAGCAGAGAATTTTTTTTAGTGGGTTATACTGCGAATTTGGTATTGAATCGATACATAAATGAAAATATAGGTAGTTCCATTTGAAATAAGAAAGTAGATATGCGTTTGAGATAGACGTGGCAACACTGTCAACTTGAAAATATTTTAGGCGAAGAGTTCCTTCACCCTCAAGGCTGCACCTAAAATTTCAGAACGAAATATTCACTAGTTCTCCTAAAACGTCTAATAGGCCAACTTAAAAGGAAAACCCTGTATACCGTCAATAAATTACACCGATTTGTCAAAGAAGAATAAAAGTATAACAACACATCATTATCTATCTAATCTAATAAAGAATATAAAAAATACAATTCATAAAAGTGTATTTGTTTATCGTTTTCTATAACAAAAGCTCTCTTACTCAGTTTGATGTCTTCTGACAATTTATTATACAGTTTTAAACAAGTGAAATTTAGGCCTTGCTGTACCCTCTAAATTCTGAATTTATTTTTCTGTCGAGTATTGCAGATGTGCAGTTCTGATTTATTTTCTATTCTGATGGGCAAACAGGGTCCTTTTTTATATTGGCCCATTACACGTATTTGGAGAACTAGTGAATATTTCGTTGGGGATGAAAGAGGTCTTCGCCCAAAATATTTTCAAATCGACATTGTTGCCACATCTATCTTTTGGAAATGCATATCTCTATTATTTTATGTGAACGAAAACAAACTCTGCAATCTAACAGTAGAGAATCCAAGCATTCATATGGTACATTCGGTCTTTCGATATGTCCTAAGGTTTCGATTTTGCTCCGAAAAGGTGAAATTTGAAATTGAAATATTTCGAGATTTTCCAATGGCAACCCCATTCTGTTTCTCACAGCATTCGATTCGAAATAAGAAAATTAATCACAATTAGATTATAACGGTAATTATCGGAATGAATTCTATTGCCTGAGGTCATAAACATTGGGCCACGTTTACCGAAAGCCAAAACATGTCAAGAATTTCAAGAATTTGTGCGCAATTTGCCAACAGTGGACGGCAGAGGAATTTTTTTTAGTGAATTTTATTGCGAATTTGGAATTGAATCGATACATAAATGAAAATATAGGTAGTCGACTTGAAATATTTTAGACAAAGAGTTCCTTCATCCCCAAGGCTTTACCTGAAATTTCTGAACGACTACACCTTTTACAGTTGTATATCAGAAAATAAAAGTTCAATTTCAGATAAGGGAACTTGTACTTCAGGAAACAGAAATTGAAATTCAGAACAGTTAATTCAATTTCAGAAGAAATTGAAATTTAGATTAGGAAGTTGGAATTCAGAAAAACGAAGTTGTAATTCAGAAATGGCAAATTGAAATTCAGAAAAGGGAAATTTTAATTCAGAACTTGTCAATTTAATTTCAGAAAAATGTATTACATAGATAGTAAGCAATCGATTTCGAATAACAATTTCCTATTTCTGAATTAAAATGTCTTATTTCTGAATTACCTATTACTGTTCTGAAATTCAAATTACCGTTTCTGAATTCAAAGTTCTAATTCTTTTATTCAATTTCACTATTCTGAATATCAAATCACTATTCTGAATTACAATCTTCATCTTCTGATATTCAATTTGCTTTTCTGAATTACGATTTACGTTTTCTGAATCACAATTGGAAAAGGTTTAGTTCTCCGAATATGTCTAATAGGCCACGTTGAAAGGAAAACCCTAGTACGAAACAAGATTTAAGATTAATATTTTCACCCTCTTGAAAACTGACCGACAGCTCTCGGTTTCCTTCCAAAAGTCCTCTGATTGCTCTTTTTTATTTCAAGAGAATCCTTTCCAAAGCAGTTATCTGCCCCCAAACGATCAAACCATATAGGCCAAGCAATAGCGATATTTCCTTGACAAAAATACTACCTGGAAGCCACCTGTGCCATTCCGTGCAGGACACTCCGTAGTTTATTCCCACCATGTCCTCAACACGAAAATGCCATTTTTTTATTTGTTATTAACAAAAAACAACGAAAATTCCCGTTCTTTTTAGTTTTTTCGTTGCAAAATGGAAACTATTGATGCAGTGATAACGATGCAATGGCATGAATTGTAGAGAATTACTTTGTGAAGAGAATGATCGATCCGATCGAATAATTAAAACTGGAGAAAAGCGGAAAAAACCGGAAAATTGCGTGTTTTTTCTTTTAACTCATTTCTCTGCCATTTTGCAATATTAAGAACTGAAACTTCACACGAGAGTAGCTATTGACGTGCGAATCATGTGTGCCAAAATTGGATTCGGTCGGATAAATAGTTTCCACATAATTCCCATTTGAATTTTTTTTGGACATAATTTCGCGGAAAGCTGGATGCGTTTGAGGTCGTCCGATTGAAATTAAAAAAATTGATTTGGAAAGAAGACGTGATCAGTAACAAAACGTCTATTCTGATTTTCAATAAAACGCGTTTAAGTGTGTTAAAAACTAGTGAGAACATGAGGGAAAACGACCGACCGAGCGAGAGTGGTCGAGTGGAGAGGAAATAAGCGAATCGATGGGAAACGTATATGTGTACAAAATTTGGTGCGCTGTCCGCGCAACAATTCTTAAACGCCAAGTGTGTCTCCGGCCTTATACTCGGCGACCGTTGGCTTCCGTGGCGTTTCCCCTCGATTCGCTCATTCCCTCACCACTCCAACACTCTCGCTTGGTCGGTTGTTTTCCCTCATGTTCTCACTAGTTTTTAACACTCTTAAACGCGTTTTATTGAAAAATCAGAATAGACGTTTTGTTACTGATCACGTTTTCTTTCCAAATCAATTTTTTTAATTTCAATCGGACGACCTCAAACGCATCCAGCTTTCCGCGAAAATATGTCGAAAATAAATTCAAATGGGAATTATGCGAAAACTATTTATCCGACCAAATCCAATTTTGGCACACATGATTTGCACGTCAATAGCTACTATCGTGTGAAGTTTCAGTTCTTAATATTGCAAAATGGCAGAGTTATGAGTTAAAAGGAAAAACACGCAATTTTCCGCTTTTCTCCAGTTTTAATTATTCGATCGGATCGTTTGACCCATCATTCTCTTCACAAAGTAATTCTCTACAATTCATCCCATTGCAACGTTATCACTGCATCAATAGTTTCCATTTTGCAACGAAAAAACTAAAAAGAACGCGAATTTTTGTTGTTTTTTGTTAATAACAAATAAAAAATGCCATTTTCGTGTTGAGGACATGGTGGGAATAAACTACGAACTGTCCTGCACGGAATGGCACAGGTGGCTTCCAGGTAGTATTTTTGTCAAAAAACTAATCATTTGTAGCTCTGTTGCTTGGCGTAATATAGCATCAGTGAAGGAGCGGGAAATAGGTTAGTTTGGCATCCTCCTTATCGAGAAAATAGATGTGGATAGTTTGCCACACAATGGAGAGAAGTTTAGTCAGAAAAGGAAGAGTTGATATTTTTTTCAATGAATCAAACCCCGCTTTCATATTCCCCGATGTTATATCAATCCCTCCCGATAAAAAGTACTTTGAAGTTAAGAACCCGGATCTGATTCCCGTGGATCTTCGAATTTTCAAGTGCGGTGAGAAAGCATGTGTGCCTGTTGTTGATGGAAAATTGTTTTACAGGTCTGATTCCACTCTGACCCATTAGAAATATTTTCGCAACTGCACTCGGACTCCAGTTCCAGAGCCCCAATGAACTCCAGTATCTGAGAAAGCTTCAGGGGGGTTAATCCGCTTTGTTCCTATAATTCTCATAGCTAAGACATTTTTTGCAATGGCAAGGTATTCTGTTACTAAGTGAACAGGAGTTTTCTGCTTTTTCCCACATTCCTTATATGCCTCCTAAGTAGACAATGTGTTGTTAAAAGCCAGTGAATAAGCGTAAAATATTTTTACTTGGGTCCAAATATTTTTTTGGAGCTTGCAATTTTGGAGTTTCGAAGGAACCTTTTTGAATGATTAATTCCCAGAAGATTTTTCCTTATTTTTAGTTCTTCCTTCTCCAAACACTCTTTCTTATAGGTTCAGTTGCCTATACCATGATGGTTGGGATACCTTTCTGGCTAGTGTGTTAGCCCCTTTATTTACTTCCAACAACGACCTAGACTGAAGAAACCTTTTTGTTCTACTTCTACTTCATTGGTCTTCGGAACACCCATATAATCTTCAGTGTTTTGATACCAGCTTGAGTATCAGGATGGATCACTATGTCGCACTCTTGACAGTTCCTTGATATTCCAGGTATATCTATTCATCACATGACGATTCTTTAATATCTTTTGCCCCAGCATCAATGGTTTCCAGAACAACTGATATTACAACACCTTCATATCCTTAATGGAACTTCATCAACGAAACTTGATTTAAGTTCCTCGATGCACTATTGCTCACGAAAATGTTCACTTTGAAATTCCAATTTAAGGTCGAGATGAATCTTTCAAATTACTGACGGGTTTTCCAATAAGAGGTGTTATTTTGTTTTACGAACCGTGCCCGCCAAATTTTCACCATTTTGATAGTGAATTTCAATCATTTTAATGCGTTCTTGAAGCGTGTGTCGTTCCATTTTTATTAATGGCGTAGTTTCTACTTGTCCATGTCAAAAAATTACAGCTTCAAAAGTGACATCTACCGAAATAGCGGGCTATTCAAAATAACACCTCTTATTGGAAAATCCTTCATAAACAACGCAAATAGCGCTAATATGTCAAAGATTAGGATAAAGTTACTGCAACTGAGATGTTTAAAACTAATGGTGAAATCACTCGTACATGAAAAACTGTAATGAGATCTGACAAACTCAGAAATAAGCCAACTGAGATATTGACCATTTCAAATGAGATTCGGAAAACTTAATTTTATCGACGCTGCATTTCAAATGTAACTCATATCGTTTTTTAATTTCAAATGATAGTTTTTAGGTTATATCAGAGACAGCAAGTGTCTTGTACACCGCGCCCTAACGACAGAATGAGTTTCCCGAATATTATTTTTTTTCGCCATAAGGTCTGAAATAAAAGCGAAACATACACCCACCATTAATTTTAAACATCTCAATTACAACCCTAAAGTTTTCCAATACCGAAATGAAAGTCAACCGTCAGACGAATTCCTACCTTAATTTCGTTGATGTTTCCTGACATGTCAATATCCGGGATGACTTTATACCAAGAAGCTGATAAATTCCTTTTTATTATCAACTTCGAAGATAGCGGTTCCAAAATGATTGCTTCGTTGACAATGTTATGTTCATTATCTAACTTCACCTTCGATAATTTCAAATCTGTTAGAGTAACACGTAATCTGAAATAAAAATTGTTATGATGAATTTGTACATTAATTGTGAATTTGTGAAATATATCAAACATGAATTGAAGAATTTCACTTAAAAAAATACTTCATATAGAACGTGTCAAAAACAAAATGGGTAAATTTGTAGTTACGAGATTATTTGAAGACTGCTCATATTCTATGTGCTACGTTCAAGCTATTCATAACAAAGGCCCAAAGAAACAGTCTCAGAATAATATATAATAAAAAAGTTCATATTCATTTGGCTTTTGTATAATACAACTTCAATGTTGTGACAAAGATAGCACAAAAAGAGCAATATCATTTTATACTGTTAACTGCTAATTGAATTTATAACACAGTCTACGTCACTGTTACAGCAGAATTACAAGTTTAGAATTCACCTATGAAAACTCATGAAAACATTTGGGTTCAAATATACCAGTTTTTCACGGATTCAACCGCGCTCAGTTGCGAGAACTATTTTCAGGAGCTGAAACGGCAGAGAAATTTTGCACACTATTGGATATTCAAAAATAAAATATTCATCGAAGCATGATTATTCTTCCGTGAATTTTGTAAACAAAACTTTTGGCTTCATTATAACCTAGAATAATTAAATTTTTTGAGGACTCTCCGAAATAATTCAGTGTTTATTTTTCAGAAAATTAAGAAGGCGTCACAACGTCGCATGATCATGCTACGATATTATTATTACAAATAGAAACAACGGACCAATATAGGTTTCAACATATTGAATGATGGCCTCAATATTTATTATTGAATGTTTCTCATCTTTCACTACCTTGAATAGGGATATACCATAGACAGCGAATATTATACAGGGCGGTTCAAAGCAGACGAACTACCCCTTATATTTCTTATTTCATAGTGATTGATAATTTTGTTTGAGGAACTTGAACGAGCAACCCCCTGGCAGGAGAGCTTTCAACCCCTCAAAAATTGAATAAGAGGGGTTGTGTAATACTTAATATGAAAGGTCTTGACCACCTTCTCTACAAAGGTGTATGAAAATATATTATGCAACAAGCGTGTAGTGGTAGCTATTATTCACGAGGTGAATTTTAGGCTATGAGCCGTAGGCAGAGAAAACCCGAAAATGTGTTATCAGTGTTCTTCTAGCTGCTATAGTTCTCGAGATCCTTTCAGTAGACAACAAATTTTGCCCACCCTGTACAGCATAATTATTTTTAAAATTTCAAACTAATCAGTAAAGTATTGTACCCAAACAAAATCTTTCGAAGTGTTTCGGGAAATTTTTCCTATGACTATGGGATAAGAAATATATGGGGTGGCTTCTCTGAGGTAGAACATGTCATGGGTGCATCAGAAAAAAAATGAAAGAAATCTGAAAAAAAACATCGAAAAATAAAGAAAAAAAGCACTCTTCCACCAAGACAATACTCCTTGTCACAAATCTCTTGTTACCAATGTCAAATTCCACGAAATGAAAGATACAGCTCGAAAGAATAGGTCAAGCCAAAACTAAAGCCCATTCTAAGGGACAAATCTTTTCATAAAAAGGTATCGACCGAAGTTGGATTGATTGTATAATTCTAGATGAATTATAGTATATTATTAAACGAGCGTTTAATGATTGCCACTATTTACACGGTGAAGTGACCTAAATCACCGAGTGAGTAATAGCCATTATATGCGAGTATAATATTATATTTTATGCACGAAAACTTGATATTTTTCTTGAAGTTTTTAACATTTGGCGGCCGTAATATGTCCCTTCTATAACTAGTGTGGAAAACTCATGTTGACAAATGAGTAATTTCTTATGAACTTGTCATTGTATCACATGGGCTGAAAAGTCCCGGGCCTAACATATAAAGGGCGCTAGTTTTATTGCAGTAACCTTTTTTTCAGTTGATACCAACCTATATAAAATAGCTGTCAAAATTCCATGACATTCGATTCATTAGGTGGTGAGTTATTGTGTTTAAGAGTTTTTGTCCATTTTCATTTTCATAACAATGGATCAAAAACAATTTCGTGTTTTGATTTTTCACTTCCACTTCCTGATGGGAAAAATACCGTTCAAGCAAAGCAATGGCTTGATGATAAGTGTTATGGGGACTCCGCTTCATCAGAAACAACAATCAAACGTTGGTTTGCTGACTTCAAACGTGGTCGTAGAGACATCGATGATGCAGAACGCTTTGGACGTCCAAATGAGGTGGTAACACCAGAAAACATCAAAAAAATCCACAAAATCGTTTTGAATGATCGAAAAGTGAAGTTGAGTGAGATAGCTGACATCGTGAAGATATCAAAAGAACGTGTTGGCTTTATATTACATGAACATTTGAATATGAGAAAGCTCTGTTCGAAGTGGGTGCCGCGTTTGCTCACTGTCGACCAAAAACAAGAACGTGTTCATGCTTCTGAGCAGTGTTTGGCCATGTTTGAACGTAACAAACCGGAATTTTTGCATCGATATGTGACAATGGATGAAACATGGATCCATCACTTCACTCCGGAATCAAAACGATCTTCATCTGAGTGGACAGCAACTGATGAACCTCGTCCGAAGCGCCCGAAAGCACAACAATCGGCTGGAAAGGTTATGGTCTCTGTATTTTGGGATGTGCGTGGTGTAATATTCATCGACTATCTTGAGAAAGGAAATACCAACAACAGTGAATATATATAGCGTTATTGAAGCGTTTGAAGACCGAAATTGCAAAGAAACGACCGCATATGGCAAAGAAAAAAAATTGTTTCATTTGGACAACGCACCGTGTCACAAGTCAATCAGAACAGTGGCAACTACGTGAATTGAAACTTCGAATTGCTCCTTCATCCACCGTATTCGCCAGATTTGGCTCCCAGCTACTACTGGTTGTTCACAGACCCGAAAAAAATGCTCGCCGGTAAGAAATTTCGCACGAATGAAGAGGTTATTACTGAAACTGAGGCCTATTTTGAGGCAAAAGATAAAACGTTCTACAAGATTGGTATTGAAATGTTAGAGCGACGCTGGAATGATTGCGTTGCTCTTGATGGAGATTACGTTGATGAATAAAGCTAATTTTGAACCAACAAAATTGTGTTTTCTTTGTTAGGCCCGGGACTTTTCAGCCCATGTGTTATTGTAACGTGCAAATTCCCACTGTATGCGACTCTGTCGTTCTGGAACACTATCTACGCGTCGATAACAAGAGAGCGCCAGGAATGCTCTTTACTAGCCTAGATAGCTCTAGAACAGGAAGTGTCGTTATGAAGACGAGCGCGTTAGAGTCAGGACAGTTACAGTTCAGTTGTGAAAAAAAAGTTAATTATGCTTTACATCAAGTCGATACCGAACAATTTCAGAGTGAAAATAAATCTGGAAGTGTATAAATAAACCAGTGTTAGTTATTGTAAATAAATTGGACATATGGCATGGAATAAAATTAATTGACCCCGAAAAACGTTACACTATATTTTGTAATAAAAGTTGATTATAAAATTTATCCACGACTTTTGTAAAATCCGTCCATTTTACATCTCTGTGCTCGGCAATAAAAATACCCATTAATCACAAGGGAATAATGAATATTAATCACTGCTGACAGATGCTTCATAGATTTGGCTTTAATATAATATTCTTTGAATTGGTATTTCTTAGTATTGTAAAGTACTCCTACTAAAAAATATCGGTATATGGTCCGTTCACGAAAGGTTGAGCGCATAGTAGGCGTTTGTTTATTTATCTGAAGGTGGCAGTATTTGCTGTCATAACGTAAAATAAATTCAACGTTGCCGAATGTACCCGGCCTCGTCCGACGAGCTTGCGAGTTATCAGAGAACTCTATGCAATATTGACAACATTGCGTATCAATCTGGCAAGAAAATAAAGAACATAACCTAAAATTTCAATATACAAATAGAATATGCCAAATTTCCATGGCCTACCGACGGCTCAACCTTTCGTGAACGGACTATACCTTGCCAATCGAGGGCCAAATCTACTTTTATTTTATCAATTAAAGCATGTTTTATTAAAATATACAATGACCAGTTCTCTAAAAATCTCTCTTATGTCAACTTGACTTTTTCCATGCTTGTCATAGAAGGGTCTGGTCATGATCACCAAATGTTAAAATCTTCAAGAAATATATTTTTTAGAAGTCGTGGATAAGTAGTGTATGCTACTCGCCTACGGCTCGTAGCCTAAATTTCACCTCATGAATAATAGCTATCATTATACGCCCGTTGCATAATATACTGTAATGAAGTTCAATTTTATAGCTGAGAAATTGATCTTCATTTTAAAATGATTTATCCGAGAGCAAAGTGGTAGACTACGAGGTGAATTCTAGGACTGAAAGAATATCGGACAAGTATGACCCCTTTAATTCCTGTTTTCCTGATATTATCATATATTTGAATTCACCGTTTAAATTTAACTTACTTTCTATTCTGGCTGACTCGTACCGGGAAATATTTGTTTCTTATGAAAGTGCTCGCAGTCAGACAAAACTGACCAATCTTATATTTTGTATTGATTTCATATAGCGTCTTATTTCACTGTATTTTTGTAAAACTAATTTCGCTTTTTGAATAAACTGTGTAAATTTGCTCTATTTCTGATTTTCTCTGTTATCGCTAATATCTTAGATAACGAAGAACTCTGTCTCTGACTAGCAGCTGCCCTGGTAGGTTTGCTATTCTCCCTTATTAGAAAAAAGAATAGCTGGCGCTCGAGGTAAGTTTCACCGAGAAAACCACGTTACAATACTATTAAAGTAGATTGTTTTTTTTTGCTAGACCAAGAACTGTCATCCCACGTGTTATTTCTTCAAATTTACCTATCAACAATAACAGGACCTTTTCCACTTTTATCCTCCATTTCTAAGGTGTTGAATCTGTTGGTCACCGTTATATGTCCAAGATCCAGTGCGATACCGTCCAAGCCCTTCGAGTTTATCGGAACAATAATGTCAGGCGCTTTGATGTTGATGTTGAGGGAAATTTTGGTGGCCTTCTGGTAAGCCTCTTGCGCGCTTTGCTTCGCAACTTCTGCGGCGTTCGCCGACGCTTGAATGATAGCCTCTTGGCGGCTTGAAAGTTATTCAAGAAATTCTGGAAAAATGATGGTTAAGTTTCTTCTGATTGATTGGTTTCATATTTGAATTTAATGTCCAGTAGATATCGTACAGAGCAAAATAGTAATAGAATTTAATATAGTCCGTTCACGAAAGTTTCAGCGCATAGTAGGCGTTTGTTTATTTATCTGAAGTTGTCAGTATTTGCTGTCATAACGTAAAATAAAGTCAACGTTGCCTAATGTACCCGGCCTCGACCGACGAGCTTGCTAGTTATCAGAGAACTCTATGCAATATTGACAACATTGCGTATCAATCTGACAAGAAAATAAAGAACATAACCTACAATTTTAATATACACAGTGGAATATGCCAAATTTCCATGGCCAACCGACGGCTCAAACTTTCATGAACGGACTATAGGTTTATTCGTTTTGTCAGCTATAGTCCGTTCACGAAAGGTTGAGCTCATTGTAGGCGCTTCTTTATTTATCTGAAGCTGGCAGTATTTACTGTCATAAAGTAAAATAAAGTCAACGTTGCCGAATGTACTCGGCCTCGTCCGACGAGCTTGCGAGTTATCAGAGAACTCTATGCAATATTGATAACATTGCGTATCAATCTGACAAGAAAATAAACAACATAACCTACAATTTTAATATACACAATATGCCAAATTTCCATGGCCAACCGACGGCTCAACCTTTCGTGAACGGAGTATAGGTTTAAAAATTCATATCTTCCTATGCAGTGAGTTGTCCTGAATGTTGCTTCATTAAAATTTAGCTTCCTGAAATTACTGCAAGTTACCCAAAAAAGGCTTGAAAGCTAGAGCTTCAGTTTTAAGTGGGATGTACTCAAACATTCATTTTCGATTTAGAAATACAAAAAGGTGATTTTTTAGCTTTTGTGCGAGGCGATGCGTCGACCAAGTGACGTCAACCTTCACTGCTCGACATCTCGGTGAGTGTCACTGTATTCATATTGGAGCCCTCATCGATATCAGTGAAACCAATAGGTAACAGTCTGTCTTAGTTTAGAAGATAAGTGTTCCCAAAGTCCAAAAATGTTGCACAATCAAAAACCTTTTTGCATTATAAAAACACTGGAATACTGCTTTTATTTAGTTCATAAATCCTCTTTGAACATTTATACGGGGTATTTATAAATGATTGTAACATCGTAGGTTACTTAGGAATATTTTATCTTATGGTTTTTTATGCAAAGTCTACAAATTATTCCACTCACATTATTAAATTTATTTCGCAATGATAAGCCTAAACAGTATCAGTTGTTTATACAGGGTCTCTATAAATGATTGTAACAGCGCAATTGGCTTTGGATTATGCAAACCACAGAATTCTGTGATCGTGCTATGCTCTGATTGGTTAGAGATTGGTATTCTGTAATCCAAAGCCAACTGCGCTGTTACAATCATTTATAAAGACCCTATATCATGTTTTACATCAAAATATAAATATTTAAAATAGGCCAATGCCAACTGCCTTAGCTGTTATAATCATTTATAGAGACCCTGTATAAAGATTCACTTCTACTTACTGCAGAAACATTGAAGTTCTAGAGCCAAACTCACTTTGAATTTGTAATTATGTGGTTGCTTAAGAATTTCGATGTTTTTGCTACAGTCATTGGATTTATCTGAAATCAAACGCATCGAATCTTCATGTGAATGTAAGTCAAGGATTTATAAATATTATAACTATAAAAAACAGTAATTCAGTATTTTCGCAGTAGAAAAAGCGACTTAAGGTGGGGGTTCATATCTTCTTAACAAAGACAGACCGCCACCTGTTGGTTTCACTAATGTGAAAAAACAAACAATTCCGAGATTTTACAAATTTGTCTGAAGAAGGTGTCTGATATAGACACCGAAACTTTGCATTATCCTTTTCATTTATTTCCTTCCTTAGTTTTACTGTTAGGTTAGGTTCTTTAGTTTTACTGTTAGGCAATAATTTTTTCAAAACAAATTTGCTCCTGACAAATAAGTGCAAAGATTTTCGCAGAAGCATTTCATCTCAATTAAATTTTTTTAATTATTTCTGTTTCAGAGACTGGAAGTGAAAACCTAAAAAGTTTTTAAGAAATGCAGAATCCTCCCAGATTATTTTTCAATATACATACAGGGTTTTCCTTTTAAGTTGGCCTATTAGAAGTTTTAGGAGAAGTAGTGAATATTTCGTTCTGAAATTTAGGTGCAGCCTTGACGGTGAAGAAATTCTTCGCCTAAAATAGTTTCAAATCGACAGTGTTGCCACGTCTATCTCAAACACATATCTACTTTCTTATTTCAAATAAAACTACCTATATTTTCATTTATGTATCGATTCAATACCAAATTCGCAGTATAACCCACTTAAAAATTGAAGACCTCGGAGCAATAACCGGGTAACTCCGTTTTCATGAAATGTTGAGAAATGAGGAAAAACTTCAGGACTTTCCTGATTCTTGCGCCGAAATATCCATTCTAGTGAGTCCATTTTGATTGAAACTCCTTACAGAAGCTCTAGATTTGCCCCATTGTTGCACCAAAAGTTGCTTACGTTAGATATTAGCAGATTAATATGATATATCGGTTTTGTTAGAAAATGGAGTTACCCGGTTATTGCTCCGAGCTCTTCAATTGCTCTGCTATGTTATGCACAAATTCCTGGAACTTTTGACATTTGCATTGCCAGTTTGGAAATGCAATATCTCGATTATTTTTCATGCAAACGGAACCAAACTCAGCAGTCTCATAGTAAAGACTCCATGCATTCATGTGGTATATTCAGTATTTTGATACATCGTAAGGTTTCTCGAATAAATTGCTCCGAAAATGTGAAACTCAAAATTGAAATATTTCGAGATTTTCAAATGGCAACCCCATATTTATTTCACAACATTCCATTCTATATAAAAAATGAATAGCAGTCTACTTTTACACTAATTATTTATTTTGGAATCTACTTCAACAATTCACGCCATAATCATAGAACCATTTCATCATAAACAGGACCACATAGATCATGAACTATAAATACTGAAAAATTTCAGTATTTTTCATCTCATTCGAAAACTATCCAAAATAAATAATTAGTGTAAAAGTAGACTGCCATTAATTTTTCATTAAGAATCGAATGTTGTGAAATAAATATGGGGTTGCCATTTGAAAATCTCGAAATATTTCAATTTTGAGTTTCACATTTTCGGAGCAATATCTTCGAAAAACCTTACGATGTATCGAAATACTGAATATACCACATGAATGCATGGAGTCTTTACTATGAGACTGCTGAGTTTAGTTTTGTTCGCATAAAAAATAATCGAGATATTGCATTTCCAAACTGGAAATGCAAATGTCAAAAGTTTCAGGAATTTGTGAATAACTTGGCAACAGTGCATAGCAGACAATTTTTTTTTAGTGGGTTATACTGCGAATTTGGTATTGAATCGATACATGAATGAAAATATAGGTAGTTCCATTTGAAATGAGAAAGTAGATATGTGTTTGAGATAGACGTGGCAACACTGTCGACTTAAAAATATTTTAGGCCAAGAGTTTCTTTATCCTCAATGCTGCACCTAAAATTTCAGAACGAAATATTGACTAGTTCTCCTAGAACGTCTTATAGGCCTACTTAAAAGGAAAGCCCTGTATATTCACTTATGTTGTATCAGAAATGAAAAAATGAATACAATGACATTAAAATCTGCTCGATATCTGCTGGAGCCCAATATTCAAATATTTACCATTGATTAGTTTGCAACTTACCAATATGTTCGTGACGTACCAGTTCAAGAAATAAATTTTCAAACCAGCCATGTTGGCAGCAACTATAATATCTGGAACATCTGGAGCTGTATTTTCAATATTACTCATAATAATTTTAGCGTTCAATGTTTCTTCTCCAACTACAGATAAAACCTGAAAAAATATATGATTCGAAAATTTGTTGATTATACCCCAGAAGCAGATCATTTTATTAATACTTCAAATGAAGTGAATGAATTTCTCAGGAGATTAGAAAAATGTTTTCATTTTGGGTACATAAATATATCACCAACGTTTCGAATCGTGTTATTCTTCTTTAAAACATGAATAAAATAGGAAACGGTCATATTTATAAAATAAACAGCTTGTTGGAAGGATTCGTTATTTACCTTGTATTTGTTTTCTCATAATATCATATATAAGAAATAGTTGTTTTCCATTTGTTCAGATGGTTTCATTGAACGTGTTATGATGAAGTAAACATGTCATCATATTATTAGAGTGAAACAAATCCATTCCACCTGTACGTTCACGTGAAAAAAAAACAATTGAAACTGAAAAATCTTCAAGAACGAAATATTTACATGAATATACAAACACTCAATTCACAACTACAAGGTTGGCACAACATTAAAATTCTTCCATAAAATATTACATAATACCTTTATCAACACTATTAGTACTATTATACATACGAGGCAAGTAACGAATGTTTCCCCCCAAGCGGTTCATTTTATTGATGTTCCCGTTTCCTATTTCATTATGCCTTGAAGAAGAATAACATACGATCCGAAACGTTACCTATACTTACATTAATACACTCAAAATGAATATATTCATCTGAATTCCTATGGAACTCCTTTTTTATATGATGATGGACGTTACCAATCAACAAATTAAATAAATTATACGAGGGCGAATCAATATAAAGTAGACTTCACGCTTTTCAGGCACAATAGTAGGGGGAGAACGCTCATGCTTTGTTTGTTGTCTGGAAGGTTTGTCAGGAACAGGGGAAACACGTGGACTCGCCTCATCGACTCTCTCGATTTCCACTGTAACCATGTTTGATCAAGAGCTACCATCGTCAATTGCGTAACGTGTTGTAATCAAGTTTCTCGCCGCAGAAGGCGTAAAACTGTCTAAAATCTTGAGGCGATTGACTGCCCATGTTCGGAGAAGAGACACTGTCTCGAGCCAGAGTATTTGCATGGCATAAACAGTTCGTGGATGGTCGTGATCGTGTTGAAATTAACAGCCATGACCGCAGCAAACAACATTGGCAGTGTTCAACGGCTTATTGAAGACGACAGACGTCATGCCACTTCTGAAATAGCAAGTGAGGTCGGGATAAGTTATGGGAGCAATTACTCCATACTTACAGAGGAGTAAGATCAGAGTGAGAAATAAAGATAGAGATGCCCCTACGCGTGAATAGTACTGCATTGTAATCAACCGAGCATTAGAGTCAGATGGAAAGCATTTCACTGCCGCACTGAGGTGAAGTAAACAATAGGTGAGATTTTCATTTCTACTATTCCTGAATATAATACAACATTTTTGTAATTTTGCCTTTGCTTTAATTACCGGCGTAGCCTTAAGTAGCAATAAATTGCTACTAAATCAGTAAAATAATTCACTTTATGAACGTCAATTCGAAATGAAAATGTTAACACATTGCATCCAGAAACTAAAGACCAACATACGATATTGCCAAACTGACAGAATTGTCTGTAACAGACGCAAGCCGTTAGCATCAGAGTAGGAGAGCGGTAGACCAATTATACCAATACGAAATAAACATACGGTGCGAGTTCGCAACGCCGGAATGTTGTTCACGTGCATAAACAGATTCTACTTGGCTGCATAACAAATGCGCGAAGGCACCTCTAGGTTTACTTTTTACTCTGAGGGAGTAAGGCCGCGTCCGCATAGGCATGCTTAGCGCCTAGATGTTTACTTGGATAGTCGCTAAAGCTACGGTTTCCTAGAAAAGCGGTGCCGTTATCTAGCGCCCGTCATTTTGCGGTGGTTAATAACGACCGTCTTTGCGGTGACCAACCTGTGGTTTCCTAGGAAGTAGTCCGACCGTATTCAATCGTCACTCAGTGGTCAATACTCACTCGAGAGTAGTAGATTGTGCACTGGTGAAAAATGGACGGTTTGGGCATAGCATTATTAATATTTTTGGATGATGAAGAGCCATCAGAAGACGAAAACAATCGTTTGGAGGAGAGTGTCATGTTCAAAAATCTTGAAACTGAGCTTCATCTGGGCTTGTCTATACTCTTTGCATTTTATATTATATAAAGCTTCATGATTCTTGACAAAATCAATCAATTGTTCATCATTTTCACTCGTCCAATTCACGTTTCCACCCATTGTATGCACACCGCTACACGCGAAAAACGTTGAACTACTGTTCACCACCGCTATGACGGTCGTCATGCAACTGACGGCACCGCTATTTGACGTTACGGTGACACTCAACGTACTCTAGGAAACCTATACCCCGATGTTATTCATAGAGAACGTATGGTAGACATCACCCAACGTTATATTACGGCCGCTAGATAACGCCACCGCTTTTCTAGGAAACCGTAGCTTAAGCGATCAGCTAGGACCATGCGAGTAGTGCGACACGTCGCGTACATTTCAAAACGTTAGTTTTACTGATAGACTACAGGCCCATGTTGAAAAAATTATGGGTCATTTGAACCACCAGGTGACCTATCTAGAACGATATGAGAGCATAAAATAATAAGATTCAGCACCATGCTGTCACTTGTAAGCTGTCCAACTGAGTGCAGGTGAGAATTCGAAAGTACAGGTAGAGTGGGTACATTTTGGTCAAATATTTTTGTACGGCATTCTTACCATCGATAGATCCGTGAAAAATAATAAGAAAACGCGTAGCGCCGTAAAAAAATGTGGAGCCACAAAGTCGAAATTTTTTTTAATTTTCCGACAGTTACCAGGGTAAATTTGATCATTTGATTTTGTACGACATCCGTGTCATACTGTTTCAATACTGCTTCTAATCCATTATTCCGCAGCGCCGTACAAAAATCATGCGACAAGGGAAAATCTAGGGTTGCAATACCCTCTCTTTCAGTAGTCCAGGGAGTGATTTGACACAACATGAAATAAATTTATTTTGAAAGTATTTTATGCGAAGATAATATTTTTCATATGCCGTACATTTTCGTTGTTTCAAAGGGGAAAAAAGAAAAACTCAATATTTTTGTACTAATTTTCATAGTCTTTTCGTGATTCTAGGTTCCTAGTTAGAAACTATGTTGAATATGGGTTTGTATTCTATCTATTTATACCAAAATATAGACATATTGTCACTGATAATTCCAAAAACGACATATTCTTGAGAAGTACTCATGACACTGAAGTTAGCAGACCCCCTTGTGGCATGATTTTGTACTGCAAACTTCAGTGTCATGAGTACTTCTCAAGAATATGTTGTTTTTTGGAATTATCAGTGACAATATGTCTATATTTTGGTATAAATAGATAGAATACAAACCCATATTCAACATAGTTTCTAACTAGGAACCTAGAATCACGAAAAGACTATGAAAATTAGTACAAAAAATTGAGTTTTTCTTTTTTCCCCCTTTGAAACAACGAAAATGTACGGCATATGAAAAATATTATCTTCGCATAAAATACTTTCAAAATAAATTTATTTCATGTTGTGTCAAATCACCCCCTGGACTACGGAAAGAGAGGGGATTGCAACCCTAGATTTTTCCCCTTGTCGCATGATTTTTGTACGGCGTTGCGGAATAATGGATTAGAAGCAGTATTGAAATAGTATGACACAGATGCCGTACAAAATCAAATGACCAAATTTACCTTGGTAATTGTCGGAAAATCAAAAAAAAATTCGACTTTGTGGCTCCACTTTTTTTACGGCGCTACACGTTTTCTTATTATTTTTCACGGATCTATCGATGTTAAGAATGCCGTACAAAAATATGTGACCAAAATGTACCCACTGTACCTGTACTTTCGAATTCTCACCTGCACTCAGTTGGACAGCTTACAAGTGAGGGCATAGTGCTGAATCTTATAATTTTATGCTCTTATATCGTTCTAGATAGGTCACCTGGTGGTTCAAATGACCCATAATGTTTTTAACATGGGCCTGTAGTCTATGAGGTACTCGTTAAATGACTCGCTAGGCTCTAGGCGCTAAGCAAGACTCCTGCCTATGCGGACGCGGCCTAAGGTTACTGCAAGGTGTGCGCCAGGTGGGATCCTCGCCTTCTTACAGCTGAACAGAAATTACATAATTTTCAGGTGTGTGGGCGTCTTCTTGAACGATTTCAGGAACAAGGAGACCAATTTCTCAGTCAGATTATCACCAGTGACGAAACATGGGTGGACCACTACACCCCAGAGTCTAAACAAGCGAGTAAGGAGTGGAGAAAACAAAAACACGTTGCGCAATTCGGATTTATCTTTTGCTCAAACATCGTCACAGTGGACACCGAAAGGGTCGATGAGGCGAGCCCACCTGCTTCCCCTACTACTGGCAAACATACCCAACAACAAAAACATCAGGAACGTTCTCCCTCCACTATTGTGTCTAAAAAGCGAAAATTTATATTTGATTGGCCCTCGTTGAAACAAAGAAGGTTGATCTTAGAGGAGAAAGTTATCATCATTCTCGACATCAAGGGTTCATATTACCTGTTTATGGATGGTACCTGGATTCAAATCTAAGACACGAAGATCTTGCAGATTCGTTAAAATTGTCGTATTGGAATCTTTCATCACAATTTCGACTGCTATTCCTTTCACTGCAATTTCAGATATTCTGAATTTTTCAGTAGAAATGAGTACTTTGAGTTCCTTGAATTTCAATCTAAGTTTGGTGTTGATTACTTCGTATTTAGTGCCAGCACGTGTAGGGTCTGGAAGGAAATTTGGATTTAATCGAAATAAGAATAAAATCTAAGTATTAATTATAAAATACACTGCTCAACAATTGATAGGGATCACTTACTCGTTCTAAATTTATTTCTGAAATATTCGCTCCAAGATTATAAATTTAGTCAGATATCAGTATTTTCGGTTGATAATATGGTTCACTTGAGAAAAGAATGAAAAAATGGAAAGTTGGAGAGAAAAAAAAGACTTCATTAGGAACACTCAAAATTCTGTGTTTGAATAACATAAAAATTTTATGATGAAACCACAAGAAGGCTGAAGTTTCGGTTAAGCTAGTACCTAGTTGGTCCCCCACGAGCTCGTCTCAAGCATTCTACCCTACCAGGCATACTTTCGATCAAAGGATTTATAAAATTTTGGGGCAAATTCGTCCAAATATCCCGTAAAGCGTTAGAAAGGTCTTCCAGGTTATTGATCGGTTGTTCTAAGGTTGACAATTGTATAGACATCTCAGACCAGACATGTTCGATGCAATTCATGTCTGGAGAGCGAGTTGGCCAGTCCATCCTATCAATAGCATGAGTTTCTAGCGCTTCATTAACCAGACGACTACGGCGTGGACGGGCATTATCGGAAGAATTATGGGTTCAATAATGATATCCTGATATCTCTGGCTGGTCATGGTGGTGTTCTGCAGAACAACAAACTCTGTGCGTTGGTTTAAAAACAAATGCCTCCCATACACATATTGAACCTCCGCCAAAAGCTGTTGTGGGTACCATAAACTGTTCTGCATACCTTCGACCTCTTTCCCTCCAAGCAGGAATACGTCCATCGGAGTTGACCAAACGAAATCTAGACTCATCCGTAAATAAACATCGGCTCCAATCTTCAAGTGTCCAATTGCGGTGCTCCTCGGCCCATTGCCGTCGATGAACCCGGTGTTCCCTATTCAAACGGGGGTGTTGAAGCTACTACGTACTCTCAAACCACGAACATGTAGTCGTCGTCTTACAGTCTGGTTCGAAATCAGAACTCTCAGTGATCTATTGAGCCGCGACGCCGGCGCCGGGTAAGTGGGATTTCTCCTAGCATTGAGGATCAAAGACGATCTTGGCCAGCTGTTGTACTGCGCTGCCGACCTCCCCCATGAACATAAGCTACTGAGTCGTTTTGGATGAACCTATTCCAAGCCCGACTCACGACACTTTGCGAAACATTCAACCGCCGGGACACTTCTCGCTGGGACAAACTTTCCTGTATCCACCGTATGATTTGGTCCAGTTGCACAGGATCCAAACGTCTTCTCGACATGACTGATAAGCTGGTATTGTTCTTATTTCTTCAATTATTGTCACCTTATGTGTTTGAACGAGAGAAAAAAACAGATTTAAAACCAAATACCACATTGCTTTTCACTCCACCTGTAACAGCCTACAGATAATAATCGATGAAGTGAGGAAGACTTTGATATAATTAACTCAAAACATCTTACTTTTTCCTTAGAGAACATATAATGTACAGATATTCACGAGATAACTTGAAAAAAATACAAATGAAGAGAAGTTCATAAGTGACCCCTAGCAATTGTTGATCAGTGTAAATAATAAAAGCGGACCCAACAGACGTTGTCCTGCATGATTTTCAAGCTTCACAAAAATTCATTCAAGTCGATTCAGCTGTATAGATTGCAGTATAGATAAATAACCTAGATATCGACTACAGCGCTATCTGCTGGGTTGATTTGTGTGCCGCTTGGGAGGAGTACAGTGATAGTGTCCGATATTGATGGTTAAGTGCTTCTGCTACAACTTCTTATTTGAAAGAGACAGAAAAAAATTAAGAAAAGTCCTGAGCGGGTGCTTTTGAGCGATCGTTCATTGGTGGAGCAATGAGGCTGTTACCTCAATAACCAAATCGTACAGGGTGTTCCATAAAATACGAGCATTCAATATTTCTGTTCCTCAAAGTCTCAAACAAAACGAAACCAACTGAAATTCATTTGCAGATTGGAAAGAAGAATCTTTATATTTTCATTACAAGATACCCGACTCGATTGAAATTTGTATTGTGAATGTTCATGCGAAATTCTAGAGGATCGTATCATCAGAACCATAGAATTTAATTTTTTTTATCGTGAAGTTTTTACATATTTCGGTTTTCGAATAATTTTCAGAGTATTATTCCGATCGTGCTAAGATTTTGCAATATTCAGTATCAATCTCAAGACCTATACAAAAATTGGATGTAACAGCTTCATTGTTCTACCAGTAAACGAGCGCTCAAAAGCACCAGCTCAGGACTATCTTGAATTTTTTATTTTCCGCATTTTTCATGTAGATACTCGCAGAGGATCAACCACGGGTATTTTTCAATATTCCTGTTACATTATACAAGGGTTATCTCAAAACATTGGTCTACATTACAATTCAAATATTTGAACGTATACGACAATCCATGTGACTAAAGCCGGGTTTCACAAAACTACAATCAGCTTGATTATTAAAATGTCATCATTTATGTGCAATTTTCAGTTCATTTTTGACATAAACCATAGAAAAAATTCTTGAACAATACTAAGGCTCTAAAAAGGGGAGTATACCAGACAGCCATACTGGGTACAACCACAGACTCGAAAATTACAGAACAATTCGAATGAAATGAAATCTGTAATCGAATAAATGAAATCTGTAATCAAATGAGGTTTTAATCCTGTAATCGGCATGCATGTTGGTGCATAACCCCGATAGATGGCGATGAAAATTTGCGAGTGATCTGTAATTTTCGAGTCTATGGTTGGACCCAGTCAGCCTGTCTGGCATACCTATCTTTCTAGTGCTCTAACAATACAAGGATTTCAATTTATAATTCTATTCAATGAAACTTCTTCTCAAAAAAGTTTCGATAATGTAACAAGAGTATTGAAAAATACCTGTGGTTAGTCGTCTGTGGCTACCTACTCAAAAATTGCAGAATTTCAAGTTCATAGCTTTACTAGAATAGGGATGTTGACTATTTTTTGGAATTCATTTTATTTTGTAGATAAACCCTATACAAACACGAAAATATTACTTTTTTCTTAAAAATATAGTATTTGCCAATAAAAAATACGTTGAAGAAAAGAGAATTAATTTTCCCGCGGAAACGGCACGTTATGATGATTACGTCAATAGTCGGTAGACATCATAGACTAACAAAATTTTTAGTTTGTCAGTTTGTCTATGGTAAACATACTTTGACTTCTGTCAAAGCGAACTGATTGTGCCTGATTCCTTGTGGAAAAGTTCAATTTAAGCCTTCAAAATGAATATGTCGGTCTATAAAAGCTGAATGAGGTGTTTGTTTTATTTGTAAAAATAAATATGAGTTAAGTTTGCTACTTACAGAGACAATTCTACGTTTTTAAGCTCCACTGCACAAAAATCTTTGTTTTCAGTAAATAAACTTGCGACCATCAGGGAATCAATCTTTGTTAAGTTACTACTATTACCCTTGATGAATCCTATCTCCATTATAAAGAAAATTGTAGATTATCGTTCTTGTAACGAATAATCGAACTATTCTGTTCTCTTTCAGCTTTCAACTTCTTGAGTTCGAAACATAGATATGATATTCTATATATTTACTATGGTTCAAGTCACAAAACCGTCGGTTTCACAAAGCTTGATTGGGCAATCAAATCGTTCGTTTTGAAGTAAGTCGATGGTTTATGTCAAAAATGAACTGAAAATTGCAGAGAAATTATGACATTTCAATAATCAAGGTGATTGGAGTTTTGTGGAACCCGGCCTATGAATCATAGATTTATAATATAGGTCCATGCTTTGAATGTATTTTGTTGATCTGAGCACCGAACATTCGAATTTGCAATGACAATACGGCATAGTGACGTCAATAACCTCTGATTGGCGTTCGCAGTCACGTGATAGTTGATAATAAATAACATAATTTGAATCAGCTTTATTTAATTCAACGAGAATAATAGGATCACTAAAATGGTTTTTTAGGATTGCAAAAATTTCCTTCTATGAGGAAAACCTCAATTTATATGAATTCGTACCATGAGTCAACATCCCTATTTTAGAAAAAAATAGAAACTGAATTTTAGTCACCACCTTCTAGGAAGGATATCTCGAAAAAGGGTGGGCCGAGGAAATTTTGTTATAGGAAAGACCTAATTCAAATTCATGCGAGTAATCACCTCCTGAAGTTTGTTGCATGAATTTGGGACCACCCTTTATGTCGTATATACAGATTTGGAAATTCACATCGAAAACATACAATATACAATGCATCAGACAAAGAACTCTTCCCTCCAGTTTCACAGATGAATAATCGAGATAATCAAGAGCTGTAACTGAATGAATTCCGTTGTCTTATTGCAATAATCTAGTCTTGTCTCTCTCTTATCGTTAAGAGGAGCGTAATTACAATAAGACAACATAATTCAGTTTGTTACAGCACGTCATTGTCTCGACTATTCATCTATGCAACTGGACGGAAGAATTCTCTATCTGACGCATTGTATCGTATGTTTCAGGTGTGAATTTCCAAACCTGTATTGAGCAAAATACAACTCTATGCGACCCTAGCGGCGTTACGTAGAACTATCCCGAAACGAGTATTCGAAAACGCGGCTGACATTCGAATGTTTGTGCCTAAGAAATGGGAAGTGCGATTTATGTTGTGTGTTTATTATAATCTTTGTCTAGTTAGTTGGTTTTAAATCTGATTTGAAGATGCCTAAAGAAAATACAGTGAAGAACACTAATTGTTGTGTTTATGGAGGCAGCTCTAAAAAGTTCTTTCACAGGTCACTATTTTATAGGATGATGGTTATGAAAAAATAATATTTTATCAGTTGATCACCAGTTTGCACTAGAGGAAGCGTTTCAGACGTAAAGTGCAGTCAAAATCAAGAAAACAGAGATATTAGCCAGTTTCAGTATTCATATTTGGACTTAAAGGAGGAAATATAGTACACTATTGGATATATTTCCGATTCACTCGTTAAAGAAAACAGATGAAGATTACTTGTCAATTGACAAAATTGTTGTGATCACTTAAGTTTTTATGAATATATGCCCTGAAATCATATCACTTGGCTAATACTTAGGCTGGATGTTCTTTCAATTTGCATTACAGTGGAACCCCGGTAGTCCGGCCCCTGTCTAATCCGGCGCCCCCTGTAATCCGACATGGTCTATTATTTATACCATACATAATGAAGTATAATTAGTATTTCAGAGTCCATATATGTACATATGTATGTATAAAGAATCTTATCATTGGATCTGTAATTTGTCGGATTACAAGGTACTCTTTGTAAAAAAATCCAGACTATAGGGGGGGGTCTTGGGCAGTACTCTACATATAATCCGACGAATTCGATAGTTCGACACTGCCCTGCAAAATGTTTGTCGGACTACCGGGGTTCCACTGTATATCTTTTGTTTTTTATTTGAGATAAGTAGAAGGTAACTGCTTTCTGAAGTATTCACTTTTTTTTAGAAAATAGAATACACATACTTACGTTAATTCTGTATTGTGAAATTAATTATCATTTTTATTAGATAATTAAGGTTTTTATTTATACCAGGATGTTGGATTGTTAGAATGAAAATGCTTTACTTACGACAAAATATTAATTGATTTTTATAATTTGTATTTAATAAAAATAGTTTTTTACGTAGTGAATAATTGAAATTTAGTTGTTCATTTTCATAAAGTCTTTCATTTCTGTAATAAAATCATCATTGAATTCATTGGCTTTCATTTCAATAACAAATATTGTCTTTTTTTTTCTTTCTATATATTGAAGAATAAATATTATAATATAATTTGATTCACTGAAGCAGGACTATATGTTTCCACTAAATTACTGATCATATCAGAATACTTTTATCTTTGAAATGAGCCAAGTTAGATGGTTAAATATCTTCCTTCTGCAGTTGGCAAGGGCGAATGCCCGAAGCTGATATTTTTTCTACATATAGCCCTCGATGAATACGATCTGAACTTAATAAATGATTTCATAGGTCCATTTTCACTATTGTTCAGTCCAAAGACGAAATAAATCAACTGAAACACTTGAGAAACACTAGAATCTCTCGTGTTTTGCTTAGACGTGCACGAAACAATACTCGTTTCGGGAACAGCTGATTCGGCGATTACAGCGCCGCCATCGGTAATTATTTGTCCCAATATGTAGACTATTTGAAGATCGTTACAGATAAAATTTTATCATAACATGATTTACTCACCAGGTCTGATATTCATCACATCCCCAATTTCGGCCATTGTCTGAGACAGGTGCGATATACTGCTCATCATTGAAATGGTCCTCTTCAATTGAGACACCGAGGAAGTAACGGCTTTAACATCTTGCGCTTTCGAATCCTCCAGGTCGTTCTGAAGTTGGGTTTGGAATTGAATCAGGGACAGCAAACCCTCTTGGTGGAGATTCACGTTGATGACAGACACTTCTGCAGTTAGTTTTATTTTACAGGACTTGTGTGTGGTATGGAAATCTGGAGCTTTGTCGTCAACCTAGAAATTATTTATTTATTACTTAATCATTGGCGTACCGGGTTTTTCACTAAATTTGACCCCCCCCCCCTTAACTTTGTTACTAAAGGAGGTACAAAAAAATGTTTGGTAGATAAGTTTAACGAAATCAACTGAGGTTTTTTTATATGAGTCCAGAAACTGAAATATATACAGGGTGGCCAACATATTGATGGCAACTTCATTTTTTCAAATGGAACACCCTGTATATTTTTTCATGTTTTGCTAGCTCTTTTTCCCCTGATTTCGAATATGTAACATATGTTGGTTTATCTCTTTATTCTGAGAGCCACAGAGTTTCAAATTTTAAGAACCAACTGCCAAGACCTGTTATCATTTTACAAGTGGCAGAGTGCGTTTACTGAAAATGCTCATTTTTAGAGTTATAATAACGTCAATGGAAAGATATATAGGGTGAACAACATTGAATGCAACTGTATTTTTTCAAATGGCACACACTGTCCTGTATATTCTTCCTTTTTTGATAGGAATAAAAAATATGTGAATACCTACGAAATTCTTTATATCCAAATAATCTACTTAAAAGTATTATTTTAGAATGAATACTTAACAATTACTTAACCAATGAAAAATGATCAACTATGGTAGTATGCTAAGAATAACATTAACTAATGAAATTGCTCAAAATGACCACCTTCATTCGATACACATAGTTCATATTGTCTCAAGTTGTTTAGACTATTTTTGATAGCATTATTTTGGCTCTGATTCAAGTCAGAAATTAAAGCTTCAAAATTTGTTTCTAATCATTACAATATTATCATTATTCTTTGTGTGTTGACGGGTTTAGTTCCGAATTATGGGTTTAATATTGGTTGATTTTTGCTCAGTTGCAGGAACGTCCATTAAAATTTAAAGGTCCATTAAACCCTTAATCCTCCATTAGTTCCTTGTAATAATGGAGGATTAAGAGTTTAATGGACCTTTAATTTTAATGGACGTTCCTGCAACTGACACTTTATATCATTAATATTATTCTATGCTTTCATCGATTGTCATTGTTGCTGAAGTAAATTTTTTCCTTCAGGAACGGCTATAAAAACGTGTCCAACGGTGTTAAATCGGGACTATTTGGTGGCCATAAAATGGGTGCGCCATTACCAATCCAATAATCAAATTGGCCACTTAAATATTCACGAACTTCCCAAACGCTAAGCCAGATGGTTATTGAAATTTGAAACTCTGTGGTGCTCAGAATAAGAAAGATAGACCAACATATGTTACATATTCAAAATCAAGGGAAAAAGAGCTAACCAAATATGTTAAAATACACAGGTGTTCCATTTGAAAAAATGAAGTTGCCATCAATATGTTGGTCACCCTGTATATATTTCAGTTTCTGGACCTCATATAAAAAAACCTCAGTTGATTTCGTGAAACTTTTATACGAAACATTTTTTGTATTTCCTTCGGTAACAAAGTTAAGGGGGGGTCAAATTATAGTGAAAAACCCGGTACATATTGGCGAGTTGCAAAGGATGTTAGCATAATATACAGGTTTAGAAATGCACATTGGAGACACACGAATTTCAATGCAGTAAATGCGTTCTCGATGCGAGGACTGCAGGTTCTCTACCATAATTCTCGATTAAGCCACTCGCAACGAAAAAAGGGAGACCAAACTGCAAAATTCCAGTAGGTCGTTTATTACGAGAGTAAAGCCTTGTTCGCACTACGCTAGGAGTTTAGTCGAGCCGCTAGAAATTTAGTAGCTACTCTCCATCCAATCGTTCGCACTTTGTTCGAATAAGTTCACAAGTGAGTAGCGCATTGTACGATGAACAACTCGCAACGCACGAACTCTGACGTGATTTATTTCGCCAGCGAAACGACATCATCGCGGCAAATGATATTACTAATGAACTCGAATAAACTGATCGGTTCGGACCTATCTAGTCCGTGAGCGAGTGAAGAGTATCGCGTGGTGGGGTACTCTACTCGCCCGATAAAATATAACCAAATGGATCGACTCGACTTAACTACACACTAATCTACCCGACTAAATTCTTGGTGTTCACACACGTTAAGTGACTAAATTTTTAGCTCCTCGACTAAACTACTAGCGTAGTGCGAACAAGGCTTAAGAAATCACTTGCACCCTTTCATTATAGCACTGGTCAACTGCACGGCAAAATTCTCTCTCTCTGATGGATTGAATTTCCTATGTTTCCGTTGTGAATTTCCAAACCTGTATATTGTCAGCATTTCACGCCTACATACAATCCAAGATTAGATATGGAATTATCTTTTGGGCCAGAAGTAGCGAAGCTGACCGAATATTTAAATTACAAAAGAGAAGTTTAAAAATTTCATTCAAAATAAAACTTTTCGAAAGCTGCCAAAATCTTTTTATTGTAGAGAAAATTTTAACTTTTTACAGCCAATATACAGGGCGTTTCATCATAAACTGGACAAACATATATATTCGTGAAAAGGACACTGGGAGAATCATTTTTGCCTTATACAATATATTCCGGTTTCGAAGCATAAGCGAGATACAGGGTGTTAAACGTAATTTTTGGGAAAGATTCTTATGAGTGTGGTCAGTTATGTTGTATAACACCTAAAGTAAAAGTTTTTGGTCAAATCTCAGTATTTTTGGGTCCTCTATTCAGAAAAGTTGACGAACTCCGAAAAAAAATCACAAAATGGCCACAAACCTGCAATGTTCCCATTTTTTTTCGGTTGTCAAATTTAATTTTATTATCTGAATGATCACAATTTTTTAAGAATTTCTGTGAAATGGATATTAGGGAGTTATCGTAACCCAAATAGAAGCCTGACTTTATTGAAGGATCCTGTAATAAAAGATCTCAACGTTGGTCTGACATTTCGAGTTATCGGAACGACCTATTTTCCTGTCAACTTTATTGAGGTATGTATTTCCTTTACGTTGACACTTGTGACGATTCATGTGTTGCCAAAGATACTGTATTGAAATATTCGGAAAATGGAATTTTTCCAAAAAAACTATTTTCGAGCGTGTTTGCGTACAATATGCAAACTTCTAATAACTAATTTAATATAAACTGTTAGCCGTTAGTTCGTTGCTATGGTAATGCTCATCTGTATTTTTCAAAATTATACTTCCCGGTCGAGTCCTAGTAGGAACGTACTTCCCGGAATAGACCAGGAAATGCAAATTTCTCGAAGATAAAGGGCGGTTGCAGAAAAATCATTTTTCATTGGATGAGATTGTCCATTTCTCACTTCTTCCCACATTTCAGCATTCATGAAGGAATTCTTCGTCAACACTTCCCCCAATAATATCACTACGTTCTCATAAGTGAATTTGAGACATTCATTTTCAATCTCGCTATTCATTTTTTCACAATATACGATATCAAATACTCTACTGACTCTTTACTACTAACGAATTTCAAATTGATCAGTGCACCAAAAAAAAAAAGTAGTACCTGACCAGGGTACATACCTGGTACCTGACATAAAATAACCCAAAAGGATGAGAGAACTGTCAAAATAAGTGATCTTTTATTTAAATACGGGCGTCCTTTATTCAAGTTAAGTAAGGGAGGCCTGTATTTTATTAAAGGCCACCTTAAATCAATGTCAAAATAAAGGAAACTTTATATAAGCTGGTCCTCCATTTGCGTTTCGATAACTCTCTATTGATGAATGAATACTTTCCAGAAGATAATCAAAAATTACATTTTCTTTTTTTGGACCGAAAACCTTCATTGATACTTATCTCACCTACCTGCAAATATTTCATGCTTATAAGATCTTCTGTGTCTAAATTAGGCACTGAAATTATGTCAATAACATCGGTGGGTCGGAATTGTTTGAATTCTATGGAGGCCAAGCTGACACCCGACTGCAAGACTGTATTTTTTCTGTGTCAGGTCGCATTTCAAATTCTGAACCATTATGTAGCGATATTTATCAATGGAGATGAATCTTCCTGATGACATAAGGTAAGTTTCAATTCTGAAAAAAAAATTATGGTGAATAAATCATCATACCGGTTTCTTACTAGACTGGTCATTATACAAAAATCGTTCATAAGTGTATAAGTCAAACCCAAAATTTATTAGGATGTTTAGTCCAGTCATTTTAGCTCAAATTAGGTAAGAATCTCGGAATTGGAGATACAGCTGTAAGTCTGTAAATAGTTGTATATTGACACCCTAGAAGTTGTCTAAAAAACCTACATATGGTATACTCCGTTCACGAAAGGTTGAGCACATAGTAGGCGTTTCTTTATTTATCTGAAGTTGGCAGTATTTGCTGTCATAACGTAATATAAATTCAATGTTGCCGAATGTACCCGGCCCCGTTTGACGAGCTTGCGAGTTATCAGACAACTCTATGCAATATTGACAACATTGCGTATCAATCTGACAAGAAAATAAACATCATAACCTAAAAATTCAATATACACAGTGGAATATGTCAAATTATCATGGCCAACCGACGGCTCAACCTTTCGTGAACGGACTATAGGGTGTGAGCACCACGGCCTTCTAAAGACAGGAGGTTTAGAAGGCCGTGGTGTGAGCAACTATTAAATTTCAAGGTCAAAGGTCACAAAATCGTTTTTTTGCGTTTATTTTCATGAAAATCTTGTTTCCTATGGGTTTTTTTGGTATTGTATCAAATATTAATATTGGGTACGTTCAGCAGCACTCAACTGTTGGCATAAAGCAAAAATCAGTTGAGTAGAGTTGAGTTTCAGCGGATGAAAATTTTCTGAACGCTTCGCTGAGTGATTTACGAATCTGACATATCATGATATACAGGGTGTTTCCTAAACATGCGGCAAAAATTCAGGGGATTGTTCCTTGGACTATTCTAAGAATATTTTGTCCTTTGATGATTTTTGAAAAACCTCTTTGTTTCGAAGATACAGGGGAAACAAAATTTTAGATAATAACATTTTATTATGAAAAATTACATGAAAATTTAACTTAACCTACAAAAACTGTTGAAAATGACCACCTCTAGCCAAAAAAACGAATTCAAATGAAAACCGTGTTTAATCTGTATTCCTTTACCATCTGAACTTATCAATTTTGAGTAAAAAAACTGGCCGTTTTTAGTAATTGGAATGTTGTTAAACAAATTTAAAAATAAATTGTACCTACTTAGTAAAGACAGTGCGGTACGCATTTTATTTAAACTATTATTAATTTTAAAAGTATGAAAAATGTTGTTCGCCCTGTATCTTCGAAACAAAGAGGTTTTTCAAAAATCATCAAAGGACAAAACATGCTTAAAATAGTCCAAGGAACAACCCCCTGAATTTTTGCCGCATGTTTAGGAAACCCCTGTATAACCTTATTTTTTGATACCCAGTTGAGAAACTTTTTGTGATTGCACTTGCATATTATAAATTGAAGTGTGTTGGAATAACCAAAATACTCTCCTTAATAAACTTTAACTCACAGAACACAACAATACTAAACTTCAACTAAAAATCCTAAACATAAACAAATCACAAAATAGGTATACTCCGTTCACGAAAGGTTGAGCACATAGTAGGCGTTTCTTCATTTATCTGAAGTTGGCAGTATTTGCTGTCATAACGTAAAATGAATTCAATGTTGCCGAATGTACCCAGCCTCGTCCGACGAGCTTGCGAGTTATCAGACGACTCTATGCAATATTGACAACATTGCGTATCAATCTGACAAGAAAATAAAAATCTTAACCTAAAATTTAATATACACAGTGGAATATGTCAAATTATCATGGCCAACCGACGGCTCAACCTTTCGTGAACGGACTATATATGCGCATGTCTCAGCGGTCAGATGAGTTACAAAGCGTAAAGTTTTACCGCTGCCAGAAATCGACATCTGCTGAGAAACATCGATTTGTCAGCGATTTTGCTGAACGCTATCGCTTTCTCAACTTACTCAACTGTTGCCAACAGTTGAGTGCTTCTGAACGTACCCATTGTGGAATACAAAATTCTCTACAAATTTTGTTTCAAAATTTTCGATACGGTGAACCGTTTTCGAGATAGAGGTCGGAGAGCGCAAGGTCACAGCATCACTTCATCGACTGGTGCCTCCGGTCGAAAGCACCATATACAGTTGATGAACTATGTATAAATCATTATTATGAATATTTGTCAATTTTATCCTCTTCTTCGGCTGCTGGTAAGTTTCAAACTGGTCTTCATTATCTTCACACGTTTGAAATGTTGATGAGCAGCTGCACTTGTTCCACTCTCTAATACTCTCCACAATTTTCTGCAAGTGCAAATGTGGTTGTGGATCGCGATGCGGATGCAGGAAAGCGGGCTTGCAAAGCTCTTTAGCTTGGTGGCTAATGTAATGGGCAAGCTTGTCCTAATGCTTTACCATATCAGAGCGACATTAACGAAGATGGTACCTTTGACCCCGAAATCATGGAAGAACTTGAGACAAAGTCGTTGAAGAGATAATGAAGACCAGTTTGAAATTTACTAGTAGCCGGAAGACGACGAAGAACAGGATAAAAATTGACAAATACTCAAAATCATTGGTTTATCGATAGTTCATCAACTGTATATGGTGTGTTTTCGACCGGGGGCAACGGTTGACGAAGTGATGCTGTAACCGCGCGCTCTCTGCCTTCTATCTCGAAACGGTTCACCGTATCAGAATTTTTTTCGAACAAAATTTGTAGAGAATTTTGTATTCTACAATATTGATAATAAACACAAATAGAAAAAAAACCCATAGGAAATTAGATTTTTATAAAAATAAGCGCAAAAGCCCGATTTTGTGACCTTTGACTTTGAAACTTAATAGTTGCTCACACCCTCCCATATGTAAGTTGTCAATATACAAGTTTTTACAGACTTACAGCTGGGTATCTCGTATTCCGAGGTGAACTTACTAAAATGACTGAACTATTTGAATAATTAATATGGTTCTTTAAATACAAATAAACGTGAAAAGGCTTCTGACACATGTGATGATATCTATTTAGAGATGCCAAGCATACACAGGTTGTTTCATCATAAACTGGACTAATATATACAGTGTGGAAACCACTTATGGAATAAAATTCTTTATATCATTATTTAAGAAAATTATAAAAAATGCCGAGACACGTCAACTTTTGAATTGATTTGTACGTTATGTAAACATAAATTTAAATGTACAAAGTGATTCACGCAAGTGTGTTTAATAACTGTAAAAATAAGAATTGCACCCTCTATAATGCATAATTGACCATACATTATTTAGTTTGTTGAAATCGGTTTATTAAGGGAGTTTCAAAAATATGCAAATGTACAGGGTGGGCATATTTTGATGTTTTAGCACTACAACTATTAAACCACTTCTTGATCTCTTTTTCTGAGAAACTAACAAGGGTAGTATTCATTTTTTCTACCTTTTTTGTTTTCGAAAATAGGAAAAGTGTCGATATCGAAAAAAAATCATATCTCCGCTAATACTGATGATAGAGCTCTGAAATTAACACATTATACAGGCACTTTTTTACGTAGAATCCAGTGACGTGCTCGTCTTTTTTGCACCATTTTTAATCACGAAGCTATGACCCAAAGTTATGTTTTTTTAGATGGGTATACTAGATTTTTGTGCCATTTTCGGAAAGCTTATTTTTTCTGATTTCAACAATATATAACATTGTATGGTTTGTATCAATATGAGTATAGAAAATGTTCAGAAACCCTATTTTCCTCTGAGTCTCAATAGTTTCTATGGTTTCAACTGTTGATGAGCACAGGAGACTGATGCTCTTGTTATAGAAAGCTCCATTTTTATGTGCTCATCAACAGTTGATACCATAGAAAATATTGAGACTCAGATGAAATAGGTTTTTGACCATTTTCTGTACTCATATTGATTACAAACCATACAATGTTTATATTTTTGAAATCAGAAAAAAATGCTTTACAAAAATGACACAAAAATCTAGTATTCCCATTAAAAAAACATAGCTTTGGGTTATAGTCCAGTCAATTTGTGCTCAGAAGAACCCCTAGCAGGAAAGTTCTGGGGTAGTTTTGATTTTTTCGATTTTTTATGTTTTTTGGGGTGCTGAATCCGAATCTGAGGTTTGCTAACAAAATTTCGTGAGGGAACATTGAAAAAAATACAGAAAAAGAGAAAAATCTCATTCTTTGGCAGTTTTCTGCTTATAACTCGGAAATTATCAACTTTTCGTGAAAAAACCTCTCAATACAAAATGAGAGTACATAAAATTTCCTACAAATTGTACTACCTCTTCTTGCTCAAATTATAGTTTTAAATGAGGTATTTTCTATGACTCAATAAATGAAAAAAACTTAAATTCTATGGTTCCGATGATGCGATTCTCTTGAAATTTGCATGAACATTCAGCACATTCACTTGAATCAGATATCTTGTTATGCAAATATAAAGATTCTTCTTTCAATATTCCAATTGAATTTTCTATGGTTCTGCTCCCACTATGGTCACACAATTTTGCATGAAGCTTATTATGACCATCTTGCATATTGCCTGAACATTTCATTTCGACTGGTTTCAATTTGTCTGAGATATTGAGAAACAAACATTTTGAATGGCCGTATTTTGTTTCATAAAACAAGGCCATTCTAAATTTTTGTTCCTCAATATCTCAGACAAAACAAGACCAATCGAAATGAAATGTTGCGGCCAAATGCAAGATGCTCATAATAAGCCTTATGCAAAATTGTGTGTCCATAGTTTGAACAGAACCATAGAAAATTCAATTGGAATATTGAAAAGAAGAATCTTTATATTTCCATAACAAAATGTTCGATTCGATTAAATTTTTTTTGTGAATCGCGACTTATATACTGAATGTTCATGCACAATTTCAAGAGGATCGCATCATCGGAACCATAGAATAAATTTTTTTTCATTTATTGAGTCATAGAAAATACCTCATTTTCAACTATTATTTGAACCAGAACGGTTTGTCGCAAAACAAGCTGTGGTAGTACAATTTGTAGGAAATTTTATGTACTTTCATTTTGTATGGAAAGGTATTTTAGGAAAAGTTGATAGTGTCAGAGTTATATGCAAAAAACTGACCAAGAATGAGATTTTCATTCTATTTTTGTATTTTTTTCTATGTTCCGTCTAGAAATTTTGTTTGCAAACCTCAAATTCGGATTCAGCACCCCAAAAAACATAAAAAATGAAAGAAATCTAAACCCCCAAACTTTCCTGCTAAAAGCACAAGACGAACACGCCACTGGATTCTACGTAAAAAAGCCTGTATAATGTTTCAATTTCAGAGCTCTATCATCAGTATTAGAAGAGATATGAAGTTTTTTCGATATCGACACTTTTCCAATTTTCGCTTTTAACTAGAAAACAAAAAAAGGTAGCCAAAAATGAATACTACTCTTGTTAGTTTCTCAGAAAAGATATCGAGAAGTGGGTATCAGATCTCCTCTGTTTAAAAGTTGTAGTGCTAAAACATCGAAATATGCCCACCCAGTATAGGGTGTTTCAGAATACCACCATAACGTCCTTCAAATTTTGAAAGTGCTGTCATTAGCCGTTTGTCGAATACACCTGCGTGAAGTTGGTACCATTTCGGGTGAGCAGTTCTGTATGAACTGTACTTCGAATTATTGTTCGACTGACTGTTCAACTGTTCTACGCACAGGATTATAAAATATTTTATCTCACCTTTCATTACGAAATCCACATCAAGATTTATAAGTTGGTTTGCAAGGTCATCAACACTTGCTTCCCTATGAGTACTCTTTATCTTCCGGTGCGAAAGGTTCTCTTGTGCTCCACTAACGTTTTAAACATGCTTCCTTTGCTGGATGACCGTTTTATGGTGACCTGTGAAAAGTTGTAACCAATTCAATAAATATTTGGTTTACGGTTTAGTTTAGATTGACTACCAATGAAACTTAAAACTCGCTGAAATTGTAGGTGAACTGTGCATTCCCAGTATGTTGAAACGTGTTTTTTTCTCGTATGACTAGTCAAGAGCATTGTTAAATATACCGGGTGGCCCACCACTGAAGCGATTGTTGTTTTCAGAGTGTGAATGATGATATTTTGAGAATATTTTTTGTGGTGAGTGTAGGGTGATCAAAAGCATAATTTGAAATTATTTCCATATTTACAGGGTGTTTCAATAAAAAATTACAGACCTAAATTACACTTTTTAAAATGTGACACCCTATATATGACCTCAAAAATGAAAAAGCAAGATCAAATTATGATCACACTGCATATTTTATGCACCATTTACGAGAAAATCGCTAAAGATTTAGAATGTGGAGTCATTTTAAATAGTAATTTTTGAAGGAACCACTTACGCAAGCAATACAGACAATATTTTTTTGAGTAAACATATTAGCTAGTCCCATAAAGTGAAAAGAAATTGAACTCGGGAAATATACAGAGTGTCCATAATTAATTCTCAACATCTAATACAAATAATAGCCAAAAACTTTCTTATTTTGCAGATGGCATACTTACTTCATCTCGTTGAAGCGAAAATTAATTTCGGAACTTTTTCATAAGGTTTTTCTATACCTAAACCTGATACTTTTTCACCTATAATCTAACTGGACGTCGAACTTCCTTACTGTCACGTAGAAAAAAGTGAGGCAAATGGCCGCCATTTGCAGTTTGGGATGAACCACAAATTATTTTTATTTTTTATGCCATCTGTGCGCGAATTCATAGATTTATAATAGGTCCATGCTCGAATTTTGATTGAAACATAGACGTTCCTTTGAAAGAAGTGATGAAAAACGATCTCTATATATTAGTGTTCTGTGAACTCTGACATTTCGGTCTATTAAATTATAAATATTTTCGATTCTTGTGATTAGTTATTAAACAATATTGGTAATCCTATCATTTTAATTCGTTGAAATAAAATAAATATACGAATATTGGCAATTCTAATATTTCAGTTCATAGAAAAAGTGACACCTCTCAAATACAACCCAAACTGCAAATGGCCGCCGTTTGCCTCAAAATTTTTGACAGGTTCGCCATCTAGTTAGTTTATAAATCTATGTTTAGAGCAGTGATAATCATAGAAGAATTCTCTATGATGACTGATTTGGCAGTTGCAGAATAAAGCTCAGAGAATTAATTATTCAGAATACCTGTTGTGTAGTGAAAATGAAAATTGAGAATTGCTGAGAAACTAGGTATAGAAAAAAGTGGCATGCCATCTGAAATGAAAAAGTATTTGGCCATTATTCGTAGTAGATGTTTGAGAATTAATTATGAACACTCTGTACATTCCAGAGTTCATTTTTTTTCTCTTTATGGACTAGCTCAGTGGTTCTAATTCGAGCCATGCAAGAACCGTTTGGGGCAGGGGCGAGTTGTTGGCGCCCTCCCTGGAAATCATTCGCGCGCCCCCCTTAGGGGGCGCGCCCCAGAGGTTGGGAACGCTGGACTAGCTAATATGTCTATCCAAAAATATATTATTCGTATCGCTTGCATAACTCATGAGTTACTATTTTAAATGACTCCATATTCTGAATTTCTCGTAAATGGTGCATCAAATGTACAGACTGATCTGAAAAAACTAATCATAATTTGAACTTGCCTTTCCATTTTTGAGTTCATATATAGGGTGTTACATTTGAATAGTGTAACTTAGGTATATACCCTCGAAATATTTACCATATACCAGTGTGTTTGGTCATGACTTGGCGATAATTTAAGGGCATCGAATATACCTAATTTTATCGACAAAAACATCCATATTGGGAGTTTATCCCTCAGCTTTGGAGTGACTCCCTTTCTGAATTTACTTTTTTATTTTAGTTGACCCTTCCTATTAATATCGATATCGTTGGACATAAAGGTCCTACAGATGTGAAAAAAATGTCTTTTGAAAGATGATACTACCGCCGCCTTTTCATTAAAGTGGAACAATATGAAAACATATACTTAAACCCCCCGTTTAGTTCTGCAGCCGTATTTGTGATGTGGACTGCCAACTGTCTCGCCATCTTTTGAAAGGACTTTTTCCAGTTGGTTTCAAATCCCCGCTATTCGGGCTAATCTTTGAGGGCTCATTCTGCTTACATGCTGGTTCCACTCTCTTCTCCTCTGTCTTCCCCATCGCACAAACATCCTGAACGTTACATCGCTCTCTTATTTGATTGTTTGGTATTCTGTCCAGTTATGTTTTCCCAGCTATTGCTCTTAACGTTTTCATTTCTGTGGTCCTTAGAATCCTCTCTCCGCTGTGTCGGCTCTCGTCTCGATAGAATATGTCATAATAGGCCTAACACATGATTTATATATGCGGATTTTTCGTCCAATCTAAGATCTTTATTCTTCCCAAATGAAATCCCGTAAGCACATTCAAGTATAATTTTTTCTCAATGAGCTAACACGCAAGGATATTAGCTACAAACGATACCAACATAATTTCTGTGAGTTACGTATTTGGAAAGTAATTTATGTTCGAAACATGACCCACATGAAATTTGACAAAATAAAAAAAAAACCTCACTACTGTACTTTCGATAATTTTCAATGATCAAACAAACAAATCAATCATAAAAATTGCTCAAAATGGCCGCCTCTGCTCTGTAGACAGGCAGTGGCCTTCATGACGACCTGTCTTGTGTCTTTTGCTGGCGTAGTGATCATTTTCGAACAGCAATAACTCTCAAATTATGTAACTTACAGAAATGATGTTAGTGTTGTTTGTAGCGTGTTAAATAATTGGAAAAAAATTATACTTCAATGTGCTAGTTCTTGTACTATTGCGGATTTACTAAGAAAATCGGTACATATTTTTACTAAAACTTTCTTCTTGAATATTTTTTATGACGCTTTCAAAAAACATTTTTTTCACATCTGTAGGACCTTATGTCTAAAGAAATCGATATTATTTGGAAGGGTCAACGAAAATAAAAAAGTAAATTTAAAATGGGGGCTACTCTAAAACTAAGGGGGTGAACTTCCAAGTTTGGATGTTTTTGTCGATAATATTAGGTATATTCGATGACCTTAAATTATCGCTAAGTCATGGCCAAACACACTGTATAATAATAGGGTATCCAAATATTTATCATGATACTTTTCGAATGGTACCTCTATCAAGTGTCTTACTTCACTTACCGGAATTTCAATTTCAGACGTATCCTGAGCCGATGGAAATGGAATGCTATTTATAAGGGCGTAAAGAAGGAGTATTTTCGCATCAGACATTGTGACATCGATAGAGGGCAGTTCACCTTTTATTTTGGTCAATGGAAGTCTTGGATCATCGACGATTAGACATTTGTGGAACATCAAATTTAAGCTGACTGGAACCAGAACGTGCATGTCCGTTTTCGTCGATTCTTTCAGGCATGATTTCCAATCTTCGTCTCCCTGAAATCGGTCAACTTATTTATTCAGTTCTAAACATGACAGAAATATCCAAAATATACAGGGTTTTCCTTTAAGTTGGCCTATTAGACTTTTTAGGAGAACTAGTGAATATTTCGTTCTGAAATTTTAGGTGCAGCCTTGAGGGTGAAGGAACTCTTCGCCTAAAATATTTTCAAGTCGACAGTGTTGCCACGTCTATCTCAAACGCATATCTACTTTCTTATTTCAAATGGAAATACCTATATTTTCATTTATGTATCGATTCAATACCAAATTCGCAGTATAACCCACTAAAAAATTTCTCTGCTATGCACTGTTGCCAAGTTATTCACAAATTCCTGAAACTTTTGACATTTGCATTGCCAGTTTGGAAATGCAATATCTCGATTATTTTTTATGCGAACGGAACCAAACTCAGCAGTCTCATAGTAAAGACTCCATGCATTCATGTGGTATATTCAGTATTTTGATACATCGTAAGGTTTTTCGAAGATATTGCTGCAAAAATGTGAAACTCAAAATTGGAATATTTCGAGATTTTCAAATGGCAACCCCATATTTATTTTACAGCATTCGATTCGAAATGAAAAATGAATGGCAGTCTCCTTTTACACTAATTATTTATTTTGGATAGTTTTCGAATGAGATGAAAAATACTGAAATTTTTCAGTATTTATAGTTCATGATCTATGGTCCTGTTTACGATGAAATGGTTCTATGATTATGGCGTGAATTGTTGAAGTAGATTCTATGGTTGAAATCATAAAAAGTATTCGATGATCATGGATGTCATAGAAAAAAGTTTACCCATATTATTCAAACACGATTCGGGTTGTTTCACAATTCACGGGGAATGCCAAAAAATTATTGAAAGGACCTGTAGGACCTTCAACAATCGTTATTCACATTTAGCACGAATGACTGGAAAGAAATTCCGAAAATTGTTTAGGCTTTCTGTAATCCTGGTCCTATGTTCATGACCTCAACAATAGGATTCATTCCGATAATTCACTTTATAATCACACAGCCATTATGTCCATTGAACATGACTATAATACTAAAAATTTCAGTATTTTTCATCTCATTTGAAAATTGTCCAAAATAAATAATTAGTGAAAATAAGGCCAGAATTACAGAAAGCCTAAACAATTTTGGAATTTCTTTCAAGTCTTCTTGCTAAATGTGAATAACGATTGAAAAGGTCCTACATAATTGGGCAAAATTTTTTCTATGACATCCATGATCATCGAATACTTTTATGATTTCAACCATAGAATCTACTTCAACAATTCACGCCATAATCATAGAACCATTTCATCGTAAACAGGACCATAGATCATGAACTATAAATACTGAAAAATTTCAGTATTTTTCATCTCATTCGAAAACTATCCAAAATAAATAATTAGTGTAAAAGGAGACTGCCATTCATTTTTTATTTCGAATCGAATGCTGTAAAATAAATATGGGGTTGCCATTTGAAAATCTCGAAATATTTCAATTTTGAGTTTCACATTTTCGGAGCAATATCTTCGAAAAACCTCACGATGTATCAAAATACTGAATATACCACATGAATGCATGGAGTCTTTACTATGAGACTGCTGAGTTTGGTTCCGTTCGCATAAAAAATAATCGAGATATTGCATTTCCAAACTGGCAATGCAAATGTCAAAAGTTTCAGGAATTTGTGAATAACTTGGCAACAGTGCATAGCAGAGAAAATTTTTTTGGTGGGTTATACTGCGAATTTGGTATTGAATCGATACATAAATGAAATATAGGTAGTTCCATTTGAAATAAGAAAGTAGATATGCGTTTGAGATAGACGTGGCAACACTGTCGACTTGAAAATATTTTAGGCGAAGAGTTCCTTCACCCTCAAGGCTGCACCTAAAATTTCAGAACGAAATATTCACTAGTTCTCCTAAAACGTCTAATAGGCCAACTTAAAAAGGAAACCCTGTATGTACAGTAATTTATCTATTTTATAGTTCATTTCTTCAAAGTTTTTTTAAAAACAATTTAGGAACAACTGAGATATCGATCTCTCTTGAGTCCAAGTTAAACAATCCGACTCATTCTACATAACGGGGGTAATTCCTCCTGAATTCGTCTTGTAATTTTGGACCCTTAAAAGAGGTTGTTCTCATCGCATAAAATGTGGAAAATGTGGAAATCCAGTTGATAGAAGATCTGGGGATCTAGTAACCGCGAACGATTTTGAATAGAAACCCAAATCCCTGTGAGTTCTAGATACCTCCATTGATTGATAGAATACTTTTTTCTCAGATGTGAAATGTCCCCTAAGGTAGACGTTCGTAGTTTTGTATTCAACGTGTCTGATAAATCTGTTCTGAACATGTTCGAGGCGTTTTTTATACACATTGTATTGAGGATTCCAGACGCAACTGCCAAAACTCATCGGCTGAAAAATATAGGCATAATAAAGGCTGAATAAGGTTCAGTTGATCTGAAAGAATTTGCAGGTCTAAGTATGAAGCCCATTAGCCTGTTGCATTTCCTCACTGTACTGGAGATGTGCTCCTCGAAAGTCATCTTCGAATCGAATAAATGCCCAAATCATTCACGGAGGATACCCTACACACAACGTAGTCGCCAAGGGAAAATGAAAATTGAAATCGAAGATATTGAATTTCTAGTGAAAGTTATGGACTGACACTTGGTAAAATTTAGATGAAGCTTTTTTGTTCAGTTTACAATACTCAACAAAAGATTCAAATCCTTTGAAAGAGTAAGGTCTGATAAACTTCTGATGGAACGAAGAACTTAATGTCATCTGCGTATAAGAGGAACATAATAAACTCAAATATAAACACCAAATCGTTTGATTGACTTCGGGTGTACCTCAGGGATACCATCTGGGACCCTCCTTTTTCTCATATATATGAGGAAAAGGAGGGGTCCCCTATGGTATCCCTAGGTACACCCGAAGTGGCTATATTGCTCGCGATTTAAACCTGAAATAGACACAACTCTGCACTCTATGGGACAAGTAGGAAGCAAACCATGACAGAGATCACCATTGATACCAATGAGTGAAAGCTTGAACATAAGAATATTGTGACAAAGTTTGTCAAATCCTTGCTAAGATCTACGTAAACAGAGTCAACTTGAACCTTTTATCTAGGGCTTTTAAATATGTACTCAGAGTAAGTCCATATACATATACATAATAATAATAATAAAATTTACATTCACAGTGTTATTTTTGTCTGAAATTAAGAATTGTTTATAAAATAACCACTTACATCACACTTTGATTGAGTTGTTCGGAACTAAGAAAAAAAATTGTGGACTTGGACTTGATCCACATTAATTATGAACAGTTGAATTAGACAGCCTGCACTTTCATCTGCCAGTTAGCCAGTTGAAATTGGAGAATTCTGTTTCCATTCCAGCTACCATTGTAATGATGTGATTTTCTTGGGACCTTAAAACAAATATTGAATATATCTGACTCACAACAGCCATTTGAAAGTAACGAAAATATATATTCACTCTGAAATAAAATAATTGATATCAGCATGTTATTGATTAACATCCATTTCTTAATGTTTCTGTATTCTAATTTTATGAACACCCACATAATATCACTCTCCTTCATCGATGTATCGTTTCAAAGTTAAACACACTAACTAGTTACAAAGATATTGGCGATTCACCGACACCGAATTAGTACTAGTACTAGCTTGCCTAGCTAGATTTAGAACCAATAAACTAATGGCGGAACCGAGAGACACGAGTTAATTTGCGTCTTATTTTTTAAACGCTTTCTCACTGTGTTGAACGTTGACAATGTCTTCGAGCCAGTGTTAAATCATAGAAACGGAGTTTTTAAAATCACCACTGTCAATGGTGTCAGAGTTAACACCAATCGGTGACAAGTAGTGAACTACATACTATAATACTCCCTCAAATTTTTTACTGTGTATCAAACTTGGTAGGTTTCTGGAAGATTATGAGTAGGTTTTCATTACATGAGGAGAAGAAAATAACACACGCATTTTGAAACCGTTAATAATTGTCAATGTTCATAGTTTTATACTTATCTGCGCATCGCCATTCTGCAATGGAAATGAACTAATGGACTCTCCTCGTCATGCATTTTGAAAATAATGAAGCAACAAAAATTTAACTAGTTTTTTACTTCTAATGAGACATTTCAGAGAGTCCTGAGGTTGTTCAACTCGCGTTAACAAGACTAGACAGGCGCGTTAGACCGAAACAGTAAAAGTGAAATAATACCTGATATATATAGTAGGAAAGCTTTTCATCTTACATAACTGATAGCCATGAGTGAATTTTTAATTAGGAGGATTTGAATGTTCGACAGACTTCCTAGTATTGCTCTTGATATCAGACATATTAATAATAATTATACATCGCTCTTTGCTCAAATGCAGACAATTGTAGAGGTAGTAGTTGAGGATGAAGTTTCATTTAATTCATTTGAAATATGACTATGTTCACTGAAGCAATGGAAAGACGTCATATCAGTGAGAATTTGGGATTAACCAAGAATTAATTGATTGTTTTCGACGAATCGTTCGCGAATCTAAGAATATTCAGCTGCCTTCAATTGACTATGTTGCCGATGTTCTCCATTATTCTATTATTGTATTGTCACACGCTGATTGTATTTCAAATTTTACTTTTTCATTCGGTAAGCTTTTGTTAGGTTTACTTTTCGATTTTTAAGTATTAGACTACACAACAATTTACGCTTGGAATATGTGCAAGATACTGTAGTAAGTGGTGTTGGCAAGGTAGACAGTAAGATTAAAAAAAAGATATACCACCATTATTTGTAAAACAGAAATACTGAACGTGATTTCGAAGAATCGAATCAGAATAACTTCGAAAATCGGTAATTATATACAGAGTGACCGGGAGATTGACGTATTCTGCCAGCTAGGTTTCAAAAATTCATATCTTCTTATGCAGTGAGTATTTTACAGTTTTTATTTTTTAACATGGGTCATCTTGAATTTTGCCTAAATAAAAAAAATTATTCAGATCCTGAATTAAACTACAAGTTATCCAAAAAAGGCTTGAAAGCCTTTGTAGGATGTACTCAAACATTCATTTTCGATTAAGAAATACTTGCGTAGGCCTGAACTACAAAACTGTTCATTTTTATGATAAATTAAACTTGAAACTGCGATTTCAAATGGATTTTAATTGAAATTCCTGTGAAATAATTGACGCTAGTGTAATTTCTACAATAATTTTGGTCTCATCAAAGATGGAAATTGTAAACATTCGTCAGAATTGCTAGTTGTGAAATCGCCTGTTTTGGGATAAGAAATAAGGTACATAATACTCAAAACTTACTATTCACTTCGATGAATTTTCAAAATCCTTTCTTTAAATTCAAATAGAATATCGTCAACGTTCTAAAAAGTGACGTGTCAACCTGCCTGAAGATATTAGAATATTCTTGTTTTTATTTTTCTTCCCACCCCTGAAAGATTTTGCCTCAATTTTGTTTCTTTGTTACTTGCCTTCGTGTACACCAGCTCTTTGTAAAAACTCACAAAAAAATTTGTTCCAGCAAGAATGGCTTCAATCCCTTCGAGTTTTTTATTTGGGCCGTTTACATAACCTACAGAACAAGTTTTCTCGGAAAAAACGCAATTTATTTTTTCTTTATTTCAATGGTTGAAAAATTTCAATTCGGGGATCACCAATTCTGGTCACCCTGTACATATAAAGCGTTGATAAAATCATGGGCGTCCCAAGGAGGTGCAAGGAGGCAGCTGCCCCCTTCCCAAGTTTTTCACAAGTATCGCTTAAAAAACTCAAGAAAATTAATTTTATTTCATCCTACACTACCTTCAGTTCATTATTTCTATTTTGATTTTTTTTGCCCTCCCTAGCCCGAAGGCTGGCGACGCCCTTGGATAAAATCAGATAGGTATTTTGTTGTTTTGCTTTGATAATTTTTGGTTTCAAAATCGTCCAATAGTATGGACTTGTGCCAAATTACAACATGTTTTTCCCTGAGTAATCTGAGAAAATATGAGGGTTTCCAAAACTTACATTCATCTGTGAATAACATGTTTTCAATCTAGTTTTCAGCCGTTATTGGATTCGCAGTTGTATAAACGTATGAGCAATCTGATATCTCTTTCTCTCGAAGAGATTGTTCAGAAGAAAGGGAAAAAGGAAACCATTCATTTCCTACGGAAGCTCAAAGCACCTGCGGAGTTTTTTTCGAAAAATATATCAATCACATTCTAGTATGAGGAGAACGTAGCATGCTATATCAAGTTACATAGGTCTCTTGCATCGCAGCAGTATATATATTACGAATTTCAATAAGGAAATATTATGTTGCCCTTCGGTCATTTGAAAGTGTCAGAGAAATGAATCAAACACACAATAGGTTTCTCGATTACTGGCATCAAGACCGTTTCACTCTTTGCGGAGTCTATTAGGACTGAATTTACGACTTGACCTTATCGCAAAGTTGCTTATTTGAAGAATATTACCCTGTCCCTCCCAGTGTATTGCGATGTTTTGCTTGCCTTCTAGTAATTTATGTGTTTTCTTGGACGAAATATGGCGATTATAGATTTCACAATCGATTTGAACATGCTCGAAAGTTGAAACATCCTGTTTTTTAATATGATTGGTCAGAAATGGCAAACTGGAACGAATCAAGTGATTTGGAAACTATTTAATTGAATATCAAAGTTTGATATCGGATTCGAGTAAAATGAATATACAGGGTTATCCATTTTGCGGTTTCAAAAGTAAACGTAAATAAAACACATAAAAAATATTTTTTATCATGATATTTCTTTTTTATTATAAAGTTTTGAACGTTGACATTATGTGTGAAACACTACATCAGTTAAATGACAACCACCCGAATTGTTGCAAGCATCGATTCTTTTGAGGTAATTTTCAACCACTTTTTGTCACATATTGGGCAGTTCTCCTCAGCCATAACTTGACGAATAATGGTTTTTTAACTACTCAAGAGTTAAATGTTTATCTGCATAAACAAGGTTTTTCGCGTAGCCCCACAAAAAAAGTCAAGCAGTGCCAATCGCATGATCTTGGTGGCCAGTTGATATCGCCGTCCACCGCCGGTTGTTCAAAACACCCATTCGACGTATCCACGATGTTGATGTGAATGGTCGGCTGACTTCAGTGGTAAGTGAGCTGAATTTATATGGGTGTAGTTGTAGATCTTAATGCAAAATATGCCATAATGTGCCGCAAGACAGTCCTAATTCCTGAGAATGACGAGGAATCGACAGATTCGGGTCTTCGGCAACACTTTCACTTACAGTAGCGATATTTTCAGTGGTACGAGCAAAACGATGATGCACAGGGCTTACAATATCTGTAACCGATCCAGTCTCTTCAAATTCTTCACAATTTTACCAATTGCTTGCGTAGTTGGACGATTATGTAAACCAAAATCTGCTCTTAAAGCACGATATGTGGCTGTGGCAGAATCGCCATTTTTGTATTAGGTTTTTACAATTGTCATGCGTTGTGCGATAGTCAAGCGATCCATTTTCATAAATGTCAGACTTTAAACTGAACAAAAAATTTTTTTTAAAACTTCGTTTGACAGATGTCGAATTCCAGCCCTATACTTTTGAAACCGCGAAATGGATAACCCGTTATTTTTTTCAATTTTCATTGTAGAACGCTACACAGTTTTTGTTTGCCTCAACAGGAAGGATCCTGCATAATGTTTTTGTTTCAATTTAATAGGATAAACAGGAACGGAGATAATGATCAAAATTGAAATAGACCAAAAGTCAATTTTGGCTTATAACTCGGAAACAAGAGTAGATGAGCATTGCGGTAGACGGCATAACGAGTTTATCGGAAAAAGATGACCGCAATGTGCTATTCATTTTTCTCTATCTCACAGGGTTAGAAGTTGTAGTGGGGTCCACCAATTCTGGCGACCCTGTATAAAATATTAAGTAGGTATTGTTTTAGACCAACTTTTTGACAAGAAATAAATACACTCACCGGCAAAATAATCGATCCACTCAAAAAATCGATGACGTTGTTAATTCATAAGTATGTTATTTCGAGTCCGATTCAATTGAATTTTTTTTCGTTTATGTTCATCATCGCCAGGTCGCATTATCGAATCTAGTATTTGAATGAGTTTCATTTTGATGTGCGTGCGATGAGGCGTTACCATGGGTCACAACGTCTGAGTTTTACACTCAACGGAAAAATAATCGATCCACTCGAAAAATCGATGAAGTTTGTTCATTCATAAATATGTTATTTCAAGTCTGGTTCGAATGATTTTTTTTTCAATTGTAGGTATGTTCATCCTTGATCGATCACCAGTTTTGATTTTCCAGAAACTCGGCGTACGTCATTTTATACAGGGTGAAACAAAATATGTTTTTAACACTATAACTTTAGAGCCACCCCTGGTGTGTTCCAGTTGTTCCACCGTGTGATTTAACCTTAAATCCAAACATTATGAAAATAAACTGAACACTGAGTGAAAATATAAAACAAGAGAAGTCTTAGCGCGATATGTTGTTCCGTATGAACCGTTTAATGATTTATAATGCCCGACCGTATCAACCGCATGGGGCTAGGATTGCCAGTGAGTATTTAGCTGAGGTTGATATCCAAGAATTCAACTGGCCTGCTCGAAGACCAGATTTGAACCCAATTGGGCATGTTTGGATGCTCTTGAGAGGAAAATTCGATCTCGAGACCAACTCCTGAAAATTTGCAGTAGCTCAGTGATGCTCTAATTGATTCAAAACCTTAATGAGGTCGAGACGAATTGCACCTGTTTTCCGCGTCTGGGCGGAAAACACGTTACGTTTTTGACTTAGTTTTCAGTTTATTTTTTTATTAGGTTAGAAATTTTAGGTTAAATTTGTTGAAGAACTTCAATGATTTACAGAAAACCCTTTCTTCAACAAAAATTGAGCTCTTGTTATGAATGAAGAATTAGATTGTCAAGAGAAGATATGTCTTGAATATAAAATAAGGAATCACACAGTGAAACAACTGGAACACACCAGGGTGGTTCTAAAGTTAAGGTAAAAACACAGGTTTCATTTCACCCTCTATAAAATGACGTACGCCGAGTTTTCTGGAAATTCAAAACTGGTGATCGATCAAAGATGAACATACCTACAATTGAAAAAAAATTCATTCGAACCAGACTTGAAATAACATATTTATGAATGAACAAACTTAATCGATTTTTCGAGTGGATCGATTATTTTGCCGGTGAGTGTAAAACTCAGACGTTGTGACCACATGGTAACGCTTCATCACACGCACTCAAAATGAAACTCAAATATGCGATAGTACAACATGCAAATTTCAAGTATTAGACTCGATAATGCGACCTTGAGGTTAATATACGTCGAAATTCCATCATTAAATTATTCTACTGGTAATTTTCCTCAATGCAACCCATACATCATAGATGCTAGTTATACTCATCAGCATACCCATAATAACGACATCATACCTTAAGTTCGATCCAATTAAAGCAGAAACGTGATTCAATCAGTGGCGTACTAGTCTAAACATCCATTTGAATGCACAAACACAATACCACTACCTCGCCATAAAGATGCCTCACCCTCGTCAACTTTAGACGTGAAACTACATACCTGTCAAGACGTACTGCACCTCATGTCAGTCTCCACCCTTGCAAAAACCGCAGCACAAGAAAATTACACCAAATCAAACTCGTCAAGAGGGCCTAAATCTGCTAACCTTTGCGGCCGCACGACTAATAATTAAACGTTTAGGAGGGTAAACAATTCAATGAATAATCACCATCCAACAGACGTTAATGATACCAAACGACGCTCTTTTGTTTCGAGTCGAGAATGAGTCAGAATGCGTTCCACCTCTGGCTGGTGGCGCGAATAATAATTATGAGTTTTGATTATTTCAAGGACAGGAACGAATTGCAAATGGAATGGTCGAAATGGATATTACTTTTTCGACACGATTTCATGTTTGTTGCACGGGTTACGATGAAATCGGTGAAGTAGGACTGAGTATTTCTAAATATTGGATTTTTATTATGTATTAGATTAACAAAACATTTTCGGTTGGAGACATGTATAAATTTCGTTATTTACTATACCATTTCCAAGTGTATTTCAGAAAGCGTCAATTGTATTTCAGAATAGTCAATTGTATTTCAGAAAGTGTCAATTGTATTTCAGATTAGTCAATTGTATTTCAGAAAGCGTTACTTGTATTTCAGATGAGTCGATTGTATTTCAGAAAGCGTCAATTGTATTTCAGATATATCATATGTATTTCAGATTCCGTCATTTGTAATTCAGAATAGGAATATTATTTTAATTTCCAAATATCACAATTATCTCAATTTTTGTGGTCTTGGGACTGAGGAGGATAAACCGTATTCAAAATGAACAATTCTGCTATATGTAAATGTGTGTAAATATACATTGAATTTCGAATGACCATTTCCGAAATACAATTGACGATTTCTGAAATTGAATTGACTGATCTGAATTACAAGTGATGTTTTCTGAATGCAATTGATGATTTCTGATATACAATTGACTAATCTGAAATACAATTGACGCTTTCTGAAATACAATTGACTATTCTGAAATACAATTGACGCTTTCTGAAATACACTTGGAAATGGTGTAGTGAATGTGTGTCATAATTTGGATAAGGATACATAACAAATATTTGTTCTTGTAATCGAAAGCGATAAAGTTTAGAAAGAATGAATATTTTCATTGAGATGTTCATCCTTATTATATATATATATATATATATACTATAGCGAGATTCCTAGTCGTCTTTTATATTGAAATTTTGTGCTTCCGGGTGTTTCGACTAATATGGGGCATTTGGTATTAAATGAAAGTCAATTTGGTCTTTGCTCTATATTTCGTCTATTTTTGTAGACTTCCTCAGGAGCAGCTAAAACAAAACATATACATGTATATCACATTAAATCACAAACATCTTATAACAAACTTACGATCGTTGACATTTATTTGGCCAATCTTGGCAGGTTCATTAATTCCTTAGTAATATTCTGCTTGAATTATTATTTTAAACTCGAATTCAACAATAACGTGTAAAATGGAAATGATCAAACTTATCAACATTCTCATGGTATGAAGCATTTGTCAACTGTCAATGTCACTGAAAAACATAGAGCTGTCATCGAAACATAGAATATATGAAATACGAACTACAATTGAATACATACACAATTTTGATTTTTAATTTTACATAACTTATACTAGAACAATATATTGTGTTCAAAAATAACAATGAAATTTTACCTGTTTTTTATTATTATTTATTACATATCATGTTCCCAAAGTCCCCGCGATTCCACCATTTTTTCCATCACAGGAGAGTAGATAACTATAGATGTTGCTCAAATTTTGTGTGTCCGATTTTTTGTTTACCGTTTTATTTTCACTGATGTAACACATTTCGAGAAACAGTCTTTTTTGATAGTTCTCCTCCTGGTCCAGGATCTCTACGTCCTCAAAATTCATATTGTGTCCTGTTTCTCTAATATGCTGTCCCAACGCACATCTCTCAGGTCTAAGTCGAGCATCGCTTTTATGAAGGGCTATTCTTTTCTGTAGGGCTTGTGATGTTTGGCCAATGTACGATAAATCACAATGTTCACATTTTATTTTATATACTATGTTCTTTCTTTTTTTAATTGGTATTTTGTCCTTTGTGTTCGTGTACAGTGACCTTGCCGTTATTAGGTTATATCTCCCTATTTTGATATCTATATGTCTCCCGAAAAGCTTAGTCAGTTCTCCAGTGACCTCTTCTATGTATGGTAGTTGTCCGAACATAATCCTTCCATTTATCCCTTCTCCATCTTCCTGTGCGTTGTTCTCCCCTGGCTGTCGAGGAGAACTTCCATCTTGTTCCTCCCTATTTTCTTCAGTACTATTCTCCTCTGGCTGTCGAGGAGAATTATCATTCTGCTCTCGTTCTTCTGTATTTCTTTCTGTATTGCTCTCCCCTGGCTGTCGAGGAGAGCTTTCACTTTGTTCTTGTTCCTGACCGTTTCTATCTATACTCACCCCTGGCTGTCGAGGAGAGACTATACATTGTTCTTGTTCATTTCCAACTCTTTCTTCACCATTCTCCCCTGGCTGTCGAGGAGAACTAAATAAGAGTTTTTTTAGAAATCTGATGTTATAACCATTGCTGTGCATAAGATCCATTAATTTATTCAATGCACTTCTGCGGAGAGTTGGATGTGTTATTTCTGTAATTCTCTTTTTCATGCCAAGTATTATGTTAGTTTTCATCTTGATATCATGGTATGATTTATCGTTTATGTATCTCCCTGAACTGGTTGGTTTGACGTACCAGTCAAGTATTATAATGTTGTTTTCTCCTCTTATTACCCTGGTGTCTAGGAATGGTACACTGTTTTCATTTTCTCTTTCTATGGTAAATTGTAGGTGTTCATCAATTCCATTGAATACCCTGAGCAGTTCATCCTCTGTGCCTGAGGGTATAGACATAATTAGGTCATCTACATATTGATAAATAAATGGTAGTTTTGAAAGAAAGAGCAGGTATTGCTGATTTAATTATAAATGTCATTATTATATTCGCTAATACTGAACTCAGCTTAATGCCCATGAAACAACCAAACGTCTGCTTGTAATAGGTTCCATCAAATACAAAGTAGTTTGATTCAAATATGAATTCTATTAATTGGATGAAAATATCCTTAGGAATTTCTGTGTTGGGTTCAATTGATTCCCAAGATTGTCTGTTAATTCTAATGATATATTTGTAAATAAGGAGATGACGTCTAATGATACTATTTCATGGTTGTCTGGTAATATAAACCCATTCATTTTTTCCGCGAATGTTTTTGAGTTTATGATAGAAAATTCATTATAGTGATCTAGAGATATTTTTAGTATGTCTGCTATGAAGTTGTTCAAATTGGAAACTGGCGAATTGATGGTATTGATTATGGGTCTCATTGGAACCCCTTCTTTATGAACTTTTGGGCAAACCATACAATCTTGGAGGGTACGTACCATAACATGTTAGCCTCTTCTCTTGTTCTCATCAATAGTATCCACCGTTTTTCAGTAACTGTGATTTAATGTGATATACATGTATATGTTTTGTTTTAGCTGCTCCTGAGGAAGTCTACAAAATAGACGAAATATAGCAAAGACCAATTGACTTTCATTTAATACCAATGCCCCATATTAGGTCGAAACACCCGGAAGCACAAATTTCAATATAAAAGACGACTAGGAATCTCGCTATAGAATACATGATAATGGGTTTTATCAAGAAATTGCAGCCACTCACGGACCAAACGCTGTACAACATCTGAAAGAATGGCTAATAACAACAATAAATTGCTATGGCTAAACTTCAAAATAGAAGAATTTTCTTTTGAATTGTAAGAACAACGGCATGGTCCCCAGACACATCATGGATGGACTAAAGTGTATTTACAACTTACTGGACACAGATACAGTAACAGCAAGAAATGTGGAAAATATCAACAAGAAACTCAGAACCAAAATTCTGACATTAGAAATCAAATCAACGGAAATCAGAATCAAACAGATCGAAAGAAAACTTGATAGACTGAGAGGTTTGTCGCAGCAAATGTTACCAGCTGAGGTTTTTATTCAGTTTCATTCACGACAGATGGAATCATACAACATAACTTTCAACAAGTGCAAGAGAAGACTGAGAAAGAAAACAAGTGAATTAACTCAGCACCATATAAACGAAATCAAGAGCAAACCCTCCTGGGTGGTAAACCTGACGAACACACACATACCAGAGGACATCTTAAAAATGATATCTTTGGGACCAAAGTTTACGCTGCCTCCAAACAACAACCAAATCTCAATAAAAAAGCTTCTGGCTGACTCTGAGAATATCATCAAGAACATCAATACAGGAATTCAGGACATCGTAAGAGCACAGGCTACCAACATAATCACCAACTTCCACCTCAAAAATGCATACCAATCTAAATTTATAAATCAATTATTCGTAAAAACACGGAAATACTTAAAGGAAAATGAACATCTTGCCATAATGAACTCGGATAAGGGAAACGTCAGTGTTATAATGCTCAAGGACGAATATTATTAAAAATGTAACACAATGTAGGGGATGATCAGTATATCAGAAACTACGAGGAGACCCCACACAAAGAATAGAGAGAGCAGAACAATGCATGGATTAAGTTACTGAAAACGGTGGATACATTGATGAGAACACAGAGAAGAGGCTAACATGTTATGGTACGTACCCTCCAAGATTTATGGTTGCCCAAAGTTCATAAAGAAGGGGTTCCAATGAGACCCATAATCAATACCATCAATTCGCCAGTTTCCAATTTGAACAACTTCATAGCAGACATACTAAAATATCTCTAGATCACTATAAGAATTTTTCTATCATAAACTCAAAAACATTCGCGGAAAAAAATGAATGGGTTTATATTACCAGACAACCATGAAATAGTATCATTAGACGTCATCTCCTTATTTACAAATATATCATAGAATTAACAGTACACATCATAGACGAATCTTGGGAATCAATTGAACCCAACACAGAAATTCCTAAGGATATTTTCATCCATTAATAGAATTCATATTTGAATCAAACTACTTGTATTTGATGGAACCTATTACAAGCAGACGTTTGGTTGTTTCATGGGCATTAAGCTGAGTTCAGTATTAGCGAATATAATAATGACATTTATAATTAAATCAGCAATACCTGCTCTTCTTTCAACTACCATTTATTTATCAATATGTAGATGACCTAATTATGTCTATACCCTCAGGCACAGAGGATGAACTGCTCAGGGTATTCAATGGAATTGATGAACACCTACAATTTACATAGAAAGAGAAAATGAAAACAGTGTACCATTCCTAGAACCAGGGTAATAAGAGGAGAAAACAACATTATAATACTGACTGGTACGTCAAACCAACCAGTTCAGGGAGATACATAAACGATTAAATCATACCATGATATCAAGATGAAAACTAACATAATATTGGCATGAAAAAGAGAATTACAGAAATAACACATCCAACTCTCCGCAGAAGTGCATTGAATAAATTAATGGATCTTATGCACAGCAATGGTTATAACATCAGATTTCTAAAAAAACTCTTATTAGTTCTCCTCGACAGCCAGGGGAGAATGGTGAAGAAAGAGTTGGAAATGAACAAGAACAATGTATAGTCTCCTCGACAGCCAGGGGTGAGTATAGATAGAAACGGTCAGGAACAAGAACAAAGTGAAAGCTCTCCTCGACAGCAGGGGAGAGCATACAGAAAGAAATACAGAAGAACGAGAGCAGAATGATAATTCTCCTCGACAGCCAGAGGAGAATAGTACTGAAGAAAATAGGAGGAACAAGATGGAAGTTCTCCTCGACAGCCAGGGGAGAACAACGCACAGGAAGATGGAGAAGGGATAAATGGAAGGATTATGTTCGGACAACTACCATACATAGAAGAGGTCACACATGGAGAACTGACTAAGCTTTTCGGGAGACAATATAGATATCAAAATAGGGAGATACTAGTATGCGCCCAGATCTACCTTTTCGGTGGATTCGCCTTTTCGCCCAGATACGCCTAAAACAGTTTAAAGAACCCATAGAAAAAACCCGGGTCAGAGCATCCTCAAATATAATATAGCTCTATGGTCTGTTTACACAATAACTTCCCAAAGGAACAACTTCACCGATTCCACTGAAAGCTACGCAGAAATTTAACTTTTTGACTCGCCCCTGTATAAATCCGAAGCATATCATCTATATTTAAACTCCCACCTCCTATAACAAATCATTCGAAATTCAAAAGCCCCTTCAATTTCATTGAAAGCTTTCTGTTGTAACGTAGAAAAGTGAAATAATTGATAGATTTATAGAAGCACCCTGTATATTTCTAAAACGTACCTATATAAAACAATCATTTGAAAACTTAACCGATTTCATTGAAAGCTTCCTGTTATAACGTAAAAATTGAAAATTTTTGACTCACCCCTGTATCAATCAGAAACATTTTCGAAATTCTTAGGAAAATGGATGAAATTCAAATTAAATGAATACTTTACTCGATTCAATAATTTCACCGATTCCACTGAAAGCTACGCAGAAATTCAACTTTTTGACTCGCCCCTGTAAAACCGAAGCATATCATCTATATTTAAACTCCCACCTCCTATAACAAATCATCCGAAATTCGAAAGCCCCTTCAATTTAATTGAAAGCTTCCTGCTATAACGTAAAAATTGAAAATTTTGACTCACCCTGTATAAATCAGAAACATGTTTTCGACATTCTTAGGAAAATAGATAAAATTCAAATTAAATGAATACTTTACTCGATTCAAATTTCACCGATTTCATTGAAAGCTACGCAAAACTTAAAAATTTTGACTCACCCCGGTACTACTGGATCCACATATCACGTATGCAATGGTGTGACGTCAACACTGTTTATATCAGACTTCAACGGGTTTTATTAGGAATCGAAAGACATGTAAAACATATCAGGATATCGAAAAAATGTATTGAAATATCGATAATTATCAAAATACATACAGTTTATATCATTTCCTTGCGTATTCCGATTCAAATAACGCAATAATATTCAAATTCCTTCAAACACGAAGCATTCCTGACCTCTAAATCACCTTGACAGATATCACGTACTGGCTTCAATGATTTCATTCATCTTTCAAATTTTGGAGTACCTATAACAGATGTATTACTCAATAAACGTTCTCAAACTATTCAAAAACGATATTCGTACCTTGTTTTATTTGGATCTCTTCGTATTCCGCTTGAAAATTGCATTTCCTGAAGCCTTTCTGACTTGAAAACTGGCTCGACAGTTGTAATCTTTTTTGCTTATCCTTTCAATTCAATCGTTCCTGGAACGAAAACCTTTAGTGATAAACGTTATAAAACGATTAAAAAACGATATTCGTACCTTTTTTCATTTGTATCTGGCCTTTTTCCTTCTCAAATGAGCAAAATTCTCGAAAACACTTCCGTTTCCAGAACAGATCTGACAGTTCTCGTAATTATTCGATGTATTATTTCTGTGCTCTTCCCCTTGTCAAACCCGGTTTTCAAAATTCCCGATTTTCTCGATCTTTTTTCGCCAATTTCCGTTTGGATCTCGGGAAAGAAAATATGCCTAAGCAACGTGTCGCTTTTTCGGCTTTCTTTATACCCCGCTCGCGTTCCTCTCCCGAAGCGGTTCTCCCGAATAAGGCGAGATAGTGAGGGCACTTTTTGATGAAATCGCGAAAAAGGGTTTCTTCTAGCGCAATTTTCGAACACTTTCCGTCGGAATAAAAACGCGATCTCGACGTCTACGCGTAGCTCGATCTTTTGCGCTAGAGTTCTACACCCCCCATTTCCCAGATCGCGCCCGTGGCCCCGTCAGCTCCCTTTTCCCAAACCCCTTTTCCCCGATTTACGGTACCCCTCCCCCCCTTCTACGGTCACATCTATGGTCCTTATTTTTTTAGTATTATAGACTAGTTTTATCGATTGATTTACCTTTCGGTAGATTCGCCTTTTTAAACAGATCAATAAATGCAAATTTCATGTACATACTGTTATTCAAAAAATTTTTATTAAGCTGTGCTCGGCTCGGTTAATACTTGGATGGGTGTACGATCATTTGATTTTTAAAGTAATTACATCGTTCCTGGAACAAAAACCTTTAGTAATAAACGTTATAAAACGATTGAAAAAGGATATTCATACCTTGTTTCATTTGGATCGGCCCTATTTCGTTCACAATGAACCAAAATTTGTAGTCACTTCCTTCAAGTAAACACATCTGACAGTTCTAATTAATTTTCCTATGAGAATGACATCGAAAAATGAAGCAATTTTAGAAACGTCAAAAAATTCAACATTTTCTCTCGTTCTTTTCGATATCTTGCAGACGGTCTAGAGAGACGATTTTTCAACGGGAACCCCGGACGTGTTCGAGAACGCGTCCGTAGCGAAAACGAAGCTCCGCAGGCCCCACGGCGAAATTCCAAGGGGCATTCTGGAAACGCTTTTTCGCAAAATTGACTAAATTGACCGTTTTCGGAATTTTTTTTAAAAATGTTCCCGACGCCGCTTCGCGGCGTCGGACGTCTCTAAAGAAACTTCCGTCCTTCCTCTTCAAGGCGCGACCTTCGGTCGCGCAAAAACCACCCCTGAAACCCACAATAAATCAACAAAAAACACCCTAAAACAACCCAACATTTCTGTGAACCCCGTCTGTGATCCCTTATCCTTTTAGTATATGTATAGAATAACCTAATAACGGCAAGGTCACTGTACACGAACACAAAGGACAAAATACAATTAAAAAAGAAAGAACATAGTATATAAAATAAAATGTGAACATTGTGATTATCGTACATTGGCCAAACATCACAAGCCCTACAGAAAAGAATAGCCCTTCATAAAAGCGATGCTCGACTTAGACCTGAGAGATGTGCGTTGGGACAGCATATTAGGGAAAACAGGACACAATATGAATTTTGAGGACGTAGAGATCCTGGACCAGGAGGAGAACTATCAATAAAGACTGTTTCTCGAAATGTGTTACATCAGTGAAAATAAAACGGTAAACAAAAAATCGGACACACAAAATTTGAGCAACATCTATAGTTATCTACTCTCCTGTGATGGAAAAAATGGTGGAATCGCGGGGACTTTGGGAACATGATATGTAATAAATAATAATAAAAAAACAGGTAAAATTTCATTGTTATTTTTGAACACAATATATGTTCTAGTATAAGTTATGTAAAATTAAAAATCAAAATTGTGTATGTATTCAATTGTAGTTCGTATTTCATATATTCTATGTTTCGATGACAGCTCTATGTTTTTCAGTGACATTGACAGTTGACAAATGCTTCATACCATGAGAATGTTGATAAGTTTGATCATTTCCATTTTACACGTTATTGTTGAATTCGAGTTTAAAATAATAATCAAGCAGAATTTACTAAGGATTAATGAACCTGCCAAGATTGGCAAATAAATGTCAACGATCGTAAGTTTGTTATAAGAGTTTGTGATTAATGTGATATACTGTATATGTTTTGTTTTAGCTGCTCCGAGGAAAAGTCTACAAAAAATAGCACGAAATATAGAGCAAAGACCAAATTGATTTCATTTAATACCAAATGCCCCATATTAGTCGAAACCCCGGTGCACAAAATTTCTAATATATATATAATATATATATATATAATATATATACTGCGAAAAGAGGAATACGAGATCCCTGTAAAACTTCAACGCTGCGAGATCCCCGTCACAATACATATCAAAACGAGATCCTTCCGTATATACATTATATACATTTCACCGTATTACGCCACGAGCTCTGTTCAACGTTGCCAGATTGGCGGATCTCTGAATGGACGCAAAATGTCTATATTTGTGTATATCAATAAGGGTCAGAGTCGCAATTAAAAACTGGATCCCTCAGAGAGCATTACATCAAATTTAAAGCGAATATATATGCCAAGGTCGAAGTAGATGTTAGTGGAGAATGGAGCAGGTGTTCTTTTTTATAGTTTATTGCAGTTTATGAACTGGGAGAGATATTTCCGTCTCCGCTTGCTCATTTTCGTATGCAGAATATTCATCGTTCAGTATCAAATGATTATTTTAAAATCCTTAGGGGATTTTAATTCTGATTGTTCTAAAATATTGTTCAACTAAGACTTCTACGTATTAGGATTTTGGTTATTGATGTAAACAAAATATAAAAGAACAAACTATTTGATCGTCATTGAACGATATATCTTGTGTTGTTTTCCTTAAAATTCAAAATATCCGCATTTTTCGAGAAACTCTTGATTATGGTTGCTGCGCATTTCAGTTTATTTTCATTGAAAGTAATGTTGGAATTTGAAATATTGATATTTCAGATATTCTTTTCAAGATTTTTGTATACAATTTTTTCAGTCAAATCAATGTTCCTCTTTTCACCCGGTATAAATTCTTGTAGAAGTTTAAATATAATAATAATGGATGAATGGAAGATTCGCAATTGCATTCAAAAAATTCTTTAGATCCACTGAAGTGAAGTCAAGAGTTTTTGTGCGAACATTGTGATATTAAAAAAAGGAGTTTTGAAAAATTAACAAGAAAAAATTCAGCTGTTAATAAGTCATAACCACGATTTTGTCAACAACAAAATTCGCCAAGGTATTCAGGATTTCTGAATTATTTCTATACTTTTCGTGAAGAAATATTTTAAGGATATACTTCATTCAACATTTGATTCGAGTAAGAGATACTCTGAGTTGGTAATTGGGACGGAAAACTTGGAGAAAAATAATCAACTAAATTCTAATGAGCTTTGATTGCAATGATTCATTCTTGCTTCATTAGAAAAATTAACATAATGAGGATAATTTCAATATTCATCAGAAAAATTCCGACCGGTAACATTCAAACTGTAATATTTTATGTTTCAATTCAAACCTTGTTTTAGTGTTTTCAGTATTACTACAAACATTGTAGTTTTCAATAAATGCTTGTTGTCTTTAGAGCCAAATGTAAAGGTGAAACCTCTTGAAAAAATCCGTGTTGAAGGTATGGCTACAACTCAATATCGACAGATTTATAAAAATTTTTCGATCCGGGATTCCGGGGTTGATTATTACTAATATTTCGAACTAGGAATGCGTTTATGAGATTTAAGCTATTCTGGTGAAAAAAGTTTATTTTTTCTGTTCTCGGAGTTTTTCCATTTCAACCAAGGTCCAATCAAGCATTCGAACTTCATTTTGGGATTCTATATGGAACGCGAAGAAGATAAACTTCCAATTCCTATGCAGGGTAAACTTTTTCTTTCAGCGAAAATATAGACAGAAGCCAAGCAATGATTTTTCTTCGGGTCATTTTCGACTGATTAACTAGTTTCAACTCATTTCAATATTTTGCAATAGAAAAAGTTTTGATATTTTAGTTGGTAATTTTTTGCATTGATAAATTAACTTCAATATTAAATATCATAGACCTGGAAATGTTATTGTCACTTTGACATCGATAAAAAAGGTGCATCCTTTTTTATCGCGATAAAAACTTCTCTTCCTCAATATGTCAATTAGTCTGTCAGATTTTTGAATTTTGAACATATAGTGCTTTCATTTTGAATCGGTGTGGTAATTATTTAAATTTGTTGATATAAGAACCCAAAAGATGAATCGTTTTGGTCAAGTTTCGACTGAGCAAATTACGACAAATATCGAGAAGTCTATACAGCAATCTACAAAAAACACGAAAGCTTCAATCTGGGGCCTATTGCACCAAATACTTTGCAACTTTTCATTTTGCACTTTTCACTTTTCAAATGAATTTCGTTGCACGAAACGCATTCATAATTGAAAAGTACATTGTGGAAAGTCAAGTGCAGAGTGAAAAACACTTCGCAGAATGTAAATGTTGGGAGAAATCTTGTGCAACATAATTAATTTTCAATTTTGAAATTTGTCAAAATGCAAAGTGCAAAGTGAAAAGTTGCAAAATATTTTGGTGCAATAGGCCCCTGGAGACAATTTATGGAGTTTTGTCAAGTTCGAAAGTATGAATTGTCCGAAATAATTCCATTACATGAAGTAGCAAATATATTAAAGGATTGGGCCTATAATATGAAAAAGAAAAATGGAGATGATTATAAAGAATATGCGGTAAAGCAATTTGGAATTTGACTGCGAAGATGGTACGAGAAAAATATTTCTGTGAATACAATATTAAATTTTATTGTATTAATAAAGATAATTATTGTTGTTGTTCATCCATATATTCTGTCGTTAATTTATCTTGCCAAAAAACACTCGAGCTTTTCTTTTATCAGATAAATTTCTCTTCAACTCAAAGTTTTGCCAATCACTAAATTTGCTCGAAAAACTGACATCAGATAAAATCGCTCCACCTTCGGTGTCACGATTTTATCATGTCAGTTTTTCTCGTAAAATTAGTGATTGGCAAAACTGTTTCGTTGCAAAGAGAAATTTATCCGATAAAAAAAAAGCTCTTGTGTTTTTACTGTTGATTAAAATTCACGATTCCAAGGTAGCAAAAATAATTCAAAACTACTATTTCCCATGGTCGTAATCTCCACTAATCAGAAAAGCGAAATTTTGAGTCACAAATTGTTTCTAGGTGGACATTTTGTTTGGCAGGAGCTGTCAGCAGTTTATTCGAGCTAACCCGAGGTAAAACTTGTTGTTTTCACATTATTTTCCATACATAATGCATTCAGAATAATCTGTTACTCATGAAAGAGTCTAGTCAAATACCATTCGGGCATCTGATTTTTCCTATGAAAAAAATCGATAAAACACTATGCAAAGTAATATTTGTTAACCAAAAGCATTAGTGCAGTGCAAAAATCCTCGTCTTCGACTCGGATTGTTGCCACAAGCACTCATGCTCACTGTTCATCTCGAATCTCAGAAAAAAAATTTAATTGAAATTTCCAGATAAATTATCATTGAGCGCTCGTTCTATTTAAACGAGTCGTTTTCCTCAAATATCTGTTTTTATCGAATGCTATAGGATTTGACTCCTTGACGATGAAAGCGTGGTCAAATTCAATCATGTCTGTGTGGCCGTCCGTCTTTGAATTGTCCTTGAGACTTAAGATTTTCAGAGTGAGTTCAGAACCCAAGTTGAGTTCGTAAATTGACCAAATCGTACAGGGTGTGCCATAAAATATGGCTACTCAAAATTTTTGTTCTTAGACAAAACGAAACCAATCAAAATGAAAATTTGCGGCCAGATGCTCATAATCAGCCTCATGCAATTTTTTTGTAGCCATAGTGTTAACAGAATCATAGAAATTTAAATTGAAATATTGAAAAGAAGGATCTTCATATTTCCATAACAAGATATCCGATTCGAGTGGAATTCATTTTGTGTATGGAGACTGATATATTGAATGTTCATATTTCAAGAGGTTTGCATCATCAGAACCATAGATGAAATTTGTCGCATTTTCAGTTTTTACATATTTCACTCTTGGAATAATTTCCAGAATATCTTGACGATCGTGCTGAGATTTCGCGTTTATATATTTGGTATCAATTTTATGACCAATACATAATTTCGGGGCATTGCTGCACCAATAGGCACTCAGAAGCACCTGCTCAGGGGTTTCTTAATTTTTTTTTTCATATGTATTTAGATACAAAAAAAGTTTTGACCCTAAATATTTTCATTACTATCCTGCCAGCGAATCTGTTGATGCTACAGGATTTCCTTTATCAAATCACATGTCGTTGGAAGATTTTTGCCTTCATCTCATATAGACTGTGCAAAATTTGAAACGAAATCAGTGGAATTTCAGCTCCCCTAGATTCTCTGTTACGAACGATAATTTGAAAAATTTGAGAAAGCCTTTTCTTTTGAGCGCACGTTCATCGGTGGATCAATGGGGCTATTACCTCAAAATTTTGTATATTACTTGAGATTGATACTCAATGTTTGAATCCAAAATCTCAGCATGATCGGAATATTATTTTGGATATTATTTTAAAACTTAAATATGTAAAAACTGCAATCCTTTTGAAATTTTTCATTTCATTACATCAATTTTCAGTTACAAAATAAATTAAATATAAGGATTCTTCTTCAATATTTGATTTGAATTTTCTATGGTTCTGTTGGCACTATGACCACACATTTTTTGCGGAACACGTATTATGAGTATTTTGAATGTAGGTGCAAAATTAAATTTAATTGGTTTGTTTTGTCTGAGATATTGAGGAACAAATATTTTGAATGGTCATATTGTATGAAACACCCTGTACGATTGGCTGGTTAACGAACTGAATCGAGGATTTCGGACCCGAACTTGCCCTGAAAATCTCAAGTCTCTAGGACAAACGAAATTCGAAAGTTATCGTGCCTACGGTCGGTCGGACGGCCCTATGGACAGAATTGTATTTGACAACGGATTCGTCATCTTTTGAGACCATTTTCGGCTCAAAATTCGAACATTACAGATATTGGGACAAAACGATATACCACTCGTTTAAGTAAAAGGAGCGCTCAAAAATGTAATTATGCCAAATAAAATTTCTCGAACATATAGACCGTAATATTAACATGAAATTTTCCATTACCACTCTAATCAGATAGAAATAGAACGGGTATGCGCAATTAGGTCCACAGTTAGTTAGTATGCCTCTTAGTTTGGTGGATCTCTGAATAGACGCAAAATGTCTATATTTGTGTATATCAATAAGGGTCAGAGTCGCAATTAAAAAATGGATCCCTCAGGGAGCATTACATCAAATTTAAAACGAATATATATGCCAAGGTCGAAGTAGATGTTAGTGGAGAATGGAGCAGGTGTTTTTTTTATAGTTTATTGCAGTTGAATGAACTGGGAGAGATATTTCCGTCTCCGCTTGCTCATTTTCGTATGCAGAATATTCATCATTCAGTATCAAATGATTATTTGAAAATCTTTAGGGGATTGTAATTTTGATTGTTCCAAAATATTATTCAACTAAGATTTCTACGTATTAGGATTATGGTTGTTGATGTAAACAAAATGTAAAAGAACAAACTATTTGATCGTCACTGAACGATATATCTTGTTTTCCTCAACATTCAAATATCCGCATTTTGTCGAGGAAATCCTGAGTATGGTTTATGCGCATTTCAGTTTATTTTCATTGAAAGTAATGTTGGAATTTAAAATATTGATATTTCAGATATTCTTTTCAAGATTTTTGTATACAATTTTTTCAGTCGAAACAATGTTTCCTTTTCACCCTGTATAAATTCTTGTAGAAGTTTAAATATAATAATAATTGATGAATGGGAGATTCGAAATTGCATTGAAAAAAATTCTTCCGATCCACTGAAGTGGAGTCAAGAGTTTTTGCGAGAACATTGTGATATTAAAAAAAAAGTTTTGAAAATTTAGTTAATTCAGCAGCTAATAAGTCATAACCACCATAACGATTTTTTAAACAACAAAATTCGCCAAGGTATTCACGATTTTTGAATTATTTTTATATTTTCCGTGAAGAAATACTTTTAGGACATACTTCATTTGATTTGATTCGAGTAAGAGGTACTCTGAGTTGATAATTGGGACGGAAAACTTTGAGAAAAATAGTCACCTGAATCCTAATGAGCTTTTTATGCAATGAATTATTCTTGCTTCATTAGAAAAATTATTCGATTCAATTCAAGGTCAAAAAATACTGAGTGTGCTCAAAAAGCGGTTTTCAAATCTGAAATATGACTCACCCTACTCAAAGAAATATTCCTCAAAAATGATCTCCCTTTATATAGTGATATGAGTGACAAATGTCAAATTTTAGGTGGGGTTCATCGAAAATTATCGTTGAACTGATAGTTTGGGAACGAAGATACTAAAAAGTCCAGTATAACATCAATGACTCTTTCGTTTTTTCAAACCAATTTTTTGAGCGGAACATATTTCATCATATGCCTTATTTCAAATTCACTTTTCATCTGTTGAACCACCTGAAGCCTTATTCTTGTAGATAACCTATTTGCTTATTTTGATCTCTTAGAAATTTCAACTTGAATATTAAATACGAAAAAATTTTGACAAACCATTGTTTGCATATAATGAAGAGGTTTATGTAGATTGATATGGTTTGCAAATTTAAGAATGTGATATTTTATCTTCCCCGAACCCTACGGAATAGCAGGTTGATTATCATTTATATATTTCTGACTGGAAATGTTTTCATGAGATTGCAGGTTTTTTTCTGGTAGAATTATTAATTACATAATGAAAGTTAATCAACAAGCTTCAAACTTTAATTCAAACCTTGTTTTAGTGTTTTCAGTATTACTACAAACATAAGAAAAACAAAATTTTTACAATAAGCTGCTAAGAACTTCTTCATTTAGAACGTTGATGTTAAGTATTTATGGTTTTCAATAAATGATTGTTGTCTTAAGAGCCAAATGTAAATGTGAAACTTCTTGAAATATTCCTTGTTAAAGGTATGGTTACCACTCAATACCGACAAATTTATGAAAATTTTATTTGCAAGAAGATTTCATTACGATTGCACGCATAAATAATGTAATTTCAATTTTCTCTGCAAATTGAATACTCGTAATTTAACTGGAAAATTTTAAATTTTGGAACTTCACAGTAGTTGCATTTGGAATTTTTATGCACGGATGGTGTGTTTCTACTGATTGTTTTATCTCATTTCTCAATTAATTTGATTGATGTTGCTTGTTTCCACAAGCACTCATGCTCTTTGTCAAAATATTACTAACTTGTTTTTTAGATTTTTTTCTCGGAAAAATCGTGCATATTATTGCTGATCACTGTTCATCTCGAATTTCAGAAAAAAAATTTAATTGAAATTCCCAAATAAATTATAATTGAGCGCTCATTCTACTTAAACGAGTGCTTTATCGTTTTGCCCAAATATATGTTTTTATCGAATGATATAGGATTTGACTCCTTGGCGATGAATTCGTGGTCAAATTGAATCATGTTTTTGGGGTCGTACATCCGTTAGCACGATAACTTTCGAATAAATTGTCCTTAAGACTTGAGATTGTCAGAGTGAGTTCAGATCCCGAGTGCTTCGGTTGTGTTCGTAAATCAGCCAAATCGTAAAGGGTGTGCCATAAAATATGGCCACTAAAATTTTTTGTTCTTAGACAAAACGAAACCAATCAAAATAAAAATTTGCGGCCAGATGCAAGATGCTGATAATGAGCATCATGCAAATTTTTGTGGTCATAGTGTTAACAGAATCTAAGAAATTTCAATTGAAATATTGAAAAGAAGGATCTTCATATTTCCATAACAAGATATCCGATTCAAGTGGAATTAATTTTGTTTATGGAGACTGATATATTGAATGTTCACATTTCAAGAGGTTTGCATCATCAGAACCATAGATACAATTTGTTTTATTTTCAGTTTTTACATATTTCACTTTTGAAATAATTTCCAGAATATCTAGACGATCGTGTTGAGATTTCGCGTTTATATATTTGGTATCCATTTTATGAGCAATACATAGTTTCAGGGTATTAGCCTCATTGCTGCACCAATAAGCGCTCAAAAGCACCTGCTCAGGGCTTTCTTAATTTTTTTCACATGTATTCAGATACAAAAAAAAGTTTTGACATTAAATATTTTCATTAATATCCTGCCAGCGAATCTGTTGATGCTACAGGATTTCCTTTATCAAATCACATAAAATGTCGTTGGAAGATTTTTGCCTTCATTTCATATAGACTGCAAAATTTGAAACGAAATCAATGGAATTTCAGCTCCCCTAGATTTTCGGTAACGAATGATAATTTGAAAAATTTAAGAAAGCCTTTGCTTCTGAGAGCACGGTCATTGGTAGATCAATGAGGCTATTACCTCAAAATTTTGTATATGACTTGAGATTGATACTCAATGTTTGAATCCAAAACCTCAGCATGCTCGGAATATTATTTTGGATATTATTCTGAAACTCAAATATGTAAAAACTCGACAATTAAACAAAAAATTCTGTGGTTTTGATAATGCAATCCTTCTGAAATTTTTCATTCCATTACATCAATTTTCATTCGCAAAATAAATTTCACTCGAATCGGATATTTCGTTAAGGAAATATAAGGATTGTTCTTCAATATTTCAATTGAATTTTCTATGGTTCTGTTGGTACTATAGCGACACATTTTTTGCGGAACACCTATTATGAGCATCTTGAATGTAGCTGCAAAATTAAATTTTAATTGGTTTGTTTTGTCTGAGATATTGAGGAACAAATATTTTGAATGGTCATATTGTATGAAACACCCTGTACGATTGGCTGGTTAACGAACTGAATCGAGGATTTCGGACCCGAACTTGCCCTGAAAATCTCAAGTCTCTAGGACAAACGAAATTCGGAAGTTATCGTGCTTACAGTCGGCCGGACGGCCCTATGGACAGAATTGTATTTGACAACGGATTTGTCATCTCTCGAAACCATTTTCGGCTCAAAATTCGAACATTACAGATATTCGGGCAAAACGATATAGCACTAGTTTAAGTAGAACAAGCACTCAAAAATGTAATTATGCCAAATAAAATTTCTCGAAAATATAGATCGTAATAATAACATCAAATTTTCCATTTCTACTTTAATCAGATAGAAATGGTAAGGGTATGCGCAATTAGGTCCACAGTTACATCATCAATTCATGAACATACAGGTATATTTGTAGTGAAGGGTGAGTTCACGAAATTTATATTTCTTAGAACAAAAATTATTCACGAATGAGCTTTTAAGCTTGCCTGAAATTTAAATATGGAACAATTATTAATGATTTTTTATATCGTCTCCTTTACTATTTCCCATTCGAAACTAGGATTCTCAAATGAATTCCAAAGCAAAATGCATGCTATTGCAACGACAATCACCTGTTCTTATAGGATTATAATTAGTCCATATTTTCCTTGTTAGATCAAATCTAGGAACTCAACTTTACTCTATTATTATTTTTGCCATACTCTGTTTTTCACAAAACTCTGCACAAACCTGTGCGCCATTATTATTTAATTAAGTATGAAGTCTTATTTCGATCATATCAGTAGGTAAGGTGAAAATACAAAAGAATTAATTTTCGATATCATCTAGATTCTAGATAGTGTTCAATTTTCTGTTATCCGACTTTCACAAAATTTTGCGAATGCGTTTGTTTCATTAATGCGCAACATAATACCATATTTAGCTTCGAAAAGACTGATAGGGTACATTCATAAAATTTGCTGAGATATTCTGGAACTTAACTAAATCTGAAAATTTGAAAGCAGTTTATTTAATCAAGGATCCTTGTTCAGTGAGTCCAACCTTATAATTTTAGACTTATTTCCGAAAAACTCGAAAATAACAGAGGACTGATTAAGCTGACTGCATTTTCTGTTCAGGTTTACTGAAAAAAGTTCATTCAATATATCATTCACAAGCGCCATCGTTTCCTCACACCGGATTCCTGACAATAATAATTCAATCAAACCCAAGCATCCGAAGTCTAGAAAGCAAAATATTTATTCTGAATTGACGGTGCATTCGTCTCAGAGTAACAAACACCTGGTTCATTCAGTAGAATTGAATATAAACCAAATAACTTCGTTATACTTGTATGTTATGTTATTTGGGCGCTAGGAGATCCAAGCGGCGTTGCCATTTTTGGATCTCGTTAAGCACCATACGCACCTCTTAGCCGAAATACATGACCGACCCTAACGCCATTTCCCTTGAACTAAAATGTATAATTACAAGGTGATTAGTGAGCCGTCGGAGCTCCATCTCAAACTTCGTCAGTAGGTTATATAGGACCTAAGAACACCGAAACCGGTGAAAAACGCTACGAGATCCGGCCTTCGGATCTCATGATCTCGCAGCGTTGAATGGACTACCATATACAGATCTCGTATTCCTCTACAAGACATGTATATATATATAGACGTATTACGCGACCTACCAAGCAGAACGCCATACGCCGTTACCCTTGTCAAGCCAAAATCATTTTTACGAAGCCCGGGTCGGGCTTCGTAAAATTCACGTGTATATTTTTCTACAGGGGCTTTGTACTGCCTCACTGAGTCTATATACGAATTTCGTATGGGCCGAAAATCGACAAATTTTTATCGCAATATATACACGTTTAGTTCATGCCATCCACCTGTAGGTGGTGCTGCGGCGCTAACGCGGTGTAAATATATACATTCTGGCGGTATAACTCGGCTCATAAGAGTCCCACTAATTTACATTCTATACAAAGCCCGTAAATTTGACAACGTCGCACTCAATCTGGTACTGGCTCTGACTTTTTCAATTTAATAATCGCAGATTAATTTTAATTCACGGACGCAATGGATGGAGCTGAAGTGGTGAAAATTAACATTTCTTAATCTTATTGTTCTTCGAATCGATTAGAATTCACTAAGAAATAATTAGATGGAATCAAAATTTATCCTTAACAATCTTCAATGTACAATTTGAAATTTTCATTGTGAACGAAAAATGATATAATATTCGACTTTCATAATCAGATGTAATTTTTTTCACCTCGTCTGATTTATGCTATTTGTATTCTGGAGGAACTGAACACATTGCATCATATAGGTGGTTAACAGATTCGAAGATCACAAAGTAGAAATAGGTGATATAGCCCAACGTGTTACTATTCAGGTCCGGATGAATACTTCTGAGCTCATTGAGAAAATATTATTTGATGCAATCAATATCGATAATAAATGAATTTTCTTTCTTTCATGAGGATATAACCAATTAATATTGGAAATGAACGAGAAATCTCTTGATATTTTCTGAACTAACCGTCGGCGTCGTGACAATGAAAAAAATTGTCTTTGGCTTTCTCGTGGTATGAATTTGATTTCCAAAACTTCATTTAGGTTTATTCGTGAAATTAAGCTGATGCGATAAAATTGCTGGAGTTGGAATGAAAAATCATATTTGAAACCTATGTTCAAAAACCGCCAAAATTTCGTTGCGTCTTCTTGTGAATTTTTAATTTGTTGACGTCAATTACATGTTTTTTCGTTGATTATATTATCAAACAGGGCATTAATTATCCAGACATTATTTTTATGCCGTTAACTCTCGAGTCTGGTGGATATCATTATTTTGTTAATTTATACCTTCAACAGAATTCAACGAAATTAATAATTAAGAGACATGTTTGACATTTTAGCTTTTCTTTCGAGAAATTCTGAATTGAAATTGTCACCTGAAGTCATGAAATATTCCAAATAAAATAGGAAATAATGTATTTTCACAATTTTCTTCTTAATCATATTTCACACAATACGGATGATTTTTTTAAGTGTTTCATTAGACGTTTCCGAGGAAGGAATTGTAATAGAGATTCAAGATTTTGGATTTTCGTTTCAGAGTATATGAACTTTAATTGTAAATATTTTCAAGAGGAATCTACTTCCGGTTTCACCGGAAACGAATGTAACTTCGTTATTTCAAATGCAACACCCTGTATATTTATACATATTCGAATTCTTCGTTCAATTCTTCACTGATTTGATGTATGATATGTTCAACCACTCAAGCGGTTCTTGAATTATAGCCTGATTATCAAATTTTTTGAAAAAAAAGGTTATCACAAATTAGTGTCCATATCTTCAAAATCCCTCATTACAAGAATTTCTTTTTGCGAAAGTGGAACAAAAGAAAGTACGCTGATGCTGTTTCTTGTTTAACTTATGAGGAAATATTATACAGGGTGTCTGAAAAAGGGCCTCAATGTGAGCCTCAATATAACTATGAAATCTAACTTTTTTCAAATGGCAACCCTATATTTTGTAATTCCAATCGATTGCTCTTCAAAAACCAGTTATAGCGTCTCGAACGTTTCATGCCTCTAAAATCAGTATTGGGCCGTTATTCAATAAAATTCGAATTTCACGATTAAAGACAGGTTTCGCACAGTTTGTAAGCTTGCATTTTTGAAGTAGGCTATGTTAGGAACTGTCATTCTTACTTTTTCTTACATATCAAGCACTAAGCATAACATGCAATAATAATTTCACTGGAATGATATATCAAGGGTATGTTTTTTATTTGCGGCAAATGTAACAAATTCGTAGAAACAGGTAATAAGAAATTCAACGAAAGAAATTCACATTTACTGACTTTAACGGAATCAAAGTTCAGGAGGTATCAAAACAATTTTCTCCGTACTGGAAGCCTTAGCCCTAAACGGACACGAGTGAATACAGTAATAGATAATGAATGATCTGTTACTGTATTCACAAGATTCCGTTTTAGGTTAATGCTTCCACTACGGAGAAAATGTTTTTTTGATACTTCCTGAACTTCGATTTTGTTAAAGGTGGTAAATGTGGATTTCTTTCGTTAAAAGTTCTGACTGCCCTTTCTAATATTTTGTTACATTCGCCAAAAATGGAGGACATATTCAATACATCACTGTTACTATAATTCATATTTTGCATAGTGCCCGATGGATCAAAAAAGTATAAATGACAGTTCTCTAAAATGTATTATAAATCAACAGACACAGCCTTCTTGGAAATTTCTGTCCTAATAAATCCATGGTTAGACTAAGAAACCTGAAATCTCAACTAGTTTTTGACGAGCCATCGATTGGAATTACAAAATCATAGGGTTGCCATTTGAAAAAAGTGAGATTTTATAGTTTTATTGAGGCTCACTTTGGGGCCCTTTTTCAGACATCCTGTATAATATTTCTCATAAGTTATACAAGAAACAGTATCAGCGTACTTCTTTTATTCCACTTTCGCAAAAAGAAATTCTTGTGATGAGGGATTTTGAAGATATGGATCATAATTTGTGACCACCTTTTGTCAAAAATTTGATAATCAGGCAATAATTCAAGAACCTCTTGAGTGGTTGCACGTATCATACATCAAATCAGTGTAGAATTGAACGAAGAATTCGAATATGTATAAATATACAGGGTGTTGCATTTGAAATAACGAAGTTACATTCGTTTCCGGTGAAACTGGAAGTATATTCCTCTTGAAAATATTTTACAATTGAAGTTTATGTACTCTAAAACGAAACTCCAAAATCTTGAATCTGTATTACAATTCCTTCCTCGAAAACGTCTAATGAAACACTTAAAAAATCGCCCTGTATAAATCACCCTGTATATCGACCTAGTAAAGACATAATATTCATAACTATTATTATCTCTTCAGACGAAAACTCTAGCAATTAACATAATAATTAAATAATAATTTTTCAATCTGAATTTTTGTACCAAAAATATGTATATAACTAATGTTACGAAACGATTTGAAGATCATTGCTAAAAGTCTCAAAAAAGCAGAGTGAAGAAAAACATAAAGGGGACAATTCATTCGAAAAGTATGAGAATATATCGAGTGAAATTTATTTTGTGAATAGAGATCGGTATACAGAATGTTCATCCGAAATTGCGTGGCTATAAACAGAACCATATAAAATTCAATTGAAATATGAAAAGTAGAATCTTTTATTTCCATAACAGAACTCCCGATTCGAATGCAATTTATTCAGTGAATGAAGGTTGATATACTGAATGTTCATGCAAAATTTGTGGCCATAGTGTTAGCAGAACCATAGAAAATTCAATTTGAAAATTGAAAAGAAAAATATTTATATTTCCATAACAGACTATCCGATTCGAATCAAATTTTTTTGTGCATGAAAACAGTTATACTGAAATTTTATGAGAAATTTTGTGGCCATAGTGTCGACAAAACCATAGAAAATCCAATTCGAATAATGAAAGAACAATCTTCATAGTTTCATAACAGGATAACTGATTCGAATTAAATTCATTTTGTGAATGAAGACTGCTATATACTGAATGTTCATGCGGAATTTCGTCGCATCATCAGAACATTAATTTCTTAATTTCTTTTACATATTCATTATTATATAATTTTTTTTCTGAATAATTTTCAGAATAAAATTCCGATTGTGCTGTGAGATTATGCATTTATACAGGGTCTCTATAAATGATTGTAGCAGCGCAGTTGGCTTTGGATCATTCTCATTTTGTCGCTTTCTATGCAAACCACAGAGTTCTGTGATCATGCTATGCTCTAATTCGTTATAACCAATCTATAGATTGGTATTCTGTAGCGGCAAAGTAATCCAAAGCCAACGGCGCTGTTACAATAATTTATAGAGACCCTGTATATTCGGTATCAATATCAAATCTCATGTAAAATTTTGAGGTAATAGTCTCATTGCTCCACCAATAAACAAGCGCTCAAAAGCTCCTGCTCAGGGCTTTTCTTGAATTTTTTATGGAGGGTACTTGTTTGTTTGTTATTCGAATTTTAAAGTCCCACAAGTGCATATACGAAAATAGTTATTTTTGTATCTAGTGCGCGAAATGCTACTTTGGTGATCGGGAACTGATTTTTTTAACGAGGCGCAGCCGAGTTAAAAAAAATAGTCGAGATCACCAAAGTATTTCGCGCATGAGATGCAAACAAAATTTTTTCTACAAACGCTTAGTTTAATATGAAAAAAAATATTGAACTGGTTTGAACTGTTTTCCAAATCAAGTAACTAGGTATTATAACTATGGGCAATATATTCTATGTTGAAAGCAACACTCAATGTTAAAGAAAACGTGGATTTCAAGAAATTTACCAAGTTAAAAAATAAAAATCCCATATAGTTTACATGCAGTGTGCGAAATTTCGCACACTACTTCGCGCACGGTGTCATAGTAACGAAGGAAATGAAAAAAAGGGTCACTTCGCATATTCTTGCCAATGCGCGAACCTTGTCATTTTTTGACGTTTGTAGAAAAAAATTAATTATCTGACCTCGATCTATTTCATTTTCATAAAAGTGAGAGGGTGTGTTGAAAAAATATGGATTCATACACATGAACAAAAAGTGTATCCATTGTGGCAAATCAAATCAGGGTTACGGTTCGAAAAACAACAATCCGTGAAACACTAATAATTGATCTGTACGAACAATCCATAGAAATATTTGGTTAATCATCGCGTACTGGCATGAAAATCGAGAATATCTGAAACTAGAATGTTTAACTGATCAATTTCCAAGCTGCAATGCAAATAAATGAATTTATGGAAATGTCAACCAAAATTATGAGTCATTCCATAAATTTTTGAACAGAGAATATAATCGTTTAGATTCGAAGTTTATGATGGAAAAAACTCTTCATGAAATGATTGCATTGTTTCATTCATATAAGAACAGAATGAACTAATTTCATGTGAGAAATAGTTCGAATTTCATTGCCAATTTCAAATTTTATTTACTGTGTGAATATTTAGTTATTTAGAAAAAAAAAATAACGCAAAGTGCCAATGTTCCATTTTTGGAAAAAAATGCTTAAAAACCTGTACATTCCTTTCATTTAGCTCTCCTAAGATGGAAGTTACCGAAGCTAACAAAAACCGCGAAACGGAATAGTTTTTATTGATGAATCATACTTTGGCTTCCGTTGGACGCAGTTCGTGTCGCGTATATCTGTTATGATCGAAAGAAATATAGAAATAAAGCATTCAAATGCAAAAGCTACTAGAATATTTTGGCAACACCGCCTAGGCTGGGAATGGATCTAAAATCATCTATTTTATACAGATGGGCTTAATTGTCACTAGCAGTATGCTGGGACTCTTATTGGTAGTGATAAGTATCCAGAAATGTATAAATTATATACTTTCCCCGCATACCCCCGCACACCAGGGCTTCACTTCACCTGGGTGCGTACCGGGCTTGGTAAAGATAGCCTAATGCGTATATATATATATATATATATATATATATATATATATATAATTCAGATGAAGTGCTCCTGCGAGAATATTTGCACTTATTTGTCAGGATCAAATTAGTCTTGAAAAAATTGATATAGACACCGAAACGTTACATTGTCCTCTTCATTTATTTCCTTTTTCAGTTTCACTGTAGGCAACAATTTTTTCAAGACCAATTTGCTCGTAACAAATAAGTGCGAAGATTCTCGCAGGAGCACCTCATCTGAATTAAATTAATAAAATTCTTAATTATTTCTGTTTCAGAGACTGGGAGTGAAACCTATGAAGTTTTTAAGATTTTTTTTATTCTTCGTTCAATTTTCCGTGTAGGCGCCGTTTATATGTAAGTAAATAAAACATTTTTGAAACATTATGTAGTGGAGACGCTACATGAAAATGTTTCACTTTTCACATAAAAATAGCACCACATTCGAAAAAAGGTAGGAGAGATTTTTTTTATGTTGAACGAAGGATTAAAAAAACGTTAGTGTATAATCTTAGTGGCGTACTACTTTTTTAGTCGGTTTTTTGTTGTTTTAATTAAGTAGCTCAGAAAACTACAAATATTATTAAAAAATAAAATAAAAAAATTGATAAAAATAATATAGGTACTTACCACAATTTTTAATTATTATTTTCAAGGATTTAACTTGAAATGATGAAAAATTGTTTCAACATACTAGTTCCTTTATTGAGGAATCGATTAGAGTGAAAAATTTTGAAAAATATATCTAGGACATTCTAATAAAGTTTTTGCTGCCATTCAACAAACTTTGAAGTTATACCTTGTGAGGGAGCCGAGATATTGGCTACCTCTTGAGACA
>CM024243.1:61468307-61565604 GCA_013421045.1 Propylea japonica | reverse complement strand
GAATTGTAGCCGACAAAAAAAGTTTTCAGAGAAGATTTCAACTATATTCATTTGTTCTTCTATGTCTACAATAGTGTCCACCGCCAATGTCTTCTTTGCTCCTGTATACCCAGGAACGTTTTCACATTTTTAACATTATAAAAAAAATTTAAACAATTTGAATTTTGGGATTCAGCAGATAACAATCAAATTTTGTGTCGTTGTATTCATATTGGTGCCCTGAACATCATTAGTGGAAAAATCAAGTGGCGATCTGTCTATGTTTAGGAATTTCTAAAAGTATTCTCCTTCAAGTCAATTTTTCCACTTCGGAAACGATGAATTACCGATCTGTCAAGTTCATATCCTCTTTAACATTCGGCATAAAGACTCGATGAATTTCTTTGAAGTATGTATATTCAATAATTATTGCAAAAATACCGAAAATCTAGGGACAACATACCCACAAATTCGAGGAAAGCTCGCCGCGAGTAAGTTTGGCACAACCGTACACTCTTTCGGCAAGTACATATGAATTTATGGCGAGAATTATCCTAGAATATATGTAAATAATATCAAAGGGTTAGTATTATTATCAAATATAATGCACGATTGTCGATGCATTTTACTGCCCCTAAATGCCAAATTTTCAATTCCGTCGAATGCGAAGCTTCGAATAGAAGATTAGAGGTTTTGAAATTCACATCGGAAAGATACAATACAAATGCATCAGACAGAAAAATTTTTTCTCCATTTGGACAGTTGTATATAGTTATGAGAGATTCACCCACAGTATGATCGATTGCAATAATAAGGTGTTGTATTCCCCTTCATCTCTTGGAAGTGGCCTAATTCAAGTATGTTAGGCAAACCGAAAGTACTTATATCGAGTACTTACGGGCAGGCTGACACAATATTATCATGTAATTCATTATAGAATATTGAAAAAAAAATTTTTAAGTTGTGATCAGAGCAGCTATTGAAAACTGAAGATGTCATTTTAAAGTGGCAACCGTACCGAAGCTTCCGATTCTATGTTTTCGGGTGAATTTCCGAAACCTTTATGAGGATTACACAAAGTCTACAGCAGTAAAAAATTGACAAGACATTTGACACCAAAATAACACCTGGTGGTTTCGATATCCGTACACACCATGTTGATGTCTATTCAACACCATCGGTGCAGTTTTCAATAAGAATAGATACTGGATGGTGAATATATTTAACACCGGCAGTGGTTGATATTGTCTTCATATGGTAGCAATTTGACTTCCGGAAGGTGTGAAAAATTTTTTTTTTGCGATGTGCGAAGAACACCTCATGGTGCAATAACTTTACCACTTAATGTATTTTTTCACACCAGATAGAGTATAACTCTTTTACAAAGGTCGTTTTAACACCATAATTATTGAAGATTTCTACACCGAATTGGTATTGAAATTTTGTAATGGTTATTTTCGCACCGAAAATAAAACCAATTTTAAGGTATCTTGATTGAAATGAAAGCAGCCGAATTGATTTGTAATGTGTTAAAAAAAACATCAAAATCGAAAACATGAATATATATTTATATTCTTTTAAATCAACAGCTAACGAAATATGAAACATGAATAATAATCATATGTAACTATACATTTATTAGGTAATTTTTGTTAAAAATTAAGAATTGTGCTCAAATGAACTAACTTACATCACAGTATGGTTAAGTTGTTCGGAAGAAAGAAAAAAGTTGTTGATTTGGACTTGATCTACATTAATTCTGATCAGCTCACTTAGGCAGCCCCTTTCATTTGCCAGTTAACCATTTTAAATTGGAGATTTCTGTTTCCACTCTAGCTGCCAATTTTAGTGTTGTGAATTTTTAGGACCTCAAACACATACACACATACCTATATCTAACTAACAACGGCCATTTGAAATTAACGAGACTATTATTTAACTCACTCATCAGAATAAAATTCTTGATATCAGTATTCTTGATGATACCTAAACATTCATTTTTGAATGTTTCTGTACGATTTTTATGAACATAATATCTTCCTTCCTTATTCCATTCTTCGAGCCCCTGTGTTGGGGAATATGATAGAAAGTATCGAAAATCTATCCTTCTCTTCGCGATTCCGTGAACACCAAGAAATAATCAAGCTTCAAATATTCCAGATTTCATTATTTCAATCTGTACCTAGGTCTCTAGCTCAAGATAAAATAAGTATATTTACAAGTAGTAAAATGTTCGCAGGGGTATTAACCCTCAACTGGTATCGTCATATTTATCTGCGTAACTGGTACCATCGGGTCAAATTGGACCAAGGCTTTCAGAGAAAAATAAAATAATCAAATAGGGTTTTTCGCTGAACTTACTATTTTTGACATTGCTTCTGAAAGGTGCATGAGCATTTTCAAGTATTTATGATAAATCATATTTTTGTATACTTTTAATTGAAAAATAAACTATTCCGAAATTCATAGATGAATTTCAATTTTCTTGGAAAATACTGTTATTTTCCCTTTCATATATGATTTCATAAGAAAAAAATGAAATCTGTATAGAATTTGTTCCACGAGAAAAAATATATAAAGTTAGGTTATGGTTTTGATTTATATCGATATGAGCAGATAATTGGTAAAATGACTCGAATTGCCAAAAAACCGTTAATGAATTAAATATAATTTCATATATAATTACAATTTTATTCAGAGAAATATTTTTTATTTGAAGGTGGAATCCCTTATATTATATACACTGGTCCCAATAAGTACCGTTATATCTATTATGAAACGGTCCTCATATGTACCCATTCACCAAGAAAACATATGGGGACCGGTCCCCACAATTACCGCAGCATCTATAAAAATATGGGGACCGGTCCCGAAAGTACCAAAGGTCCCCATATATACCCCTACGTCTCCGAAATGGTCCCCGTAAGTCCGCTGCACATAGATATTATATATATAATATATATATATATATATATACGCATTAGGCTATCTTTACCAAGCCCGGTAAGCACCCCAGGTGAAGTGAAGCCTGGTGTGCGGGGGTATGCGGGGAAAGTATATAAGTTATACATTTCTGGAGACTTATCACTACCATAAGAGTCCCAGCATACTGCTAGTGACATATCAAGCCCATCTGTATAAATAGATGATTTTAGATCCATTCCCAGCCCAGGCGGTGTTGCCAAAATATTCTAGTAGCTTTTGCATTTGAATGCTTTATTTCTCTATTTCTTTCGATCGTAACAGATACGCGACACGAAATGCGTCCAACGGAAGCCAAGTATGATTCATCAATAAAACTATCCGTTTCGCGGTTCATTGTTAGCTTCGGTAACTTCCATCTTAGGAGAGCTAAATGAAAAGGGATGTACAGGTTTTAAAAGCATTTTTTATCCAAAAATGGAACATTGGCACTTTGCGTTATTTTTTTCTATAAATAACTAAAGATTCACACAATAAATAAAATTTGAAATTGGCAATGAAATTCGAACTATTTCTCACATGGAATTAGTTCATTCTGTTCTTAATGAATGAAACAATGCAATCATTTCATGAGAGTTTTTTCCATCATAAAATTCGAAACTAACGATTATTTTCTCTGTTCAAAAATTTTGGTATGACTCATATTTTGGGTTGACATTTCCATAAATTAATTTGCATTGCAGCTTGGAAATTGATCAGTTAAAACATTCTAGTTTTCAGATATTCTCGATCTCATGTCCAGTACGCGATTGTTAACCAAAATTTTCTATGGATTGTTCGTACAGATCAATTTATTAGTGTTTCACGGATTGTTGTTTTCGAACCGTAACCCTGATTTGAGTTGCCACAAATGGATACACTTTTTGTTCATGTTTATGAATCCATATTTTTTTTCAACAACCCTCTCACTTTCATGAAAATGAAATAGATCGAGGTCAGATAATTATTTTTTTCGTATATGCACTTGTGGGACTTGAAATTCGAATAACAACAAACAAGTACCCTCCATAAAAAAATTCAAGAAAAGCCTGAGCAGGAGCTTTTGAGCGCTTGTTTATTGGTGGAGGCAATGAGACTATTACCTCAAAATTTTACATGAGATTTGATATTGATACCGAATATATAGGGTCTCTATAAATTATTGTAACAGCGCAGTTGGCTTTGGATTACTTTGCCCCTACAGAATACCAATCTATAGATTGGTTATAACCAATCAGAGCATAGCATGATCACAGAACTATGTGGTTTTCATAGAAAGCGACAAAATGAGAAATGATCAAATCTCACAGCACAATCGGAATTTATTTCTGAAAATTATTCAGATAATGAAATATGTAATGTGTAAATAATTAAGAAATTAATGTTCAGAAGATGCGACGAAATTCCGCATGCACATTCATATATCAGTCCTTCATTCACAAAATGAATTTAATTCGAATCAGTTATCCTGTTATGAAACTATGAAGATTGTTATTTCATTATTCGAATTGGATTTTCTATGGTTTTGTTGACACTATGGCCACAAAAATTTGCATAAAAATTCAGTATACGTGTTCATGCACAAAAAATTTGATTCGAATCGGATAGTCTGTTATGGAAATATAAATATTTTTCTTTTCAATTTTCAAATTGAATTTTCTATGGTTCTGCTAACACTATGGCCACAAAATTTTGCATGAACATTCAGTATCCAACCTTCATTCACAAAATGAATTCCATTTGAATCGGGAGTTCTGTTATGGAAATAAAAAGATTCTACTTTTCAATATTCCAATTGAATTTTATATGGTTCTGTTTATAGCCACGCAATTTCGGATGAACATTCTGTATACCGATCTCTATTCACAAAATAAATTTCACTCGATATATTCTCATACTGTTCGAATGGATTGTCCTCTTTTATGTTTTTCTTCACTCTGCTTTTTTGAGACTTTTAGCAATGATCTTCAAATCGTTTCGTAACATTAGTTAATACATATTTTTGGTACAAAAATTCACATTGAAAAATTATATTTAATTATTATGTTAATTGCTAGAGTTTTCGTCTGAAAAGATAATAATAGTTATGAATATTATGTCTTCACTAGGTCGATATACAGGGTGATTTTTTAAGTGTTTCATTAGACGTTTTCGAGGAAGGAATTGTAATACAGATTCAAGATTTTGGAGTTTCGTTTTAGAGTACATGAACTTCAATTGTAAAATACTTTCAAGAGGAATCTACTTCCGGTTTCACCGGAAACGAATGTAACTTCGTTATTTCAAATGCAACACCCTGTATATTTATACATATTCGAATTCTTCGTTCAATTCTACACTGATTTGATGTATGATACGTGCAACCACTCAAGAGGTTCTTGAATTATAGCCTGATTATCAAATTTTTTGAAAAAAAGGTCACAAATTATGGTCCATATCTTCAAAATCCCTCATTACAAGAATTTCTTTTTGCGAAAGTGGAATAAAAGAAAGTAAGCTGATACTGTTTCTTGTATAACTTATGAGGAAATATTATACAGGATGTTTGAAAAAGGGCCCCAAAGTGAGCCTCAATAAAACTAAAATCTCAATTTTTTCAAATGGCAACCCTATGATTTTGTAATTCCAATCGATGGCTCGTCAAAAACTAGTTAGGATGTCCCGAACATTTCATGCCTCTAAATCAGTAGTTTTGCCGTTATTGAATAAAATTCGAATTTCAGGTTTCTTAGTCTAACCATGCATTTATTAGGATAGAAATTTCCAAGAAGGCTGTGTCTGTTGATTTATAATGCATTTTAGAGAACTGTCATTTATACTTTTTTGATCCATCGGGCACTATGCGAAATATGAATTACAGTAACAGTGATGTATTGAATATGTCTTCCATTTATGGCGATGTAACAAAATATTAGAAAGAGCAGTCAGAACTTTTAACGAAAGAAATCCACATTTACCACCTTTAACAAAATCGAAGTTCAGGAAGTATCAAAACAATTTTCTCCGTAGTGGAAGCATTAACCTAAAGCGGAATAGTGTGAATACAGTAACAGATCATTCATTATCTATTACTGTATTCACTCGTGTCCGTTTAGGGCTAAGGCTTCCAGTACGGAGAAAATTGTTTTGATACCTCCTGAACTTTGATTCCGTTGAAGCCAGTAAATGTGAATTTCGTTCGTTGAATTTCTTATTACCTGTTCTACGAATTTGTTACATTTGCCGCAAATAAAAAACATACCCTTGATATATCATTCCAGTGAAATTATTATTGCATGTTATGCTTAGTGCTTGATCTGTAAGAAAAAGTAAGAACGACAGTTCCTAACATAGCCTACTTCAAAATGCAAGCTTACAAACTGTGCGAAACCTGTCTTTAATCGTGAAAATCGAATTTTATTGAATAACGGCACAAATACTGATTTTAGAGGCATGAAACGTTCGAGACACTATAACTGGTTTTTGAAGAGCAATCGATTGGAATTACAAAATTATAGGGTTGCCATTTGAAAAAGTTAGATTTCATAGTTTTATTGAGGCTCACTTTGAGGCCCTTTTTCAGACACCCTGTATAATATTTCCTCATAAGTTATACAAGAAACAGCATCAGCGTACTTTCTTTTGTTCCATTTTTGCAAAAAGAAATTCTTGTAATGAGGGGTGAAACCGGAAGTAGATTCCTCTTGAAAATATTTTACAATTAAAGTTCATGTACTCTAAAACGAAAATCCAAAATCTTGAATCTCTATTACAATTCCTTTCTCGGAAACGTCTAATGAAAAACTTAAAAAAGTCACCCTGTATAAATGCAGAATCCCAGCACGATCGGAACTATATAAAAAATTACAGACATTTGGGCAAAACGATATGGTACTCGTATAACTCGTAGAACAGGAGCTCGAAAATGAAATATTTAAAAAGTCGAGAACTTAAAAATTAAATTCTATGGTTCTGATTTCACAATCCTCTTAAAAATTTACATGATCATTCACTTCTTTAATTCACATCCTGAAACTCTATTACATGGCCATCTCAGAATTTTTCTTGATATAACGATAGACTTTACTATGGTTATAATAACGCAACTCCCACAAACTTTCGCGCACTGCTTTGAATTGATATTGTACATTTTACTGCAGAATTTCAGCTCGATCAACTCAACAAACTTGGAATTTTCGAAAAAGTTCATAATTCAGAAAAAAAAGTTGATTGTATGATTCAGATGATGCAACCCACTTGAAATTTTGCACGAACATTTATATCAATCTTCATTCGCAAAATAAATTTCACTCGAATCGGAAATATTTCTATGAAATATAGAGATTCTTTTTTTCAATATTCCAACTGAACTTTCCCTGGTTCTGTTAACACTATGGCCTCAATATTTCACCCTGTATTGTGTGAAATATGATTAAGAAGTAAATTGTGAAAATACATTATTTCCTATTTTATTTGGAATATTTCATGACTTCAGGTGACAATTTCAATTCAGAATTTCTCGAAGGAAAGCTAAAATGTCAAACATGTCTCCTAATTTTTTATTTCGTTGAATTCTGTTGAAGGTATAAAATTAACAAAATAAATGATATCCACCAGACTCGAAAGTTAACGGCATAGAAATACTGTCTGGATAATTAATGCCCTGTTTGATAATGTAATCAACGAAAAACATGTAATTGACGTCAACAAAGTAAAAATTCACAAGAAGACGCAACGTAATTTTGGCGGTTTTTGAACATAAGGTTTCAAATAATATGATTTTTCATTCCAACTCCAGCAATTTTATCTCAACAGCTTAATTTCACGAATAAACCTAAATGAAGTTTTGGAAATCAAATTCATACTACGAGAAAGCCAAAGAAAATTGTTTTCATTGTCACGACGATTAGTTCAGAAAATATCCAGAGATTTCTCGTTCATTTCCAATATTAATTGGTTATATCCTCATGAAAGAAAGGAAAATTCATTTATTATCGAATATTGCATCAATTAATATTTTCTCAATGAGCTCAGAAGTATTCATCCGGACCTAAATAGTAACACGTTTGGCTATATCACCTATTTCTACTTTGTGATCATCGAATCTGTTAATCACCTATATGATGCAAATGTGTTCAGTTCCTCCAGAATACAAACAAGCATAAATCAGACGAGGTGAAAAAAATTACATCTGATTATGAAAGTGGAATATTATATCATTTTTCGTTTACAATGAAAATTTTCAAATTGTACATTGAAGATTGTTAAGGATAAATTTTGATTCCATCTTATTATTTCTTAGTGAATTCTAATCGATTCGAAGAACAATAAGATAATAAGAAATGTTAATTTTCCACCCCCTTCAGCTCCATCCATTGCGTCCGTAAATTAAATTAATCTGCAATTATTAAATTGAAAAATTCAGAGCCAGTACCAGATTGAATGCGACGTTGTCAAATTTACGGGCTTTGTATAGAATGTAAATTATAGTGGGACTCTTATGAGCCGAGTTATACCGCCAGAATGTATATATTTACACGCGTTAGCGCCGCAGCACCACCTACAGGTGGATGGCATGAACTAACGTGTATATATTGCGATAAAATTTGTCGATTTTCGGCCCATACGAAAATTCGTATATAGACTCAGTGAGGCAGTACAAAGCCCCTGTAGAAAATATACACGTGAATTTTTACGAAGCCCGACCCGGGCTTCGTAAAAATGATTTTGGCTTGACAAGGGTAACGGCGTATGGCGTTTCTGGCTTGGTAAGTCGCGTAATACGTCTATATATATATTTTTTTATATATCACCATAAAGGGTAGGTAGCTCTTAAGTAGCCGGGCACTTTTCCTGCCAAGGCCACCTCAGAGGGATGTTAGGAACTTCCTCACTATTCTAGTGTTGGCAAGAATGACTTCCTTTTGAGCAGTACTGACAAGCCCCCTATCCAATTGCAGTCTTGTGGTGTTCTCTACGAGGTGTTTTTCAACTAATCCGTTAGTTGAAATTACTAGCGGTAGTATAGAAGTTGACTTCAGTTTGTACATCTTCTTCATTTCGAACGCTAAATCGTGGTATTTAGTCAACTTCTCAATAAAGGCTTTCGACACATTATCATCGGCCGGGATAGCGACGTCTATAATTTCCACTGTTCTCTCTTTTTTGTTGAAGAGTAAAATATCGGGTCTATTATGTTTAACCGCCCGGTCCGTCGTGATGAATGAATCCCAATAAAGTCTGTAATTTTCGTTTTCCAGGATGTTAGTGGGATGATATTCAAATGGCTTTAGTGTCTTCTTCACTAGGCCGCAGTTTTTTGCAATGGCTTGATGATAAACCCTTGCCATCGCATCGTGTCTTTGCATATAATCCACTGGTGCTAGAACAGGGCAGGATGACGTGACATGCTGTATAGATTCAGTGGTTTGGGAGCATTTTCGACATTTATCAGTTGGTAAGTATCTTCCGGTGATGTTTTTAATGTAGGATCTCGTCGGAACCACTTGATCTTGGATGGCCATTAATCTACCTTCTGTTTCAGGAAACAAATATCCAGCCTTCAGGTAAGTAAGTGACTCCGATTTATCTACATGATTACTTTGCAGACTTCCAGGGTATCTTCCGTGCAGCGCCTTACCATGCCATTCCTGGGAGAGTTTTTCAACAGACAGTTGTGGTGTTTCCAGCTGGCCTGCTAAGTTCAACGGACTTAGTTCACGATCTTCTTGACAAACTGCTCGATGCAGTGGTAAGTTTTTAGATAGAAAGTATTCTCTCATACTGTATACTGTTTTATCATGTACTATTTCTAGGTTTTGCAGCCCTCGTCCTCCGTTGTGCCTAGGGATGTACAGCCTACTCAAGGAAGCATGTGGATGGTGGATTCCGTGTCTGGTAAGTAGCGATCTAACTTTCCGGTCAATTTCTTTCAGTTCTGCATTGGACCATTTGATGACGCCAAAGGAATATGTTAAGCTAGGTATTGCCCATATGTTTATGGCTTCAAACATAGATTTTGAGCTTAACTTACTTTGTAGCACCTTTTTGAGTCTAGCGAAAAATTTCTCGCGAAACACAGTTTTCATGTTTGTGGTGTTTATGTCTAGGGCTTGCTGTACTCCTAGATATTTATAGTATTCATGTGTTCCCAAGTCAGATATTGTTAAATTTTCCATCACTGTGAGGCTTTCACCTTCTTGTACTCGACCTCTCTTCACATGTACAACGGCACATTTATCTATTCCCAGTTTCATCCCTATTGTTTCAGAAACGCTGCGACTATTCTTAGTTGTTTTTTCAATTGTTCCTCGTTTGAGGCATAGAGCTTGAGATCGTCTATGTACAACTGATGGCTGATTTTTGTGTTTCGCGCCTTTTGCACCACATATCCGTAGATTTGGTCCCTCAGTAATCTGCTTAGAGGGTTCAGTGATAAGCAAAACCAAAGCGTGCTCAACTTGTCTCCTTGAAAAATACCTTTCCTGATCTTGATTTCAGCGGTTTTATAGTTGACTTGTTGGTGATTTACCACCAGTTGTGTGCGCCATGTTCTCATTAGGTGTTCCAAGAGAGTGATGACTGGTTTAGATATTCCATACAGCTGGAGTGTTTTGATGAGCCATGAATGTGGTACGGAATCGAAGGCTTTCTGGTAGTCAACCCATGCTACCGATATGTTCCTTTGTTTTTTTTTGACCTGCTTGGTTATTATGAGGTCAGTGATTAAGAGTTCTTTGCATCCTCTAGCACTTCCACGACACCCATTTTGTTCTTGTGCTAAAATTTTGTGTTTTTTATATGCTTCCATATATGACGGGTTAGCACTCCTGTCAGAATTTTATAAATTGTCGGGAGGCAGGTGATCGGACGATAGTTTTTAGGGTCTGTAGTATTGTTCTCCTTTGGTAGCATGTGAGAGACTCCGAGAGTGAAAAAGTTTGGAATCTTCGTGGGATCTGACAGGGCTTCACGAAACAGTCTTGCCAAGTGATTGTGTGTCGCTGGGAAGTATTTCCACCAGTAATTTTGGATACCATCCACACCAGGGGCCGACCAATTGTTCGATTTTTTCAATGTCTCCCTTATGTCCTCTTCGGTGATGTTTACTTCCTCCATATTGTACTTGGTGGCGTCTGCCTCTGCATCTCTGATCCAATGTGCCTGGTCATCGTGCATTTTTTCCTCCTCCCATATTTTTTTCCAGAACTGGTACATGGATTCTTCCGTGGGTGGGTTTTGTTCATCAGAGGTTTCTTGTTCTAGCTTGCGGAAGAATTGTTGTTTGTTCTTGTAATAAAGTTGGTTATTTTTGTACCTTTTTACACGCTCATTGTACCGTTGAATTCTGCTTCCTAAAGCCTTAATTTTTTGTTTCAGCCTGTCCATTATTTCCATTACACTTTCACTGAAGTGACCATTCCGAACTTTGATTTTGAATTCTGATGTGATTTTGCGTGTAAGTTTTTCGACTCGGCTGGATGGTTTCGAAGTATTAAGGTAAGTATACAGTATACCGATGTTTCTCCTTATATTTTTAATTTTTATTTCCAGGCGATTTTTCCAGGGAGGAGTTGTTTCATTCCTTTTAGGCAGCGGATCTCCAATCTTCATTCCCAACTCGAGGCATACCGTGACAGCACCCGCGTACACAAAATCTGTGATATCTTCCAGTTTGCAGGTATTAGGTAAGTTTTTATTTATGATAGTGTTCATCTCCTGTACCTTTTTCAATGTCAATTTTGATCCTTTAATTCTTGGAATTTTTGGTCTATTTTCAGGTGGAATTCCGGCGTACAGTAGGTAATTTTTTATTAGTGTGTGCTCGGTTTTGACAGCTTCCTGTGTGGTTTCCTGAATTTGAATGGGGACCTCTTCTTGCAAGGTATCATCATTATCCACTACAGTAGTCCAGGGATAGCAGCTTAGTTTTATATTGTTTAGTTCGGTGTTAGTGAACTTCTCATTGTCAAGGAGCCATCTAACTCTGTTGGACAATAGATTGGCGTAGGACTGCCTGTGAGGATTCATGTCGTTCCAGATATTGGTGAGTGTTTGTCTATAGTTGTTATTACTAAGTTCCAAATCCTTCGCTATGTAATGAACTCGCAACAGTAGGATATTTTCCTCTTCATTCCAGCGTGTTCTTCCATCTCGTCTTGGAACATCAGCGGGTTGGGTTCGTAGTCCATCCAAGCTGATGCTCCTTCTTTCTCTTCTTCCGGGAAACGAGCTTTGGCTTACGGTGCCATCTCGGGGGGCTGCGCCGCTTGCCCACAGCTTACCCCAACAGGCTCTATCTCCGGACGGCTCCGAAGAGGGCCAGCCCGCTGCCCTCTGCCGCCCTGAATCATGCTTCTAGTTATAGGAGCTTTGTATTCTTCAGCTTCCCAGGCAGCTAACCTGGGAGCTGGGTGACTCAGGTATGCGGGGTCGTCAGTCCCCGAAGGCAATATGCCCCCTGCATATATATATATATATATATATATATATATATTTTTTTTTTTTTTTTCTCACCGTATTTTGAACGGGTTAAGTGCTGTGCACGCCGGACCTTTGGCCAAGACGTGCACTGCCGCTACGGGCCTTGAAGAAATTTCCTGACTATTCTCGTTGTGCTCAAAATGATCTGTTTTTGCGAGCTGGATATACATGCTGGTCCAGGCAGAGCTTTCTAGTGTTCTCAGGTAAGTGCCTTTCAATCAATCCATTCACAGAGATTATCAGCGGCAGCACACTCACAGATGTTAGTTGGTGGATCTCACGGAGCTCGAATGCCAGATCAGAGTATTTGGATATTTTCTCCGAGTAAGCTTTTGCCAAATTGTCATCAGCTGGAACCGTAAAGTCCAGCAGTAGGCATGTTTTCTTTTCCTTATCGAAGATGGCAACGTCTGGCCTGTTATGTGCTACACCTCTATCGGTCACGAGCGTAGCGTCCCAATACATCTTATAGCGCTGATTCTCCAGGAGAGTTTTAGGTAAGTACAGATGTTGTTCGACCTCATCCTGAAGTAATTTTAGTTTCAGGGCAATCTGTTGATGGTAAATCCTACCCATCGAGTTGTGTCTTTCGAGATACTCCCTAGGAGCGAGTATAGGGCACGAGGAGGTGACATGTTGAATAGACTCCGCACCCTGGGCGCATTTCCGACACCGATCCGTCGGAACAACCTGCTTGGCGATGTGCTTCATATACATCCTGGTGGGCATCACCTGGTCTTGTATTGCCAAGAGTCTACCCTCCGTTTCCGGGAAAAGATACCCAGCACGCAGGTAAGTAAGCGATTCCGCTTTTTCAACATCTCTACTTTGCAGATGAGTTGGGTATCTGCCGTGTAAAGCCTTGGCGCTCCACTCCTGGATGCGTTCTTCTTCCGCCGATGGCCACGAAAGCTGGTATCCTGCCTCAGCAAGTTTCACTGCAGAGATTCCATCATCAGCCTCGCAAATCGCCCTGAAGAAAGGTGAGTTATTCTTTAGGAAGTGTTGTCTCATGTCATTGACGTTTTTTGCATGAGCATCCTCCAAGCTCGTTAGTCCTCTTCCTCCTTGGTGTCGCGGAAGGTAAAGCCTGATAGTAGAGGAGTGGGGGTGGTGAACGCCGTATTTGGTCAGCATTGATCTGACATCTCTATCCAGTGCGCGAATCTCAGTTATCGACCAGTTGAGGACTCCAAACGAGTAAGTCATGCCCGGGATCGCCCAGATGTTGATGGCCATGAAGAGGGACTTCGAGTTAAGTTTCGCCTTGAGAAGTAAAGCAACCCTTCCCAAAAGCCTTTCTCTGAAGAATTTTTTCATTTCAGCTGTTTTTATTTCCAATGCCTGTTTGATTCCTAGGTATTTGTAGGAAGCGTCCTTGCTCAAAACAGGTATTGTGATGTGGTTGCTGAGTGTTGTCCCTTCCATAGTGTCATCGATCTTCCCTCTCCGAACATTAAGCACGGCGCATTTGTCAACGCCCATCTCCATCCCCACTGATTCGCTGCTGCTGCTACCACCTCCAGCATCCTCCTGAGTTGTTCCGGGTTGGCGCCATAGAGTTTTAGGTCATCCATGAATATGCGATGAGAGATAGTGATACGTCTGATCTTGTTTATAATGTATCCATACTTCGTGTTCTTCAGGATAATGCTGAGAGGATTGAGTGCCAAGCAAAACCAGATGGCGCTCAGTGTGTCACCCTGGAATATACCCCTGCTGATCTTTATTGGTGGTAATTCTATGAGGGTTTCTCCCGCTCGCACACGTAGGGTGGTCCGCCATGTCGTCATGAGGTGTCTCAGCAGTTCTATGATGTTTCCTGCCACTCCATGCATTTCCAACACCTTCAGCAGCCATGTGTGAGGGATGGAGTCAAACGCTTTCTTGTAGTCGATCCAGGCGATAGAAATATTCCGGAGTTTCTTTCTTGCCTGCTTGGTGATAATATGATCGATAAGTAGGAGCTCTTTGCATCCTTTCGTTTTCTCTCGGCATCCACCTTGCTCTTCAGTCAACAGGTTATATTTTCTGATGTGTCTACTGAGATGTTTAGTGATCACTCCAGTGATGATCTTATACAGCGAAGAGAGACAAGTGATTGGCCGGTAGTTTTTAGGGTCTTTTCTGTCGCCATCCTTTGGAATGAGATATGTGATCCCCTGCGTGAGGAAACCAGGTACCGATGCGGGATTATTTAGGGTACCCTGTATAAGCAGCGTCAGTTTTTGTGAACACTGTCGAAGTATTTCCACCAGTAGTTATGAAGTTTGTCCGGACCTGGGGAAGCCCAGTTGTTGGTGCTCTTGAGTGTTTCGGTTATGTCCGATTTTTGTACCTGTATTTCCTCCATAGGTTCTCCGCGGATGTTTTCCTGTGCCTCCGCTATCCAATACGCATTGTTATCATGAGTGCTTCCCCTTTCCCAGACACCAGCCCAAAAATCGCGGGCAGCTTCAGGTTCGAGCTCTTCACATTTCTCCTCATCTGTAGTCTCCAGGGACCGAAAGAATTGCTTCTGGTTTTTTATAAAAAGGTTGTTGTTGTTGTATCGTTTAGTCCTTTCATTATACCGCCTTATACGGTTCCCTAATGCCTTTATTTTTTGTTTCAGATGGTCAGATACAACGGCTAGCTTATCTTTAAAGGAGGGGTCCCTATGCTTGATACGAGAACCAGAAGCTACCTTCCTGACAGCTTTGATCAATTTTGCAGATGGTGTTGCAGTATTAAGGTAAGTATGAACCACCCCAATCTGTTTTCTCAAAGCTGTGATTTTCTTTTCCAGGCGCAGTTTCCAGGGAGGGATCGTAGGAGGCTTTGAGGCGCCCTGGTGGTGTCCTATCCGTTTACCAAGTGCTTCGGAGACCGTGACAGCGCCCGCATACATGACGTCAATCAAATCCTCAAGTGTCTCCACGTCTGCCAGATGTCTCGAGATTATTATGTTGACCCTCGCTACCAGGTCGCGTGTCACTCTGGAGTATATCAGTCGCGGAATTTCAGGCCTCTTTTCCGCTGCCACCCCAGAGTATTTCATCAGGTTGCTAGAGAAGGATCTTTCCGTATCGTCTTCTTTCGGCTGTCTTAAAAAAAAATATATATATATATATTATTATTTTATTTTGTTTAACAGTCTCGATGTATTTAAATTTGTTGATTTTTAATGGGAATTAGACTGATTGTGAGAAATGATGTACTACTCTTTTTTGTTAAGCCAAGCTTTCGAATAATGATTTTATTCTTCTTCAGGGACTCTAAAATATATAAATATTGTCACAATAACAACTACAAAACAGAACATACAATACAACTTACAAGTTCAAACTACTTACAACAAACCGAGGTTTTTTCTCTAAATGATCATTAAAATTACATTTATGGGGAGTATTTCGCAATATCATTATTTATGTCAACCTTTTAACACGTTAAAAACATTTCAGTTGTCAAACATCACGTCACTCTGCCGTCCGTCTGTTATCAGTCCAGTGGTCCCAAATATGTTTCTTTTGGTCTTCGCCATTCCTGCGATATCAAATATGTGTAAATGTTATTCAGTTTATTGGTGTCAGTTTTTTTGTTCATAGAATTGGTCTCGTCGTTTATATAAAACATTTCCATGAAAGTACGTTTCTTATAATTTTTTTCTTTTGCCATTATCGAAACCTGTTCGAAGTCTATTTTGTGGTTTGCATCATTACTGTGCTTAGCTAGAGCGCATCTTTCTGGATGATTTTTTATATCGCTTTTATGTCCTACAATTCTGTTTTTCACCAACTGTGATGTGTGTCCTACATATTTGAGCTCGCATTCTGCACACGGTATCTTATAAATACAACATCTGACTGGACTGTTCATGTACTGTCTGTTACCCTATCCTTCGATTTTGTGAACAAATTTTCCCACTGTTCTTGTGTATTTTTTTACAATTTTCACACTGTCACTTTTGAGTTCTCTCACAACACTGTCGGTCAAAATTATCGATGTTGGGTAAAGTGCAATAAAGGACATCATTTTTATTTTCTATGTTTATATGTTCAGTTTGTCCGCCTTCGTCTTGCACAATCGTTGTTGATGAGTATATAATTTTTTTAATCAAACTTTTGGGGTAACTATTTTCTATTAAAATTTTTTCTAGTTCTTCAAAATTCTTTTTTATCAGTGATGGATGGCAAATTCTTTCTATCCTCTGTTTCATCTGGTTTATTGTGTTAATTTTTATTTTCATGTTATGGCCAGAGTTGTAATGTAATATCCTGTTGGAAGACGTGGGCTTTTTGTAACAATCCACAGAATAACCTTTGTGAATCCTCATCATCACTTTCGTGTCGAGAAAGGGCACCCATTGTTCTTCATTCTCCCTTTTCCACCGTTCACCTCAGTGAACCTTTTCATCATCTATCTCACCATTGTTAAATATTGTTATCAATTCCTCTATCTCTTCTTCTTCCATTGTGACATTATAATGTCATCAACAAATTTCTTCAGGAAAAGGGTTTTCTTTTCAATTTGGGTAGATCTTTTTTAGTACATAGTCCATGACGTATAGAGATAAAATAGGACTGAGTTTTGAGCCATAGCGCATCCTTTCTTTTGTTTATAATATTTTCCTTGAAAAAACAAAACATTGTTATCAATGACAAATTCCACCATTTTTAGAAATTCCTCTTTCATGATGCCATTTGTATGGGGTTGTATTTTTAAACACTGTCTTCTATAGCTTCAATAATTAATTTTTTTGTCATATTACCGAATAGATTTTCCACATCTAGCGACAGTAACACGTAACCATCAGGCAACACAAAAGATCTTTCATGGAGTTCGCAAAATGAAAAGTGTCTGCTACATAAAATTCATTATCTTTGTCATAAGCTCTGGTCAATATGTTAGCTAAAATTCTGCTATGTTATTCGTTGGAGACTCTACCCCTGCTATGATTGGTCGCAAGGGATTGTTCTCTTTATGTACCTTGGGGTTTCCGTAAATTCTTGGACAAGTTGAATTATATTTTTTATGCCTCTTTTCATCTTCCTTGGTAATGACATTTTTATCGGATAATTTTTTTAAGAAATTTTGTTCGATTGTGTTTGTATAGTGTAAGTTGGGTTTTTTTTTAGCTCTGTAAAACTTTCTTCATCTTTTAATAGATCAGTGAGTTTTGTCTGGTATCATTTTTACTCATGACCACAGTTACACCCCCTTTGTCGCTCTGTGTGACCATTAGTTTATATATTTTAGAGTCCCTGAAGAAGAATAAAATCATTATTCGAAAGCTTGGCTTAACAAAAAAGAGTAGTATATTTCTCACAATCGTCTAATTCCCATTAAAAAAATAAATTAACATAATCGAGACTGTTAACAAAAAAAATAATAAATATAAAGATGGGTTTCTTTGAAAACATTACAAGCAATTATGGACAGGATACTACCAACTGCTTAAAAAGATGGAGTAAAACTAATATCAAGTTAAGTTCGCTGAGGAACAGGCTGAAGTTTCTATTAGAATGTAAAAGAAGAGGATTGAGCCCTTCCCATATAACACATAGCATGGTAAACCTTACAAACCTATTGGAAGGAAACAATGGATATTTTTTCAATAAGATGAACAGATTAGGGAATCATATCACGGTCAAAATGCTAAGATTAGAAATAGCACACACAAATTGGTCAATTGATAAAATGCAAAAGATTCTTACCCACGAGAAAAAAGAGCAAATGATAAACTACCTGGAAACATCGTCACTGAGTTTAAAAGGAGACAAAGAATAAATTATAACAAGGAATTTCATAGGACAAGAATGAGAAATATAAAGAAGATTGAATTGTTAGAAATAAATCAGCTAAAAGAATTAAGAACACAGGAGAATTGGTTAATAAATTTGACAGAGGAGGAGATCCCTGACAATGTGAGGAAAATATTAGCGTTAGGACCAAAATTCGCACTGCCGGTAACACCTGAAAATTTAAAAATGGAATCTTTACTAGCGGATGTGGAATATGCAATATCCGGATTGGAAGAAAAAAACAGAGATCTATATCGTGCAAAGATAACAAGTATCATAACAAATTATGTCCATTCAAGTAGGGACATGAAATTTTCCATAAATAAATATTTCAATGATGCTTATTATTACCTAAAGCATAATGAACAACTAATGGTCACACAGAGCGACAAAGGGGGTGTAACTGTGGTCATGAGTAAAAATGAATACCAGACAAAACTCACTGATCTATTAAAAGATGAAGAAAGTTTTACAGAGCTAAAAAACAACCCAACTTACACTATACAAACACAATCGAACCAAATTTTCAAAAAATTATCCGATAAAAATGTCATTACCAAGGAAGATGAAAAGAGGCATAAAAAATATAATTCAACTTGTCCAAGAATTTACGGAAACCCCAAGGTACATAAAGAGAACAATCCCTTGCGACCAATCATAGCAGGGGTAGAGTCTCCAACGAATAACATAGCAGAATTTTTAGCTAACATATTGACCAGAGCTTATGACAAAGATAATGAATTTTATGTAGCAGACACTTTTCATTTTGCGAACTCCATGAAAGATCTTGTGTTGCCTGATGGTTACGTGTTACTGTCGCTAGATGTGGAAAATCTATTCGGTAATATGACAAAAAAATTAATTATTGAAGCTATAGAAGACAGTTGGTTAAAAATACAACCCCATACAAATGGCATCATGAAAGAGGAATTTCTAAAAATGGTGGAATTTGTCATTGATAACAATGTTTGTGTTTTTCAAGGAAAATATTATAAACAAAAGAAAGGATGCGCTATGGGCTCAAAACTCAGTCCTATTTTATCTCTATACGTCATGGACTATGTACTAAAAAAGAATCTACCCAAATTGAAAAGAAAACCCTTTTTCCTGAAGAAATTTGTTGATGACATTATAATGTCAATGGAAGAAGAAGAGATAGAGGAATTGATAACAATATTTAACAATGGTGAGATAGATGAAAACCTGAGGTTCACGGTGGAAAGGGAGAATGAAGAACAATGGGTGCCCTTTCTCGACACGAAAGTGATGAGGATTGATTCACAAAAGGTTATTCTGGATTGTTACAAAAAGCCCACGTCTTCCAACAGGATATTACATTACAACTCTGGCCATAACATGAAAATAAAAATTAACACAATAAACCAGATGAAACAGAGGATAGAAAGAATTTGCCATCCATCACTGATAAAAAAGAATTTTGAAGAACTAGAAAAAATTTTAATAGAAAATAGTTACCCCAAAAGTTTGATTAAAAAAATTATATACTCATCAACAACGATTGTGCAAGACGAAGGCGGACAAACTGAACATATAAACATAGAAAATAAAAATGTCCTTTATTGCACTTTACCCAACATCGATAATTTGACCGACAAGTTGGTGAGAGAACTCAAAAGTGACAGTGTGAAAATTGTAAAAAAATACACAAGAACAGTGGGAAATTTGTTCACAAAATCGAAGGATAGGGTAACAGTACATGAACAGTCAGATGTTGTTTATAAGATACCGTGTGCAGAATGCGAGCTCAAATATGTAGGACACACATCACAGTTGGTGAAAAACAGAATTGTAGGACATAAAAGCGATATAAAAAATCATCCAGAAAGATGCGCTCTAGCTAAGCACAGTAATGATGCAAACCACAAAATAGACTTCGAACAGGTTTCGATAATGGCAAAAGAAAAAAATTATAAGAAACGTACTTTCATGGAAATGTTTTATATAAACGACGAGACCAATTCTATGAACAAAAAAACTGACACCAATAAACTGAATAACATTTACACATATTTGATATCGCAGGAATGGCGAAGACCAAAAGAAACATATTTGGGACCACTGGACTGATAACAGACGGACGGCAGAGTGACGTGATGTTTGACAACTGAAATGTTTTTAACGTGTTAAAAGGGTTGACATAAATAATGATATTGCGAAATACTCCCCATAAATGTAATTTTAATGATCATTTAGAGAAAAAAACCTCGGTTTGTTGTAAGTAGTTTGAACTTGTAATGTTGTATTGTATGTTCTGTTTTGTAGTTGTTATTGTGACAATATTTATATATTTTAGAGTCCCTGAAGAAGAATAAAATCATTATTCGAAAGCTTGGCTTAACAAAAAAGAGTAGTACATCATTTCTCACAATCAGTCTAATTCCCATTAAAAATCAACAAATTTATATATATATATATATATATTGAAATGGTGGTTATCGACTAACTGTTAATAATATAGTGGAAGATATTGGGGAAGTAGTCGGTTCATAAAGAAGACTCTTTTTTCCTTTTACTCGAGCTTTCGAGACTTTATTGTCCCTTCATCAGGAGTCGCTAAAATTACATAGGTGTTACAATATTGTCACAAGTATAAGGTAACAAAACTCACGAATTTGAGCTTGAGATTAAAGATATTAAGATTAAGATATACATGTAACTATTTCCTGCAGTAAATTCATGGAAAATCTCCCAGTCAAAACAAAACAACAACTGAGGGATGTCAATTCAGCGAGAAACGTCAAAGATTTTCTGTGGCTGAATTATGTCAGCTTGTCAAAAGCACAGAACACAATAAAAATGGTCACAACACAATGATATTTAACCTTCTGAGATTAAAGAAATGGTCATCTCAGAAGAAAACAAACCAACGACACAAAAATGACACCACAATAACATACTAAAATTTGAAATTTCAATAAAAAAAAGAGAGAATAGAGAGAGAGCACCTCAATGCCGCCAGATATGCAACAAGACTAAAACTATGCACCAAGATCAGAGCGGAAAACACACTGTATGGGAAACAGCAATCGGTGGTCAGGAAACCATTATTCATCTATTGGTCTGTCATACCAACCTCTTCTTATAGTGGCATCCATGTCGATGAGGAGAGAATAAATAGAGCTCAGGCCATCAACATCCCTGTTTGAGTTAACAGAATCATCCGTCTGGCAGATCCGCACCATCTCCAAAAAAGTCCTCTTTCTATAATTAGATTCTCTGTCCAGCACTCTCACTCTGTTCAAGTCAGGGAAATGGTTGTTTTGGATGGAATGTTTGGACAATGCACAGGCATCACGTTCCGTTCTTATATTGCTTCTGTGCAAGGCCAATCTTTGTTTCAGCTTGGTGGAGGTTTGACCAATATAAACCTGGTTACAGTTGGAACAGGGAATCTGATAAACCACATCACTCATCTCCTCCATTTCATCACGGTCTTTCATCTTAGTGAAGATTTTCCTCAAGGGTTTGACATTTCTGAAAGCTGTTTTGCAGGTTTCGGATGGCAACAACCTGGAGATCTCGTGTACTAGACCCTCTACGTGAGGGAGAGTTATAAATGTCTTCCTTGGTTCACTAGATATCGTTTGACTAATTATAGGTTCAGTAGGACGTCCCTGTTGTTCAGTCGTCATTGGAGTATTATACAGTATTCTCCTGATCATGCCCTGTGGATATCCATTTGAGGTAAGTAAAAGATGTAGCAATTTCAAATTCTTGTCTTTATGAACCGACTACTTCCCCAATATCTTCCACTATATTATATATATATATATATATATATACATCCCGCGTACTTTGTTGCGTCCTTTCATAAACCGACATTGTTGCGTCTCCCAGAAATACGCTATTTAGAAGAAATCTGATTGAAGTATATTAATCTACGTAAAAAATTAGGTAGATCCCCAGTGCCAGATCTCCGATATCTTCAAAAATAAGAAAGCAATATACATGTACAATATGGCGTCCTTTCATCTTCCTATCATTATTGCGTCCAGTGAATATACTGCTTTCACTTCTAGTACCATATTGCGTCCAAGCATATATTCTTCTTTCACTCTCAGCATGTTATGACGTCCAGCGATGTTGCCAAATTTATGAATTTTCTTGAATATCCTCATATGAGAATATTAAACCTTAATGACATGATCATTGGTTAGGTATAATATAGATATCTTCATCGGAACTTTACCATTGAACTATATGAAATTAAATAAAGCCCTGAGCTGGCGCTCATTATTTGGTGGAGCAATGAGGATATTACCCCAAAATTTTGTCTAGAACTTAAATTTAATGTCAATTATATAAATGCAAAATCTCAGTACGATTCGAATACAGAAATATGTTAAAACTTGACTCTTCACAAAATTCCAAAATTCAATTCTGTGGTTCTGATGATGCGATGCTCTCGAAATTGTGCATAAACATTCAGTATATCAATCTTCATACACACAATGAATTCCACTTGAATCGGATATCTTGTTCGAGAAATATAGAGATTCTTCTTTTCAATATTCCTATTGAGTTTTCCATGGTTCTTTTCGTACTGGCTACAAATTATTGCATGAAGCATTATGAGCATCCAATTGGTTTCGTTTGGTCTGAGATATTGAGGATCAATAATTTTGAATGGCCATATTGTATGGAACAACACCCTGTACGATTTGGCTGGTTAACAAACTTGACCAAGGCATTTTTAACCAAACTCAAATTTAAAATCTCTAGGACAATCCCTTCGAAAGTAATCGTGCTAACGGACAGAATTGAATTTGACCATGAATTCGTCATAAGGAAGTCGAACCCTATTGTTAGAGACCATTTGCGGCCCAAAATTCGAAACAATGTCTTATTTTGCCATCAGGCAATCTAAATCTAGTTGATATCCAAATGTGAAAACAACAGATTGGACGCCCTATTTTTCAAGTGAATAAATTTCCCTTTATTAACAGAGTCTATATAAATTTAAAATGTAGAGACTATACCGCGTGTATAGAGAGAAGATTTTGTTTCTTTTGCTTTTTTAAATTGGCAATCATTCGTAACTTCCACTTATACTGGAAATGATAATAACTTTTTTATTTCAAATGAGACTTTGAATTGAGTTTGACGATGAAGATTGACGAAGTAAATGTTCTTGCAAAATTTGAAAAGGATTGTGAAATCCAAACCATGGGATTGAAATATATTTCAGTTATTGAGATGATTTAATGATTATTTAATTTTTCACAACAGTTTGAGAATATGATTTGATATTCCAGTGCAGAAGAAATATATGACATTCGGAAATAACTTTCTTTATTGGGATTCTCTTTCAGATAGTTTCAAGTAGGATATATCAATTCTGGTTCGAATATTGATGTAGCGCCTTTTTTTAACAATTAACTGTTTTGGGTTCTTTGGCGTCATCTATTCTTTGTATTTTTCGTCGTAGCAAATCGAATCGTTGAGAAAATTTGTAGAAAAGGATGTCATCAACAATTTTTGTTCCTAAAAATATTTTCGAAAACAAACCATTTCTGAGATTGATGAAATCCAAAACACTTTAGAGTGTTTTTCGAAAAAGCTGAAGGCTTCAACACCACATATTCCAAAACCATCTGTTTGAAAGCTCTCCTAAGAATAACGACAAAAAAATTTCAAGAAAAGTTTGCAGTAGGTGCTTTTGAGCGCTCGTTCATTTATGGCTCAATAAGGGTATCCATAAATTTTATGTGCGGCTTAGAGATTGGTAATAAATATAATATCGAAAAATTCCTTGACTTGACAATACTTTTGAAATTTTGCATGAACATTCGAAAGTTTTTTCAGCAAATATTGGATTTTTTTCTTGATATTTCGATTGAATGGTTCTCATACAGAAATTTTCCCTAATTTTTGCGTACTGCTCCATATTGGTACTGGACATCTGAATGCAAAATGTAGGCACGATCGAATTGACATTTTCGGAATCACCTGAAAAAAAATCTGAAAAATATGTGGGAAAAATAATTAATTTCCTGAAAATTTCTAGGCTGTAGGACAATCTTTTCGGAAGTGATTTGTCATAAGGTAGTCGAACCTTATCGCTTTCGCTTGAGACCATTTTCGGCTCAAAATTGTAAAAATATAGTAATTTATGAAAAACGATATAGCAGTCTTTCAAGTGGAACCGTAGGACTAGCCCTTAAAATGCTGGGAGGTAACGTTCCAGGAAAATTTCACAGATATACTGTACTAAGTACAGGGTTTCTATAAATTATTATAACAGTGCAGTTGGTATTGGACTATTATAAATATTAATGTTCTTATGTAAACTTCAATTAAAACAAACCATACTGTGAGATATTGCTGTTTATTCCGAAAGGAATTGAATAATGTGACTTGAATTATAAGTTTTGTAGACTTTGCATAAAAACCATAGTATTCCAAAGCAACCTACGATGTTACAATCATTTAGGTATAAAGACCCCGTATATGTAACAATTGTTTGATTGAAAAATTTCAAGCAAAACTTAAACTGAAATCAATGAAAACTCACCCTCCGTTTCTTTATCGAACTTCTAAGCATCCAGTTACTATCACCTCATTTCGTCATTTCAGGAATTCATGTAGTAAAGAATTTCGTTATCTCTTTTGAAAAACCAGCGCTCCAATTGTTCAAAGATGATTGAACGAGAGATAAGAAGGCAAATTCATTTTCCACACACGTTGTTCTTAAATTTCGTATTATCTTAAGATTCCCTGTGATGAAGATCTTTTCGAAATATTTATTGAAACACATATTCCACATGATCGGCAATGGAAGAAGCAAAAGAAAATCTATAGGAAACACTGTTTTTGAAGTACTGTCGATCATATTTATAAGTTTTTTTTCGGTCCATATTATTTACCTCGTCCTGAATTTGAGGTTGGGCAAACAAGAGGCCATATCACTCTATTTTGAATTTTTGTGATTTCGGTTCAGAACTCAGAGGAAGAAGTAAACTTCTTCCTCTGAGGTTCAGAAGAATTGACGATTCTTTTTAAGAATGTCTGTGTTCATCGCGAAAGGTAATGTATTTTGATCACATAATTCAAACTACATATTATTGTTAGTTCATCGTCAGGCAATACTAGATTCTTCTTGAGCTATCGTTTTTTTTAAACGAGTGCTATATCGTTATGCGCAAATGTCTGGTATTTTCGAATTTGAAGACGAAAATGGTCTTAAACGATAGGGTTCGACTCCCTGAAGAAAAATTCGTGGTCAAACTCAATTCTGTTCGTCGGGCCGGCCTTCCTTCCGGTCGTTCGCACGATAACTTTCGAGGGGATTTTCCTAGAGACTTGAATTATCAAGGTGAGTTCGGTTTCCAAATGCCTCGGTTAAGTTCGTTAAACAGCTCAATCATACAGGATGTTCCATAGAAGATGGCCATTTAAAATTTTTGTTCTCCAATATTTCAGACAAAACGGAACCAATGGAAATGAAATTTTGCGGCCATATGCAAGATGCTCATAAAAGGCCTCATGCAAAATTTTTTAGCTATAGTGTGAACAGAACCATAGAAAATTCAATTGGCACTTTGAAAAGAAGAAAGTTCATTTTTCCATAACAAGATATCCAATTCGAAAAAAAAATCATTTTGTTAATAAAGACTGATTTACTGAATGTTCATGCAGGATTTTGTGGCCATTGTGTTCACAGAATTATAAAAATTCAATTGGAATATTGGAATCTTTATATTTCCTTAACAGGATATCCTATTCGAGTGAAATTTCTTTTTTGAAAGAACACTGATATACCGAATTTCCATGCAAAATTTTGTGGCCATAGTCTCAACAGAATCACAGAAAATTTGTACTGGATATTGAAAAGAACAATTTTTATATTTCAATAACCGATTAGAGTGAAATTCATTATGTGAACTTTCAAGAAGATCGCATCATCAGAGCCATAGAATTCAATGTATTTTTATTTATTTTTCACATATGCGAAGGAACATTGGTAAACTACATGTTCATGCAAAAATTTGTGGCCATATTGTTAACAAAACCATAGAAAATTCAATTGGAATATTGAAAGGAAAAATCTCTCCATTTTCATAACAGGATATCCGTTTTGGCTGAAATTCATTTTGTGAATCAAGAGTGATATAGGTATAGTGAATGTTCATGCAAGTTTTCAAGAGGATAGCATCATCATAGAAATCAATTTTTTTAAATTATTTTTTTGTACATATTTCATTTTTTGAATAATTTCCAAAAATTATTCCGATTATGCTGAGATTTTGCATTAATATATTTGGTATCAATTTTGAGTCCCATATAAAAGTTTGAGGTAATAGACTTATTGCTCCACCAATGATCAGAGCTTTTCTCAATTTTTTTTCAATATATCTTCGACTGACCAAATGGAATGAATATAAATATAATACTATTTTTTTTCCATAATTTGAAAGAATTATTCATTATTCTGATCAAACAATTTATTCTCACACATTTCTGCGTACTGATTTGAACTGGTATCAAACATGAAAATGCAAACTTTCAGCTAGATCGTATTTAAAGTATCGGAATAGTCTGAAAAAAAAATTGAATAATCGATTATTCGAAAAAAAATTTAATTTCATGGTTCTGATGACATCCTTCTCAAATTTTGCATGAACATTCAGTGTGTTAATGGTCATTCTCAAAATAAATTTCATTTCAACCAGTTGTTTTGTTGTAGAAATATTGTCATCTCATGTTTTGTATTCCAAAAGTCAAAAGATCTTTTTATGGTTTTAGTAACACTATTGTCACAATATTTTATACATTGCTTGGTATGAATATGCTTTATACGATCACAAAACGATTCGATTGGTTCTATCTTGTTCAAGAAATTTGAAAAGCAAAACTTAGAATGGCCATACTTTATAAAACACACTGTGGGATTTTGGTCATTAACGAACTCAACCGCAACATAGAGACCCACCCTTAGAATTTCAATTCTCTAGGAAAATTTTTCAGAGTTTTAGTGTTTGACCTTAGGAACAGAATTCATTTGGACCACAGATTCGTTAGAGTCGAACTTTATCGTTTGAAATTAGTAGTGTTCTTTCGTACTGATTGAACTGATGGAACTTATTCCGCGATTAGAATAATCACTTGCAATCACTTTAGAGTTGTGGAAGGGGGAACTGATTGAAAACGAAAGAACGATCGCTTCAACTGATCTTTCTGATTGAAGTTATATAAATCACTTCGTTTAGTTCGAAAGAACATCACTATTATTTATGGCTCAAAATTCGATAATTACTGACATTTGGGCGAAACGAAATGACAGTAGTTTAAGTTGAACGAGCTCTCATAAAAAATGAAGTTGAAACACTAATTTATAGTAATCGTAAGCGTTCACATGAAAGAGATTCAATGATTTATGCCATATGCTCTAATGAGTTGAATGGTGAACGTTATGGATAATTTTTAACCAATGATCTTTCTGATCATTCGAATGAAGTGTCATAAATTTTTGGAACAGACATCGAGGAGCAATGAACCGAAAATACTCAATCCTAATATTATAGTCCATAAATGAGAAACTCTATTCGCAGCCAAGCATCTCGAAATCATGGTACTTTATTTAAATATGAATGAGATGTATGTGAAATGGTGACTGAGCGACGTTCCAGAAAACAATAGTTTCATTTTGAACATAAAAGCAGATCATAAGAGGAGATTAAGAGAAAATTTTCATCTTGAATATGATAATATAAATGATAAACTTAAATGACAAAAATGTAATCATGGATGTCTTCAATGTCTAAAATCGAGTCATGTTTTTGATTGATTTTACTAGAAAAAAATTGGACGATCCTCAAACAACAGAAACCTTCAACATTGTAAGGCTACTTCTTTTAAACTGACGATGAAAATAATGAACTTAACGAATGTATCTTTGACCCTCTTTACATGTACAGCTTCATTTCAGCATTTTCGATTTCAATTCTTATTCCTGTTATTCCTGTTGTTATGCTTTGAATTTTTCATTCACAATGTGACGAATGTCGATACATTCAAACAAAAAAACATTCTTCAAGATTTTAATTAAGTTCATACATATTTTTTTAACTCTAACAAAAACCCAAAAATAACCAGGACCCGTCAAATGGAATATTTTCATAATTCTAGCCGAGTAGGATTTCAAGGAAGTATTATCAAACAATGTACTAGATTGTGGAACGGAAAGCCGAAGCTTCAATCGAGGAGCGTTAGATTATTTCCAGATCTGTTGCTCGACTTGCAAGATTAGCTATACACTGTTGCCAAACTGGGGACGCAATATTATGCTTCAAGTGAAAGATGTATATTTGGACGTATATCAGCTTTCACCAGTTAAAGCGCCCTCGAAGCAGAATTTGCGTGAACTAAAAATATACTATTGCTTTCATGCAACGCACATTACTGCGTCCCCAAACAGGATTTTACAAAAGCTATAGCTCATTCATCCGAGATTGGATTGATTTAATAACTTTCTAAAGGTTAGCCCAGACTACGCACTACATTTTGCGGCAACTCCCTTCAATGGGTCCCTTTAAACTTCACAGATATTGTCGAAAAACAATGCTGCGTCCGGTATACGGACGCAGTATCATTCAGGACGCAATAGTGTATGGCGCAATGTCAATGTATGGACGCAATATAGTACGCTGGATATATATATATATATATATATATATATATATATATATATATATATATATATGTCAAAGGTATATAATATGCAGGGGGGCTTCGGCCCTCGGGGGGTGACGTCCCCGCATACCCGAGTTACCAGGCCCATAGGTTAGCAACCTAGGGCACTGAGAAAATCAAGCTCCAATAACGAGAAGTAAGATTAAGCAGGGCGGCGAGGGGCTGCGGGCTGGCCCCTCTCGGAGCCGTCCAGAGGTTCAGCTCGATGGGGGAAACTGTGGAGCGAGCGGCGCAGACTCCCGAGATGGTACCGCAAGGCCCGCGTTCGTAATGATGGAATCCCAAAGCTTGGACGAGAGAGAGTCTCGTCCCGCTCAGGAACCAAAACGAGATGGGAGGGCGCGATGGACCGAGGACGAAAACGTCATACTTATACGCGCCCATTATATAGCCAAGAGCTTGGAAGAGACATCAGAGAGAACTTATCGCCAACTACTGACAGAAATCTGGAGAGACATCAAACCAGACAAACAACTTTACACGAATCTGCTAGCTAATCGAGTCAGATACTTACTTGAAAATGAAAAGCTCTCAAGTGTTGAACTTTCGTCGATTGAATGTAGCATATGGCCACGCACATCACTACCAGCCGAGGAACAGGAAGAACAGGAGCAGCAGGAAGAACAACAGAAACAAGACAATGACACCCCTGCGGAAAAAAAAATGAAGCAGCTCTTTGACAAAAACGTTCTCCTCTACGCAGGTATGAGACCAGACACAAGACCTAAAATACCTAGAATGAAGGGATCTCGTACCATGTTGGAGAAAGTACAAGCGGTAGATGTAATAATAAGATCACACATCTCTGGCACAACATCACTGAGAGACATGGTTGACCTGGTATATGCAGGAGCGGCTACAGTGTGTGAGGAGATGGGAAAGCATCTTACAGATGAGCACAAAAAAGCAGCGAAAGAACAGCCACCATGGAAGATCCGCCTAGAAAGAAAAATAACAAGTATCAGAAAAAAAATTGCATCATTGCATACTTACCTGAACAACGAGGTCATCACAAACAAAGTCCATAAGGCGGTGCGCAGAATAGCATCAGAATACAAAATCAACATCAAAGCACCGGATCTCAGGATGAAATTTCAGATACTCAATGACAACCTGAAACAGAAAATAAAAACAATGGGTAATCGTGTGCGAAGATACAGTGAAAGAACTAAGAGATACCACAATAATCAACTGTACTATAAGAATCAGAGGCAATTCTTTAGGAATCTAGAAGGAAATAACACTGTAACTGATGAGCTTCCCAAAACAGAGGAGATGTATAATTACTGGCAGGCAATATGGGGTAAAAACAAACAGCACGACGATGATGCGCAGTGGATCAGGGAGGCTGAAAATGAGAGCTCTAAATACGTCATGGAAGAGGTTAGCATCACCAAGCTTGATATTCAACAAGTACTAAAAAAGGCGAACAACTGGGCTGCACCAGGGCCGGATAAGATTCAAAATTACTGGTGGAAACACTTTTCAAGCACCCACCAAACACTTGCAAACCTGTTCCAGAGGGCATTGGTAGATCCCACAGTAATACCAGAATTCCTCACACTCGGCACCACCATTATGATACCAAAGGGAAATGTAACTTCAAACCCAAAAAATTTTCGCCCGATAACATGCCTGCCAACCATCTACAAGCTACTTACGGGCGCCATCACTATGCACATATGGAAACATGTGAGAAGAGAGCACATACTAGCTCGCGAACAAAATGGCTGCTGCAGAGAGGCAAAAGGCTGTAAGGAACCCCTCATAATTGATCAGATCATCACCGGTCAGGCAAAGAGTAAGCAGCGAAATATATCTATAGCCTGGATCGACTATCAAAAGGCGTTTGATTCAGTGCCACACTCCTGGCTGTTGAAAGTACTACAACTATACGGAATATCGGAAAAGGTAATAAAATTATTGAAACACCTCATGACCTCCTGGCGCACGGCTATATTGATTGAGGGCAAAGACGGAACTAGTAAAACTGAAGAAATAGCCATCAAATGCGGAATTTTCCAGGGAGATACCCTCAGCCCGCTCTGGTTCTGCCTTGCCCTTAATATCTTAAGCAAACTCCTCAATAACACCAAATACGGCTACATCATTAACAAGGTCAGTAACAAAAATATAAAAGTGAATCACCAACTATACATGGACGACTTAAAACTATTTGCAGCCAGTGAAAACCAAATGAGACGATTACTAGAAATAGTATCCTCCTATAGCAACACTATCGGTATGGAAATGGGGCTTGATAAATGTGCAGTCCTGAATGTAAAGAGAGGCAAAATCACAGAAGGTCAAGAGATCAAACTCTGGGACGAATCAATAATACCATCTCTAAAACCAGAGGAGTCTTATAAATACCTGGGCATACAGCAAGCCTTAAATATCAAAACACCAGAAGTAAAAGAAAACTTCAAGAATAAATACTTCACCAGGCTAAGAAGTTTACTGAAAGCAAAACTTAACTCTAAAGCGCTATTTACGGCAATTAACAGCTGGGCCTTACCTTGCATAGCTTACTCCTTCGGAGTGGTGCGTTGGACAACTGCAGAGCTCAATGCAATAGACATTAAAACGAGAAAACTCCTCACGAGGTATGGAATCCACCACCCCCACTCCTCAGTGAACAGGCTGTACATAGGTAGACATGATGGCGGCAGAGGACTCCAAAATGCCCTAATAACTCATAACAAAATAATTTTACAAATGAGAGAATATTTTCGTTCGAAAGTCTTACCATTGTTTAGAGCCGTGTGCCAGGCAGATGAGTTCTCAACCCTGCAGCTGGCGGAGCCCTCGATAAGCCTGAGAGAGCAGACACTCGAACAACTGTCTGAAGACTGGCATAGCAAAGCGCTCCACGGCAGATACCCTGGAAATTTAAAATCGGATAACGTAATAAGAACTGAATCGCTGACTTACCTGAGAAAAGGGTACCTGTTCCCTGAAACTGAAGGAAGAATCATAGCCATCCAGGACCAGGTAGTTCCAACCCGCGCCTATATAAAAAGGATAACTGGCCGCAACATCCCCTCGGAATCCTGCAGAAAATGCTCCAAGGCGCTAGAAACAATACAGCACATAACATCTTCGTGTCCTATACTGGCTCCTCGTGACTACATGGAACGCCATAACGCCATGGCAAAGGTGTATCATCGGGAACTCGCTGAAAAAACAGGCTTGTTGAAAAAAAAAGAAAATCTGTATACTTACCAACCACAGAACATCCTGGAAAATGAAACATTCAAGCTATATTGGGACACCACCATGGTCACGGATAGGTCAATAGCTCACAACCGGCCGGACATAGTGCTCTTCAATAAAGTGGAAAAGTGTGTCCAGATAATCGACATAACAGTCCCGGCCGACGAAAACATCATAAAGGCTTATACGGAGAAGATCACTAAATATCATGACCTTGCATTCGAGCTAAAAGAGATCTATCGTCTGAAGAACACATCCATACTGCCGCTCATAATATCAGTAAACGGTTTAGTAGAGGCACATATGATAGAGAACACAAAAAGGCTACAACTTCACACCGACTTGATAAGTGAAGCACAAAAGGAGGTTATATTAGCCACAACACGCATGGTCAGAAAGTTCTTAACCAGCTCCTGAGGACATCCTTGGCTGAGTTGACCAGCCCGGTATCCTCAAGCACCAACCCGTTTAACGGTGATTTAAAAAAAAAAAAAAAAAAAAAAAAAAAAAAAAAAAAAAAAAAAAAAAAATGTCAAAGGTATAGTACCGGGACCTTTTTCGATTTCGTTATATATAGGTTCAGTCGATCATATATAAGGTTTACTTTCAGAGGATCTTCGAAATTTTCAAAAATGTTCATTGTTTTTCATTTATTTTCGATTATTAGGGAATATATATAGTTCCAAGACTTCTCAATTTTTTTCCGCACTTGATCATCTCATTCAATTTTTGTTCGGATAATTTCATCATATATCAAGGCCTCTCACTATCAATACTATCAAACTAAAAAAAAAATCACCACTTTTTATTATATATCGATTTTTCAAATAACTGCGAATCGAACTTTCACACATTTATATCTATATATCTGATAAATTGGAATTAGTTTATGTACTTTATAGGTTCGTTTGGTCATATATAAAGCTATCTTCCATAATATCATCCAAAAGTTGGAAATTTCTAACTCAATTTTCTTTATTTTCGAATATTTGTTCAATCGTACAACCTGATACTCACATTTATGTTCATATTATTAGTATACCGAGCTTTTACCTATCGTATATGGGTCAATACCATGCGAAATAGTATATTTCATTAATGACCATTGGAAAAAGGAAAATATTCCAAATCATTTCAATTTATTTGCCAATTTTTGATAAATCATCCATTTCCGGGACATTTCATTGGACCGGATGCTTATTGGTAAACGGAAAAGCGGTCAATGATAAATAGTAAAGCACTCCTAGGTGATCCTAAATATGCTATATTTTATGAGCCTCATTAGTATAATTGCAAAGATACAGGCTATTTTATCCATTTGGCAAATTTCTTCGACTGGTCATAACTGAACATGCACTCGAACTATTTTCATGATGAAGTTGTCATGATATCCGAAAATACAATGTTTTTATTTTTTATTTCGATTTACCGCAGACGAAATTTCCTTTAATTCGAAGCATATTTGAAAAAATCCGAAAATACAATATTTTTTGAAGATTCTGATGTTTTTCAAATTTTGTTTATCCGTACCTGGACTTTGCTCATGACAGATATACAGGTCGCTTATGTAGAATAAGTTGATGTGTATACCGTCATAAGCAAAGTCCAGGTACGGATAAACAAGAATTGAAAAAGCATCTGAATCTTAAAAAAATATTGTATTTTCGGTTTTTTAAATATGCTTCGAATTTTAGAAACTTCTGCCGTAAATCGAAATATCTCTCTGTGTTTAAGCTACACTGTGCATGCATATGTCCAAAGCGACGACAGAACGATCCACTACTTGCATCGGACCATTTATTATCGAAATATTTTTCAAGAATGAAAATGGCATATCGGTCTTTACATTTCTAGAGTAAAATAATTCATTACTCATTATATCCTTTCCGATAATACGAACATTTTTTCAATTCTAGGTATCCTTACCCAGATTTTTGTTGTCACTATCAACAGGAGTTTTATCGAAAAAATTACGATCATAAAGTTTCACTACTAATTGAATTGAATAATTTCGAGAACTATTGAATCGCAATTTTTATGGAATATAATAATTTATCAACTCAGAGCAGAACTCAACAAATAAATGTCCGGCAACAAGTTTTCAAGAGAAATTTATATACTCAAATAGAAAGAGTGAACATAATTTTCACAAAAAATCTGTTCTCGATCATACAGACCGCCATGAAATGGGATTGAATAATCACATAGATTTTAAAGATGATTTATCTTCAAACTATATATGATTTTCCGAAAATCAAAATCAATTGAAAATTACTGAGCATTTCTAGACCATTCGTTTTTTTGTTAAATTAGACCTAAAACCTGTCAAATTAAAAACTGATAAAAAATGATATGTCTTGAAATTATTTATGATTTTCCGAAAATCGAGAACAAATGGAAAGTACTGACCACAATTCAAATTTTTAGTTCCTTTGGATAAAAAAAAAACTTTTCTTGATCAAACTGACCACTTCAAAAATGGATAGAATGATTACATATACATAAAGTGAAATACCTATTACTTAGGAACTACATGGTTTATTGAAAAACCAAATAAAAACTAGTGAGCAAATTTCTAAATTTTGGGCTTCTTTTTTTGAAAAAACCTATTTTGCATCATACTAAACATCATGGAATCGGATTGAATGTTGAAACGAGTATGTAAAATGGAATGTTTTGGAACTATATGATTTTCCGAGAAATCAAAATCAAATGGAAACTAATGATCAATATTTTGAATTTTTTGATTTTGTTTGTTGAAAAAGCCTATTGTAGATCATACAGAACACCATTGAGAATGATAAAATGATCACATGGGTATGTAAAATGAAATGTCTTGGAACTATATGATTCTCGATAAAATCAAAACCAAATGAAAACTACTGATCAATATCTTGAATTTTTGGTCTCGTTCTTTTAAAAAAACCTTCTCTCGATCATACCGATCACCATGGAATGTGATCGAATAATCGCATGAATAAGTAAAATACAATGTCTTGGAACTATATAAATATCCGAAGAATCAAGACCAAATGAAAACTACTGATAAATATTTCGATTTTTTGGTTTTGAATACTGGAAAGACTTATTGTTGATCTAACAAATCACCATAAAATTTGATTGAATAATTACATGTGTATGTAGAATGAAATGTCTTGGAACTATATGATTTTCCTAAAAATCAAAGCCAAACAAAAATTACAGATCGAACTATCCAATTTTTAGATTTGTTCGTTGAAAAGGCCTATTCTAGATCATTATGATCACCTAGGAATGTGATTGAATGATATTTCAATATTTCAGAGCTCTTACTTCGACCATTCGAGAGTAATCGTGTTTGCGGCTAGAAATAATTATATTTGAACACAAATTTTTCATCAGTAATTGCAACCGTGTTGTTTGAGACCACTTTCGGTCCAAAATTCGAAACTATAGATATTTGGACAAAACCATAGCACTCTATTTTCTTTCGATCAAGCGAGCAAAATGTGTATATAAAACGTTAATTATCGAATTTTGATGAATAGGAATTCAGAATTTGAATTCTTAAAGAATGCCTATCCAAGAATCGAAGCAGATCGTAAAAGTGGAGGGGCAGTATTTTTTCAGGTTTCAAAATGTAACTCTAAATTTCTCTGGTTCATCATAGACAAGAAATATTAGCTAGAAATGTGTTGCGTTCGTTATGTCTTCATAGCAGTCGAATCAAAATCTTTAGCATGAAAATATTTTTCAAAAATGATTACCGTATACTGGCAGTATATTATTTTTATATTTGTTGTGTTTTGAATTTTCTACCCTACCACTGATACACCTGTGATTTGAGTGCTATTCGAAATCGGAATTTGGGTTCTGCAGTGCACAAATGAAGTGGACTTTTTTCACTTGAAAGTATGTAAATTAAGTAACTCCAAGGGAAATATAAATCTTTTATAGGAGAATGATACTGTAGTTCAATATATATATAGTAATTTTTTCTCGAACTCAACCACACAAACCGATATTCCTCGAAGTGTATTCGAAACCATGACGTAGTTAACCCTCTCTTTCCCACTGCTTACATTTGGCGTCATTCACATTTTTGCATAGGGATGTATTGTTGGTTGCCAGGATAGATTCTTAATGTTCAGTTCGTTTTTAAGACATACTACGGCGTGCCAGATAGTGCTTCTTTATTTCCTCCAGATCCAATTTGAAATTTTGGGTCGTTGCAAAGTTACGTGATTTGTGCTCAATGTTTGTATTATTCAGGTTGATGAAATCGTAAGTATTGAAGTTAATTATGATTGAAAAAATATGAAGCATATTCAAACACTATTTGTGATTCCGTAGGAAGTTTTCTCCTTCAAAATATCTCATCAAAATAATTTTATGACTCAAACAATATTTGACTTCATTTGGAGTCAATGGGAAACTCAATATAATTTTTTTTATATTTCTCCAGATGTCGTGTGACTCGTATGTGGGACTATCGGAAAAAGAAGCTGCTGAATTACTACTGCTTTTGGAGGGAGATGTTTCTGTTGTTGACGAGTTAGATGATGATGATGATGAGGCGGAAAATGTAAAAAAATTATTACATGCTATGAGCGTATCTCCTATCAACGCTATTCTAGAAGACAATATAAACCTTGATCCCATACTGGATACAGATGAAGACGATATTCCATTGTCCACACTCTTTCCTTCACGAAAAACCACATACTTTCGAAAAAAAGCTTCCAAGTGTGATATTGCTCTTTGCGTGACCAAAGATAGCTGCTTCAAGCTTTTCCATATCAAGTCATAAGTTGTGTTATATTTAATATTAGATATTATTAATTTCCTGATATTTCCATTTTTAGTTATATAGAAAGAATGTTTACTATTGTTTTTGCGAAAGTTTATTGATTTGAGTTTCATAAAAAATGTTTATCTTAGTAAGGTTTTATTCCCACTGATTCCATATGGCATCCAAAAAAATGTTTTTTCAAATCGCATACTAAAAAAATTTAAATAGTATATTTCGAGTTTTTATTCTCGGATAGAGAAGTATTGCGCCCGTAATAATTTTTTCGAGCCAACCAGAATATCTTTAAGAAACTTGGGAAAGAAAGGGCCTACCATACACACCTGATAGTAGTAGGTTATCTTTTTGCAGGACAGGTTTTTTATTTACATATGTTTGTTAAATGGTCCCATTTCACCGCGACGTAACAAAAGTTAACCGACGTGAAGATGAAGTTAACCTGGTTTGGGTGGTTAAGTTCGAGAAAAAAATGATTTATGAATCACATAATGATGATGATATGAAGAAATCATGTGATTTTCTAGAATTTTCTTTCAGTCGCAGGGCTGATGTCCTGGAAATAACGAAAGTAAACATATAATTACCATAATACGCTAGAGCGGCATGTGCTCCGTTATATTTCACGATTCGAAATAACGGTTCATTTTAAAATGGCATATTTGAAGATATACAAGATGCTACAAATTTTACCAGTGACATAAACTCGAATAATCAAAAAAAAAATATTACAAAGATCTTAGTAGCATAATATAGGTGACTTTCAATTTTCACGACTTGTCCCTATTACATATTTTCGAAACCTTTTATCCGATCTCTCGTATATTCATTATTTGGATGAAGGATAAGAACGTGCAAACTTCTGCAAACTTTTATCAGTATCGGTAAGCTAGAACTGTGAAAAATATCTCTACCTGCGGTCTCGGCCAAAAATTGACCCTCACATGTGCCATGAAAAAAAACACTTATTTCACGCACTTAATATAAAAAATAACTATTGTATCATCCGGTATTGAACTTGAATACGGTGACTTGATATATTCAAGGTAGGTTTAAAGTCTGAATACTTGAGCATTGTGCAATCAGTAAAATAAAAAAAAAATAGTTTGTCCATGCAATGTAGACCGATAATGAGATTGCAATCGAAAAATTACACGACAATATAGTGATCGATGTAACTTTCGAACAGAACAAGCTTTTTCACTGTATATTTAAAACATCCACATGTACAGGGTATCCCATTTTGGGCACTTTTACGGGATATCTCCGTTATTTTTAACGTTAGCGGGATGCGGTTTTCGCGACAGTTTGCTACTTTTTTGTGAAACTAAAGATGGCGCAATAAGTTTTTGCATAGCCCTCTTAGTTTTTGCTATACAGGGCGGAAATGAAAAGTATCACTTTTTAATCACCCCCCGTATCTCAGTTGTGCTTGAACTTGGAGAAATGGTTGGAACGCATTCCTATAGATTTTTTTCCGTAGAATCCAGTAGCGTAGTCAGTTTTTCAATTAAACTTTCCGTTTTTGAGTTATGTAGCAAATATATGTTTTTTCAAATTGGACACCCTGTATATTCTTTTTTATTCTTATTAAGCACAATCTCAGCTTTTCAAAAACATATTATTTTATGCATTTATTTTCAAAACCAAGCTCAGAATTCAAGATTTTGTATTTCAATTGTCAATAACTAAGTAGTAGGCTATGACTGTTTATTAAAAATAAAAAATAAATGTCAAGATTTCGTTAGTAATCGAAAATAATGTTAACATAATATCTACATCACAAACAAGCATGTCATATTTCTCGTGATTTTCGTAAGCAGCCATAATGAGAAAAACTTAAAACTGAATCATTAATATAATATAATAAATAATAAAAACTGAGAGAACTGTAAACTTTCAAACCAACCGACAAAGCTTTGACATTTTTTTTTGTTTTTAATTAACAGTCATAGAGCCTACTACTTAGTTATTGACAATTGAAATACAAAATCTTGAATTCTGAGCTTGATTTTGAAAATAAATGCATAAAATAATATGTTTTTGAAAAGCTCAGATTGTGCTCAATAAGAATAAAAAATAATATATAGGGTGTCCTATTTGAAAAAACATATATTTGCTCCATAACTCAAAAACGGAAAGTTTAATTGAAAAACTGACTACGCCACTGGATTCTACGGAAAAAAATCTATAGGAATGCGTTCCAACCATTTCTTCAAGTTTAAGCACAACTGAGATACGGGGGGTGATTAAAAACTGATACTTTTCATTTCTGCCCTGTATAGCAAAAACTAAGAGGGCTATGCAAAAACTGATTGCGCCATCTTTAGTTTCACAAAAAAGTAGCACACTGTCGCGAAAACCGCATCCCGCTAACGTTAAAAATAACGGAGATATCCCGTAAAAGTGCCCAAAATGGGATACCCTGTACATAATGTGTTCATAAGAGGAAAAATCGATTGATTATTTTCGAAGTTACCCTCACTTAAACTTTGATTCATTCTATTTTCAATATTAACACAATTTCATATCCGATAAATCTCAAAATTGATATTGCGAACTATGAAAGTGACACACATATTCTTGCTGAATCTCGTCAAAATCGTATCATTCGAAGATTTTCGAACGAAAAAGAATTCTGGCCCGTGGCTTGTCTGGATCTGAATAATCATAACCTTTGAACGGAAAGAGCTGAAAACTTGAATTTTTCGAGATGGATTTCGAACCTGAATATCTCGAATGAAATCGTTAGTGGACCAAATCGGTTGGTTAGTTACGAAGTTATTGTCACTGAAATATTTTTCCTATGTTGCACAATACTTCTGAAATGGTCGGTCGATTTTGAATTCAGTATCTCGTTGTGAATTAGGGGTGCGCTGATGTCTGCAAGATTTGATCTTAATCTTATAATTACGAAATTTTTGAATAATAATTAATGAGCAGAACGATATTTTTATATTTCCACAAAACGAAAATAGAATCTCAACTGCCTGTGAAATTTTGTATGATGCTAATTATGTAGTTTACATGTCTATACAGATATAATAATGAATACATATCATACGAGTCAAAAAGTCTTCTCGCGTTTACTCAGATTGAAATAATAAAATTTGAACATCAACTCAATTTAAATCAGAAACTATCACGAGTAAAATGAACTATATAATTTTTCAGAAAATCAAAATCAAATGGAAAGTGAACTCATCACAATTTCGAATTCGTGGGTTTGCCTATTCTCGATCATACTGATCACTATGGAATGTAATCGAATGATTGCATGGATATGTAATATGGAATGTCTCGGAACTATATAATTATCCGAAAAATCGAAACCAAATGAAAACTGCTGGCCCATATTTCGAAATTTTGATTTTGTATATTGGAAAACCCTTTTGTAGATCATACAGATCACCATGAAATGTGATTGAATGATCACATGTATGTATCGAATGAAATGTCTTGGAACTATACGATTTCTCGAAAAATCAAAACCAAATAGAAAATACTTATCAAAATCTCGAATTTTTGGTTTTGTTCTTTAAAAAAGCCTATTCTCGATCATACTGATTACCATAGAATGTGATCGAATGATCGCAGGGATATGTAAAATGAAATGTCTCGGAACTATATGATTATCCGAAAAATCGAAACCAAATGAAAACTGCTGGCCCATATTTCGAAATTTTGATTTTGTATATTGGAAAACCCTTTTGTAGATCATACAGATCACCATGAAATGTGATTGAATGATCACATGTATGTATCGAATGAAATGTCTTGGAACTATACGATTTCTCGAAAAATCAAAACCAAATAGAAAATACTGATCAAAATCTCGAATTTTTGGTTTTGTTCTTTAAAAAAGCCTATTCTCGATCATACTGATTACCATAGAATGTGATCGAATGATCGCAGGGATATGTAAAATGAAATGTCTCGGAACTATATGATTATCCGAAAAATCGAAACCAAATGAAAACTGCTGGCCCATATTTCGAAATTTTGATTTTGTATATTGGAAAACCCTTTTGTAGATCATACAGATCACCATGAAATGTGATTGAATGATCACATGTATATGTAAAATGAAATGTCTTGGAACTATTCGATTTCCGAAAAACCAAAACTTAACGGAAATTACAGATCGAACTATCGAATTTTTCATTTTGTTCGTTGACAAGTCTATTCTATATCATACTGATCAACATAGAATGTGGTTGAATAATCAAATGGGTTTACAAAATCAACTTGGAACTATATGATTTTCCATAAAATCAAAACCAAATAAAAACTACTGATCAGTATCTTGAATTTTTAATTTTGTTATTTCGTGAATGGAGAATGGATCGCATTATCTGAACCATAGAAAGTTCAATTGGAATATTGAAAAGAAGAATGTCTGTATTTCCTTAACAGATGATATATTATTCGAGTATAATTTAGTTTTTGAACGAAGATTGATATCTTGAATTTTTATGAAATTTCAAGAAGATCGCATCATCAGAACCATTAAGTTAAATTTTTTTAAATTCTAGTTTTTACATATTTGAGTTTTTCAATAATTTACAGAATATTATTCCAATCGTGCTAAGATTTTGCATTCATCTGAAGTTATATACAAAATTTTGAGGTAATAATTTTATTGCTCCCCCAAAAAACGAGCTCTTGGAAGCACCTGCTCAGGGCTTTTCTCAAATTTTTCATCTTGGAATTTATAAAATATGCTTAAATGTTTTGAAACAGCATAATAAACATAAATGGACTATGAACTCTTCATTATTCCGCATGTTATCTGTCTAATATCCTTCAAATTTCGAATTACAGGTGTTACGAATTTTGATAATGAAAAATTAATGTTACTTTTTTCGAGTTATCATATCTTAAGGAGCACCTGGTATAATAATTTCATGATACTTGATATACACATTAAACTATAATATTTCTACAGAAGCGATCTGTATATCTTCTATCAGCTAAATCCAGGTCCGGATAAACAAAAGTTTTATAAGCATCTGAACCTTCAAAAAACACATAGTATTGTCGAATTATGAAAACTTTCGTCTTTCGAATCATCACTTTGCATTAAAATTACGTGGTTCTCGACTATGCATATATCAGAAGTGACAACGGAACGATTTATGACATGCATCGGACCTTTTAATATCGAAATATATTTCGAGAATCCAAATGGCATAACGGACCAGTAATAAATCATTAGATGCTGTGATATGAAATATATTCCGAGAATTGAAATGATATTTCTAAAGTAGAATAATAATAATAATACTTATTGCAACTTTTCATGGCAACCGAACCATTGATTTTGACGTTTTCGTGTTTTGTTGAGAATTGCAAAAAATCCGGATAGCGGCGATATATTTCGAGGGCTACGCGGGAAAGTAGAAGGTTCGAGATTTACGCAGGCAAAATTTTGTCCCGATAGAGCGATGTTTTATATTTTTAAAAAATTCGGGAACATCGAAAAATCCCTCACTAATTGCGATTTTCAGAAATTTTTTTCGACCCCTTCGGGGCCGAGGAGATCTGGGCCGGCGGCGTGTGTCGACGCGGTGCGTCGAAATCTTTATTTTCCCGGAAGGAAGTATGGCGATAGATCTTTTCGTTTAGGAATAAAAAAAAAAGGAAAATTCTGGGGATGGATTTTTATATAAAGCTTTTTTCAGGGAACGTATATAGGGCGCGAATCGGTGTCGAACGGAAGAAAAATGAATTTTGCTGGCTTTGTGGTGGGTCACGATTTCCGATTCGCGTTCTGAATATTTTAAAATAATGCTAAAAAAGTTTGTTTGATATTTGTAAACAAATTTCGATATTTTCGGGCCGTCATAGAACTTTCTGATAGGTACTGCACGTTCCGGCATAGCGATTTTGGCCTAGCGGGACTTTTTCGTGTCGCATTTCGAGAAACCTGGGTTCGAGCCCGGCAGGGGCGGCGTCGATTTCTAGGTTTTTTTCTGATTTTTTTGCTAGCAGTCGGATTTGTATTTCATTTCAGAACGATCTAATGAATTATCGATAGAAAAGTTTTTATATTTCTGTAGAAAATTGACTATTCAATCAGGAACCACGGTATAATAATTGATCGATGTTCGGGTCAGAGATAGATCGATCATTAGTATCCTGTGTCTGTGAGGGTTATCTGTGATATCTGTCAGTTACATTTATGGTTCCCAGGAAGGTCAAAACTAAATGAAATGTAGTGGGCAAACTCTCTAATTTTGGGTTTCTTCGGAGACACCTTTTCTAGATAATACTAACCACCATGGAATAGGATTGAATGGTCACATGGATATGTAAAATGTCTTGGAACTATATGATTTTCCAAAAAATCGAAACCAAACGGAAACTGCTGTTCAAAATTTCAAATTTTTGCCTTCGTTTGTTGAAAAGTCTTCTTGAACACTTTTCATGGTGATCAGCCATGAAATATCATTAAATGATCACATGAATATGTTAACTGGAATTTCTTTTAACCAAAGGATTTTCCAAAAAATCAAAACCAAATAGAAAATATGATCTCGAATTTTTGGTTTCGTTCTTTAAAAAAGACCTATTCTCGATCATACTGATCACCATGGAATGTGATTGAATAATCGCACGAATAAGTAAAATACAATGTCTTGGAACTATATGAATATCCGAAAAATGAAGACCAAATGGAAACTACTGATAAATATTTTGATATTTTGGTTTTAATTATTGAAAAAGCTTATTTTTGATCTAACAAATCACCATGAAATTTGATTGAATGATAACATGTATATATAGAATGAAATGTCTTGGAACTATATGATTTTTCTAAAAATCAAAGCCAAACAAAAATTGCAGAACGAACTATCGAATTTTTAGGTTTGTTCAATGAAAAAGCTTATCTAGATCACCTTGAAATGTAATTGAATGATCAAATGGATATAAAAAATGATTTTCCGAGAACTAAAACTGAATGAGTGAATAAAATATAAAATTCTTTGATCTCCTGTCGAAAAAACCTATTCTCGATTAAACTCATTATCTATCATTTAATGCGATTGAATTATCACATTCATATAAAAAGCATAAATGTCACGGAAGCAAATTATATTATCCAAAATGAAAACTAAACAAAAACTAAAGAGCAAACTTCCATACCCAGAGTTTGATGCGAATTTTTTCCTGATCATACTGACTCAAAAAAAAATTGCATCGAATAATCACATGAGTATATGAAATGCGAAGTCTTGGAAGTACATGGTTTTCCAAAAAATCAAATCCAAATGAGGACTAATAGGGAAAATTTCAAATGGGATTCGATTTTTCCTGATTTCCAAAATAAACAACGATTCATGAATGTTCATACTTTCAGAATATGCTATCAATAAAACCAACAATATTCAAATGAAATGTACCTTCAGGATCTGTTAATTGATGCAATACATAATTCTGAATAAATGAAAAATTTCAGAAATCCCTGAGCAGAAGTTCTTAAGCGTGCGTTCTTTGGTGGAGCAATAAGAATATTAACTCAAAATTTTGTATGGGATTTGAGATTGATACTAAATATCGAAATGCAAAATCTCAGCACTATCTAAATAATATTCTGAGCCTCATTCAAAAACTGTAATATGAAAAAACTTGACAATTAAAAATACTAAATTACGCGTTTCTGATAATGCGGTCCCCTCGAAATTATGCATGAGAATTCAGTATATCAATCTTCGTTCACAAAATAAATTTAATTCGAATCGGATATCTTGTTGTGGTAATATAAAGATTTACTTTTCAACGTTCCAGTTGAATTTTCTATGATTCTGATGATACGACCTTTTGAAATTTCGCATGAACATTCAATCCACATCCTCAAAATAAATCCACATCCACAAAATAAATTTAACCAAAATCCTATATCTTGTTATCGAAATATGAATATTATTCTTTTCAATATTCTAATTGAATTTTCTCTGGTTCTGTTATCACTTTTGTCACTAAATTTTGGATGGCTATATTTTATGGAATACCCTGTATGATTTGGCTGGTTAAGAAACTCAACTGCGTCATTTGGGTACAAAACTCACCCTGAAAATCTCAAGTCCCTAGGACCATTCCTTCTAAAGTTATCGTGCTAACGGCGGAACGGCAGGAGGGCGAAAATTACAGACATTCGAGCAAAAGGATAAAGCACTCGTTTGAGTAGAACGAGCACTCAATGATAATTTATTTGGGAATTTCGAATCAAAAAAGAATTTCCAATTTTGAGGATTATTGAAATGACTATGGTGTTTATGAACGATCCAATCAACATTTTAAAAAAATCTTTCGTACGCCTGCATGACTTATTAGATGAATGATAAATGTGTGATGAAATAATTTAGCCTAATTCAAATTCATTCATCAGTTATTTCGTGTATCATCTTTGAATACAGAAAGCAACATGAATGTAATCGAGTAATCACTCAAATTAATATAAAAAATATCCTGGAACTGAATGTTTGTACGACAAATCAAAAGCTCATAAAAACTAGTGTGTAATATTCAAAATCTCCGGTTCTCACCGTAACAGAATCGAAATATTTTCTTGTATCAACCCTTTATTGTATTGACCCCCAATGTGACACAACTTAAAGATCCATGGCATTATTTCATGAAATATACTATAGCTTTAAGACTGTCCAAAATGACCTCATTATTTCTCGGCCTGAGGAAAAAATAGGAAATATTTTCTTAAGAGATATGATCAACCCCATGAGTTTATTCAGAAAACACGGCGTACTCGATAGGCTTTTTTATGGTCAAACATATACATGCTTACTCAAGATACATGAGGAATTAAAAACACTGCACCTAATCGAAATAGATTTTGTTAATTCCAAGACTGTTTGTTATTTCCAAGACTTCTCAAAGATCGTATAGTTCCGAGACTCGATACTTCCAAGACCGTCCCGGAAGTAAGCGTTACATATAAAAATTTTCCAAGACCGTCCTGGAAGTATACAAAAGTCTTGGAACTAGAAGGTTTACCGCAGATTTGGTCCTGGAACTATACCTTTGACATATATATATATATATATATATATATATATATATATATATATATTGCTTCGTAATACTCTGTCACCTCCGGGTAGTACCGAAGGCGCCCTGACCTCCGGGTGAAGGGGTGGTCGGAGCAGAAAATTTTTTGTTGATATATGTTGAGGGGAAGCTATAGAATCAAGGCATCTAAAGAGGGGAAAACATTTCAGAAAAAAAAATTTCATGAGACAAAGAAGGCTTTCATACCTCCGCGTATATTGGTTATGCGTGATACTTTCTATCCTCCGACAGGGTTGCCATATTTAAGAGAGAACTAGGAGGGCAATATGTACTACGAATCTGCAGTAAGTTTATATATGGAATGAAGGGCGACGAGCTATTTTATACTTAGTTTATTTCCATATGGGTTCGATGTTTTTCCAGTATTTCATGCCATAATAAATTTCAATGGAAATTCTTCCACGTATTCTTACTATGTTGAGGTTTACGTGTACTACCATTAAAACTCGTCTTCGCCTTTTTATAGTGATTTTCGGTTTTCACCAAAACCTTCGATTCATCCCAAAATTTGAACGACTGGACCGATTCAACTGATTTTTTCGAGGAGTTCAGTACTAAAGTATCTCCTAAATTTAACATGTTCTTGAGACTGTATGACTTCAGTTGCCTTTGTCTTCCGCGAAACCAGTACACAGTTATTTGTTTTTTTCGGTAAATGATAGTGACTACTCAAATCTTAGATGATGTAAATTCAAATTGCAAAATTTATTATTTCTAAATTCAGTAGTTATTTCTACCAAGTATAGAATAACCTAGATTTACCTGATTTATGAACTCTGACGTCGAATGAGAGCCATCTATGGACATCATGCAGCCAAAAATTTACTCATAACATTGGTTCATAGCTTCGGTATGCACAAAAATTATTATATTGAAGTGACATTATTCTTCGTGTCTTCAAAGGAATACAGAACCAGACGAGATCATTTCTAGTGTTATAAACGGGAAAAAAGAAAATATATATGAATTTTTTCAGAAGGAAACTCCAGAATCAGTTGGATGTGAGTATATAAAAACTGAAGTACTTTGCACATTTCGAATTCCCATTAAATCACAAAAATCAATTCCAACTGTGAGTTCATAATGCCGAATCTAATTTCAAACTCAGATAATGTCACTTTTTATTCGTGAATGGATATTGCGGTAGGAGTGAAAGAAGGTCCGAAAGGAAATATCGACGACGGTGTGTATAAATGGAGTTGTTTAACCAAAAAATTGTGATTTTCTTGGAGCTGGACATGATTTTTCAGAATTCTGAATAAATTGAAATGAAGAATCTTCAGGACAATACCCCTTGCAGAAAAGTTCTGGGGTAGTTTTGATTTCTTTCATTTTTTATATTTTTTGGTGTGCTGAATCCGAATTTGAGGTTTGCTAATAAAATTTCGTAACGGAACATAGAAAATAATACAAAAAAAGAATAAAAATCTTATTCTTGGTCAGTTTTTTGCTTATTACTGGGAAACTATTAACTTTTCGTGAAAAAGCTTTCCATACAAAATGAAAGTACATTAAATTTCCTACAAATTGTACTGCTACAACTTGTTCTGTGACAACCCGCTCTGGCTCGAATTATAATTTATAGTTGAAAACGAGGTATTTTCTATGACATATAAATTGAAAAAAAAATGAATTCTATGATTTCGATGATGCGATTCTCTTGAAAGTTTGCATGAACTTTCAGTATATCAGTCTCGATTCACAAAATGAGTTTCACTCAAATCAGATATCTTGTTATGGGAATATAAAGATTCTTCTTTTCATTTTTCCAATTGAATTTTTTATGGTTCTGTTCACACTATGGTCACACAATTTTGCATAAGGCTTATTATGAGCATCTTGCATTTGGCCGCAACATTTCATTTCGATTGGTTTTGTTTTGTCTGAGATATTGAGGAACAAGAATTTAGAATGGCCATGTTTTATGAAACAAAATATGGTGATTCAAAATATTTGTTCTCCAATATCTCAGACAAAATGAAACCCACTGAAGTGAAATGTTGCGGCCATATGCAAGTTGGTCATAATAAGCTTCATGCAAAATTGTGTGACCAAAAAGTGAACAGAACCATAGAAAATTCAATTGGAATATTGAAAGGAGAATCTTTATATTTCCATAACAAGATATCCGATTCGAGTGAAATTTTTTTTATAAATCGAGACTGATATACTGAATGTTCATGCAAAATTTCAAGATGATCGCATCATCGGAACCATAGAATTTAATTTTTTTTCAATTATTGAGTCATAGAAAATATCTCATTTTCAAGTATAATTTGAGCCAGAACAGTAGGTACTTTCATTTTGTATGAAAAGGTTTATCACGAAAAGTTGATAGTTTCCGAGAAATGAGCAAAAAACTGACCAAGAATGAGATTTTCATCTTTCTTTGTATTTATTTCTATGTTCCGTCACGAAATTTTGTTAGCAAATAAACCGCCTCGGTGGCTGCAAGGACATGGTGCTTGCCTACAAGTTCTTGCGAAGCTGTAGGTCTGGGTTCGAATCCCGGCGTGGGTATGGATGTTTGTGTATGTCCCAGTATGTCTAAGAACAAAAATTGTGTAGAGTGGTATGTAAGATGTGAATGAAAGTCAATGTTGAAATGTTTCTGTCTAGATGGCCTGACGGCCAAGGACATGGGTAAAAGAGTAGAATGAATTGTTAGCAAACCTCAGATTCGGATTCAGCACACCAAAAAAGATAAAAAATGGAAGATATCAAAACTACCCCAAAACTTTCCCCGCTAGGGATTCTTTTAAGCACAAATATACTGTATTATCAGCCATTCAAAAGTTATAATGAATCAAAATTTCAGTGAAAACCGAAATTCAGCCTGAATACCAACTTCAAAAGGAGGGGGCAATTTTAAATAGGTATTTGATTTTTGGCTGAATATCTCCCCTGTGTGGATGGTATATATTATGTACACTTCTTTGTGAGTCAGCCTGTAATGATGGAACTTTGAGTTATGACTGATGGGTAAAAAAATTTTTTTTTACTATATCTTTCATCAAAAATACATGATAAAAATAAATAATAATATCAATATAATTGAAAGGTTGGTGAGCTGGGGTGAATATACTCAAGATTTATCAAATATTGTTTTATTGTGTATCGGCAAATTAATTGTTTAGTGTCCCTGTAATCTTGATTTGTGGATTGATTTTGAACTTGTTTGCGTTCTATATGTTCTAGTTCATGTGATGCAGATGGCGCCTGGGCGGGTGGGTTCGGATGCCTACTCAGATCACAAAACTTGGGAAAAGATGAAATAACTAAACATTATTCGATACTTCAACCTAACTTTTTGTTCAACACATGCACGTACTTCTAAAATTAAAGAATTTCCTTGTAGCGTTAGAAGGTTGATAACACAATTGAAAGCACAAAGAAAATGAATACATTACAATTAGAAGAACACCTTCCAAAATGATAGATCTTAAGGAATGGCTGTAAGATTGAGATAAATTCGAGATGGATACCTGTTCTGGCTCGCCAGGGCGAACTCTGCAATTTTACATAAACTGTACTTTGTCACTTTTTTAGCCCTGATAAAGGATTTACTGGATCCGAAACGTTGGTAAATTAAAGAAATTCAACCCAAAATATTAAAATCTAAATTCCTGAAAAAATTGTTTTTATTATTGATAACATGGACGAAAATCCTGTTACAGATCACCTAGGGGAATATTTAGCCAAATTGAAGAGATCTATGGTGATGAAATATGTTTCCATTGCAAAAATGTGATCAACTTGAATAGGAGGTTAGAATCAGTGAAAAACAGAGTCACTTTTCTACTGAGATGTAGATCTAGTTTTCCCTGATCACATAATTAATAACATTAGGAAAATTCATACTTTACAATTGGAAGAACATCCTTATGCTCATTTGGTTGACAGATCAATCAATCAATCAAGTTTATTCGCTCAAACTAGTGGAAAACCAAAACCAACCATTCAAAGTTACTAACACAGACCAACGCATAACCAACTATACTTGTTGGAACCTTTTTGATCTAGTTGTGTTAGTGCCAGTGGTTGTCAACGGATTGAATTGAAAAAAGTTGAAAGAGAAAAGTCACTCCTTTCCTTTGTATATATAACGGGGACGAAATCCTGGCGATGCTGCCAGGATCATGATGTTGAATTGTTCAGAATTCAGAAGACCATGAAGAATGTCAGTCCATTCGACAGCCAGACATGAGGAAATCAATATATGGTAGGCTTTTGAAAGAGAGAATTCCTTAGGCCGGAGTATGTTGGAACCCTTTTTGATCTAGTTGTGATAGTGACAGTAGTTGTCAATAGATTGAATTAAAAAAGTTGAAAGAGAAAAGCCATTTATTTCCTTTGTACATATAACGGGCCCCAAAACCCAACAGTTTGTCAACAGTTAATCCTTCTTCGGTACTTTTACTATACCTGAAGAAGCGAAGATCGTCTTGGGACTTGGTCCAAAGCATGTACCACAGCGGTTGCCAAAACTTAAGTTGATCAAAGATATTGAAGACTTCACACACACAATCACCAACAACGAGGAAGAAAAAAATTCAATAAGGAACAGATGTGTAGGAGTTGAACAACTTTATAAGACCAAACAAACCAATAAATTATCCTCTGAACAAATATTATAGGACTACATCAAAATTTGTGAGAGACCATCCGAACATCATTATTAGAAACTATGATAATGGTAACACCATCTTATTAATGTTTTATCGTTAAGCGTTACATCGCTGAAACCGAAAAAATGTTAAATAACGAATCAACATATGATGAAACCTGAAGTTTGATCCTACTAAAAAAACACAAGATAAAATCAATAATTTCTTGAAAAGTCTGAAATCAAACTCTAGTATATCTGAAGTAGAATATAAATCATTAATTTCTCACAATAGTGTTACACCTGAAATTTATTTCCTAAGAAAACTCACAAACGAAATATCAACTTAAGACCAGTAGTAAGTAGCATCAAGTCTCCTAGCTTTAAAATAGACTATAGCATCACAGTGGCAGTACATAAAAAACTTCACTTATTTGAATGAAAATGAGTTTTTAACCTTGGCTAACTTATGCTTCAACAATGATTATTTTTCTTTCATTAATGATCATTACAAACAAATTGATGGTACAGCAATGGGCTCTCCGGGAAGTAACACTTTCACAAATTTGATAATGCAGGCTTTGTTTGATTTTGCAGTCTCATGATTGAGTTTCGTAATTTCGCTGATGAAATTATATGTTGGTGATACCTTACTCTTAGTTCCCAAAAACGAAATTGAAAAAACTCTCGATGTATTCAACTCATTTCACAAAAACATTATATTTACCTTAGAAAAAGAAACAAATAATAGCATTTCTTTCTTGGACAAAGTTTTAACCAGAAATGAAAATAAACTCAACACGAACTGGTAGATAGAACCCATAAATTCAAATGGATGTATTAGCTACTTATCCAACCACAGTGCCACACAAAAGGAAAACATTGCAATGAATTTAATAAATAGAGCAGTAGTGTTAAGTAATGAGGAATATCATTTTGAAAATCTATAAAAGGTCACAAAAATACGGATAAGTATAATAACTGCCCAATACATTATGTGGAAACATGCAACAATAACTATCGTAAAACAAAACGATCAACTACTGCATCAAATGTTGACACTCAGGATAATACAGACAGATAACACCAACTAATAACATCATCACAGACCACATCGAAAAAATTCTGTAGGTTAGTCTACTTTCCAATTCTGTCATAAAATCAATAAAACTTTCAGAGAACATAATTGTTCAGCTGCGTTCTATAACAAATTTGATAATAAAAGATTGTTTTACACCAAATTAAAGGACAAAACACCTCTTTTGAAACAATCGGAACTGATCCATAAGATTGACTGTTGTAATTGCCAAAAATGCTACATAGTTCAGACAAAGCAACTTCTTCAAGAACGGATCAGACAATACACTAATGACTCGGAGAAATTTGACAATGCACAAAAAACAGTACTGACGGCACACACTCACACAGAGGGACATAAGTTTGACTTTAAAGGGGTTACAATATCAGACATAGAGCAGCAATACAACAAAAGGTTAATATGCGGAATGATATATCAGAACCTATAAAAAAAAACTGTTCACTTTAGAGAGGATTCTCAACACCTAATCAGAATTTATGATAGTTTGATGGACAATAATGATGGAACATTGAGTTATGGCTGATAAGTAAAAAAAAATTCTGACTGTATCTTTCCTGAATAATACATAATAAAAATAAAAACTTATATCAATATCATTGATAGGTTAGTGAGCTGGGTGGATATACTCAAGATTTATCAAATATTATTTTATTGTGTATTAATCGCCAAATTAATTGTTTAGTGTTCCTATAATCTTGATTTGTAGATTGATTTTAAACTTGTTTACGTTCTATATGTTCTAGTTCATGTGATGCAGATGGCGCCTGGTGGTAGATCACGAAACTTGAGAAAATATAGAATAACTAAAATTATTCGATACTCCAACCTAACTTTTTGTTCAACACACGCACGAATTTCCTTGTAGCGTTAAAATGTTGATCACACAATCAAAAACATAAAGAAAATTAATACATTACAATTAGAAGAACACCTTCAAAAATTATGGATTTTAAATAATGTTTGTTAGATTGATAAAAATTCGAGGTGGGTATCTGTTCTAGCTAGATAGGGCGAACTCTGCAATTTTAAAATGTACTTTTCCACTATTTTAGCCTTGATGAAGGATCAACTGGATCCGAAATGTAAGTGAAGATTTAAAGAAATTTAACCAAAAACATAACAGTACAAACTCCTGAAAAAATTATTTTTATTATTGATAACATGGACGTAAATCCTGATATAAATTCCTCACAAAATTTAATTTCTGCGAAGTGTTTCAGCTTTTTCCACATTGCACTCTCCAATTATGAATGCGTTTCTTGGAACATTATTCATTTGAAAAGTGAAAAGTTCAGAGTAAAGTTACAAAGTATTTGCTGCAATAGGCCCCTGGTAACAAATTATTTTAAAGTCAACCTACTTCATCATTTTAAATACAGTTGGTACAAAATAAAATAATAAGTACAGGGTAATATGATAGCTCATTCGTTTTCATGAACAAGTTCGAAAGCTATCCTAAAAGGCGAAGGAATAAATATTGAAGAATCAAAATACCCCGAGAGTGCAGCTGTTTCTGTTTTTATGATGCATACGTCATTTAACGACCGTAACACGGCCGAGCAATGAGGATTGCAATGTTGCCATTCAAAGAGGTGGTATCGCAGTCTCTTTCTCCTCTGTTTATTCCTTCATATATAAGGCAGCTCACTAGCGCCGGTGATATATACTCGAACTAAAAGATAGCGAGGTAGTCAAAAATGGTTGTATGTGACCTCCACAAAAACTTTTGATATGTTAATCCTGGCACTCTGCTGATCTCAAAAATGCGATGCGACGTTGTCACCTCCGGTTTCGGAGGTGAGAGGCCTATATATGAGGTGGCAGCGCAACCTGAGTTTCTATTTTGGAGGTGAGAATGACCCTTTATGAATATATATATATATATATATATATATATATATATATATATATATATATTGCTTCGTAATACGCTGTCACCTCCGGGTAGTACCGAAGGCGCCCTGACCTCCGGGTGAAGGGGTGGTCGGAGCAGAAAATTTTTTGTTGATATATGTTGAGGGGAAGCTATAGAATCAAGGCATCTAAAGAGGGGAAAACATTTCAGAAAAAAAAATTTCATGAGACAAAGAAGGCTTTCATACCTCCGCGTATATTGGTTATGCGTGATACTTTCTATCCTCCGACAGGGTTGCCATATTTAAGAGAGAACTAGGAGGGCAATATGTACTACGAATCTGCAGTATTTATATATGGAATGAAGGGCGACGAGCTATTTTATACTTAGTTTATTTCCATATGGGTTCGATGTTTTTCCAGTATTTCATGCCATAATAAATTTCAATGGAAATTCTTCCACGTATTCTTACTATGTTGAGGTTTACGTGTACTACCATTAAAACTCGTCTTCGCCTTTTTATAGTGATTTTCGGTTTTCACCAAAACCTTCGATTCATCCCAAAATTTGAACGACTGGACCGATTCAACTGATTTTTTCGAGGAGTTCAGTACTAAAGTATCTCCTAAATTTAACATGTTCTTGAGACTGTATGACTTCAGTTGCCTTTGTCTTCCGCGAAACCAGTACACTGTTATTTGTTTTTTTCGGTAAATGATAGTGACTACTCAAATCTTAGATGATGTAAATTCAAATTGCAAAATTTATTATTTCTAAATTCAGTAGTTATTTCTACCAAGTATAGAATAACCTAGATTTACCTGATTTATGAACTCTGACGTCGAATGAGAGCCATCTATGGACATCATGCAGCCAAAAATTTACTCATAACATTGGTTCATAGCTTCGGTATGCACAAAAATTATTATATTGAAGTGACATTATTCTTCATGTCTTCAAAGGAATACAGAACCAGACGAGATCATTTCTAGTGTTATAAACGGGAAAAAAGAAAATATATATGAATTTTTTCAGAAGGAAACTCTCCAGAATCAGTTGGATGTGAGTATATAAAAACTGAAGTACTTTGCACATTTCGAATTCCCATTAAATCACAAAAATCAATTCCAACTGTGAGTTCATAATGCCGAATCTAATTTCAAACTCAGATAATGTCACTTTTTATTCGTGAATGGATATTGCGGTAGGAGTGAAAGAAGGTCCGAAAGGAAATATCGACGACGGTGTGTATAAATGGAGTTGTTTAACCAAAAAATTGTGATTTTCTTGGAGCTGGACATGATTTTTCAGAATTCTGAATAAATTGAAATGAAGAATCTTCAGGACAATACCCCTTGCAGAAAAGTTCTGGGGTAGTTTTGATTTCTTTCATTTTTTATATTTTTTGGTGTGCTGAATCCGAATTTGAGGTTTGCTAATAAAATTTCGTAACGGAACATAGAAAATAATACAAAAAAAGAATAAAAATCTTATTCTTGGTCAGTTTTTTGCTTATTACTGGGAAACTATTAACTTTTCGTGAAAAAGCTTTCCATACAAAATGAAAGTACATTAAATTTCCTACAAATTGTACTGCCACAACTTGTTCTGTGACAACCCGCTCTGGCTCGAATTATAATTTATAGTTGAAAACGAGGTATTTTCTATGACATATAAATTGAAAAAAAAATGAATTCTATGATTTCGATGATGCGATTCTCTTGAAATTTTGCATGAACTTTCAGTATATCAGTCTCGATTCACAAAATGAGTTTCACTCAAATCAGATATCTTGTTATGGAAATATAAAGATTCTTCTTTTCATTTTTCCAATTGAATTTTCTATGGTTCTGTTCACACTATGGTCACACAATTTTGCATAAGGCTTATTATGAGCATCTTGCATTTGGCCGCAACATTTCATTTCGATTGGTTTTGTTTTGTCTGAGATATTGAGGAACAAGAATTTAGAATGGCCATGTTTTATGAAACAAAATATGGTGATTCAAAATATTTGTTCTCCAATATCTCAGACAAAATGAAACCCACTGAAGTGAAATGTTGCGGCCATATGCAAGTTGGTCATAATAAGCTTCATGCAAAATTGTGTGACCAAAAAGTGAACAGAACCATAGAAAATTCAATTGGAATATTGAAAGGAGAATCTTTATATTTCCATAACAAGATATCCGATTCGAGTGAAATTTTTTTTATGAATCGAGACTGATATACTGAATGTTCATGCAAAATTTCAAGATGATCGCATCATCGGAACCATAGAATTTAATTTTTTTTCATTTATTGAGTCATAGAAAATATCTCATTTTCAAGTATAATTTGAGCCAGAACAGTAGGTACTTTCATTTTGTATGAAAAGGTTTATCACGAAAAGTTGATAGTTTCCGAGAAATGAGCAAAAAACTGACCAAGAATGAGATTTTCATCTTTCTTTGTATTTATTTCTATGTTCCGTCACGAAATTTTGTTAGCAAACCTCAGATTCGGATTCAGCACACCAAAAAAGATAAAAAATGGAAGATATCAAAACTACCCCAAAACTTTCCCGCTAGGGATTCTTTTAAGCACAAATATACTGTATTATTAGCCATTCAAAAGTTATAATGAATCGAAATTTCAGTGAAAACCGAAATTCAGCCTGAATACCATCTTCAAAAGGAGGGGGCAATTTTAAATAGGTATTTGATTTTTGGCTGAATATCTCCCCTGTGTGGATGGTATATATTATGTACACTTCTTTGTGAGTCAGCCTGTAATGATGGAACTTTGAGTTATGACTGATGGGTAAAAAAAAATTTTTTTTTACTATATCTTTCATCAAAAATACATGATAAAAATAAATAATAATATCAATATAATTGAAAGGTTGGTGAGCTGGGGTGAATATACTCAAGATTTATCAAATATTGTTTTATTGTGTATCGGCAAATTAATTGTTTAGTGTCCCTGTAATCTTGATTTGTGGATTGATTTTGAACTTGTTTGCGTTCTATATGTTCTAGTTCATGTGATGCAGATGGCGCCTGGGCGGGTGGGTTCGGATGCCTACTCAGATCACAAAACTTGAGAAAAGATGAAATAACTAAACATTATTCGATACTTCAACCTAACTTTTTGTTCAACACATGCACGTACTTCTAAAATTAAAGAATTTCCTTGTAGCGTTAGAAGGTTGATAACACAATTGAAAGCACAAAGAAAATGAATACATTACAATTAGAAGAACACCTTCCAAAATGATAGATCTTAAGGAATGGCTGTTAGATTGAGATAAATTCGAGATGGATACCTGTTCTGGCTCGCCAGGGCGAACTCTGCAATTTTACATAAACTGTACTTTGTCACTTTTTTAGCCCTGATAAAGGATTTACTGGATCCGAAACGTTGGTAAATTAAAGAAATTCAACCCAAAATATTAAAATCTAAATTCCTGAAAAAATTGTTTTTATTATTGATAACATGGACGAAAATCCTGTTACAGATCACCTGGGGGATTATTTAGCCAAATTGAAGAGATCTATGGTGATGAAATATGTTTCCATTGCAAAAATGTGATCAACTTGAATAGGAGGTTAGAATCAGTGAAAAACAGAGTCACTTTTCTACTGAGATGTAGATCTAGTTTTCCCTGATCACATAATTAATAACATTAGGAAAATTCATACTTTACAATTGGAAGAACATCCTTATGCTCATTTGGTTGACAGATCAATCAATCAATCAATCAAGTTTATTCGCTCAAACTAGTGGAAAACCAAAACCAACCATTCAAAGTTACTAACACAGACCAACGCATAACCAACTATACTTGTTGGAACCTTTTTGATCTAGTTGTGTTAGTGACAGTGGTTGTCAACGGATTGAATTGAAAAAAGTTGAAAGAGAAAAGTCACTCCTTTCCTTTGTATATATAACGGGGACCAAATCCTGGCGATGCTGCCAGGATCATGATGTTGAATTGTTCAGAATTCAGAAGACCATGAAGAATGTCAGTCCATTCGACAGCCAGACATGAGGAAATCAATATATGGTAGGCTTTTGAAAGAGAGAATTCCTTAGGCCGGAGTATGTTGGAACCCTTTTTGATCTAGTTGTGATAGTGACAGTAGTTGTCAATAGATTGAATTAAAAAAGTTGAAAGAGAAAAGCCATTTATTTCCTTTGTACATATAACGGGCCCCAAAACCCAACAGTTTGTCAACAGTTAATCCTTCTTCGGTACTTTTACTATACCTGAAGAAGCGAAGATCGTCTTGGGACTTGGTCCAAAGCATGTACCACAGCGGTTGCCAAAACTTAAGTTGATCAAAGATATTGAAGACTTCACACACACAATCACCAACAACGAGGAAGAAAAAAATTCAATAAGGAACAGATGTGTAGGAGTTGAACAACTTTATAAGACCAAACAAACCAATAAATTATCCTCTGAACAAATATTATAGGACTACATCAAAATTTGTGAGAGACCATCCGAACATCATTATTAGAAACTATGATAATGGTAACACCATCTTATTAATGTTTTATCGTTAAGCGTTACATCGCTGAAACCGAAAAAATGTTAAATAACGAATCAACATATGAAAACCTGAAGTTTGATCCTACTAAAAAAACACAAGATAAAATCAATAATTTCTTGAAAAGTCTGAAATCAAACTCTAGTATATCTGAAGTAGAATATAAATCATTAATTTCTCACAATAGTGTTACACCTGAAATTTATTTCCTAAGAAAACTCACAAACGAAATATCAACTTAAGACCAGTAGTAAGTAGCATCAAGTCTCCTAGCTTTAAAATAGACTATAGCATCACAGTGGCAGTACATAAAAAACTTCACTTATTTGAATGAAAATGAGTTTTTAACCTTGGCTAACTTATGCTTCAACAATGATTATTTTTCTTTCATTAATGATCATTACAAACAAATTGATGGTACAGCAATGGGCTCTCCGGGAAGTAACACTTTCACAAATTTGATAATGCAGGCTTTGTTTGATTTTGCAGTCTCATGATTGAGTTTCGTAATTTCGCTGATGAAATTATATGTTGGTGATACCTTACTCTTAGTTCCCAAAAACGAAATTGAAAAAACTCTCGATGTATTCAACTCATTTCACAAAAACATTATATTTACCTTAGAAAAAGAAACAAATAATAGCATTTCTTTCTTGGACAAAGTTTTAACCAGAAATGAAAATAAACTCAACACGAACTGGTAGATAGAACCCATAAATTCAAATGGATGTATTAGCTACTTATCCAACCACAGTGCCACACAAAAGGAAAACATTGCAATGAATTTAATAAATAGAGCAGTAGTGTTAAGTAATGAGGAATATCATTTTGAAAATCTATAAAAGGTCACAAAAATACGGATAAGTATAATAACTGCCCAATACATTATGTGGAAACATGCAACAATAACTATCGTAAAACAAAACGATCAACTACTGCATCAAATGTTGACACTCAGGATAATACAGACAGATAACACCAACTAATAACATCATCACAGACCACATCGAAAAAATTCTGTAGGTTAGTCTACTTTCCAATTCTGTCATAAAATCAATAAAACTTTCAGAGAACATAATTGTTCAGCTGCGTTCTATAACAAATTTGATAATAAAAGATTGTTTTACACCAAATTAAAGGACAAAACACCTCTTTTGAAACAATCGGAACTGATCCCTAAGATTGACTGTTGTAATTGCCAAAAATGCTACATAGTTCAGACAAAGCAACTTCTTCAAGAACGGATCAGACAATACACTAATGACTCGGAGAAATTTGACAATGCACAAAAAACAGTACTGACGGCACACACTCACACAGAGGTTTTAAGTTTGACTTTAAAGGGGTTACAATATCAGACATAGAGCAGCAATACAACAAAAGGTTAATATGCGGAATGATTCATATCAGAACCTATAAAAAAAACTGTTCACTTTAGAGAGGATTCTCAACACCTAATCAGAATTTATGATAGTTTGATGGACAATAATGATGGAACATTGAGTTATGGCTGATAAGTAAAAAAAATTCTGACTGTATCTTTCCTGAATAATACATAATAAAAATAAAAACTTATATCAATATCATTGATAGGTTAGTGAGCTGGGGTGGATATACTCAAGATTTATCAAATATTATTTTATTGTGTATTAATCGCCAAATTAATTGTTTAGTGTTCCTATAATCTTGATTTGTAGATTGATTTTAAACTTGTTTACGTTCTATATGTTCTAGTTCATGTGATGCAGATGGCGCCTGGTGGTAGATCACGAAACTTGAGAAAATATAGAATAACTAAAATTATTCGATACTCCAACCTAACTTTTTGTTCAACACACGCACGAATTTCCTTGTAGCGTTAAAATGTTGATCACACAATCAAAAACATAAAGAAAATTAATACATTACAATTAGAAGAACACCTTCAAAAATTATGGATTTTAAATAATGTTTGTTAGATTGATAAAAATTCGAGGTGGGTATCTGTTCTAGCTAGATAGGGCGAACTCTGCAATTTTAAAATGTACTTTTCCACTATTTTAGCCTTGATGAAGGATCAACTGGATCCGAAATGTAAGTGAAGATTTAAAGAAATTTAACCAAAAACATAACAGTACAAACTCCTGAAAAAATTATTTTTATTATTGATAACATGGACGTAAATCCTGATATAAATTCCTCACAAAATTTAATTTCTGCGAAGTGTTTTTCACTATCCGCTTGCGTTTCCACATTGCACTCTCCAATTATGAATGCGTTTCTTGGAACATTATTCATTTGAAAAGTGAAAAGTTCAGAGTAAAGTTACAAAGTATTTGCTGCAATAGGCCCCTGGTAACAAATTATTTTAAAGTCAACCTACTTCATCATTTTAAATACAGTTGGTACAAAATAAAATAATAAGTACAGGGTAATATGATAGCTCATTCGTTTTCATGAACAAGTTCGAAAGCTATCCTAAAAGGCGAAGGAATAAATATTGAAGAATCAAAATACCCCGAGAGTGCAGCTGTTTCTGTTTTTATGATGCATACGTCATTTAACGACCGTAACACGGCCGAGCAATGAGGATTGCAATGTTGCCATTCAAAGAGGTGGTATCGCAGTCTCTTTCTCCTCTGTTTATTCCTTCATATATAAGGCAGCTCACTAGCGCCGGTGATATATACTCGAACTAAAAGATAGCGAGGTAGTCAAAAATGGTTGTATGTGACCTCCACAAAAACTTTTGATATGTTAATCCTGGCACTCTGCTGATCTCAAAAATGCGAAAAACAAGGCAAAACGTTGTCACCTCCGGTTTCGGAGGTGAGAGGCCTATATATGAGGTGGCAGCGCAACCTGAGTTTCTATTTTGGAGGTGAGAATGACCCTTTATGAATATATATATATATATATATATATATATATATATATATATATATATATATAAAGGGGAAAAGTAGTTTATTTGGGTTCTTCAGCAATTGGTTGGGCAATAATCAACAATTCAAGTGTCTTTACATCTATATTTCGAATCGTCTGTGATTCTTCTTCAGATGCTAAAATACAATGAACAGGTTATATACAAAAATTAAAATTTTTATCAAACTTAGTACTTACTCCGACAAGGTTGTTTTTAAAGTAACAAAGAGAGCATGGAAATGTTTTTCATGCGAGATTCTGTTCTTTTGTGATGAAAGTCGTCAATGGTAATAACAAATCAAGCTGGTATAATCACAATTATAGGTAATGTCACAGAACACAGAATAAGTTAAAATACAGAATACAGTTCAGTAAAACATAGAAACAAACAATCAAGTGATGACATCGGCCAATATGGTCTTCAGCAGAACGTCGGTTTAAGGATAACAGGTAACTATATATCGCACTTAGATTTTGGGTCAGTCTTCTTGTTGATATTATTCATTTTCGTTGATGAAGCACATCTCAAGAAAGGTTCTTTTGTTGTAGTTAGAGTTGACACATAATATTTCGGTCTCATTGAACTTGAATACGTGGTCCAATGATGATGAGTGGCTTGCCAAGCGCATCTGTCAGGTCGTAGCCTGGCATCACTCTTATGGATGGCAATACGTTTTTTAGGCATTGAGAAGTTTGGCCAATGTATACAGAATTGCAGTTTCCACATGCGATGCGATATACACCACGTCTGATTGGACATGATGTGGACTCTGTCCTTGACCTTTGTAAAAATATTCCTTACTGTTAGTGGGTTGTACCTTGCAATTTATATTTTCGATCTCCTTTAGGATGTGGCTCAACTTATTTGTTAAAGATGGAAGGGAGGGGTAGGATACATATTTGATGGGCTCGTTTTGGGCTGTTGTTATTACTTCTTCTGTTGGTGGTCTACTTTGAATCTGGTCAAGGGCAGGGCATGGAGGCATTTTTTAAAAATATCCTAGGGTAGCCATTGTTTCAAAAATGTTGAGTAGTTTTCTTCCGCGGATTTCAGGTAGTGGGGTGGCAGATATTTTTTATTCGTTTGAAATTCCTTTGATGAGGTTCGTTTTCATAGACCAAGAATGATTGGACTTGTAGTGGATGTACCGTCCCGAGGAGGTCGGTTCTGGTACCAATCGAGTTTGATCACATTATCTGTACATCTCATCACCTTCGTGTCTAGGAATGGAACCCCATTGTCCGTTTCCTCCTCGACCGTGAACTTGATGTGTGAATTAAAGCTGTTAAAGATTGTTAGAGTTGTAGAGGTCAGGTATAAATCAGGTGATTTATACCAGCTTGATTTGTTATTACATTATTGACGACTTTCATCACAAAAGAAAAAGAATCTCGCATGAAACATTTTTCCAATGCTCTCTTTGTTAATTTAAAAAACAACCTTGTCGGACCATCCTGAAGAAGAATCACAGACGATTCGAAATATAGATGTAAAGACACTTGATTGTTGATTATTGCCCAACCAATTGCTGAAGAACCCAAATAACTACTTTCCCCTATATATATATATATATATATATATTTGTGGCTAAAGATACCGTAGAGAAATTCAACAAGAACTATCGTCAAACTTTGACCGAGACCTGGAATGACTTCAAGCCGAACAGACCGCTTATACTAACCTACTGGCGAATCGGGTTAGGTGGATTATTGAAAATCAGAAATTCTCCACAGTAGAACTTTCATCCATCCAAAATAGTATATGGCCTCAGGTAACACCACAGGACGACGAAGAAGAGTCGCCTGAAGAAAGTGAACCGTGCCGAGAACAACCACAGTCAATAAACTCTAGCAGTCCAGAAGTGCATCCAATTCAACAGGCGTTCAAAAAGAACATCCTCCTATACTCAGGAATGAATCCAGGAGATAGACCGAAGATCCCTAGATTGAGGGGCTCGCGTGAGATGCTGAGGAAGGTTGAAAGGGTAGATGCAATAATTGGAGATAACATATCAGATACCTCCACTCTTGGTGACATCGTCGATCTGGTGTACGCGGGCGCAATCACAGTGTGCGAACAAATGGGTAAACCTATCACACAGAAGCACAAAACGCCGCAAAGAGAGATACCCCCGTGGAAGGCTCGCCTGGAAAGAAAAATAAATAGAATGAGAAAGGAAATTGCATCATTGCATACTTACCTGAATGAAGGGACCGCGTCAAGGAAGGTTCAAAAGGCAGTCCGTAAAATAGCCTCTGAACATCGTATACCAGCTCGAACGCCTGAGCTGAGGGATAAATTGCAGGGCTCTGCGACAACCTGAAACAGAAAATAAAAGCTTTTGGTAACCGCATAAGAAGGTACAACGAAAGGACAAAGAGATACCACAACAACCAGTTGTTCTTTAAGAACCAGAAACAATTTTTCCGTAGCCTGGAAAATGACACGACGGTTGAATGTGAGGATAAAGAGGCCCCAAAGACGGAGGAAATGTACAGGTACTGGCACGCAATATGGGGAAATGAAAAGCAGCATGACGATAAGGCAACCTGGATAAAGGAAGCCGAAGCTGAAAGCTGGAAATATCAAATGGAAGACATAATTATAACCAAGCACGATATTGAATGCGTGGTTAAGAAAACCAACAACTGGGCTGCTCCAGGGCCAGATAAGATCCACAATTATTGGTGGAAACATTTCACCAACACCCACCAGGCTCTGGCGACCCTTTTTCAGAAATCCTGGCGTGACCCGAATGTAATCCCGAGATCCTTCACACTGGGCACAACCCTAATGATATCAAAGGGGAAAATAACAGCAGACCCTAAGAACTTTCGCCCTATAACATGTCTTCCTACTGTATACAAAATACTGACTGGCACCATCACGAAGCACATTTGGAAACATGTACGAGAACACCATATTTTGGCCCGCGAACAGAGCGGCTGTGGCAAGGATGCGAAGGGATGCAAGGAACTGCTTCTTATAGACCAAGTCATCACCGGGCAGGCAAAAAAGAAGCTCCGCAATATATCAATCGCCTGGATCGATTATAAAAAGGCTTTCGATTCTGTGCCACACTCCTGGTTGCTTAAAGTGTTGAGACTATACGGAATATCCGAAAAAATCATAAATTTACTCGAACACCTGATGAAAGAGTGGAGGACAACACTTCTGACCGAGACCAAGAACGGAACATGCAAAACAGGAGAATTATCAATCAAATGTGGGATATTTCAAGGAGACACCCTAAGTCCACTCTGGTTTTGCCTGGCGCTGAACATCCTCAGCAGGCTACTGAATGAGTCAAAGTATGGATACGTATTAAATAATGTGAGGAAATTATTAGTAAACCACCAATTATATATGGACGACCTGAAGCTGTTCGCAGCTACTGAGTACCAACTGAGGCGGCTGCTAGAAATTGTTTCGTCTTTCAGCCAGACAATAGGGATGGAAATGGGGCTGGATAAATGCGCGGTTCTGAACGTAAAAAGAGGTAGGATTGTGGAAGGGGATGGAATAAAATTGTGGGATGACTCAAGAATAGCATGCTTAAAACCTCAGGAGGCATACAAATACCTAGGTATAGCTCAAGCACTTGACATCAGAACAGCAGATGCGAAAGAATGTCTAAGAACAAAATACTTGACAAGATTGAGAAGCTTATTGAAGGCCAAATTGAACTCCAAGTCACTTTTTACATCTATTAATATATGGGCCTTACCCTGCATCAGTTATTCTTTCGGAGTCATACGCTGGACGTCTGCGGAAGTTCAATCCTTGGATGTCCAAACGAGAAAGCTTCTTACCAGGTATGGTATCCATCATCCACATTCCTCCGTGAGCAGACTGTACCTGAGTAGACATGATGGAGGCAGAGGGCTTCAAAATATTCAGCTTACCTATAACAAAATGGTATTGGATATGAGGAACTACTTTAGGTCAAAAAGCTCACCTTTCTATAAGACCATATGCCAAGCAGATGAATCATCGCCACTGCAGCTAGCAAAACCTACCATCGGATTAAGGGAACAGTCAGTGGAGCAGCTCTCGGAGGAGTGGCACAGCAAGGCACTCCACGGCAGATATCGGGAAATTTAAAATCAAGTAATGTCTTAAGATCGGAGTCATTAACTTACCTCAAAGCAGGATACCTGTTTCCGGAAACAGAGGGCAGAATTGTGGCAATCCAGGATCAGGTGGTCCCAACGCGGGCATACCAAAAAAGGATAGCTGGCCTCAATTTGCCCACTGATGTCTGCCGAAAATGCTCGAAATCCCTGGAAACAATTCAACATATTACATCTTCCTGTCCAATACTGGCTCCAAAGGACTACATGGAGCGCCATAACGCGATGGCTAAGATATTCCACAGAGAACTTGCGATGAAAACAGCATTGATACGCGATGGAGGGTCCTTTATACTTACCAGCCGAGTAGTGTTCTGGAAAATGACAATTTCAGACTTTATTGGGATACAACTATGATCACGGACAGGCCAATTCCGCATAACCGGCCTGACATAGTATTGTTCAATAAACAAGAAAGAACAGTAGAGTTAATAGATGTAACGGTGCCCGCCGACGATAATATCACGCGAGCGTACACGGAGAAGCTCACAAAGTATCACGACCTGGCGTTTGAGCTGAAGGAAATGTATGAGCTGAGAAAAACATCCATCTCCCACTTATTATATCTGTGAATGGCCTGGTAGAGGAGCATATGATAGAAAACGTGAAACGTTTGAATTTGGATACTTACCTGATTAGCCAGGCGCAAAAGGAGGTGATTCTGGGAACAGCACGTCTGGTCAGAAGATTTCTTGTTAGCTCCTGAGAGTGACCTTGGCCTGATGTGAAGGCCCGGTGCTCTCTGCAACCAACCCGCTTGTCGGTGAAACCTAAAAAAAAAAAAAAAAAAAAAAAAAAAAAAAAAAAAAAAAAAAAATGTACCTACTTTATAGGACATACTAGGTAGATCAACTAACGAGGGAAAGAAGAAAGAACTTTTATCTTGCTTTCCTCATCAAAATGAGTGTAGCATTTTAGTATTCTTGACTCTATTTTCATTGAATAACTTTTATCATGAGATACACACTCCACAGTTTTGCTGCAATTTTCTTCAGGAGAAATGATATACCTACAAAAATCAAATTATTATTAGGATTTTGGAAAGAGAAGTTAGGAAAATCCAATAAAGTTGTTGAATAGCAGAAATATTAGGTTTTTAAATTTAAGTACCTACCTACCCTCCACATAATTACTGTCTTGATTTTCGTATTTGCAGCACGTACTCTCGCTGACATTTCCCTTGGTTCAATAAAAAATTGCTAAATATTGATAATAAATTCAGTTCCTCACTGACTTCCATTTGATTTTGAATGTTTCTCACAGATTTATCATTCTGTCAAAAACACCCGCTTAATCGAGTGATTGCCGCGGCATCTAATAGTCAATAGTTTATTGTTTATATTGGTGCATAACCCCGATAGATGGCGGAAAATTTGGTAGTGATCTGGAATTTTCGAGTCTATGGTTTGACCCAGTCAGCCTGTCTGGCATACCTATCTTTATAGTGCTCTACTGGATCTAACGATAAAGCGGAACTAACACAACGATGTGTAACGATATTTACCACTATTCTTAATTCTGCTAAATTTACACTCAGGAAATGGGTTTCCAATGTCCCTGATATAATTTCACAATTTCAAGAAATACAAATTTCAAATGCTGTGCTTGATTTGGGAGATCAATCAAGTTGCAAAACACTCGGATTCAGTGGACACCGAAGTTCCTGAAAAACTTAAATCATTTTGGGTCAATTTCCAGAATAGCTTAGAAACTTTGAATTTCTTAACAATTCCAAGAAGTGCTATTCCTATTAATCAAAGGTTTATTGATATTCATTGTTTTTGCGATGCTTCAAAGGACGCATACGCAAGTTGCATTTATGTTCGGAGTTCAGATACATTTGAAAATTACCAAGTCAGATTATTATGCTCCAAAACGAAGGTGGCACCTTTAAAATCAGTCACTATTCAAAATTGGAATTATGCTCCTGTTTGTTGGGTGCAGAATTAATGAAAAAAGTTTCGAATGCGATAGATCTAAGAACTCCTATTTTCATGTGGTCATATTCGAAAGTTGCTTTATCTTGGATTCATACTGAGCCAAGTTTATTACAAGTTTCGTTTCCAATAGAGTTGCCAAAATTCAGTCACTAACCAAAAGTTTTATATGGAATTACGTAAATTCTATTAATAATCCTGCAGATATTGCATCGAGGGGTTCAATGCCTGAGAAATTGCTCAAAAATAAACTTTGGTGGAATGGGCCAGAGTTCTTAAAATCTTGTGAAAACGAGTGGCCTATCACAACTTTTCATGTACCAAAGCATGAATTACCGGAGCTCAAAAAGTTGCTACTATTTACAATTGTAATGTTGATGAAAAGTCATCTCTATTCTATAATTTTTCTGATCTAAACAAATTACATCGCGTTATAACACAATGTATTCGGTTCAAAAACAACACCCAAGTTAATAGAATTAAAAAATTTGGACCACTTTCCATAGATGAATTGGAATATACCAAAATTTTGTTGTTGAAATTATGTCAACAGGAAAGTTTCCCTACAGAGTTGAAAATTTTGAAAGGTGGAAAATTTTAGAACCAAAACATCGGTTGTCATCTTTAACCCCATTTCTAGATGAAAATGACATTATAAGGGTTGGAGGTAGGCTAAAAGCAACTGATTTACCTTTTCATGTCAAACACCCTATTTTGTGTGTTCAAGGCATCAATACACAAAATTACTTTTTGAACACAAACACCGCCAGCTTTTACATCCTGGCCCCCAATTATTATTATTTTCAATAAGACAATTCTATTGGCCAATTGGTGGTTTGACTTTGGCAAAGAGAACTGTAAAAGTTGTTTGAAATGTTTCAAATTTAATCCAGTTCCTTTATCATGCCCAATGTCTAGTCTTCCTAAGTTCCTAACGAAAGGGTAAGACCTAGTTTGCCATTCGAAATAGTTGGTATCGATTATGCAGGCCCATTCTTCATTTTGAACAAGGGTCGAGGATCTAAATTGGTGAAGTGTTACCTTTCAATTTTTGTATGTTTTTGTACGAAGTCTATTCACATCGAATGTATTACTGATTTAACTACAGAAAGTTTTATAGCATGTTTAAAAAGGTTTTACAGCAAGGCGCGGTATTCCTTCTATTATCTATTCTGATAACGGTAGCACTTTTGTCGGTGCAAGCAATCAATTACGCGAATTGGGTAATTTTTTATTCAGGGCACAAATAATATCGTTGATTCAACGTCTATTTTAAATATAAAATGGAAATTAATTCCACCCTATACACCCAACCACGGTGGACTCTGGGAAAGTGCAGTAAAAAGCACTAAATTTCATCTTAAAAAAACACTTTTGAATAATAATGTTACTTTTGAAGAGTTTAACACCTTAGTCATACAAATAGAAGGTATTTTGAATTCACGTCCATTATTTGCAATGTCGAATGACCCAAATGATCTTGCACCTATTTCTCCTTCCCATTTCCTCATAGGACGCATAATTACCTCTATTCCTGACTATGACTGGACAGACACCAAGACTTACCAACTAACAAGATTCCAGCACGTTCAACAGTTGTATCAGCGATTCTGGCAGCAATTTTCCAAGAATTATATCGCCCAACTGCACCAACAATATAAATGGAAAAAAGAACCAATGCAATTGGATATTGGCACATTGGTCCTCATAAAAAATGATCATCAACCACCCTGTAAATGGCCTACCGGACGAGTGTCAAGATTATTCGATGGAAAAGATGGTGTATCCCGAATAGCAGAACTTTCTACTCCCAATGGTGTAGTGACAAGATCTGTGCGACATTTGTGCCCTTTACATCTACAAGATTTCATTGACAATAATTGATGTGGTTATATATCTGAATAATGTTATGTACCATGAAATGATTTCATTTTCTACTAAACAATTAAGTTTAATTCATTTGTGTATATGCATATTCTCACTAATTTTCAGTTTTGAAGGAGTCCTTCAAAGGAGGGGCTATGTTAGGATTTTTTCTGTATTATTGTTATTATTTTGATTGATTTGGCAACGTTTCGTCCTCCGGTGTCTGCGTACACCTTATCAGGGGATACATGTGTGCATTGTGCAGTTGATTTCTAGTGCATTCAATTTTCAATTCTCACGAGATAAACATCGCAATTTATTATAACGATTTAACAATTAAACAATTAAAACCAAGTCTATTTCTTATCATAAAATTATTACAGTCCACTAAATTTAAATATTAAAATAACAAAATCAGAACCAGCAAATTATCAAACATGTTGTATATTGAATAAATTCGATTACACCAATGAAGAATATAACTGACACGAGTTTATGAAGTAGTTTTGGTTTTTTCATTTCAACACTTTATAATTGTAACGTTGAACTCGACTTATTCATGTTGAACGTTAGAAAACGATTGTTATAGTCTAAGATCCCGCTGCGGGATTGGTGTGCTCATCGACTTTTTGTTTAAAACAAAATTTTTATGTTTATTTATAATTAAGAGAATATATATTTGCTAGGGTGCCTATCAAAATTTGGCCGCCATTATTTTTAATTAAATTATTTTTAATTAATTTTTGGTAAAAAATTCCCTTTATTATTTTTTTAAATAAAATAACGTCTACATCACGGTAATTAATATGAAGATTCTAAAAAATCACGGTTGTCGTTGCGCACCTGGCCGCACCTCTTTGCAGCCAGGTGTAAACAGGTATGATTTCGATAAATTTATACGTTTATAACCTATTTTCATTAATTATATGTCAAATTGAAGCTAATTTTTTTCTATTAATTATAAAGTTGCTTAATTAAATCTGGCCGCAAATAAGGGTTACTGGCTGTTAAAGATAATAAATATTTAAGGTAGAGTGAACGAGAGTTAGCGCGTAACATCATTTGTCAGACGAGGACAGCGATTGCCGGCTGTGCAACGCTTTTAAGCCATTGCGCATGCGTCGAACGTTAGTGTTCTCAACCACCGGGGAGTAATAGAGACGACTTATAATAAATACTCCAAAAAATATGTAATTTTTTTTAAAATGACAAATTGAAAAACTGCAACAAAAAATTAATATCGATTTGAAATATCGACGGTCTAGTTAGCAATTTGTCTAACTCCTTATTTTTTAGAGGGTGATTTTTTCAACATTTTGATGAAGCAATAATCCAATTACAAATGATTTCAATGATTCAAACTTAAATACTATATCTCTATTAGATATTAATGATATTAAATGGTTTTTTAAAATGATAATAAATTTTGAAGTAATTGTTTTTTTCGTACAAATAAAAATTTTCTGAAATGGAGTTAGATAATTTGCTGATTAGACCGTCGATATTTAATATTAATTGAAAAAATAAAAAAATTAAACCAAGGTGACTTAAGTAAAAGAAAATTTTATTGTGAAAGTATTATTTGAAAATTTTATTAGATTTTATTCAAGTATTTAACTGTCTGTTACATATTAATTTAACATTTAAGTCAATTGAAAAATTTAAAAATTCATCTTATCATTCTTATATTTCCGTAACTCTTATTTAAAAATCTGACTCATCGGAGCTTTCAGTTGTACTGTCATCGGATCTATCACTTTCATCGCTACAAATATCAGAATCGTCGTTATCGGAAGCTTTGTTCGTGGATTCACAAATAAAATAACAATGTAAATATAAAAAGTTGTTTATTACGAACTCTAAAACAGCGTGGTTTTTATGTTAGAATAAAAATGCTGCATATGTTCAGTTGAGAACACTAACGTTCGACGCTGCGCAATGGCTTAAAAGCGTTGCACAGCCGGCAATCGCTGTCCTCGTCTGACAAATGATGTTACGCGCTAACTCTCGTTCACTACCTTAAATATTTATTATCTTTAACAGCCAGTAACCCTATTTGCGGCCAGATTTAATTAAGCATTTTCATATGATAATCATTAGAAAAAAATAGCTTCAATTTGACATATTGTTAAGGCCAATCTAATGTTTGTAAATCTACCTTCAATATTGATATAGAGGCAACACTGCAACTGCATCGATTGAGGGGATCGATGCGCGCCAGCGCCAAGTCAGTAGTGAGTCTACCCTTGTACGCATGTACGCTATCAGAAGCAGGGCGCTAACGCTTTGTACTTTCGTCTACGTTTATTCATTAAAAACCAGTGAAATTTAACCAGTTTATCATTTCTACAGTCCACTACATAAAAACCGAACATATTTTTGGTCCATTCGGCCGTATACAATAAACAATTTCAAGTGAATTCATCAGTTCAATTCAAGCTGCTAGTGAATTTAACAGTGTTAACAGTGCCATTCAAGTCAAGGTGAAACAAATCCACAATTTCATCAATCAACAATCATCCTCATCAGTGGGAAAACACAATTTTCCGTCGAATTGAGAATTTGGCGCGAAATCAGCAAGTACAAAGAAGCCGACAAGCGACGCCATCAAGTGCGACAGCTGACAGTCTATCCTTCTCCTTCTCAGTAGTTCAGGTTCAGAGCGTGCGCGCGATTCCAGTTAGCAACAGAGGACTCGAGGGAGAAACGAGAAACAACTTCGTATCATCAACCACAGATTCTGCGTAGAGGAGTCACAACAATTGGCTTTCCTTTTCTACGTAACGTGAGTCCATTCCGATTCATCCATTCATTCTTTCTCTTCTATCTGTATCATAATATTCTATATTCTATTTCACAATGGCTGAAACTGATATTCTTAAAAAATTAAAACAAAAACGTTCGCAAGTTAAATCCAAATTAACTCGGATTACATCATATTACAATTCTATTGACAAAGAGGAATTATCTGAAGTAGTTGTTACTCAATTGAAACTACGTTTGGAGCGATTTGATTCAATATTGCAAGAATTTTCAGAAGTACAATCCGAAATAGAATTCATCGATGAAAACAGTGATTCTGATGAACACAAAAATTTTGAAACTATTTTCTATGATATTTATGCTAAGATTTGTGACACAATTTCAAGTTTCAATAAAGCAAACAACGATAATGTGAATAAGCAGTCCAGATCAATTTCACCTACTGCTAGCAATGGAGCAATCAATGTCAAATTACCTACTATCAAATTGCCTTCATTCAGTGGTCAGTATGAAAATTGGCTAGAATTCAGAGATGCATTCATATCTCTTATTCAAGACAATGAAACTTTGACAGATGTACAACGATTTTACTATTTACGTTCTTGTTTAAATGGCGATGCTGCACAAGTCATTCAATCAATAAAGGTCACAGCTGATAACTATCCTAATGCATGGCAACTTCTCGAAGAAAGGTTCGAGAACAAATCATTAATCATTCATAATCACGTCAAAGCAATATTCGATTATCCGGTTGTTTCAAAGGAGAATAAGCTACAATTAAGATCTCTCTTTGATTCAGTCACTAAAAATCTACGTTCTCTTAAAACCTTAGGAGAACCCATTGAGTATTGGGATACTTTAATCATTTATATTGTCTCAAAAAAGTTTGATCCAATTACTCTCCGTGAATGGGAGTCTTTCGAAAATCAAGTTAGTAAACCAAGTATTTCCGATTTAAGTAAATTCTTGAAGACGAGATGTGAACTTTTGGAAAAATTAGACGCTAATAAATCCGATTTTTCTAACAATGATCATTCAAAATTTAATAACAGCAATAACAATAAATTTAATTCAAAAAATTTCCCTAAACCCAAAACATCAAGCAACAGCTTTGTTAATATAAATATAAGTTGTTATTACTGTAAAGGTACTCATACAATATACAAATGTGACAGATTTTTGAAGTTGCCAGTCAATGAAAGAATCAATGAAATCAAAAGGTTGAAACTTTGTCTCAATTGTTTTCGATTAAATCATGAAACAGCTAACTGTACTAGTTCCAATTGTCGGAAATGCAACAAAAAACACAATACTTTAATTCACTCTGATGTGCAAATCAGTAACCCGGTTGACAATTCGGAAAATCAAGACGTAACGGTTGTTACCACTATGGTAACTTCCGCAGCTCAAGTATTGCTTTCCACAGCAATCGTCGAAATCAAGGATATACAAGGAACACCATACAAATGTCGTGCTCTATTAGACAGCGGTTCACAAAGTAATTTCATCACAAGAAATCTGATTAACAAATTAGGACTAGCCACGTTCAAAACTAACTATGAAGTAACCGGAGTGGGCAATGCATTAACAAGTGTCAAAGATTACGCCAATATAAAATTTCGTTCACTTCACAACAGATATAATAAAACTATATCTTGTCTTATTTTGGACAAAATAACCGACAATATTCCATCTATTTCATTCAATAATCAGGACATCTTTGAATTACCGAATATTCATTTAGCAGATCCTATGTTTTTGGAAAGCAATCCAATCGATTTATTATTAGGTGCAGATGTTTTTTGGGAAATATTGCGGAAGGGTCAAATACGCTCACACCAAGGGCTACCTACATTTACCAATACAGCTCTAGGTTGGGTAGCAGCAGGAAATCTCAATACAACTAAGCTACGCAAAGATTTCGTTCAAACTAATGCATTTTTCAGTACAATTTCCAACAATCAATTAGATGAACAATTAACAAAATTTTGGCGAATTGAAGAACTTAGTTTAGGTTCACATTTATCTGAATCCGAACAATATTGTGAAAATCATTTTATTAATACTTATTGTCGTAACAAGCAAGGAAGATTTTGCGTGTCAATTCCATTGAAACCTAATTATGTCAAATTGGGCGAATCACGTCAATTAGCATTAGAAAGATTCTATAGACAAGAAAAGGGACTATTGAAATCTCCACAATTACATCAAGAATACGTCGATTTCATGAATCAATACATTTCTCTGAATCACATGAGTGAAATCAATGAAAGCAACGATACCGATGATACGATCAGGTATTATATACCTCATCATGCAGTGATTAAAAATTCTTCCACCACTTCCCGACTCAGGGTAGTATTCGATGCTAGTATGAAATGCGACAACGGCCTATCATTCAATGACGTGCAATATTGCGGGCCAACAATTCAATCTGATTTGTTGTCTATAATTTTACGTTTTAGATTTCATGAATATGTCGTTACGGCAGATATCTCGAAGATGTATAGGCAAATCGAGATTGAGCCAACACAAAGGAATCTCCAACGCATTTTCTGGAGATCTAACCCACAAGATGAATTGAAATGCTATTCTTTGAATACTGTTACTTATGGTACCACCTCAGCACCATTTTTGGCTGTGCGATGTCTCTATCAAGTGGCAAAGGAGAATGAAATTCAATTTCCGCGAGCAAGCGATTCTATAAAAAACGATTTTTACATAGACGATCTACTTACAGGAGCTAACTCAGCGTCAGAGCTGATACAGCTGCAAACACAATTATTTACTATACTCAATAATGCTGGGTTTGAACTACGCAAGTGGGCAACAAACCGACAAGAATTATTATCGTCATTCAAAATGAATGATCAGTTGGAAGCAAACATTGTAGCACTAGGAGAAGATACCGCCAATAAAGTATTAGGCATTGTTTGGGATCCAATGAAGGATACAATCATGTATTCGATTTCTGAATTCGAAATTTCCATTATTACAAAACGAACTATTTTATCTATCACTTCTCAAATCTTCGACCCTCTTGGGTTACTAGGTCCAGTAGTAATAATTGCTAAATGTCTCATACAAAGATTATGGCAAACAAAATTAGATTGGGATGAGCCCTTAACTCCTGATTTACAAACTATTTGGTATCAATTCAAGAACAATTTACAATTACTGAATAACGTGAAAATCGATAGGTTTGTTTTATTTCCGAATTACATCGAAGTCGATTTAATAGGATTTTCTGATGCTTCCGAGAAAGCGTATGGTTCTTGTATTTATATTCGCACAAAAAATAAATCTGGAAATTACTCCTGTAAATTACTTTGTTCAAAAACGAGGGTTGCGCCTCTGAAACAATTAACCATTCCACGTTTGGAACTAGCAGCAGCGGTTCTACTTAGCCATCTGTTTGATAAGGTTACATCCTCAGTGAACATTAAATTTGAAAACATTTTTCTATTTACCGATTCCACCATCACCTTGACATGGATCAAGGCCTCTCCCTCGAAGTGGAAAACTTTTGTGGCCAATAGGGTCAGTGAAATTCAAGGATTGACCAACATCAATGATTGGTATCATGTTCGCACAAATGACAATCCCGCCGATTATCTAACTAGAGGTCTATGTTCAAGTAAAATTGTCAATTTTGATCCTTGGTTTAAAGGACCTTCCTTTTTGTTAAATGAAAATCTGAAGTCTGAATTATTCTCATGTTGTGATGGAACAATAAGTGACTGTCAGATCGAAGCAAGAAAACATGTGACTAATGTTGGTGTAGCTACATGTAATCAAGATAACCTATGGTTTGACTTGATAAATAAATTTTCCGATTTTCAAAATTACAAAGAGTGACAGCGTACATTTTGAGATTTGTTCACAATTTACGATCTCCTCAAAATGGTATGTTGGGGGGTTCTTTGTCGTTGGAAGAGCTAGAAAATGCTTCGTTATACTTAATTAGACAAGTGCAATTGAAATTATTCCCGCGAGAATTCCATAATCTGGATAAGAATATGTCAGTTCCCAGACAAAGCAAGTTAATAAGCCTCAATCCTTTTATGGACGATAAAAAATTAATACGCGTTGGAGGACGTCTTCAATCAACCGATTACAATTTCGATAAAAAACATCCAATAATTCTACCTAAGCACTTATTAACAACGCTCATTATTGAAAGAGAGCATCGGAAACTGTTACATTGCGGTCCGACCTTATTACTCAGTTGTATTCGTGAAAGGTACTGGCCTCTGAATGGGCGCAATTTGTGCAAAGGTATAGTAAGAAAATGTATTAAATGTTTCAAGGTAAATCCTCAGCCTATGAATTACCTTATGGGAACTTTACCAGAAAATCGAGTAAATCAATATCATCCTTTCTATAATACAGGCATCGATTTCGCAGGACCTTTTTTCCTGAAGGATCGCAGAACAAGAGGTGCTAAATTGGTAAAATCGTACATATGTCTTATGGTCTGTCTGAGTACAAAGGCGCTTCACTTAGAGTTAGTCTCAGATCTAACCACTGACGGTTTCCTATCGGCGTTGAAACGCTTCATTGCTAGAAGAGGTAAACCTCATTCAATTACAACAGACAACGGTTTGAATTTCGTTGGCGCAAAAAACTATTTGAAGGAAATTTCTGAATTTATATCTGAAAATTCTAATAAAATTTTTACCAGTTTAGCAGATGAAGGTATAGTTTGGAAATTCATTCCCAGTCGTGCTCCAAACTTTGGTTCAATTTGGGAAGCAGGCGTAAAGAGCGTTAAGTCACACATCAAAAGAGTTTTAGCAAATACGAAATTAACTTTCGAAGATTTTAATACGATAATTATACAGATAGAAGGAATACTGAATTCCCGACCTTTATGTCCTTTGACATCCAATCCCGATGATCCTTCACCACTTACACCTGGCCACTTTTTAATTGGCAAGTCAATGCAAGGCATAGCAGAGCCCAACCTATCAACGGTCCCAGACAATAGGCTCAACAAGTACCAACATTTAACCAAAATCATTCAACATTTTTGGCAACGTTGGCACAAGGAGTATGTAAGCGAACTCCAAACTCGTGTCAAATGGCGACAAACTACCAGAATCTTCTCAAGATTGGTTCCATGGTGATAATCAAGGAAGACAACGTTCCACCCCTCCAGTGGCATTTAGGACGAGTGGAGCAACTGCATCCAGGTCCAGACAACGTGACACGTGTAGTAAGTGTTCGCGTTAAGGGCAATACCGTAAAACGTGCTGTGACAAAGGTGTGTGTCCTACCTATAGAAGACAATAATTTAATTTAGTTGAAAGTGTAATGACACTTGTCAAGGCGGCCGGTATGTTAAGGCCAATCTAATGTTTGTAAATCTACCTTCAATATTGATATAGAGGCAACACTGCAACTGCATCGATTGAGGGGATCGATGCGCGCCAGCGCCAAGTCAGTAGTGAGTGTACCCTTGTACGCATGTACGCTATCAGAAGCAGGGCGCTAACGCTTTGTACTTTCGTCTACGTTTATTCATTAAAAACCAGTGAAATTTAACCAGTTTATCATTTCTACAGTCCACTACATAAAAACCGATCACATATAATTAATGAAAATAGGTTATAAACGTATAAATTTATCGAAATCATACCTGTTTACACCTGGCTGCAAAGAGGTGCGGCCAGGTGCGCAACGACAACCGTGATTTTTTAGAATCTTCATATTAATTACCGTGATGTAGACGTTATCTTATTTAAAAAATAAATAAACGAAATTTTTTACCAAAAATTAATTAAAAATAATTTAATTAAAAATAATGGCGGCCAAATTTTGATAGGCACCCTAGCAAATATATTTTCTCTTAATTATAAATAAACATAAAAATTTGGTTTTAAACAAAAAGTCGATGAGCACACCAATCCCGCAGCGGGATCTCGTACTATTATGGGATCTGGAAAAAAAAAATTTCATTTTTTCCCTTGTTACTGACAACTGATAAATTAAATATATGAATTCCTTCATCTTATCATCTACAACTGAAGAAGTAGGTATCTAACGAAGCTTATAAACAAAATCAATAATGTAGTTAAAATGGAAATAGTGGAAATGTTGAATTCTAAATGCATGTAAAGTTAGTAACAATAACGCCAACTATTCGGAAAAATTCCTTTTTTAAGTCTCATTAAGAAGACTTTGAGTTCTAAAATATGAAACATGAAAGTAGGTACCTACTTGCAAGTACTTGCTTTATCCGATGTCTTCATTGCTGATTTTTCCTCATTACATTTTTCATATATTTTTATATTTTAGTACTCAAAGTCTTCATAAAGAGATTCAAAAAGGATAATTTTTGTTGAAGTGAAGAACAATGCCCACCTTTAAACATTATTCTGTGTTTATTAAATAGAGTCATAGATAAGTTAGGTCAAGTTGAGTTTTGAGTTAGCCGTTATAGAAGAATGACATGTAACAGTTTGGTTGAGAATAAAAAGGAAGAAAGAAGTACTATTGAGTTTTAATCAACTCAATAACGGATCCACAAATCTCAACAGTGGTAGCAGAGCGTGTTTCTCAAAAATTATTTACGATGACAAATTCAAGAGAGAGATTTCCAATTGTACCATTCGCCAGCGTGGATTTCAGCACGTGGTCTTTCAGAATAAAAAGTATACTCAAGGAAAATGGGATTCAGAAGGCAGTCGAAGACGAAGATTATGGTAAAAATGAACAAAATTTCAAGACAGAAGCGAAGGCTCAAGCAATATTGATTGCAGGTGTAGCAGATAGTCATATTGAATACTTCAAAAACCTAGAAGAAAATTTCAAGAAAAAGGGAGTACGATCAAAATTATTTCTTCGTAGAAAATTATCAGGAATCAAATATTCAGAGAACTCATCGTTGATCGAGCACTTCGTGGAAATGGAAAAATCTTCACAGATTTGAGCTGATTCAGAACTTACCGAAGAAGAAAAAGTTAATTATTCATTACTGTCAATGCCCCATTCATATGATGGTATAATAACAGCTCTAGAAACTATGGAAAACCTAAAATTAGATTTTGTGAAGAATAGATTGCTTGGAGAAGAAAAAAAGAAAAAAAAATTCCGTGGACATCAATCACATAATACAGCATTTTCATGTTTCATATGTGGAAAACCAGGCCATAAGAAGTTCCAATGTAACATGAGAGATAGAAGTCAGTCACCCACGAGGAAGAGGCCAAGGTTATCAACGAGGAAGAGGCCAAGTTTATCAACGAGGAAGAGGTCAAGATTGTCAAAGAGGAAGAGGTTATGGATATGAACGAGGAAGAGGCCAAGGATATGGAAGAGGACATGAGTCATATACAGCAGAAGACGGTAAGACAGATGTTTTTTTAGGTGAAAACAGTTCAGCGGAAGCTAATTGTAATAATATTTCAAATGATAAAATTTTAACATGGTGTATAGATTCTGGATGTTCAGATCACTTGGTAAATAATCAGCATGTTTTTGTCAATTATAGAGAACTTAAGTTTCCTAGGAATATTGCTAAAGAAGGTGTTATGTTGAAGGCATTAGGAATTCGAAATATTAAAATAATTTAATTAATATTAGGCGAAATGGTCGCTACCTGCACAATTAAAAATGTTTACCATGTCCCAGAACTTAAAAAGTTTTCATTATCAGTACTTAAAATAGAATTCAATGGATTCAAAGTCACTTTCTATGAAGGTAGAGTGGAAATTCACAAAAATGATCAATTGGTAATGTAAGGTAGGGCAAAAAGAAATTTATACAGTATTGAAATGGAGGTTAGAACAACAAAGCTGTTACAATTCAACAGAAGATAATAGTAGAGAACCAAAGAGAGATTTCGACCGGATGTGACGTCACACGCCGTGGCGGTGCTTGGATCGTTGGCTAGGAGGTTTGGTGGGGTCATGGGGGGTCATGTCATGGGCGGGGGTCATGGTGGGTCGGCAGAGTCCAGTGGCGGGAGCAGGGACCGGAATATAGATGTTAGTTTGTAATCATCGACCAGATGGCGTTGCTGGGTTTGGTTTGGTCATGGGCGGGGGTCATGGTGGGTCGGCAGAGTCCAGTGGCGGAGAGCAGGGACCGGAATATAGATGTTATTTTGTAATCATCGACCAGAGAGGAGTCCACGATGATCTGTGTTATATCATTCCTATTATTATTGTGTCATTCATCATATTCGAGCAATGGAACTGATATAGCAAAAGCCTATTTAATGAAATATGGATATTTTCGGCAATCTAATAATTCAGATATTGAATTGAATAAATTATCTAATGCGGTTAAAAAATTTCAAGAGTATTTCAACCTGAGCGAGCAGACAGGGGTTCTGAATTATGAAACGTTAAAGTTGATGTTGAGACCAAGATGTGGTGAACAAGATTTTCCACATCCTTTCAGAGTTGTAGAAAAATGGTCTAAAAATCAACTTGGATGGAAATTTATAGATGTTAGTTTGCAATCGTATAATATTGAGGGATATTTAATTGATAAGGATAAGGATATTAATGATCGTTTGGGTAATAAGTAAAAAAAAAAACTCATTTCATCACTCTTTTATTTAAATTATTCTTATACATTTCAAAGTTTATTCGAAGTATCAATCCATGAATTATGTGTGTTATCGAATCCAAGCCAATGAACAAGGACTTTGTTTCCTTTACGTCGAAGAATGTTATCAACTAAATAAACATCTGGATACATCACTTTCTGTAGTTCTGCTTCATAAAAACCACCTTTTATTGGTTGACTATTCATGTCCTCTAGAAGATATGTGACAGGATTGGTTAATTGAACTTTGACTACTTTGAAAATTTCTGTAGTCCAGTTAGGTGAATAACCCTTCGAAAATATATGTTTAGCTTTACTAATTCGAACCATATCATTTACTTTCAATTTTCCTTTTTGGCAATCTTTATACGATTATATCTAGTTTTCAATAAAGTTTGCTCATTTTTGGGATTAACATCGCAGGGTTTCATATTGATCGTTCTATATTTTGTGTGCTTATAATCATCTACGATTCCTTGTAAAATATCAATCCAGCGATGTGTTCCATTCAAACTGAAATATCTATAGAGTTTGTCCTTGATCGTTCTTATAACTCTTTCCACAATAGATGCCTTCATTTTAGAATAGGTACAATAGTGATTTATATCATTTTCTTTCATCAGAGATTCAAAAGTTCTATTGAAAAATTCCTTTCCCTGATCTGTTTGAAGATTTTTAGGATTGATCTTACTATCATTCAAAATTTCCTTGAAAGCACGTGTCACATCTTGTCCAGTTTTTGTCCTGAGACCTCTTGCATAAACAAATTTACTGAAACAATCTATAACTATCAAAATATATTTGAAATTTTTATTTCCTTAGCATAAAGATCCATTTGAGCCAAGTCCGCCTGCCATGATTCATTAAGACCTTGGATTATTATTGAACGACGTGGGAAGTTTTTACGTGCAGGTTTTGTAGTTCCTGAACCACTCTCATTTTCTCCTTGGAATGCTGCATTATTCAAAATATTGTTGCTGTTGATGGTATTTCTTAATCCGACAATTATCTGTTCATTGGTATTGAAAGCTTGAATAACATTAGCTTCAAAGGTACCATGCTTCTGTTTTATAACTGATATATCATTTTTTAGTGTAGTACAATTCAATTCCAATTGCTTCACCCTGAGATCTAATTTAGCAAAGTTATCTTTCAGAAGCAATGTCAATTTTGCATCCTCACGCATAAATTCCTCCTTTATATGGATGAACTTACTTTCTACCAATTGAATGAATTTTTTCAGCTCTATATGAAAGTTGTTGAATGACAAACTAACACCTTCTTTGAAATCATAAAATTTCAAAGCATATATTTCATCATCAACATATTTTTTATTAGCACTGTCATCATTCACAGTAGGAGTTTTTACATTACACAATTTGTGATTGGTGAAATCATAGTCTCCATCTGTAGTACGAGGAATCGGTAGAGAACTAGTTCGAAAATTTTTCAATTTACTATTGGCGTGAGATGAACGTCCAAACTTATCAAGAGACATGTTTGCACTTAGTATATAACCTCAGCTTCTCGAAGTTCTTCAACTATTGACTCGATTTCATTTTCAACAGATGTATTACCAGCGATTTTCGATGCATAGAGTAATCGGAACCTGTTAACGATTTCGTTTATATCATTCCAGTAAACAAACTCGACTGGCTTATTGTTATATGTCATGAGACCATGTCCAGTTGATGGTCTGATTATTTTTAAATATTTATAACCTCTATTACCCTTCATAGCATTACCAGGTTGAAATTGTTTTCTATGAACATTTGTTTTTTCTAATATCTTTCCATAATTATTCATATCATCTTGTGTATAACCATTGGGGTCTTTTTTGAATATTAGATTGTAGAGTCCTGTTGTTCCAGGATATCTATCATTTTCAATCAATACATCACCAGTTTTCCTATCAAACTCCATAGCAGATTTACCTAACATCCATTTCGAAAGTTGTTTATCATATTTAGGTCCAAAAGTAGAATCATATTGTTGAGGTTCTGTGAATGCTGAATAGATATAATTTCTCACCTTTTCAGGATATTGATCTAAATAATCTTCAACAACCTCAGAATTATTCAAACTATGAATAAATTCTTCCGTCCGCTCATCATTATCATCTCCCCCAATAAAAACTGAATCATTATTATCAGTTTTTGATATAACAGTTTGATTGGGATCGCTGATGAATGACAGATTTTTCTGAGGATACTGTTCCATCTCAAATTTGACATCTGTAGATTTGTATTTACGATCTTGAGGTGTTGAGGTGAATTGTGGTATTTCGGGTTTTTTCAGAATTATTTTCGATGATGATATGTCTGTTTGTTTACTGAGCTCAGCTTCAATACGTTTTAAACGTTTTGTTATAGGAGTATACAGCCTATCTAAAGTCTCATCTTCTTCAGATTTTCCAAGTTTCATTGCAGCATATTTTCTCTTTACACCACGAATAAGTTCTTGCAATTTCAACTTTCTATTTCTATCTACAGTATTGATCTTCATTTCAACATGAACCATATGGAACTGGCAACTAATCTTCTAGTATTATGTATTTATCAAATCCTACTCTATATCGACCATCGTTCAAAGTAAAGTCCTTAACAATCACTAAAATCCAAAATTTTCATTGCAACAGAATGCACATATTTTTTTAAACATTTCATAATCCATATCAGGTGAAACATGCTCATCGAATATGTGACGTAGATTCACATCATCTTGCTTGAATATAACCAATATATTTGTATTATCTCTTATTATATGCTTTTTAGCAGCTACATATGTCTGACATAAAAATGCCACATCTATAGACTTATGTCTTCCCATAGCATAATATGATTTTATTTTATCTTGATTCTCACCTATGACATCATCAAATATAAAAACTGAATTTTCCTTAGCATCATTTGGACGAATCACTTCATCATTCTCCTTGAATTGATAATATCCCAAGCCATCAACCTTATTGAGTATTTGTTCTAATATCTGATATTTCGGTTGATACAGACTTTTTGAATAGATATATACGTTTTCAAAATGTAATCCATTTATATCAAAAAGTAGACTTAATAATGTATTCGACTTCCCACAACCACTAGGACCTGCAAATATAAATCTGCAACTATTGGGAAATAAATCACCATGTTTTTTCTTATCATTATGTTGTTCATCGAGAAAATCTAAATTTAATACGGGTAACACTGACTTATGCTGATTGATTCGCATCTTTCTTATTACTGATGATTTTTTGATAATGAGATTCTAATATAATGTATAAAGTTTGAAATTATTGTTAAACAGTCTACTATGTTATCTTCGTTGGAGACGGCTTACTGAATTCATTCATCAATAAGTTACCAATTGAACTTCACATTCCCAGATATAATTTTTGTGGTACAGGTACTAAACTTTAATAAATATCAAGAATTCAAATTCCATGGAAAACTATCAGGAAGCAGTTGTCGACCTAATACATTCAATAAACCATATCTAGGTCAAATAATATGCGAAATTTGCAGATTTCAGCAACTCTGGAAGGCGACACATGACGAAAACTGTGTGTCGTCACAAATAATATATAAGCTGTACTCATTTAATTCTCGACAACATTTTTTTGACGTAAATAAATTATTCTAACTCCACCGCGAGTGTGATCTTGAGTAGTACCTTATGTAAGTATGCAAATTGTTTTCGATTATTATCATTTCATGATTATTTTTTGATTTCAGAAAAAAAAATCAATCATGGATTTGGCTAAAATTAATGCGATAACTACTCTTTCAGCAAACAAACCTCGTGTTTCTTTGAATACGTTAGGGGTGAATCGCATTTATAAAATATTGGATGCTAGGCTAATGAATACCCAATTCGGTGAGGCCATACTGGTGGAACTAGAAGAAAACTGCGTGTTTCTCCCCAAACGAGCTACGGACTGCCTAAAAGAAAACTTACAACAGTTGAGCAGTCAAAATTATGGATTGAAGTACATCGGATCAAAACAACTTCCAGGAAACAAATCAACACCTTTATTTGAAATCTGTTAGTGGAAGTAATGGCTGAGGTATGTGACATCAATTTATTTCATAGAGCAATGAAAATTCTTGTTCATGAGAAAGATCCATCGTTAATTAATTAGCGATACCTCATGCCAAATAACCACCACACCCTACCTTGGGATCATTATAATATATTAGATTAATTTATATGTCTATTTAGTTTGATGAAATAGTGAAATATATTACACAAAGAACTGATCTAGGAATGAAGTTTAAAGAAGAATTTCCAAGACAATATGAAGATGCAATGAAGATACCTACTAATAGATGGATGCTGGTTGGAGATTTCGTATCATATTTACTAGGCCTTCTAAATGAATTCGTTGAAATTGCAATTTTTATACCAGAGGATGATGCATTGGATTACTTTTTACGAAGTGGAAAACAATTTGCATACTTACATAAGGTACTACTCAAGATCACACTCGCGGTGGAGTTAGAATAATTTATTTACGTCAAAACTTGTACAAAAAAAATAAATAAAAAAACTGAGATATTTCATTTCTTTTTTATTGTTCACAACCTTGGTGATGCGCACTTGATAATAGAAGAGCTTGCGAAGCATGGATCTATTTCTCTTCTGCCTTTGAATAAGGAAAAATATATCAGTTTCACTAAATTTGATTTGAAAACAGAAATACAATTCAGATTTATCGATAGTTTTCGTTTTTTAAATAGCTCTCTTGAAGATCTTGCCTCATATCTTACAATAGATAAGTTTACTGAGTTGAAAAAACAATTCAATAGTTTTTCGAGTGAGGAACATTTGAAACTTTTAACTAAAAAAGGTGTTTTTCCCTATGATTATATGGATAGTTTAGATAAATTAAAAGAAACATGTCTTCCGCCTATTGAAAAATTCTATAATCAATTGAATTATGAAGGAATAACCGATGAACAATATCTTCATGCTCAACATATTTGGTTTCTATTTAAATGTCAAACTATGCAAGATTAGGTATATGTCTCTATATCTCAAAACTGATATCATGATTTTGGCGGATGTATTTGAGCAATTTAGAAATAGTAGTATTAAAGAATATGAATTAGATCCAATTCATTATTGCACTTTACCTGACTATACGTGGGATTGTATGTTAAAAATTACCAATATTGATTTAGAAATTATTAAAGATATTGATATGTTACTGTTCATAGAAAATGGAATCAGGGGTGGTATAAGTCAGTGTTCAAATAGATTATCTTATGCTAATAATAAATATATGGGTTCAAAATATAACAAAATGAAATAGAGAAATATCTTTTGTATTTAGATGTAAATAATTTGTATGGCTGGGCAATGTCACAGTATCTGCCATATGGAGGATTTAAGTGGGTAAACACAAACATTGACATTACTCAAATACCTGATGATTCTCCAGAGGGTTATATTTTAGAAGTCGATCTCGAATATCCTCGTCATCTTCTAGATCAACATAGAGACTTACCATTTTGCGCAGAAACGATGATACCACCCGGTTCAGAGTCTCCTAAATTATTAACCACTTTATTTACAAAGAAAAACTATATTCTTCATTATCGAAATCTAAAACAAGCATTATCACATGGTCTTGTACTTAAAAAAATTCATAGAGTTCTTCAATTCAATCAATCTGCTTGGCTCAAAGTATATATTGATAAAAATACGCTATTACGACAAGCTGCTCGAAATGATTTTGAGAAGAATCTTTTCAAACTGATGAACAATGCAGTGTTTGGAAAAACAATTGAAAATATTAGGAAACATCGAAAAATAAGACTAGTTAATCATTGGCATGGTAGATATGGAGCAAAAAATCTAATTGCGAGTCCAAATTTTAAAAATAGAATGATATTAGATGATGATTTAGTTCTAATTGAAATGAAAAAAACATCACTTATATTTAACAAACCAATATATGTAGGCATGTCCGTATTAGATATTTCGAAATTATGTTTATATGAATTCCATTATGACTATTTTCTACCCAATTTCAATAATAATTGTAAATTGAATTATGTAGACACAGATAGTTTAATCTATGAAATAAGTAATCAAAATCCATATGAGCAAATCAAACTAGACTGTCATACTCGATTTGATACCTCCGACTACCCTGAAAATAATTCACATGGGATTCCTCGTGTAAACAAAAAAGTATTTATTTATTTATTTATTTATTATTTATTTATTTCACATTGGAATACATACAGGCATTCGCCCAGAAGCAGTATTTACATATATACAAACTATTTCATACAAAAGGAAATTCCCAAATCATACAAGTACAAAATAACAAGAACCTACCATCCAAGGCAAAATAACATAAAATTACCAACCCGAAAAAATACAAACAGGCTTACATTAAATCATAAAATTATAAAATTATCGATCTGAGGCCTCAAGGTTGTTCCTGACAGTTTTCTTCAACCTTACCAATGGATCTTGAAAAATATCAACATTCACACAAAGGGCATTACATGTCGTCATAACTCTGTAGAGTGGGGAGTTCTGCGCCGAATTAGTGTTTCTGACTGTACAATAGAAAGTACCGAAAGATCTCAGACCTACATTTGGAACCCTGAGAGATATAAAATTGAAAATTTCAGATGCCGAAAACTGTCCTCTAATGATCTTACACGCGAATAACACATCCGTAAGCTGCCTGCGATTGGACAAACTCATCATGTTAAATCTGCGTCGAATAGTCGTGTAATTGTGATCAACAATGATAAATCTATTTCTGTAAGCCAAATATCTCAAGAACCTATTCTGAACACTCTCCAAGCGTTGTACGTAGCACTTATACTTTGGGTTCCACACAGTGGACGCAAAATTCAACTTACTGTGGACAAAGGAATAATAAAGTGTCAGTAGTGTTTTATTTTCTTTGAATTGGACACTATTACGGATAATGAAACCCAGCATTTTGTTGGCATTATTCACAATTTTCTCTATATGCAGGTCGAAAATAAACCTTGAATCCAAAATAATGCCCAAATCCGAAACATTCTCGACCGCTTTGATAGGTCTACCATTTATGGAATAATCAAAATCCAGAATATTAGTATTTCTAGTGAAAGATATTTTACAACACTTCTCAAAGTTGAGAAACAGAGAATTCTCTTCGCAATACTCTTGGAGTCGCATAAAATCCTGCTGCAGCTTCAAGCAATCACTCCACATTTTTACCGGTCTGAAAAACTTCAAGTCATCAGCATACAGAAGAAGTTTAGAGTATCGAAAAATGTCCCGATGTTGTTAATATAAATTAAGAATAACAGAGGGCCCAAATGAGTGCCCTGAGGTATACCCGAGGTGTTATTGAATGTTCTCGACCTATAGCCATTAACAGAAACATACTGGGAGCGATTCAAAATGTACGACGCAATCCATCTCAGGAGACTACCACAAATACCCACCTCCGCAAGGCGACGAAACAACAAAGAGTGAGATATCTTATCGAAGGCTTTGCAAAAATCAGTGTACACCGAATCGACCTGAATGCGCGAGTCAAGATTATCTTGAACATTCTCCAGAAAACAAACGAGATTCGTTTCAACACCTTTACCTGGCATAAGGCAAGATGAAGGATGAAAACAATGGTTCAATAATGACTGCATTTGTAGGTTTACGATCTAAAATGTATTCTTTTTGTATTGATTCGAAAGAAATCAAGAAAATCAAAGGCATCAAAAAAACGTTGTCAAAAAATTATCGTTTGATGATTATGTGCACTGTCTATTGAATGATGAAATTAAATATATTAAACAAAGGAGTATCGTTTCAAAACATCACAATATGTTTTCTGTTGAACAAGAAAAAATTGCTCTCTGCAGTAGAGATGATAAGCGATACCTCATGCCAAATAACCACCACACCCTACCTTGGTATCATTATAATATATTAGATTAATTTTTATGTCTATTTAGTTTGATGAACCATTTCTTGTGAACCTTGGTAAAGCTGAAATAGTGAAATATATACACAAAGAACTGATCTAGGAATTAAGTTTAAAGAAGAATTTCCAAGAGAATATGAAGATGCAATGAAGATAGATACCTACTAATAGATGGATGCTGGTTGGAGATTTCGTATCATATTTACTAGGCCTTCTAAATGAATTCGTTGAAATTATAATTTTTATTTATTTATTTATTTATTTATTTATTAGAAAGAAGAACACAAACAGGTATTTCAACCCAATACAGTATTCACAATTCAAAAAGGAAAAAACTTGATCATCATACAATCTCATCATTATATAAACCTAACCCATTGTACATATATGTACTTATTTTAAATACTTAACCTAGAAACGCGAAAAGAAAAGAAAATAGTTCCCTGCTCTCCAGAGAAAAAAAAATGCAGAGAAAACACAATAATAAGCTAATAGGTACACATAATAAACTTATTCTTCAAACAATTTTTCAGTTGAACAAGGGAACATTGAAAATATCGACATCAAAAGACAATGCATCAAAAGTTGACATAAATCTACACAGTGGCGAATTCTTTGTAACATTCAATCTATGAAAAGGTATTGCAAATAATTCTTTAGATCTTAACTTTTTCTCAGGGACCTTAAATGACACCAGCCGAAGAAGGCTCGGGACTGAGAGGATACCATTCGAAATTTTGTACAATAAACATAAATCATTTAATTTTCTACGATCTTCCAAGCTGATTAAATTAAACCTTTGTTGAGCTTCTACATAATCATGGTTATCAATTTGAAAGTTATTACGAAAAGCAAGGTGTTTCAAAAATTTATGCTGCACGCTTTCTATCCTTTTTATATAGCATTTGTAATGAGGGTTCCAGATTGGAGATGCGAAATTGAGCCTACTCATCACAAAGGCATGATATAATGTTAGAACTGATCTATTTCTCCTAAATGATCTACCATGCCGAAGGACAAATCCCAGCATTCTATTCGATGACGAGATGATGTTCTCTATGTGCTCAATGAAATTTAATTTGCTATCCAGCGTCACCCCCAAATCTCGAATACTACTTACTTGCTGCAGCTGAATTTGATCTAACGAATAAAAGAAATTCATGATGTTCCTATTTCTTGTAAAAGTTATTTTGAAACATTTATCTAAATTTAAAAACAGAAAATTTTTCCTACAAAATTCACACAGTCTATCTAGATCCTCCTGAAACCGAATACAGTCCTCGACACTATTAATTCTTAGAAATATTTTCAAATCATCCGCATATACTAAAAATTTAGTGTAACGAAAACAGGATGATATATTGTTTACATAAATAATGAAAAGGAGGGGCCCAAGGTGAGAACCTTGGGGCACACCGGATGTACTAAAAAATTGCCTAGATTTTTGACCATTTATACACACAAATTGAGATCTATTTAATATGTAGGATTTTACCCATCTGAACAAGCTGCCGCACACACCTACCTCGGTCAGGCGACGCAACAATACTGAATGATTAACCTTGTCAAACGCCTTTTGAAATCAGTATACACAACGTCGATTTGACTTTGGCATTCAATCCCCTCATGAAGGTCCTCAAGAAAGCTTATAAGATTGGTCTCCAGACCACGACCTTTAATAAAGCCATGTTGATTCTCTATAATCAAATTTTCAACATGATAAGCGATGAATTTATAAACTAAAGACTCGAAAATTTTAGGAATTGACGATAAAATAGTTATGGGTCGGTAATTCTGAATAAAATCCTTTTGGCCACCTTTGTGTATCGGAATAATCTTTGAGAGCTTCCAACGAGTAGGAAAACGCCACTTCTGAGCGAGTGATTGAAAATAATAGTCAACGGCAATGAAATAGACTCACGGCACCGATTCAGAAACACAGGTGGAATACCATCAGGGCCTGGACCTTTACTACAATTTAAAGACTTCAGGGCTTCTTCTACATTCGCTCTTGAAAGTGAAACACTCGACAAATAATTACTAGTGCGGACGCCCCCCACCACATCCAGGTTTTCATCACTGTCTGAAAATGGTTCAAAAACGGAACTAAAAAAATCCGCAAAAAGGCCTGAAATATCCTCCGATGATGAGGCTTCAACGTCACCATATTCATAACTGAGGGAAGATTACTATGACCTTTCTTATGCGAAATAAACCTAAAAATTCTTTTGAGTTATTTGAAAGTTCTTGTTCAACAGTAACCGATAAAAATCTCTTGAAATAAGTTTCTTTGATAGAGTTCTAAGGTGCCTGAAACGGTCGTAATCATATTTATCATATAAATTTTGTATTTTTTATGAACTTTATTTTTCGATGAATAACTTTTATTGTCTCCCTCGAATAAAATGAAGGAAATTTTTTATTTATTTTTGTTTTGGGTACATACTCGACAATTAATTTATCCAGGATATCGTAAAGAACATGCACACTAGCATCAACATCAGAACCCTCCAAAACCACATCCCAATTTATCTTTGACAGCTCTGAGTTTAAAGCATCATAATTGCCCTTTCTAAAATTAAAATGATACCTTGGAGTATCCTTTAAATACTCGTAATTATTGACATCCAATAAAACTCAACAGCTGGATGGTGGTCATCCTCATTCACTAGTGGAGTATCACAACGACTTATGTTATTCACTCTATTTTTATTACATAAAATTAGGTCCAATATCTGTTGTTTTTATTTAAAATGTTATTGAACTGCTTAAATTCTAGAAAATTGAAGGTATCAACAATGTTTGCAAATTTACTTTCCACCTCAGTAGGCCTAAGCACAATTGAAAATGATTGATTTACCCATTTTACAGATGGGCAGTTGAAATCACCACAGATCATAATTAAATCCTGCTCTCCCATTTTGTTCCTATTTGACTCCAGTTTCTTCGCAAACGACAAATAAGCCATATCGTTACCAGGTGCAATATATACACAACAAATATATATTTTACGTTTGTTAACTTCATCACTATCCAAATATCCTCTGCTCTCACTATTGAAATCCGGAACTATACTTGCATTTAGTTCATTGCGCGCGATCACAAGCACTCCACCACCGTCCTTTTTTGAAGAATTAGTCAGATCTCTATCTCGCCTAAAAACGTTGTAATTATTGTCCACCAATTCACGATCACATATATCTTTGTTCAGCCACGATTCTGTAACCATAATCAAGTCAAAGGCACTAGATGAAGAATTGATTTTAAAATTTGACAGTTTGGTGCGCATCCACGCACATTCTGATATAGAACGTGTAAAGCTACCAGAGGATGATGCATGGATTACTTTTTACGAAGTGAAAATGGTTGGAAATTACAATCATCACCCTTATCTGAATATTCTTACAATTTTAAGAGCATCCATAATAAGGACTTCAAAGTTCTACTTATGAAACAATATTTGATTGTAACAAACAATGTTGTAATTGATATATTTGTTATTTAGATTTACTTTTTGAATCACATGTTGTAAAAAAGGTCTACATTTACGATCGAATACTCTGATTGATATCAATTTTGGAAATGACAATTTTACGTTAATTCTAAAATAAAAGTGATACTTGAGAAATGTAAGAAAAAAATGTATAACCCATTGTCTCTTAAATACATGACTTTGTGTAAAGTATGTTCCAACTACTTGTAGCATATGACATTCTTTTTTTCTTGAAATGAGAAATGTTGATTTATAAATGATTCCCAAGGTTCAATAAAATGAAATGAAAATATCTCAGTTTTTTATTCATGTAGCGTTCTTCCACAACCCGTTCACTGAATTCAAATAATAGATTTTACTTTAATTCCAAAAACAAAGTGATAACTTGAGAAATGTATTGTCACTTAAATATATATGTGTAAAGTGAGTTTCAAAATACTTGACATTTTCTTTAAATCGAGAAATGAACTGTACTATCTCAGTTAAAGATACTTGAGAAATTTAAAAGGAATTGTACAAAACATTGTCTCTGAAATATATTACTTTGTCTGAAGTGAGTTTCAAAATACCTATTATACATGACATTTTTCTTTTAATTTAGTAGTGTCAATAGATGATTCAATAAAAAATGAAATAAATACAGTCGACTCTCGCTAACTCGAAATCCACGGGACCACGATTTTTCTTCGAGTTCTGTATAGTTCGACTTAGGCATAGTTCGAGTTATACAGGTCAACCTTGATAGAATTCGACTTAAGGGGGTAATCATGAGATATAGAGGTAAACCAAATGAAAATTCGATATAGAGGTAAAAATGAATAGAATATATGTATGCACATACATATTTTCTATTAACGTTGCAGTATATCGATTTCAATGAATTTATTGAAAAAACGATTGACCCTAGTTAGTTTACAATAAAATGAATCAAAATCAAGACTTCTATAGATTTAATAGTTTTTTCTGATGAATGAGTGTCGAGTGATGAGAAACCAAAAAGTCACTGGATTTAATTAATTCAAAGTTTTAACTTTTCTTTTTACACTCATTTTCACTCGAACAACGCACGAGAACTATCTCGTTCGCAACACAAATTCTCCACGACGCAATTTTCCACCACTAAGTATGATTAATTCGCCAACATGTTACGACTTGGCGGCAGGGATGCGGCTTATCTACTGAACTTCGAGCTATAGAGGTAATTTTTGTGTCTCTTCGACTTATAGAGGTGATTGGGGTGAAATATAACGTTGAAATAATTTCGAGTTACGCATTGTTTTTTTTCGACTTCGACAGGTTTTTCCTATGGGATTGAAAATTCTTCGAGTTATCGAAGATTTCGAGTTATCAAGGTTCGAGTTAACGAGAGTCGACTGTATCTCAGTTTTAATTTGATTCAGATTTTTTAGAAGTGATGAATGAAAAAATGTCTGTTTTTCATACCATACCAGGAGAGTGTGGTAATATTGCATTAGCTTTTATTCTTAAAAATAATAGGTGAAGGAAAAAACGAATTCTGTTAAATATTTATTCATATTTTATGAGATAAATAAACCTGTTTTACATTTAAGTTTCTTAAACCTAGTAATATTATACAATACACTTAATACTCTTAATATTGATAAATTATAAGTTCGGTCTTCATTATTGCACTTTAGATGTCTGTAACTAAAGTTTCTACTTTTGGTAGGAACGTGCATACCCACCGCAAAAGTTCATCGCAATTGTTCATTGTGCACATACACTCATTTAGCGTATGGTTCAAACATTGGGGGGTTTTTTTCACAAATTTCGGAGGAGTCCATCCGAAGTTCTCGACATCTATTATTTGTAAGCATCTATCCATAATATGATTTTTTAAAAAATGGCACTTTTGGTGTCCATTCACGTACACTATGTCATTTCTTTCAACACACTTCTAATTACCTCACCTACTTCGCGATAGTCAATTACTCCGTCACTATATTTAAGTCCATGATGGCGCTGCTCCAAATATCTAACTGTTTTTCTATCTGAAGAAGTTAGATATTTGAAATTTTTCAAAGGTCTCATAATGAAATGAGACGTTTTCATTCCACTTATGAACGATATCTCTTTAGCACAGAACGAGCCATCTACCATGAAACCTTGTATATCGCAAACTACAATATTCATTATAGTTGAGTAATCTTTTTCACTTCTTCAGATAGTGGTTTGTATTCTACTACACAATCATGCACTATGACACAGTATGATCTTGTATTTTTCGGGAACCCTCTTAAGGATTCAATCTCTACTTTCACATCGATTGTTGCCGACTTGAACGTTTCATCACGTCTGGAGCAATCCAACACATGCAGCGCTTTTTGTTTGAATTCATCGAATGAAAGTAGAGGAATTTTCTCTTACACCCATAACTGTATGCAAAGTTTATATAATTTTGGAAAGCTTCAGCATAATCATTCTGATCGAAATTCAAATGTAAATTTTCTTGTGGAATTATGTCACTATTTAGAAGGGCACGTACATCAGATATATTTAGATGATCGAATAGTGTGGGATCTCATCAATATTGTTTTTCTGTTTGTTTGGAAACAGCAAATTATGTATCTAGGACATTCAATTTCTGTCGATTTTTTACTGCCCAAATTTCTTTAGTACCACCTGATGGTAATGATGGTAGTTCATGTATTTCCCACTTTCTGAAGGGCATTAAAATAGTCTTATTAGATCTAATTGCATTCAACAAATCCATTTTTAGAACATCATTAGGATATATATGTTTAACCTTGAGTTCGATACTATCAATGGTAATTTACCTGCTGTACTATCTTTAGTAGAACCATGAGTAATTTCATTGCATTGTTGTCATTTTGCGATATTACTAAGCGGAATGTCTGTTTTTCGCACATCGCAAACTGATAATCTTGAAGAAATTGAATAAATGTTGAACTGGTATTCGAAAATAAAACTTCCATCTGTATTTATGGCAGGATTATTAGGATAGTTACAACTTGATATTTGAAGTCCTTTGTATTATCATCTTCATAGCATAAATATCCTCTTATTGTGATATTATACCAGGATCTCTGGGCCATCTCTACTTCTGTACACATAATTCGTATGATATGGAATCAAAAAGAAATGCTCCAGCGTTATTCCACAATTTAACTTCACCAGTACTTGAGTTCTTGTTAATTTACCTTTGATAATGATTGCAGCATCATACATCAGGAGCCAACAATCTGGTCGATTTACTGTGATTTCAATTGCATCAGAGTTATTGAACGACTTGATGAATGGAAGATATGTACGACTCTCAACTTTTACAATTGATTCATCTGTGTTTATGGGTTGATAATATCGAAGCGTGGTTGGACATTATAGCCGATTGATTGTAGAAAGATTAAATTCTCGTAAGAGAGACGTTTGTGTGACGGTGTGATGTCCTCTTGACGACTGATGCTTTTTGGGATGATGGATGATCTTTAAATGTTGTGAATACTAAGACCATCGTTTCAGTTCCAATCTTATGATTATTTCTTCTCCTTGAAAATTTAACAAATCACCGTCTTGATCAACTGCTTTCAATGTAATATTACGTATTCGATACGTGTTAGAGGTAGGTATACCAAGTTGTGTGGTACTTCATCAATAGCAAATCCTGGATCGGAATTCACTGCAAATTCATAAAGTGTATGAGATGGACGCTCATTATAAAATGATCCTTCAATCAGGTTGCATTCAATATTTATAGTTCGAACTTTGATAATGTTCACTGGTAAATCTGATTCATGAATTTTTCCTGGTTCAAGAACTCTCTTCGAAAAACCTAATAAGGATCCAATAGAATCGTCATGGGAAAATCAATTCTCTTATTCTTATGAAATATTTCACATTTGAGGGTATTATTATTCGGTCTCAAGAAGAATGAAGATGTTCCTTTTCAGTTTCATATTCATTTTCCAGTTTAGACCTTATAAATGCTTCCATATCTGATATTTCATAGGTTCCAGTCGGTAGTTGGAACGTACTCTTCTTCCCTTCATGTGATGAAATATAAAATTTATTGTATTTTTGTACATTGGGTATCGTATTATATGAATAAAATCCAATCAGTGCTAAACCATAATTGAAATCCCTGTTCAGTTCAATAGGAACAGAAAATCTACTGATAGAATTGATGATCGATCTTTTAAAGTGAAGAGCAAAGACATGACTGAACGAAATAACACAAACTCAGAATATTTTATAACTGTATTATCCAATCAGAAATTTCAAGCACAAATAACCACAATTAGAAGTATTGAATTTTTGATAACAATTCCTATTATATTTTATTGTACAACACTTGAAATATTGGATAACCTCTTTAGGAGGTTTAAGATTACCAAAACTATCAAAATATTCAACATCATTTCCTTTCTTCTTATATGCTACCCAATGTGTTCCAGGTCCCTCGGATGAATCTAAATTGACAATTCCACTTTCATTCTTTTTAGGTATTTTCGGTAGTGTATTCCTCATGAAAACACCTCTGAAATGTTTTATCCCATAATGTCTTGCAAAGTCATCAATTTCATAATCATAGAGAGCTCTATTGGGTAGATTATTCAGTTTTTTTTGATTGTTTTCTCAGATAGAGTCGAATCCACACTTAGATTTTTTTATGAAAATACCATGTCCAAATAGATTCCATCACTTTGTTATGTCGTTGATCTTCTTCCAATTTCTTCTTAGCATTCTTACCATCGATGACAGTTTTCGCTACAGCGCTTGCACCACCTAACATTGCTCCTAATGCAGATAGTCCTGCGAATATAGGTATGAGTGGGAGAAGTCCTCCAGACTTCGATTCGACTGGAATAATGCGGGAGATCCTTATTTTACTTTTTCCCAGCTTTCTGAACTGCCTTTCGAGCTGCCCTAAGTGCTATCAGCGATGATTTGTTTAAGTCATTAACGTTTGATTTCATCAAAATTTTATGAGTTGGATTCAAAACAGAACTCTTGAATGATTTTTCTTATTATTTGTCTGAGATCCCATACCCATTTTTCTTTTCATTTTCATCGCTCCGTGACTACTAATGCAGCACTTTTTTCCCCAATTGAAGCGTCTTTGGATTTAACACGTTTCCCAAGCTTCGTCTTCGAGTATCTTGTCAGCAGCGTGTCTCTCAATCAAAGATTGCTTTCAGAATATGCAATGTCGTGCTTTTTACAGGAATCGTCTAGCTTATTAATACCCGGATCGTTTCTAGCTAATCGTTTTTCGAGTTTAGTACCTTGGACCACAAAAATATATGCGGAATGTGCAGTTCAATTGGTAACTTATTGATGATGAATTCAGTAAGCCGTCTCCAACGAAGGATAACATAGTACTGACTGTTTAACGATAATTTCAAACTTTATATATTAGAATCTCATTATCAAAAAATCATCAGTAATAAGAAAGATGCGAATCAATCAGCATAAGTCAGTGTTACCCGTATTAAATTTAGATTTTCAAATTCATAGAGTCTTCAATTCAATCAATCTGCTTGGCTCAAAATATATATTGATAAAAATACGCTATTACGACAAGCTGCTCGAATGATTTTGAGTAGAATCTTTTCAAACTGATGAACAATGCAGT